>CM053587.1:214660545-214683216 GCA_028646515.1 Pseudochirops corinnae | reverse complement strand
CCTTCCTTCCTTCCTTCCTTCTTTCCTTCCTTCTTTCCTTCTTTCCATTTTGGGATAGCTCTAATTCTTTTTTATCTTTTTATTTGGTATTTTATTTGTCCTAGTTATATGTAAAAACAATTTTTAACATTTGTCTTTAAAACTTTGAATTCCAAATTCTCTCCCTTTCTCCCTCCTCATCCTGCCTCACCAAGAAGGCAAACAATTTGTTATAGGTTATACGTCTGTAGTCATACAAAACATTTCCCTAATAGTCATGTTGTGAAAGAAAACATAGACCAAAGGAGGAAAAGACTCAAGAAAAATAAATATGCTTCAGTCTGTATACAGACACCTTTCTCTGAGGATGGATAGCATTTTAAATCATAAATCCTTCAGAGCTGTCTTGGATCACTCATTATATTGCTGAGAATAGCTAAGCTATTCACAGTTGATCATCTTAGAATATTCCTGTTACTTTGTACACAGTACATTTCACTTTGTGTCAGCTCATATAAGTCTTTCCAGGTTTTTCTGACAGCATCTAACTCATCATTTCTTATAGCACAATAGTATTGCATCATAATCATATATGACCTACCACATACCACAATTTGTCCAGCCAACTGATGGGCATCCCCCAAATTTAAATTCTTTGTTGTCCCCAGAAAAGAGCTGCTATAAATAATTTTGCACATGTAAGTATTTTTCCTTTTCCTTTTTTTAGAAATCTCTTTTGGGATACAAACCTAGTAGTGGTATTGCTAAGGTCAAAGGGTATGCACGGTTCCATAGCCCTTTGGGCATAGCTCCATTCTGCCCTGAAGAATGGCTGAATCAGTTCGCAACTCCACTAATAGTGCATTAATGTCTCATTTCTTCCACATCCCCTTCAACGTGTGTCATTTCCCTTTTCTGTCTCATTAGCCAAACTAATAGAGATGAGGTAGTACCTCAGAATTGTTTTAATTTGCATTTCTCTGATCAATAGTGAGTCAGAGCATTTTTTCATATAGCTATAGGTTGCTTTGATTACTTCATCTGAAAACTATTCATATCTTTTGATCATTTATCAACTGGGGAATGACTCTTAATTTTATAAATTTGATTCAGTTCTCTCTGTGTTTGAGAAATGTGGCCTTTATCAGAGAAACTTGATTTGTTTTTTTCACAGTTATTATTGCTAACTATAATTCCTTCCATTCTATTCCCCAGCCCCATTTATTCTCTTCTCTCTCTTCACCCTGTCCCTCATCAAAAGTGTTTTACTTCTAATTACCCCTTCCCCCAATCTGCCCTCCCTTCTATTGGCCCCCATTCCCTTATCCCCTTCCCCTCCTACTTTCCTGTAGGGTAAGATAGCTTTCTATATGCAATTGAATGTGTATGTTATTCTCTCTTTGCTGCTCATCATTTCTTCTTCTTCTTCTTTTTTTTTTTTTTTTGATTTTTGGAGGGGGGAAGGCAGGGCAATTGAGGTTAAGTGACTTGCCCAAGGTCACAAGGCTAGTAAGTGTTAAGTGTCTGAGGCCAGATTTGAATTCAAGTCCTCCTGATTCCAGGGCTGGTGCTCTACTTGCAACACCACCTAGCTTCTCCTTGCTTATCATTTCTTACAGCACAGTAATATTCCATCACAATCATATACCACAACTTGTTTAGCCATTGCCCCATTGATAGGTAGTTTCTCAATTTCCAGTTTTTTGCCACTACAAAGAGAGCTGCCATAAGTATTTTAGAACATAGAAGTTCTTTTCCTTTTCCCCTGATCATCTTGGTAAACAGACCTAATAGTGGCATTGTTGGGTCAAAGGGTATACACAGTTTTGTAACTCTTTGGGCATACTTTCAAATTGTTCTCTAAAATGGTTGGATCAGTTCATAGTTCTGCCAGTGTTGTATTAGTGTCCCATGTAATTACTTTCAATGAAATTTCTCTTTTTAGCTCTTCTTGATGTGTTTTATTGGCATTATATGAGAGTGATAATGATTTGTTTTTTAATAGTATTTTTCTCAATTATATGTAAAGACAATTTTAGCATTCATTTTACAAGATATTGAGTTCCAAATTTTCCTCCCTTCTTCTCTTCCCTTCTGTATCAGCAAGCAACCTATCATACCCGGGGTGGCTGCTAGCACAGGTTCTTAGATCTGCTTTTCTAAAGGAAAGCAACTCAAAATGGGTTAATAATCTTACTTTAATCAATCAAACATATATCATTTACCTAGTTCAGGGGAAAAAGTCAGCAGGATGGACTTCCAGCATCTGACCATTACATCCATACCTAGTCAGTTACCAGAGAGGGAAGCATCAACATCTAGGTTTTTCAAAGCAGGGTGGGGGGGATGGGGTAGCCTCAACAGCTACCCAGAGTCTCGTCTGGCCAAATCATACAGTTCTTCTCAAAGCGAGCCCCAAAGCAAAACCTCACATCAGGGCATGTATATATAGCCTTCTCCTGGATGGGAGGATGTCACAGCCCTCTTGACCCACTGCCCAATCACAAAGCTACAAGGCACAGGCATTCCTAAAAAACAAGCTTCCCACCACAGGCTCCACATGACCACATTCAGCCTATTAGGGGGCAGAGTCTACTTTCAAATCGGGGAAGCTTCTCAGAGCCACTTAAGCCTATCAAAGGGCCTAGGGGCAGGGAAGATCTTCAGATTCCCATAACACCTCTCCTCTTCCTAAAATGGTAAGCAATGTGATATAGGTTATATATGTGCAATCGTGTAAAACATATTTCTGTATTAGTCACAGTTATGAAGAAACAGACCAAAAGGGAAAAAACATGAAAAAGATAAAGTGAAAATATTGTGCATCAGTCATCAGTCAGAGTCCATCAGTTCTTTATCTGAGTGTGGATACCCTTTTCCTTTGGGAGTCCTTTGTACTTGTCTTGGATCACTGTATTGATGAGAAGAACTAAGCCATTCATAGTTGATCATCACACAATGTTGCTATTACTGTGTACAATGTTTTTTTTGTTCTGTTAATTTCACTTCATATCACTTTATACAAGTCTTTCAAGGTTTTTCTGAAATTTCCCTGCTCATCATTTCTTATTGCACAATAGTATTCCATTACATTCATATACTAGAACTTATTCATCTATTCCCCAATTGATGGGCATCCCCTCAGTTTCTAATATTTTGCCACCACAAAAAGAACTGCTGTAAATATTTTTACACATGCAGGTCCTTTTCCCTTTTTTATGATCTCTTTGGGATACAGACCTACGGGTGGTATTGCTGATTCACAGTTTGGTTGCCCTTTGGGCATAGTTCCAGATTGTTCTCCAGAGTGGTTGGATCAATTCACAACCCCACTAACAGTGCATTAGTGTCCCAATTTTCCCACATCTTCTCCAATATTTATCATTTTCCTTTTTTGTCATATTATAGGCAATCTTATGGGTTTGAGGTGGTATTTCAGAGTTGTTTTAATTTGCATTTCTCTAATCAAAAGTGATTTAGAGCACTTCTTCATATGACTATAGATAGCTTTGATTTCTCTTGAAATCACTGTTCATATTGTTTGACCATTTATCAGTTGGGAAATGGCTTGTATTCTTATAAATTTGACTCAGTTCTCTATATAGTCGAGAAATGAGTCCTCTCAGCTGTCTGCTTTCCTTGTAATCTTGACTGGATTGGTTTTGTTTGTGCAAAAACTTTCTAATTTAATATAATCAAAATGATCTATTTTACATTTTGTAATGCTCTCTGGATTTGTTTTCTATCCTGTAACTTTACTGAAGTTGTTTCAATTATTTTTTAGTTGAGTATACACCATATCATTTGCAAAAAAAGCTATAATTTTGTTTTATCTTTGCTTGTGCTCATTTCCTCAATTTCTTTTTTTTTTTTATCATATTGCTATAACTAGAATTTCTAGCAATATGTTAGATTTTAGTGGTGATGGTAGACATCCTTGCTCTTTCAATGGTCTTTCTGGAAAGCCCTCTAACTAACTATTTGTATATAATGCTTGCTCTTCGACTTAGATGTTATTTACTACATGAAGAAAAGGCACTTTCATCATAGATGTCCTTCTTATCAAATTTGCCAGTGACAGAAAGCTAAAGTGGTGGATAACAGAATCAGGACTCAAAAAAAAAAATCCTGACAGGTTAGAACTTAGGGAAGAATTTAAGAAGATAAAATTGTCCAGGGATAAGTATAAAGTCTGATATTTGGATTAAAAATAATTTCATAAGTACAAGGTAGAGGAAGTATGGCTAAGCAGAAGTTTGTCTTTTAAAAGTATTGAGCTTTTAGTGGATTAGAAGCTCAGTTGATATTGCAGCCACAATAGTCAGCTGAATCTTAGGCTATGTTAAGAGATGTATAGTGTGCAAGATTGGTTAAGTGATGGTTCTCCTATACTCTGCCCTGGTCAGACCATAGCTAGAGTTCTAGATTCAGTCTGGGAGCTATACTTTAGGAAGGATATTAATAATCTGGAGGGTATCCAAGGGAGAGCAACAAGGATGGTGAAAGGCCTCAAAATCATTCCATGTAAAAGTCAGCTAAAGGAACTGGATATGTTTAGCCTGGAGAGGAGAAGACAGTTTTCTTCAAGTATTTGAAAGGCTTTTATGTAGATGAGAGATTAGATTTGTTCTGAACCCAGAGGGAAGATCTAGAAGCTGTCCTTAGAAGTTGCAAAGAGGAATGTTTAGACTTGATGTCAGGAAAAGGCTTCTAACAATCAGAGCTATCTAAAAGTAGAATGCATTGCCCCAAGACACAGTGGGTTCTCCTTGACTGGAGTGCTTCAGGCAGAGCTTGGATGGTCATGGGTCAGATTTGTTCAGGTATGGGTTCAACCACATTTTAGATTCATTTGCTTTATAGAGAAGGATCTGGTTCTCCTTCTTGCCTCCTCTCATCCCCACCCACTTGACTTAGTTTCCCCTCTTGGTGGCAAAACAAAATGTATAGCTTTATCTTCTTAGAAGAGAACCTGGCATACTCAATGATACCTGACTTTTTTTTATTGTATCATCCTTTTCTTGATCAGTGGAGAGACTGGTGCTTTGGAACTAGGAAGTGGCTTTCATATGCTGTATTCTTGTAGACTTTGCTTTTGTTCTTGCCTCTAATCAAGGGGTCATGGTCATGGCTTATGGGTAGGGTGATATGTGTACCTATTTCTCTCTTAATTGGAAATGGTAGGATACTTGGTACCTCTACCCAGTGCTAAATCCCTATGGTCCAAACATCACCTTTTTGGATAAGGTAAGCCATTGCTTGGCCTCTACCTTGAGGATAAATGAATCCATTCTACCTGTGGCCTGAAATGCATTGCTATTGAATGAAATTCTGCTGCCTGTAGTAGTGCCAAGTAAAATTCTGTTTTGTCCAGATGGCATCAGAAACTTTTTTTTTTAAACATGTCCACATTTAAAAAAAAATAGTACTGTGCTTTGTTCAAGGGAGGATCATTTAGAGAGTCAATGGATAAGCTTTCAGAACCTTTCTTCTCACTACTTTTAAGTTCCCTCTGCACAACAGAGAGCATGCTAGTGCTTGGGTATGACTGACAGAAATGGCCAGGGTCATATACAACCAAACATGCCTAGTCCACAGCACTGGGCCCTTGCCAAGTGTGCTGTTCACCACTTTTGGGGAATCTGCCTGTCAGTGAATTCTCACAATTTCTCATGAAGGCCTCTTCTGGGGAACTGCTATCTCTGACTTCACACCCTTACAGCAAGGGAATGCCTGGACTGTTGCCAGATGCATGTTTGAGGTTTGTAGCTTCTTCCAGCTTCCTGACTCTCTTGATTCTACTGCAAATGAATTTCAGGAAAGTTGGCATATGTTGTTTTCAAAAGAAAAACAAGCTAAGTTTCAGTGTCTACTGGTCAGTGAGAGATGTTTTCTTCAGGTAGGCTCTGAAGACTAGAAGTGGTAAGAGACAAGGCTATTACCACGGGGTGTCGTATATTAGAAAAAACAACAACATTGAATTAGGAGCCAGGACACCCAAGTCCTCATCAGGGTTTATATGTCACCAAGTCACTGCATGACCTTGGCAAAGAAGCTGGCACTCACTCATGATATACAATATTTTTATCTTACACGACTTTAACTCAGTGTACTGTGGTTTGTCCCTTCCCACTGACATTCTGTTCCCTAGCTCATCTAGTGATCTTCCCGTATAGGCCACCAGGTGGCGCAGTGGATAGAGCACTGGAGTTGGAAACAGCAGAGTTGTTCAGTGATTTCAGTTGTATCCAACTCTTCATGACCCCTTTTGGGGATTCTCTTGGAAAATACACTGGAGTGATTTGCCCTTTCCTTTTCCAGATCATTGTACAGAAAAGTAACTGAGGAAATGGGGTTAAATGATTTGTCACACAGCTAGTGTCTGAGGACAGATTTGAATTGAGAAAGATGTCAGAGACTTTGTTTCCAAAAAAAGAATAATAAAATAAAATAAAATGAAAACTATCTTACCTCTGACACCAGCTTAAATTAACTTCATAACAAATTAATAAATAATAAAAATAAATAAATAATAATAAAGTCAAATTTACAAAATTTTGAAAGCAAAGTAACTCAAAATATAGTCTTTCCATCAGGTTCTTTTTACAAAAGCAAACAATTACCTAAAAGCTTAGGACTTATGAAAGGATTACAAGGTGAATGTGAAGCTAATTTGAAGGAATGTTAGTGTTACAAAATATAATCAGAGTTTCATTTGAAAATATAATAGTGCTTTCTGCTTCATACTTGATCATCACAAGTTCAATGACATACCTGAAAATTTGCTTAAAACTGGTCTTACTTAGAATCTTTTATGTAAGTGCCTCATTTAACACTGCATTAATGAGTTTTCTCTTCATTTAGAAATCACATAGTCTTCTAAAGGAGTGTTTTGCCATACTAAAAAAAAAAAAATAGCTTATGTTACAGCACCTAACAAACACAGTGTAAAGGAGAAATTGACAGGATAGCTCTAAGACCAGAGGATATGCTAAGCGTACCCCTGGGCAAGTCACTTAATTTTTCTCAAACTCAGTTTCTTCATCTGTAAAATGGGCACAATAATAGAACCTACTTCATAAAGTTGTGAGGATCAAATGAGATAATGTATATGAAGTGCTTTGTACCCTTGCATGCCTTAACATGTCATATAAATGTTAGTTATTAATTTCTCAGACAAGCTTATAGAGATCTTAAAGTAACCAATCTTCTTACATCTTACACCCCCTACACCTACCATTTAATTCAGTGACAACTGCCTCTTTAACTGTTCCTCAAACAAGATTCCCTCTTCAGACTTCAGGCATTTCCATTGAAGGTCTCCATGCTTGGAATGCTCTCCCTCTTCAACCCTGCCTCCTTCAAGTGCCAGATACCATCTCATCTTGTATGGAAAACTTTTCTTTATGCCCCTTAATTCTACTTTCTTCTCTTGGTTGATTCTATGCCATTTTTCCTGTATAGGTCTTGTTTCTACATAGTGATTTGCATAGTGGAACAGTGGAACCCAGAACTCTAATCTTCTCTATACCTTCCAGAACACCTTGAGTTGATGATGCTGTTCTCTCTGTCTCAGGCAGGTAATGTGGTGACCGGAGAGATGGTAGAGGAGCTTATTCTTTCTGGAGCAGACATCATCAAAGTAGGAATTGGACCAGGTAAGGATGGTCTAGAACTCAGAACGACTAGGATAGTTGTGTGAGAGTCTTGACTAGGGGAGGGTGGAGGGCATGGAAGAAGTTTCTGTTGCTGGGTGAGTATGAGTGAGAAACAGAAGGGTCTAAGCGAAGCCTGTGATTTCATTGATTGAAAAGGGGCTGCTGACTCTGAAGAGTCCCTAAGTGAGTCTGGCCAAAATTTGGATACTGGTTGTGGTTTCAGAACATGAGTACAGAAGGAAAGAATGCTAGCTTCATTGATTCCTCAGCCTATGACCCCCTAAGGGAGGGTGGAACATGTGTGGGAAAACTGTTTTACTCCTCCCATATAAAATTCAAGAAAAAAATTATTAAGCACCTCTATATGCAAAGACTTTTAGGCACTGGGCATACAAAGATGGAAAATAACACGGTGTCTGACCTCAGGGAGCTTATAGTCTTACTGAAAAGGGAAAGTGTAAAATGTATGCTTAAAATAAGTGACACAAAGTAGAATGTGATAGGGACAAAAGAGAGCCAGCAAAAATGTTAGGAGAATTTTGGGGAGAAAGCAATGATTGGAATGTTGAAGAGTCTTGCACATGATTAGTTCAACTCTGAAGTCCACATTTAGCTTCATATGGCTTATTTTGTATGAGTTTCCATAGCCACGTTTTTCTCCCTTGACACTTAGGGCTATATTTTTTCTAGTATGTCCCAAGGCATAGACTTCTGAGTCCTTTTCCTGTGGGTAGGTGGAGGCCATACTCGCTCACAAGGACCAGCTCAAAGAAAACTCTGACCTTGGCTTCACTCTCATAATGCATCCTCTGAGTTAGCTCTTGGAACCCAGCTCGCTGTGTGCTCTGGGAAAGAACCCCTGTTCCTGTGTGAGGAAGTCTGTGTGTGTGCTGGCTCTGTCATTTTATTGTATCCTCCAGGGGTCCTTGGGAACAAGTTGGAAAACACCCAAATGAAATTCATAGCTGCAGAGTTACTGGAATGGCTATGTGGAGAGGTGCTGCTTAGGATAAGTCAGGGTTGGACGTCTGTATTCTATTCATTCCTTCAACATTAATTAAACACTTGTTATGTACCAGGCAATGGAGAGCTTGAAATCTACCAAGGGGGATGAAACTCATGCAGAAATAACTCCAATGCAAAAGGGGCAGTGATGAGTTCATAAGAGGTACAAATTGTTTTGAGGTGAGACTGGAGGGAGGTTACTTCTGACTGGGAAGATCAAAGAGGAAGCCTCTTGGGAGAGGTGTCTCTTAGGTCATGATTTCAAGGACAGGTAGGATTTCAGTGTGTAGAGTTGGAGACAAGTTTGCATCCTAGGCAAAAGGAGCAGTGTGAACACAGGCATGGGACATTCTAGGGCAGTGGTAAGAAGTCTGAGGTGCATATTTTTATAATTCTCCATGATCCCCTGTTTTTCTATTTACTTGTGCCTTCAATGAATCAAATGTAGAGCTATAAGGGACCTTAGAGATCACCTAATTCACCCCTTACTTCAAAGAAGAGGGAACAGAGGCTAAGAGGTTAAGTGACTAGCCCAAGGCAACGAAGGACAGGATTAAAATCCAAGAATACTCCTTTGTACCTAACCACTATCACTTCAGCTCATTTTCATGAAAATGCAACAGGCATTTATTAAGCCTCTCCTATGTGCCAGGCACTTTGCCAAGTGCCAGAGATATAAAGAAAGAAAAAAAAACAACACAGGCATCTTTGCTCCCAAGGAGTCTAATTGGGGAGACGACATGCAGACTTACCTTATATGTACATATAAGATATATACAGGATAAATCAGATACAGTCTCAGAGGGAGGGCCTTAAGATTAAGGAGGGCTGGGAAAGACTGCCAGAAAAAGGGGAGACTTTTTCTGAGACTTGAAGGAAACCAGGGAAGCCAGGGTGAGGAGATGGGAAGGAAGGTAGTAATTCCAGGCAAGTGGGAGCAGCCTACAAAAATGCACTGTCAGCAGCTAAGGTCAATGTCACTGGGTCACAGAGTACCTGGGAGGGAAGTGAGGTGTACAAAGCCTAGAAATGTAGGAAAGGGTGAAGTTATGAAGGACTTTAAAAGCCAAATGGGATTTTATATTTTATTTTTCTCTTCTGATAGAGGGATTAAATGAAGAGGTGGTAACAGGAGGTAAAGATGTTTTCAGATAAGCTTGAGGCAGATTGTGGAGGGTCTTGAGGGCTCAGCTAAGGCAGTGGAGCTTTGTGCAGTTGACAGTGAGCGGTCATTAAAGAATTCTGGGTAGGGATGTTACGAGAACAATTACAGACAGCAAGATTAATCCAGCAGTGGTGTGTGGTATGGATTGGAAGGGAAATAGACGGAAGGTGGGCTGAGCAGTTAGGAGGCTGTTATAACAGCTCTGGTGAGAGGAGGGCAGTGCTCTTTACATTTTTGGAACCAAGAGCACTACCTCTCAAGGGGCAGACGGTGAACATGCAGAGTCATAGGAACACGGAATTATTCTTTGTAATAACAAGTAGAGGCAATCAGTAGGAAATGGTGAGTGTCCTTATCCTTGGCCCCAAGAGGACTTTAGTACCAGAAGTCTAACAAGGAACCATCATGCTTCAGATAAAAGCCTTGCTCATTTGTACCTTTCAAGGAAAGGCAGCCACCTTGGTGGGCTTGGTTGGAGGGGGAAAATGATGTCTGAATGTGGATATGGCACTAAAATCTTATGAGCATGATTTGGTTCAGTGCCAAGTTGCCTTTTTTTTTGTTTGTATCATTTCCCTTCCCCCTTGTCTCCCCACTTTCCCTGCCAGAAAGACTAGAGAGAAAGGAAGAAAAACAGAGATCTGGCTTAACAGTTTCTTATGTATGTTAGAAGAGAAAATGAGCATAAGAAATCTCACTTAGGCATAAGGAAGTATTTCTTGGTTAGTCATAGGACCTGGCTCTGTCACTAACAATTAAACACTGGGTAAATCACTGAGCCTTTCTGGTCCTTGGCTTCTTCATCTGAAAAATGCAGAGGCTGCACTAGATGGTCCCCAAGGTCCCGTCTAACTTTGGACCAATGATCCAGTGAAGGGATTGGAATAGATGGTTTATGGGAGGTTAGGAGAAAAGGCCCAGTTCAAGGTTTCTTGAACTTGATTTTCCCTCAGTCTGTGATACACCTTTAGGTGTGTGCTTTGTTATTATTTTCAATTTGTTTTGTCTGTGTGCTTTAAAGCAGGGTCTCTTCACTTTTTTGGGTGCGTGCGTTTCTCTGACAGTTTGCTGGAGTCTATTGATGCCTCCTTAGAATCATCTTTTTAAATACATAAAATAAAAATGCATAGAGTTCCAAAAGAAACCCATTATATGGAAGCATAATTGTGAAAATTTTTTTTTCTTTTTGTAGGGGGAGGGCAGAGTAACTGGGGTTAAGTGACTTGCCCAAGGTCACATAGTTAGCAAGTGGTAGGTGTCTGAGGCTGGATTTGAACTCAGGTCCTCCTGACTCCAGGACCGGTGCTCTATTCACTGTGCCACCTAGCCACCCCCAAAATAATTTTTAAAAAATGTTTCCAGTTCCCAGATTAAGAATTCCTATCTTAAATGGTTGGTAAATCTCTAAAGAGCAGGGATATGCTTCAGAGTTCAGTACACAGTAGGCATTTTAAAACTATTTTTGTAATAAATGAATGAATGAATGAATGAATGAATGGCTAATAAAAATATTGTTGAAGTTTCTTAATTGTGAGTTAGATATTTGTTGGTCTTGGATGGTTCAAGATCTCTGCTTTTGGGCAAGTCTACTAGCAATAGAGTCCTGGAGGTTTCCACAATTCACTGAGATTTGGTAGAAAGACCACTGGATTAGAATTTTTTGATCTGATTTTGAGCTGAACTGGATGATCTCGAAGGTCCCTTCTAAGGTTTAAGAAGCTGTGACTTCTCACCTGGAGAGCATATTGGATTGGATAATCTCAGAGGATCCTTTCAGCCCTAATCTTCTATGAAATTATCCTTTTGTTGGGGGGGGGGTTAGTCATCGTCTATGATAGTCATTAACATTTATTAAGCATCTACTATGTGCTAAGTTCTAGGGATACAAAAAAAAACAAAGACAGTCCTTGCCCTCAAGGAGCTTACAATCCAAAGGGTGAAGACCACACACAAAAGAAAGCTGGAAAGTTAGGGGGACAGAAAGGTGGGAGAGGGTGCATGGATTGGAGGCACTAGGCTTGCTTGGAGGCCATGGTGGAGATCTCAAAGAATTCCAAAATTAGTGCAGACTTGCTGCCAAGGGAAGAATGAGATGTCTGTCCTGTCCAATTAGTGCAGACTTGCTGCCAAGGGAAGAATGAGATGTCTGTCCTGTCCCCTCCTCCTTAAATGAGAGATGAGGAGTTTTGTGGCTCCACTTTCCAGAGGGTCAGAATGTTCTGATGAGATGTGAGGACCAAGGTTGGTTGGTTCTTGCAGAATGGCAACATTTTCCAATCATGAGGTTACTGGGGACATGCTAAAGAAGTCCAGATGTGTGCAGTTAGATATGAAATGAGTAGTAGAGTGGGGGAGTAGCAGATGGTGACAGATGTGGGGAGATAAGATAATCACTTTAGAATGAATGGTTAGAGCTGTTTGGCTTCTGCCACAGTCCTGTTTGCTTTTGGCTGAAGATACTTTGCTGAGGTCAAGAGGTTCAAAGAACGTAAAATTAATATTAACGGCAGGACATAGTATAACAAAGTTTAAAGTTAAGTCATCCTCTCAGCCCACTCCCTATCCTCTGTGAAAGCTGAGGCTGCTCTAGGATTCTGAAGTCTTCTCTGTGGCTTGACTTATGCTACTTGGCCCCACCCTGGTTGGAGGAATGGCGGTCCTGGAGATGTCTCGGGATTCCCTGTCATCCAATCAACCAACAAACACTTATGAATAAGGTACTATGTGTCAAGACACTGTTCTAGGTGCTGTAGATAAAAGGACAAAATTGAAATAACCCATCCTTAAGGAGATTACAGTCTAGCAGGAGGAAACGATGTGTGCATATATAGGTATATGTAAAATAGGTAGAGTTGTAAGGAAAAGATATCAGCAGCTGGAGATGGTGGTGGTGGTGGTGGTGGTGAGGAAAGCCTCATGTAGAGGGTAGCATTTGAGCAGAGGCTTAAGGAAAAGTAGAGATTCCAAGAGATGGGGTGAAGAAAAAGTACAGTGCAGGCATGAGGAACAGCTAGAGCAAAAGCATGTAGATGGGAGATGAAAGGGATAGAATGTCATGTTAGGAGGAATGGCAAGGCTAATTTGATTAGACTTTAGTATACAGGAAGAGGGGTATATGTAATAGGGCTAGAAAAGCCTATTGTGAAGGGCTTTAAGAGGAGTTTCTGATATGACCCAATAAAACCCTTACAGGAAGGGATTTGGGGAAGGGGCACTATGTGGTGGGAGGAGGTGGCTTCAGTAGGGTTTCCCTGAGCTACAATGCTGGGATGATCATATTTGTCTTCTTGATGTATTCATGTGAGCCAGGGGCCGGACTGTTTTATCCTAGTTCCAAAGCTGGTATATGAGAAGGCAGACTAATACCACACATCTGGCAATTGCTCTTCCACTGACATGAATGTAAACCATACTAAGGAGAAGATTTGGCTGTGGAGCACATAATTCTCCCTCCATCCTCCCCCTTTTTATTTGAAGAAGGCTCACAGTACAGCTTGTGCCTTTCTACAGGTGAAAGGGAGAGAATTTAGGTTAGGATTAAAGCAACCATCACAAAGGGAACTGGGCAAAATGCCATGATGCTGGCCAGCCATCAGGCAGAGTTGCTATGGACAGCAGGTCTTACTGTATCCAGGGTGATGAGGTATGGTAGGAGAAGGGCTAGATGAGAAATTAGGAGACCTGAGCACTACTTTGTCACTATGACAAATGTATATGTATGAAACCTTGTATAAATTATTTCTCCTTTACAAGTCTTAGCTTCTTCATCAATAAAATGGAGATAATAACGCCTGTACCTACTTTATAAGTTTACTGAAAAGAACAAATAAAAGAATGTGTATGATGCATTTTGAAAACTCTGCAACATGGCGATTAAAAGTCTTGAATCCAGTCTTGAAATTTGATACTGACTGATGGTGTAACATGTCACTTAATCTTTCTGAGCTAAAGCCCAGGAACTAAAGCTTTGTCATCTATAGAGTGAAGGTGTTTGATCAGGTGACCTGTTAGGAGCACCAGCCCCTGACTTAGAGGAACTGGATTCAAATTTTACCTCTTATGCTTGTTACCTAGGCAACCTTGGGCAGGGCAGTCAGCTTTCCTGGGCCTCAGTTCTCTCATCTGTAAAACAAGAAGGTTGGACTCAATAGCCTTTGAGTTCCTGTCCAGCTTTAGAACTGTGATCCTACAATCTCGTGTTTCTTCTACTTTTATTAGTCTGTGCTGTACAAATATAAGATATGATGATAGCTTGAAAAATTGTAGGGTATCCTTTCAAGGATACTTTGATTGATTCACTTGGTCCTGAAAGTGTGAGTGTGTGTGTGTGTGTGTGTGTGTGTGTGTGTGTGTTTGTTGTGAGAGAGAGAGACAGAGACAGAGACAGAGAGAAACAGAGAGATAGAGACAGAGACAGAGGAATAGAGACAAAAACAGAGAAAAAAGGGAAAAGATGGGGAAAGTGTCTTTTAACTCCCCCACTTTGTGTTAGTCAATTTTCCTTAATGCTTCTCATCTGGTGTCTTGCCTTCCTCTTGCCAGGCTCTGTGTGTACCACTCGGACCAAGACTGGTGTGGGCTACCCTCAGCTGAGTGCCGTTATTGAGTGTGCTGACTCTGCCCATGGCCTCAAGGGACACATTATTTCAGTAAGTCGGGACTCAAGTGTGGTGATGAAGGTGGGATGGGGGCAGGTTTAGGAGGATCATGAAGGGAAATTATGGTTCTCAGCCCCAGGGAAGGCCTTTTGTTCCTTGTCCAATGTCTGCTTCCTCCCTACCTGGAGCCGCTTGTGAGACTAAGCTCCTGGGAATGTAGAATGCCACTATAATACAGCAGATGTTTCAGGAAAACTTCACTAATGGAGACTAAATGAGTCAGAGAGTTTGAGCAAGTTAATGAAGAGTCCAAATCATAGTTCAAAAAGAAATGTCTTGTACTTGTACTTCTGTATTTTAAAATAAAAGGTAGAGAGGTGCTAATTAACTCTGTGACCTTGAACACATCCCTTTAGATCTCTAGGACTTGGTTTCTTTATCTTTAATAATGAAGGGATTGAAACAGCTGATATCTAAGTTTCTGTCCAGCTTCTAAGTAGCTACATAGGTGGCACAGTAGATAAAGCACTGTATTTAGGAGTAAGGCAGAACTGAGTTCAGAATGCTGCTTCAGATACTTCCTGGCTCTATGACTCTGGGCAAATCAATTTAACCACTCTCAGGCTCAGTTTCCTCATCTGGGG
Source organism: Pseudochirops corinnae (assembly GCA_028646515.1). Lineage (NCBI taxonomy): Eukaryota > Metazoa > Chordata > Mammalia > Diprotodontia > Pseudocheiridae > Pseudochirops > Pseudochirops corinnae. The sequence continues at coordinate 214,668,167 of CM053587.1, read as the reverse complement.
ATGAGGATGGGGATAATAATAGCACCGAGTTTAGGGTTGTGAAGATCAAAGGAGTTAATATATGCATAATTCTTTTCAAACCTTAAAAGTTCTGTATAAATGCTAGCTATTGTGATTTTTAATGCTTATTCTCTTAAGTTAATTATGTTAATGACAAATACACATACAATTCCAGAATTTTAGATTTGGAAGGCAACATATCAAATCCATAGTCAAGTCTCATTGATTAAACCTTCACAGCATATCTCATATTCATCCTCTTTTCTTCATTCACGTGGACAATATGGCCACTGCCTTAGTTCAAGCCCTTATCAATTCTCAACCAGACTGCTGTCACTGCCTCCTAACTGATCTCCCACTAGTGCCTCCTCTTTCTACTCTATTTTCCATACAACTGCCAGAATCATCTTCCCAGAGCACATCTGAACATAAAACTCCTGCACTTTCAACCCTCACTAGCTCCCCATTGAGTGGAAGACAAAATATAAGCTCTTGAGCCTGGCATTTAAAGATCCCCATATAATCTGGCTCCCACCTACTCTTCCATACTGATTTCATATTAATCCCCTTCATGAACTTTTTCTTCCAGTCAAACAGAATTGGTAGCTGTCCTAAGAACTTGGCATTTCTTCCTTCCCTTGCCTTTCTTTCTTTTCATGGACTGTCTCTTATACCTTGAACACTCTCTCCCTCCTCATCTTCACCTCACCTTTCAGAATTCCTATCTTCCTTCAAGGTTCAGCTCAGCTCAGCTGCCACCTACCATCCCCATGAAATGTGTCTTGATTCCCTCCTACTTATTCCCACTCCATCTCTCCCTCTCTCTCTCTCTCTCTCTCTCTCTCTCTCTTTCTCTCTCTCTTACTCTCTCTGTCTCTCTGTCTCTCTTGTTCCTCTTTTCTCTACCCCATATTTCTCTCTCTCCTTCCCTTTTTTCTTCTCACTTCTCACCTTCTCCCCTCTTCCCTCTGTCTCTGTCTGTCTCTCTCTCTCCTCTCTCCATATAATCTTGTATTTACTTATCCGGGTACATGTTTTATCCACAAGTGGACTTTAAGCTTCTTGAGGGCAGAAATTATTTTGTTTTTGTCTTTGTATCCCCAACATCAAACATAGTACCTTGCACATAATAGGTATTTGATAATCATTTGTTCAATTCAGTTAATTTGGAGTATAATTCCTACTCAGTAAACAGTCATTTCTTCACCATGGTTCCTCACAGCCATACAGTTTCTGCTTAATTGTATTCAGTTAAGGGGAACTCACTACCACTTTTGGAAGCTTATTCCATTGTTGAATAGGTATATTCGTAGGGGGTTCTCCCTTATGTGTAACTTCTGCCCACTGAGGCAGCTGGGATATAGTTAGCATAAAGAGTACTTGGCTTTGGAGTCAGATGACCTGGGTTCAACCCCAACTCTCCCTCTTATTACCTGTGTAAACCTTGAGAAGGTCATTTAACCACTCTGAGCTATGATTTTTTAACCTATAAAATGAGTATACTAATACTTGCAGTACATATATCACATATATATGTATATGAATTGTAAAGTATCATTTGAAATTGGTCATCATTGTTGATTCCATTTCAGCCTTTGGGAGCAGTATAGCACAAATGTGTTCCCCCCATACTTTTTTTTTTCTAGATACATGACAGCCATTCAAATAGTTAAACATTGTTCTCATATCTTCTCCCAGTCTTTTGTTCTTTACATTGATATTTTCCTTATAAAATATGACTTCTAGACTCTTTAAAATATTGGATTACTTTTTTTTTTTCTGGATTCATTCTGGTTTATCAGTGGGAAATGCCCAGGATCAAATGTACCGAGCCTTACAGGTGTGATCTGACCTGTGCAGAGTACAGTAATGTAGAGATCCCTGCTGATCAGTACAGTATACCTCTGCTAATGCAGCCTCAGATCATGTTTCCTTTTTCAATGGTTATATTATATTGTTGGCTTATATTGAGACTGTGATCAGTTAAATCCTGAATATCATTTTCACATAGGTGGTTGCCAAGCCAGATCTCCTTCTTTCTATACTTGTGGAATTTGTTGTTTGCACCTAAATGTCAAACTTTGCATTTATCTTTGTTGAATTATATCTTGTTGTTTTCAGCCCACCATTCCATCCTGTTGTCATGGTGCTAACTAGCCACATTAGCTTTGTGTTTTTTATCAGTTTGATAAATATGTTCTCTGTGTCAGCCTCTTCTCCCTTTTAAAAAGTTGAATAGTATAAAACTAATAGTAGATCTCTATGGCTTTTCACAAGAAGGAGCTTCCTTTAAAGTTTTCTAATCAATCAGTCATTCAATCAGTTAATCAGTGTTTATTGAATTTCTATTATGTGTTAAAACCCTCTAGTGATCTTTCTCTTTCTCATGCTGCTTTTCACTGCAGAACATGCTTTAGATTTCAGCTGACACTGAGCTTGAGACTAACTACATACTTTATCTTATAAGAGATACATGAGCAGTTAAATTGAGAGATCCGGGACTTCTCCATTAGATGGGCTCCTTGAAAGGAGGGATTCTTTTTTGTCTTTCTTTGTATTCCCAAGACTTAGCACAGTGTCTGGCACATAACTGCCAGCCGACTGGCAGACTGGGGCTGTCCTTCCTCCTGCCTCCATCCAAGCAGAATGTACACTCTGGATTGTTCCCAGCACTGGTAATGGATTTTATGGACTCAGCTATGCTTCCTCACATGGTTACTTCTTATTACCAAACACACACACATTTGTGAGACAGCTGTGGCCATAGAACAAAGTGGTGCTAACTGGCCTGCAGAGAGAGGGAGCTCATAACCTTGGCCTCATTAGTATTGAGCTAACTAGTTGAACTAGCTGAGGTTCGAAAGTATCATCACTCCACAGCCACTTTCTAATGTTGTTTCACAATTACATTTCTGTTGCCAATAGTTCTGTATCCACTGGAAACCCATCAGACTTTTTGGTTACTGCCTTTTTGTCCAATTGCCAGCTGTCTCATTTTACACTTTAGTTGCTGAAATAGCACATCTGCTCTATTAAAGTGCAGAAGCAAGCCACAGCAAGGAGTCAGTTGGGCCCAGGGGGCTATGCTTGGGATAGTGTTTCTGTTTATTGTAATGCAGAGAGCTTTTCTTCCATACTTAAAAAAGCAGGAGTGTTTTCCAGTAAAGCGCAGATCTGAAAAATTCAGGGTAAGCCCAGCATGTGTCAAGGATATGAAGACTGTCCCCTCTCTCCTACATCATTCACTAGAGCAGGAGTTCATCACATTTTTTTGTGCCCTGGACTCCTTGGGCAGACTGGTGAAGTATGTGAACCCCCTCTCAGAGTCTTATTCTTAAATGCATAGAATAAAAAAAGTAGGAATGCAAAGGGAAACAGTTGTGTTGATATACAGTTAAAAATATTTCAAAAGTAAGTCCATACACCCTAGGTTAAGAGATATAGGAGGAGGAGAAATTGGAAACTGGAAGGTACCTACAAAATAATGCAGTACATATTTCTTATTTTAAAGATGAAGAAACTGAGGCCCCTCATAGAATGAAATCATTTATGTACTGTCATAGAATTAGATAGTGGCTGAGCTGAAATAAGACCCAGGGATCCCTGACTCCCATTTCAGCATCTTTTCTTTTTCTTTTCTTTTTCTTTTTGGAGGGGGGAAGGCAGGGCAATTGGGGTTAAGTGATTTGCCCAAGGTCACATGGCTAGTAAGTGTTAAGTGTCTGAGGCTGGATTTGAACTCAGGTCCTCCTGACTCCAGGACCGGTGCTCTATTCACTGCACACCTAGTTGCCCCAATTTCAGCATCTTTTCCACCATATTATGCTCCCTCTCTATATTTGGCTTTTAAAAAAAAAATAAATCATTCCTCCCCTGTAACTCTTCAGTGGTCTTTACTTGTCCCAATACCAGCTTTGCAGTGTGAGTGACAAAAACAGCCAGCTCTTATTTAACCATTTACTGCCTGAATAATTTAAAAAATAGTTTTCATAGTGCATTTTTTGCGGCAGAAATATTATTTGGTTTTTATAATGCATTTTTTTACTGCAGCAAATCAACCTTATTAATTTTGTTTTGAGCAAGCTAATATTAAGTTCTTCTTTTGGTCCTGCTGTCTTCAATATTTTTTTAATCAATGAAGATAATAGAAAATGTAATTATCAATCTAAAGAAGACCAAAAAAACCCCCTTAGAGTAATAGTTAGTATCAGGATGACAGAATGAAGGCCATAACATTTCAAGAAGTTATTAATGTTGAACCCAAACCATAAGGTGAAAGCAAATAATGTAAAATATTATTTTTAGGTTTAAAAAATTGTACAAATAGTGAATGGGGTAACAAATGCCAGCCATTTATGTGGATCTCAGTGCTTTAGTTGATCATAAACTCAGTCTGAACCAATATAAACTTTGGCTGAATTAACAGAAATGTAGCATTCTGGGAAGATCACAGGAAATAATACCACTGCACTTTGCCATGGTCAGACCACATTTGAAGTATTGTGTTCAATTCTCTGTTCTATTTCAAGAGGGACAAAGACAAGTCAAAGTGTAGCCACTCCTTCACTATTGTGTCAATTCGTTGTTCAATAGGAATATCTCATTAAATTAAATGAATGTTTATTGATGGTATAAAATTGATGTGACTCTTAGTACTCTATACCCATTCCACTACTTTGCTTTCATTACTGCCAAAATGGAAGGGGGCCACCCAGGAATGAGGACCATTTTATGTTTTTTTCTTTCTTTCACGGATTGGCATGACCAAAACTAGTGATGATAAGCCTCGCTTGCCATTGTTCAGTCATTTTTCACTTGTATCTGACTCTTCCTGACCCAATTTGGAATTTTTTTTGGGGGGGGGGGCAATGATACTGGTGTAGTTTGCCATTTTCTTTTCCAGCTCATTTTGGGGAAACTGAGGCAAAGTTAAGTGACTTACCGAGGGTCATACAGCTAGTAAGTGTCTGTGACCAGACTGGAACTCAGAAGATGAGTTTTCCTGACTCTAGGCATGACATCTATCCACTGTACCACCCAGCTGCCTCAGTCTCTCTAGTGATTTTTATTTAGATTGGTCCTCTAACAGACACGTCCTGTTGCCAGGATTATCCTTTAAACCCTCTCAGGTTGGTAAGACCTTCCAGAACATGTACCAGTCTGTGGGCATGGCCTTCAAGAACCCAGAGGCATTTCTACACATGAGGAGCATCATAGGATCATAGACTGAGAGGTGGTAGGTATGTCAGAGGCCATTTGGTCTGATTCCCTCATTGGACAGATGAAGAAACCTAGGCTGAGGAAGATCTAAGGTCACGCAGATGGGAGAGGTGGGATTTGTACCAAGATCTCTGACTCCTAAGCCAGTCTTCTTTGCAATGTACCATGCTGCCTTCTCTGCTATAATGATAATAATAATTAATAATAATAATCATAGTTGGCACTTCTTAAATTTATTGTTATTTTTAGAATGGGCTGCACCATAATATAGTTTTGTTTCTTCTCACTGGCAGTGTTCAATTAGAAGCTGAATGATTCTTGTCAAGGATATTTTGCTATGGACTTGAGTGCAAGATTGGACTAGATTATCTCTAGAATCCATTTTTATCTAAAGACTTAGAGGCAGCTTGGTGGCACAGTGGAGAGAATCCAGAAGATCTAAGTTCAAAATCTTCCTCAGACACTGACAAGCTGTGTGACCCTAGATGAATCACTTTATCTTGTTTGCCTCAGTTTCCTCATCTGTAAAATGAGCCTGAGAAGGAAATGGCAAACCACTCCTGTACTTTACCAAGAAAACCCCTATAATGGTGTCACAAAGAGTCAGATATGACTGAAAATGATTGAACAACAACAAATCTTAATGTACTTTATAAACTGAAGGCTATATAATATCACAGACCAGAAGAGGAAGGCATGTTGCAAAGATAGGGATTTGATATTCTGAACCACAGCTTAAAATACAGAAATGCCAGAGTACTGGTCAGGTATGGAGTATACCTAACAAGGGCTGATGATAATGTACTTGTCTGGTGACTTGTAAATTTAATCAAAAGGACTTTAAGATGAAAAGGAAAATATGGAAACAACCCTGCTGATATACTGACCAGGTATAGGAAGAATAAAATAAATATTTTGATGCTTACAAAGATAAAAATACAGTAGTAAAATCCATGGCTTCAGTCATTTATGTATAAATACACAGAGTTTGTGTAGACAAAAAAAGATGAACAGGAAGGACCTCCATATATAAGGAGGCAAATTTTACTTCATAGGCATCACACAGAGAATTGGTGGGATGTGACCCAGGGCTGGAATATGCCTCTGGATGGATATTGACTTATTCAAAGGAAACAGGACAGGTGAAAAAAGGAACAAGTTGGAGGAAATAGAGGAGGAAAGCATGAAGGAACAGTTGGTTAAATGTCAATGGAGGCAGAAATGGAAGTGATAATGCCATTGGACATCAGAGAGAAACAAGACCAGAACAGAAACAGGAAATCAGTGAGGTGTTAGGGAAGCAAATCAAAAGCCTGGCAGAGAAGTGGGGTTAGAGTAATAATGGTGGGAGCTTCATGATCCCTACATGTGCTTTAGCCTTCTCTGCCAAAATCAGAGCATCTCAACATTTCCTGACTCGCCTGAATGATCATTTCATCCTTTAAAGGATGGAAAATGAACAAGGCAAAATTCTATTTTGGACGAGACTCTCATCAACCAGGCGGGGACTGTTTGTTGGCAGTAGAAATGAGGGAGGCCTTTGGAGAGAAGAGACTAGTCCATCTTAGAGGAGGGAGGAAACCTGCTCAAAGTTTGATATGAGCCCCAGCTTTGGGGAGGACAGATTTCAAAGGGTTCAGAGAAAGGATAGGTCAAGTCTAATGGGCTAAAATTCTACAAGTCAGGCCAGCCTGGGAGGGATGGCAAGCTCTAAGAAATAAATAAAATTCTGAGGATGCAAAGAGAAACAATCCTGATGAAGAACAGAAAGGAATATTGCCTAAAAAGACTGTTGTGAATCAGATAAATCAATAAACAAGCCTTTATTATGTCCCTGACATGTTCCAGACCTTGAGCTAGACTTGGAGATATAAAGACAAAAATGGAACAGTGCTTGCCCTCAAGGAGCTTACATTCTATCAGGGAAACAACACGTATACAAATAAGTAAATACAATGTAATTGGTTGGCGGTGGGAGGGAGGGAGGAACTGGGGAAAGACCTCATGTAAGAAGTGACACTTCAAGTGAGCAATGAAGGAAATTAAGGATTCTGTGGGGCAGCAGTAAGGGAATACATTCCAGGCATGGAGGATGGACTTTGGAAAAAGACAATTTGGAAGGAACTTAAAATGTATAGAATCAGCAAAGTGTAATAATCTTGGAAAAGCAGACTGGAGGCAGATTGTTTTATTTTTTGTTTTTTTTTTTAAATTTTATTTTAGTTTACATCATTCATTTCCACAAGATTTTGAGTTACATATTTTCTCCCCTTATTTCCCCCACCCATCACCCCAAAACAGCCATCCCAGTGTGTCCACCTTCCCCCAGTCTATTCTCTCCTCTGTCACTTTTTGGTAGGGCGGGATGGATCTCCCAACCACAGTGCCTGTGTATCTCAAGT
>CM053587.1:214640203-214654346 GCA_028646515.1 Pseudochirops corinnae | reverse complement strand
ATGTGCATGAGAGGTTCCTATCCACAAAAGGCACCTAGGAATACATCCCCAATACCATGATATGGTTTCACTGTCTGAAAGTCTTTTGAATCTTGTAGTGTTTATGACTTCTAATTCAGCTAATGATAAGATAGATCATCCACAATTTTTTTTTTTACTCATCTACAATTATCAGTAGACAATGGAAAATGGTAGCTCTGAGATTTTTAGTTTATTTATTTTAAAGAAGATAACATAGAACAGTATGTGCTTTAATTGGGATCTCAGTCTATCCTAGACAGTGGATCCAATGGGAAGTTTATGCAGACAGTCTAATCCATTTCTTCTCATTTCCCGAACAGGTGTTTTAACTATGAACCTGGTCACAAAAGCTGCCGACCCAACTACAGTTATTTAGATGTTAATTGGCGTGTTTTGCCAGTCAGCATATGCCTAAATTATTTCCCATTAATTTCTATTTTAATGCAGGTCACTGATTTGTATACAAGACATCTATTATTTTTCCACTAAGGCTCTTAAAGTTATACAACAAAATATCTGAACAAATACCCATCTACATACATAGTTTTTATTGACCAAAACTAATGCACTAAAGAGGGAATTAATAACAACTGCAGTAATGTTAGGCAATAGAGGGAGGGGACATGGGGAAGAAAAGGGAATGGGGATAGCCATATTTGTCGATCTTAGAAAGATGCAAGAGAAATAGAATTGGTACCAAAAGCCTAGAGAGAAAAGTAAATGTCCCAAACTTCAAAAAAGAGTAGTCTCCAAACTGTTGGACAAATATAGTTGATTTTAGTGTCCAGTGAAGTCTGGAACATATTATTTAATCACAAAGAGCCACTGTGGCCTCATGCAGAATCTCAGAGTTGGAATTTATTGTTCCATTTTGAACTTGGGAGTTCACTAAATCTCCCACTATTTTTTAAAATTGTGCTTTAGCAATGTCTTCCCCATCTTGTCCTTGTGTTGTTAATCTTTAAAAAGTATAACTCTTTACATTAATTCAAAATTAAACAACAACCCATTAGATTTTGCCTATCAAGATATTTTTGAATCTTGACTGTCATCCAGCGTATAAATTATACTGAAGTACTTTGTATCTTCTAGAAACTTGATGAGCAGGCTATCCAACTCATTGATAAAATTGGTAAATAGCACAGAGCCAAATATAGATCCTTCAGTACTCCAGTGATGACTTATTTCTTATATTTTTCCATTTTTTTCTTTTCTTCTATGATACTAGGTCTCCTTATTTTGTCCAAGCTGGAACCAAGTCCCAATACTGATTTGATAAAGAAGTTTTAAGGTTTTGGATGTTTTGGAGTGAGGAAATATTTAAGAGAGAAGGTCCAAGGGATATAGTGTTGGGCCTGGAGTCAGAGAGACTTCAATAAATACTTGCCAATACTAATAATAACACTAATATGGTTCGCCATATTAGTACAGAACTTAGTGAAGATATCCTGTTGACTTTAGCCCCACTATAGTTCAGAATATCCAAATTCAAGCCATCTACCAGCCTCAATTTCCCACTGTAGTGAGGATTATAAGAATGCACTCAGCTGAAAAATTCCTCCTGAGTTTAATGACACTTTCAGACCAGACATTCAGCCAGTTTGCAGCCCCTAGCTGTAATATTATTAAGCTTATATCTATTTTTTCTATAAGGATTTCATGAGGAACTTTATTAAATGCTTTGCTAAAACATAGTGAAAACAAAAAGCATCCCTGTAATCTATCAATTTCCTAACCCTGTTAAAAGAGGATTTTTTTTTTGCAAAGTCATACTAGGACTTCATGATCACCTACCACCTTTTTTTTAGATTTCAACACCTTGTGTCTCTAGTAATATATTCTAGAATTTTTAGCAGGAATCAAAGTCAGACTCATGATAAAATCTCCAAAGATCACTAATGGGGGCTCAACAATCCCATTTGCCAGTTATTTTAGTGCCCTTTGGTATAGTTCTTTTGGGCCAAGTAACTTGAAGGCACCAGGAGTACCTTATTAATCAATTAATTAATCAATCAATCATCAAGCACTTATTAAGCATTCACTATGGACCAGAAATTACACTAGGTCCTGGGAATACAAATACAAAGAATAAAATAATCCCTACTCTCAAGGAATTTATATTCTCTCCAGGGAAACATCAAGTACATGCGTAAGCATATGCATAATGAAGACATGTAGAATAAATACAAAATAAATATAAGATCACTGAGAAGGGACAGCATTAGCAGTTGGAGAAACCAGGAAGGACATCATATAGAAGGATGATGCTTGAGACACATCTTGAAGGTAGTGAGATGAGGCGGGAATACATGCCATGCATTGGGGATAGCCATTGCAGAGCACAGAGATGAGTTGGAATGCTGTTAATGAAGGGGAAGCGGGGGCAGCAAATTTAGGTGATCCTTAGAATATTAAAAGGGAATAATACATATTGAGGTTGAAAATATAGGTTGGGGGGGCGGCTAGGTGGTGCAGTGAATAGAGCACTGGCCCTGGAGTCAGGAGGACCTGAGTTCAAATTCGGCCTCAGACACTTAACACAAAAACTAGCCATGTGACCTTGGGCAAGTCACTTAACCCCAATTGCCCTCCAAAAAGCAAATATATATATGTATATACATAGGTTGGGAGCAAGTTGTAGAAAGCTTTAAAAGACAAACAAAGGAATTTATATATACTAAAGGCTGCTCCTCCCTCCCACATGAAGCAGAGGGGTGTCATGTGGCTAAAGGGAGACAGAATAGACATCTCTAAGGCTCTTCTCCCCAACCTTCTCTGAAAAAGTCTTTAATTCCTGCCAGGAGGGGAAGGAGGAAGTTGGAGTCAGAAGCCACCACTCTGCTCTCTTCAGAGAGAAGGAGTACAGACTAGAATTATATCAATCTGCTCCCTTAAATACTGTCAGCCTAGGAGATGTGATTTTCGGGTTCAATATAAGTTCTGATTGCTGTTTCATTATTGGGGGAAATAGGACCCCAAGCTTTATATACAAGGCTTGACACCTTTCCCACCAAATACCAGTTCCAAAATGAACACACATAACACTTAGCCAAGAAATCCATTTGTCTAAATTGGTAGCAAAATGGAAATCAGAGAGCATACATAAGAGCATATATATCAAACAACACATGGTGAAAGAGCTCTCTCATTAGGAGTATGGAAATACCCCTAAGATTAATATGCCTGTTTTCTATGAGTTACCTTACCAGGCAGATGCACTGGACACAGAGTAAGCCTGTTTGCTGAAAGGAGTCAATTAGGAGACTACCATAAGCCAATCTTGCTCACTCCCAGACACATTTGCTGGTGTTCCCTGGATGATCTTGCTGAACTGTGTCCCCTCAAACTGGGCCAAACCAACCTTGCATTCAATTCTTCCTGTAAAACATCCTGCTTCTATATTCACTTTCTCCTGCGAAAGATTGTCCATTCTTTTACTCACTCCCTCCCTGAACCTTCCCTTTCTGGTTTTCAAGCAAAATCTCCCTTGCCTCTTCTGGGCTATGCACTGCTTTGTACCTTGTACAGAGGGGCCTTATCAATAGGATCTGATTTTCCTTCTAATAAAACTTTTCTGTTTTCAACCCATCTTGGACTCCTCTGCATTTTAAGGGGTGGGCTTCACCCAACTGACAGAAGCAAGATCACTTAGCTCAACCAAGAAAGTCCTAGATTTCACCCAAGGGGAAGTTCCCAAAATTTCTAATGTAACAAGCTAGTGATAGGGACATGATGGAGACTGTCAACTCCTCTCATGTTGGCTTTTTCCCAGACTCTTTTCCTTCATCAACCTGAAGTGAGTTTGGGATCATCCATCTTCTCTCTGCAAGCCAAAAAGCACCTGAAGTCTGAAGGGACTCAGTGACTCAAAGAAGACTAAAGATCTCTCCTCTTTTGCTCTCATCAACTCCATCCCACACTTCATAGGTGCCAGCATTAATCTCCATCAATGAGGAAATCGATATCAATAGACTTTGGAGCTGAGGTTACATATATTTGATCCTGGAAGCAATAGTCAACTTATTGAGTGGGGGAATGGCATGGTGAGGGTCTGCACTTAAGAAAGATCACTTTTATAGGGACTTGGAGATTGTTTTAGAATGAGTTCACCTATTCAAGATAGAGGCCATTGTACTGGTCAAGATGAGAATTAATGAAGGCCTGACTTCATTGAGACTAGGTCTCCTTATTTTGTGGTGATTATGTGAATAGAGAGAAAGAGTTAGATATGAGCTATGTTGTGGAGATAGAAATGACAATGTTTAGACATGATGAGGAAATGGGAGGATGTTGCCCTTGACAAAAAGTAGTTTTGTAGAGCTATATTTTGGAGAAAAAATAATCAGTTCTTTTTGGACAAGTAGAATTAGAAATACTTACAAGACATTCACTTTGAAATATCTAGTAGGCAGTTTGTGATGTGCAGCTGGAAGTCAGAAGAGACCTGAGATAGATAAATACATAGATATAGATATAGATAGATGATAGATAGATTACATTGTATAGATATATCTAGAGATGTATATTTCTATAAGGAATATATGTGCGTGTGTCTACACACACGTGCATACACACACTCACACATGCACATATGGGATCATCTGCAAAGAGATGAGAATTGAACACCTGGAAGATGATGAGGTCACCAAGAGAGTGTAGAGGGAGAAGAGGTGACGCAGGACAAAGCCCTGGCAGATAGTAAGCTTCTGTCAGATAGTAAGCAAATGAAATTAAACAGGAATTGTCAGACAGGTAGAACAGCCAAGAAAAAATAACATCAGGGCAACTCCAAAGTGGCGAGACTATTTAGAATGAGAAGGGAGTAAATGGTGGCAAACGCTGCAGAGAGGTCAAAAAGGATCTGAACTGAGAAAAAAAACCATTAAACTTAGCAAATAAGAGCTCTTTGTGGTGACTTTGGAGAGAACTATTTCAGTTCGGTGATGATTTTGGAGACCAGATTGCAATGGGCTGAGAAGTGAGAGGACAGGAAATGCAGAAAGTTTCTAAAACTTGAACTTAACTGACCAAGAGAGGAATTATGGGGCACTAGCTTAAGGAAATGGTAGTTTCTAGTGAAGGGGTTTTTGTTTGTTTTGTTAGCTTTTAGAATAGGATAATTTGGGCATGTTTGTAGGCAGAAGAAAAGGAGCCAATAGATAGAAATCAGATATTAGTAGGGATGATAACGTGATCAATATGCAAAGGACAGGAGGATGGGATCAAGAGCACCTGTAGAAGAGGAAGCCTTGGCAAACAAAAGGGATGCTTATCAGAGATTGGAGGAAAGAAGGAGTGTAGATGCCAGTGCGATTAGAGACAAAGAGAAAGTAATACATATGAATCAACAAAATCAGGCCCTGGGGAAAGCTCCATCAGGAAGCAGACTAGGTCGCAGGAAATCTCACCTCATGAACTTCCATCTAACTTTGTGGGAAGCAGATGGCTAAGAGGGGGAAGATTGCAGGACCCCACCCTACCCCCACACCTGCTGTTTCCAGATGTCAGGCCTAGCAATACTGAACAGATGTGATCCCAGGCTACTGTGGTGGGTGAGGATTGGGTACTATACTATACTCACCTATACTCTGGGTGAGTATGGTACCTCAAGGAGCAAGAACATTTTTGGGACAGTTTAACTGGGGACCCTAATTGTGGCTTAGAGGAGGAGAGAAGTATCTGAGGTTGAACCCCTAGACAGAATTCATAAAATAACAGTAAGAAGGACCTGAGGCCTGGAATACATTACCCACAACTCAGGATTAAAACCTGATTGCAATAATAAGCTGCTAAAAATAAAATAAAATAAAAAATGAGTAAGCAAAGGAAAAATAATCTGGTCATAGATACCATGTTGCAAAAGAAGATCTGGGTTTATATTCAGAAGAAAATAGTAAGGTTAAAAAAAAGTCACTCCTACCCCAACGAGTAACATCAAATGGTCACGAGCCTAAAAAGAATTCTTGAAAGAACTTAAAAAGGAATTCAAAAATCAAATAAGAGAGATCAAATTAAAAATAGGAAAAAAATAAAGCAATCCAAGAAAATTATGAAAAGAAAATTAACCAATTGGAAAAAGAGGTCTAAAATCTTGAGGAAAAAAGCAACTCCTTGAAAACCAGACTTAGGCAAGAGGAATTGAATGACATTGTAAGACACCAAGAAATAATAAAACTGGGAGGGGGGGAAGTAATGAGTAATATAAAAATAAAAGATATCAATAAAAATTCTCAAAGAAAAATAAATTCAAACAAATAAAATCTAAATTGCTGAATAAGTTTTCTATATATCCCCAATAGCCTCTTCCAATAAGTTGTCTTTTTTCTTCCTAATTAAAATTATTTCTTTTGAATCTTCAGAACTTCGTTCCTGAGAGCTACCCGTTCCTCCTGGGCTAACATCTCCTGTAGAAAAATATCAAGGACAGGTTATTCCAGATTAACTTTATTTCCTATTTTGGCAGTGTTCCTAGGTACTCTGTAGCAAGAGTACCTTCAGCAAAAAGCATTTAACAAAGTCTTTCCTGTTATCCTTGTGACAAAAAAGTGAGGGTTAAGACAGACAATAGTACAACTAGTTGAATCTGCAATGAGAACCAAGGAGAAGTCATTAGTGTCCCATGTTGACTTGGAAGACTGTCTTCAGTGAAGTAACCCAGGAATTTGTGTTTGGTTAAGAGCTAATATTCTTTGGGACAGATACCTCCAGTTCCTTTAACTAATTCTCCTAGAACATGATTTGGAAGATCTTTACCACCCTGGTCATCTTTCTTTGTGTAATCTTCAGCTTATCATTATACATATGTGTGTATGTGTGTATGTATGTATGTGTGTGTACATATATAATTCACATAAAACTATACGTATATATACATGTGTATCTGTGCATGCATGTATGTATAACAGATTAGGAGTTCACAACCCCTTCTGCAAATGCAAAGATGATACAAAGCTAGAAAGGATAACCAACACACTCTTCTTCCTCATCACTATCTCCTAACTTCCCTGGCTTCCTTCAAATCTCACCTAAAATTCCACTTTCCTCAAGAAACCTTTCTTTATCCCCACTAATATTGGTATCTTTCCTCTGTGGTTATATCTAAGTTATACTTTTGATATCTTATTTGTTTGTGTATAGTCATTTGCATGTTGTCATTCCCATTAGAGTGATTGTGAGCTCCTTGAAAGCAGGTACCGTTTCTGTGTTTTGACCTTTCTTTGTTCCCTAAATGCTTAGCACAGTCCCTGAAACATAGTAGGTATCTGATATATGCCGACTGACTTGACTTGACAGTGAGTGACAGAGGCAGGATTCAAAAACGTCTAAACAGACAGGAATATTGGACAAAATCTATTAAGACGAAATTTAATATGGATAAATGTAAATTTAATTTTTAAAATTAACTTCACAAGTACAAGTTGACAGGAGGGATGGGACTAGGCAGAATTTTTTCTGAAAAAAGGCAAGGGGGTTTAATAAGTGTTAAGTGGCAACAACAAAAACCTTAGTGTTATCCTAGGCTGAGTTAAGAGTGGTTCGAGGTCCAAAATAAAGGAAATAGTCATTCCACTGTACTTTTCCCCTGAACTGTGTGGTTCATTTCTGGATATCACATTTAGGAAGGGAACTGATAAGCTGAAGATTACACAAAGAAAGATGACCAGGGTGGTGAAGACCTTCCAAATCATGTTCTAGGAGAATTAGTTAAAGGAACTGGAGGTATCTGTCCCAAAGAATAAAAAACTTAAGCGTGTGTAGAAAGCGGGGAGGGAATGAAAACTATTTTCAAGAATTTAAGGGGTTGGCATATGGAGGAGAGACTAGACTTAACCCTTCTTGGATGCAGAGGACAGAAGTAAATGCAAAGGGAAGGAGTTGCAGAGAGGTAAATGTGAATTTGATATGAAGAAAAACTTCCTTATGACTACAGCCTTCTAAAAGTAGAGTTGTTGCAGGGGAGTGCCCCTCGACTGACCATTTCAAGCAAAGGACTTCCGGCTTATAGCATGATGCCTGGCATCTGGTAGGCATTTAACAAATGTTTATTGATTGGTGGATTGAGGATGAATGGTCACTTGTAAGGGCTATCACAGAGGTGATTCTTTTTCAGGTGTGGTTGAACTAGTTGGCCTCAGAGGTTCCTTCCAATTCTAAAATTTGGAATTCTTTAGTTGCATTGTCAGTATATTTTATTTTTTTAAAGCTGAATCAAATGGAATTAATTAAATTCCTTCATTTCCTGCAGGGTATTATTGATTCACCAGACTTGAAATGAAGATATAATAAAATGCTTTGAAAAACAGATTTGAAATCATGTCTTTTACTGGAAGCAAAACATCCGTCCTGTCTGTCATTCTATACACTCCAGTGACATGTAATTTACTGCCTTTTGTGGCAAGATATGGCATGTAAGTCTGTCACTGCTATAGGAATTAATGCCCAGAAGGGAAAGTCAATGTCTCTGCCTGATGATATAAGGAAATAAGTTTCATAGAAGGCTATGTTGCTTTCAGACAGGTCTAGCCTCTTGCACCTTGATTTAAGAAGTGGCTAAAGGTATGTCCATTAACACCCCACTTATGGAGGACATTCTCTTGAGCACCACATAGCACTTTCCTTTTCTACTGAGAGCTCAGAAAACCTATGCGGTACATTCTCATTTTTACTTTGCAGAAAATATCATTTACCACAAAGTATGGCTTGGTTCTTGGTTTCTGTTGCTGAGGCTTGGTTTCCATATGAACCTGCACATTTCTTTTGCCCTCTCATTCTGTACTGCTAGGGATTGGTGTAGTTTAGTGAAAAACATACTAAACTTCAAGTTAGGAGATACTGCAATTCAAATCTGCTTCTCCCTCTTCTTAACTGTGTGATCCAGAGTAAATCCCTGAACCTTTCAAAGCCTCAATTAGGATGATAATGGATATCATGCTGTAACAAACATTTACCACACAGGATTATTGTGAGGATCAAATGAGATAATGTATGTAAAATGCTTTGCAAAGCTTAAAGCTATAGAAATGTTAGGTATTGTTGTTAGGGGTCCAGAGATGCAGACAATCTAGCAGAAACTTACCTGAATTTTTCAATTTTTCTACAAGGCAGTTTTTTAAATATGGCCTTCCTTCATCCCAGTAGAGTAAAAACTCTATGAGAGCTAGAACTATATTTCCATTTTCCCTCCTTTTCCAAACCCAGCTCCAACATCAGTGCCTTGGACATAATAAACCTTTTATGAATGTTGATTGGATTAAATTAACTTGAATAGAATTGAATCCCTGAGAGTACTTTGGACTTGTGACATGCATGATGTGAAACTAAAGCATCTGTTTACTTTAAGCAGGAACTAGGGATTGTTCTTTGGCAGAAAACAAAGGTGATAACCAACCCCTACCTCCGAAGTCATTATGAATGCTGAGGATAATAAACCTTTCACTCTCACCCTGGAATTAATAATTTAAGAAATTAGTAAATCATTGACAATGCCAATCTTCATTATCAGAATATCAGTACATGGGCAGCCAGATTTAATGGAAAGGGAATATTTTGAGAACCAAGAGACCTGAGTCTGAATCCCAGTTCTATTAATTACTTGTGTGATATTGGGTGAGTTGCTTTGCCTCCCTGCTCAATTTCCTCATCTATGAAATGAGAGGGTTGGACCAGGGAATACCTCTGGTCCCTTTCTGCTCTAAATATTAATATCCTTTGAATCAACTTTTGTTGTTGTTCAGTTGTTTCAGTCATATCTGACCCTTTATGACCACATTTGGGGTTTTCTTGGCAAAGATAAAGGAGTAATTTGCCATTTCCTTCTCCATTGGATCCATTTTGTCAAGCAGTCAGAGGTTAAGTGACTTGGCCAGGGTCACATAGCTAGGATGTGTCTGAGGCTTGATTTGAACTCAGGTCTTCCTGATTCCAGGCCCAATACTCTGTGCTTTGAGCCACTAGCTGCCTCAAAGAACCAACTTGGGGAAGCAAAGAGATGATCTATATATACTTGTTCATTCAAGTTCATAGAACTATAGAATGTTAATAGAACTATGAAATCTCTGAATTAGAAGGAACTTCAGAGGTTACCTACTACCTGAAGAAGGAATCTCCTCTATAGGATCCCCAGAAAGCAAGCTGATATAAGGAAATGAATATAATTATATGTGAATATTAAGATAAATTAATATCCCCACAAAATAAATTGTGAAAATTCATTTATCTTTATCCTTCCAGAAGAAGCTAGTTTACTAGTGACTGGGAATTCACTCCTTCCAGAGGAAACTCATTCCCCTTAGGATAGCTCTAATTATAACTTACATCAAGCCTAAATTTGTTTCTCCATAACTTTTACTCATTGCTTTTAGTGTTTTACCAAGAAGTTAAGTCTATTCAACTTTCCATATGATTGCCCTTTAAATATTTGAAGATAACAATCTTGTCTTCCCACTTTCCCCTGAGTCTTTCCTCCAGTTCTTCAACCTATCCTCCTTAGACTAAGCCAAGCATGGTTGGTTGGTAGCTGTTTTTAATACCTCATGGAGTCTTAACAGAGAAATTTGAATGTGTTTTCTGTCACACTCAGATACATGCCTAGGTTTTAGTTAACTAGCTCATTGACAATAAAATAAGAATAAAACATCTGAAGACAGGATAAAGCTGAAAGATTGTGGTCAAAGGACTTCTCAAAGCTATGAATGAACTAAGGAATGTGCATAGCAGCCAAAGCTAATGCAGACAGCAATGGACTTGGAATCTCATCAGCCAGTCATCCAGGGGAAGTTATATAACAATCAAGGCTACCCTAGATTCAATGTATCCTTTTGGTTCCACTTAAAAGCACAGCTTATGATCCCCAACTCGTGTGCTATTTTAATGCTCCATCAGAGGACACATTTTGTTCAAAGTAAAAGCTTTTGATGAAATAGCATAATAAGAAAAGTAGCAATAAAACATTTCTCCAAGAAACCTGGGGTCCACTTTCCAATAAATGCACACAGTGAAAATAGTAAGCACATACTGAATGCCTAGAGCATACTTGAAGAAGAGCAAATACACATGGAACCTTGTGGCTATGGTACACACACAGAGGAGAAACTCACACTTGCAACACTACAGAGATGCTAATGTTTTCTGGTGATCTCACAAGGTCTGCCTCCTGTTAGTTTCTCATGGAGGATAGTCTCTGCCGGGCATATGGTCTGCTTTCATGTGACCAACGTTTCATGGTGCTTCACCAGTCCTTTGGTTGCTACTGGTTGCTCTCAGGCATGAATCCATTGGGCACAAGTACATTTATATCTACTCCTAAATTCAGTCAGAATCCTTCCAATTGAGGTAGAGTTAGGGGCAGTTAAGTGGAATAGTTAGCAGAACAGAGGGCCTGCAGTCAGATCTGAATTAAAATCTAGCCTCAGGCACTTAACAACTGCATGACCCTGTGTAAAGCCTTTATCCTATGTCTGCCTTAGTTTCTTCAACTGTAAAATAAGGATTATCTGTTTCGTTAGAATTGTTGTGAGGATCAACTGAGGTAATATTCGTAACACATCTAAAACAATTCCTGACACAAAGTAAGTGCTTATTAAATGTTTGGTTCCTTCCTCCTTTGGATAAGGACTTTTTCCATTCCATGAAAGAAAGAGTGAGTACCACTATCTCTCTTTCAGCTTAAAGCCCAGAAATTTCCTACTACAGTTCTTTGAGATAGGTAGGAAGGCCCCTCAGATACCCAGTGATCAAACAAATGGTGAAAATCATTAGTGAGTTTTTCTCCTATAAGACTCTGTCTTTTCTCAAAACCTTAACGATAATGGCATTTCCTCTCCAGAAAGTGATTCCTTAATCCAAACACCAAACTAGTCCAAATACCTGCAGGTTTAAGGTTTTTTTTCAGCTTTAACTTTCTATTAACCATGGGTAGGGTCTCTGTCCAAAGTTTCACTCTGACTTAGCTTTAGAAATTCCTTCTAAGACTAGCTAATTTCTTTATGGGGAACCTTTGTCCTCAAACTTATTTCAGGTGGTTTGCCAAAGAAATCCTACAGAGCTGTATAACTCTAACCTACTATATGTTATAGGAACCCCAAATGCTTTGGATCTGCCATACAAATGAATCCAAGAAAGCACAAAAGTTAGCTAAGCACAGAAGGCAAAGTCTTTGTCTTTCCTATTCTTTCCTGTGACCCTAAATATATCAATAAAACATTTAATAAAAATCAATAAAACATTTATTAACATTTATTAATAATTGCTAGTGCCAGGCACTGTGAACTAGTACTGAGAGTACAGATACAAACAAAAAGAAAGACATCCCTTGCCTTCAAGGAGCTTATATTCTTATAAGGGAAGACTTAACACATAAAAGGGAGCTGAAGAGGGTGAGAAAATTGGATTGGGGCAAGGTGGAAAAGTAGTCTCAGAAGCCTTGGGTTGGTCCAAGTTAGAAGAGAACATGACTGGCATAGGTACTTCCTCAAATGAAGGTTCCAGGAGGAACTCACTAATCTGAAGAGCTCTAGGAGAGGTAGCATTGCCAAGCATGAGAAGAAGGCTGCTGGAGTGGTGTGCAGAGATGGACAGGTAGTCTAGGGGTCTGCCTTTAATGTGTATTTATGCAGGGCAACAACCAGCCCTAACTAGCCTGGTACAGAGGATAAAAGACCAGCTTCTAGGTCAGAAAGACACAGGTTTAAGTCCTACATCCAACAAATTCTGGCTACATAACCCTAGGTAAGTTGTTTACTTCCCAGCACCCCAGGCAGCTGTCTAAAATCTTCAAGTTACATAACAGTTGCCAGTATGCTTTGATAGTGAAAATATCTTCATTGGTAGAAGGTATTGGCTCACAAGAATTCCCAAAAGCAATGAATAAATGTTCTCTCTCTCTCAATATGCACATGCACACACACACACACACACACACATCTACGTGTGTATATGTGTGTGTATATATCTATATAAAAACATATATATATTATATATGTATGTATTAGAAATTAGTATATTTACCTTTCTCCAATCCTATATTGGTTTTCCCAGTTTTCTAAGTTTTCCCCAATACTGTAAGTATTTCTGAAAGTGGATAGGAAAATACAATCTACAATTCTTACAATCAGTCCCCAAGTATGTAGTCTGTCTGGGTCAGTTACTTAAGTTGGGTATCAAGGTCCCATTAGCCATTTCCATACTGCTTTTCAACCCAAAGGTAACTTCCCCTGGCAGACATGTGGAATGAAGCAGTTCTGGGTCACCAGGCCTATTGTTTCACACAAATGCAATAAAGATTGGGATTAGTGGTAATGAACTAGGTAATAATGTTAAAAACAAGTGGAATGTTATGTTTGCTAAAATTCTGCACTCAAACATTGCAAGCCATGAAATTAATTGTTCTTTTTTTCATAAGATTTTATAAGATTTATACGATTTGTTGTTACGTCACTGCCAGATAATGTGGAGTTGCCTAAATTACTCCAAATGTTGTATAACCCACATAAATAACCTTTTTACCTTGAATTCAAGTTGTATTTATATAAAAAATATTAGTGTTTACTAGAAATATTTGCTATTGTAAAATATGAAACCTATGATACATCCAGTCCTTTTAAAAATGTTCTTGTTACACTCTATTGTTTATAAATATCCTCTTAATTCCTTGGAAATAACTGTATTTCCCTATTTAAAAAAATCCAAAACAAAATAGAAATCAAACCACTCTGCCTTGTCTTTGCTGTCAGTTCTGTTTCCTTCCCTCCTTTCATCCTGGTTCCAATCATTCTTTGATCCCCCTTTTTTCCAGTGTGTCTCTACATAGCATCTGATCATCCTTCTTGTTGTCCTTAGCTCTCCTCCCCAGCTACAGCTCATGCTAAGTTGTAACATACCTGACAGTATCCTTACAGGACCATGCCACATTTTTATACATGCCCTAAGATACCAGCCCCTTGCTTCTATTTCTGTACATATATTTTTATAATCAAAATTGAGTAATTAATTCTCTATACACGAATACAAGTCATTCCCCAATTGATAAATGGTCAAAGGATATGAACAGGCAATTTTCAGAGGCAGAAATTAAAGATATCTTTAAGCATATGGAAAAATGCTCTAAATCACTATTGATTCGAGA
>CM053587.1:214618309-214639703 GCA_028646515.1 Pseudochirops corinnae | reverse complement strand
CAATTTAAAAATAAAATAAAATAAAATAAAATAAAATTATAAACTTAGAGCTGGGAGGGATTTTAGAGGTCATTGAGTATAACCACCTTATTTTACAGATGACCTGAGGCCCAAAGAATTGAAGTGACTTGCCCAAGGTCAAACAGTTTATTATTGTTGAATGATTTCAGTCATGTCTGGCTTTTCCAGACTCTGCCCCTACCCCGCCCCCTTCCCCACTTTGGAGTTTTCTTGGCAAAGATACTAGAGAGGTTTGCCATTTCTTTCTCAAGCTCATTTTACAGACAAGGAACTAAAGCAAATAGGGTTAAGTGCCTTGCCCAGCGTCAACCAGCTAGTGAGTGTCTGAGGCCAGATTTGAACTCAAGAAGATGAATCTTCCTGATTCCAAGCCCAGTACTCTATCCACAGTACCACCTAGCAGTAAGTAGTTGTTATTTGTAATTATTTTGAAAACTATTTTTTCCCTATGCTTTGACCATTTACCTACTGGGGAATGGCTCTTGATTATACATATTTGCACATATCTCTATCTCATCATATATGTGTATGTGTACATATATATATGATTGTATATGTGTCTGTGTATGTATGTATATATGTATGTGTGTAGGTGTGTATGATCTCAGATTTCAGATCTTTATATGATGCAAAGTTTTGTTTTGTTTTGTTTTACTCAATTGACAATTTGGTTATTTGATTGGTTCAGCATTAAATCTGTAAATTAATTTAAGTAGCATCATCATGTTTATTATATCAACACAGTCCAACCATGAGCAATAAGTATCCCTCCAATGTTTTATGTTTTCCTTTATTTCTTGAAAGAGCATTGGTAGTCAGACATGTTGGCACATGCCTGTAATCTCAGCTACTAGGGAGACCTGAGCTTGGTAGTTCTGAGCTGCAGCAGGTTATAACAACCATATTTCTGTACTAAGTTCAGCATTAATATGGTAAACCCCAAATTAATATGATGAGCTGAAGGGAAGTTGCTTAAGAAAGGGTAAAACCTGGATTGGGACAAAAGTGGAGTGAGTTAAAGCTTCTGTGTCGGTCTTTAGTGGTATGAGGCCCGTGAGTATCCCCTATACTCTCTAATAGGGACACATATAGATGTATGTATACATACACACATGTATGTGTACACACACATATATACACGTATATGCAGATACATACATTTACATATATAATTCATATATAAAATGACATTCCCATAAATCTTGAGTGTGTCTTGGCTATTTATCTGTCAGATATTTTTTACATTTTGGAGTTTTTTCAGTATGAGGTACATTGCTGTAGTTATTCATTTTCCTCAAGTGTATATTTTGAGTAAAAGAAGTGATCCTCTTTGTTACTTGCTTCTTATATTTTTTTTTATCATTTTACATTTGTTCATATAACATTTAATCTATATACAAATATCAATGATTTCTGTAGAATTATTTTAGATAATAAAATTTTACTGGAACTATTGTCTTAATTTACTTGTTGGTTTATCTGCTGATTGTGATTTTCTTAGTAAAATCATCATGTAGTCTGCAAATTGGGACAGTTCTGTCTTTTCTTTGCCTGTGTTTATGCCTTTAATTTTTTTCTCTAGTCTTATCACTATCACTAATGCTAAATAATTTTATTTCTACAATGTTAAATAATAGCGGAGAGAGGGAGCATGCTTGCTTTACATCCCTCTTTATTGGGAAAGATTCTAGTATTTCTCTATTCCAAATAACATATGCTTTTTATTTTAGAAATAAATTTTATAAAATACTGAAAAAACTTCTTCAATGTTCATGCCTTTTTAGGGTCTTTAGCATAAATGGGAGTGATAATTTGTTAAAAGCTTTTTCTTCATCATTTAATATAATCGTGTGGTTTGGGTTGTTTGGGTTTTGACATAATCATGTTAAATCATAATCATGCTTTTCTCATTAATCAATTAAGAAGAATTTATTTTTTAAAAAATGATACTATGGGCCAAGCATTTGCTAGGCAATAGGAATGCAGAGACAAGAATGAAACAGTTCTTGCTGTCAAGAAGTTTACATTCTATGGGGGAAACAAAATCCACACGTATCAGTGAAAAGAAAACAAATGTACATATACAAAAAAAGTACAAAGGCAACTTTTTTTTTGGTGGAAGGGAAGAGTGGCACTAGCATTTGTAAGGATCAGGAAAGTCAGTCAGCCATTCAACAAGCATTTATGAAATGCCTACAATGTATCGGGCAGGGATGGCGCTAAGCACTGAGGATGCAAATAAAAGGAAAAAACAACCCCAGCTCTCAAGAAGCTCATAATATAATGTAGACAATGACACATTCACAGGCGGAGAGCCTGTGGCCTGGAGGCCACACGTGGCCCTCTAGGTCCTCAAGTGTGGCCCTTTGACTGAATCTAAACTTCAAAGAACAAATCCCCTCAATAAAAGGATTTGTTCTGTAAAACTTGGACTCAGTCAAAAAGCTGCACCCAAGAACCTAGAGGGCCACCAGGGGCCTTGAGGCTGCAGGTTCCCCACGCCTTAGTGATAAATCACTATAAATTAGCTATATTCGGGAGATAGAGGAAATAATTAGAAAATGATATTTGAGCTGAGTTTTGACAAAACTAGGGATTCTAAGATTCATCTGTAAGGTGTTATACATTGCATGAGTTTGGGGACTTTTTAAATGTATCATTCAGTTGTGCTGATTTTTTCCCCTCTTTAAAAAATACTATTTGCTATATGGGATAGCTCTTGGGAAAAGGGAGGAGAAATCATAACTATGATGACATAAGAAACAGAAGATATATACAAAAACTTATTATAAAAAATAAATGAAAGATTCATCTTTAAAATGTGTCTTACTTTATGCTATTTCTTCCAAAACAACTCATCTGTGCCTTTCAATCTGTGCAAATCTTGTTCATTTGACATGGGGACATCTATGCAGCATATTAGAGACCTTAATTTCACTTGACATTGCAAGAATATCAGTGGAACATGTGAGCTATCCATAAGTAATCCTTCAGTCTTATCACAAGACCCAATCATTTTCTTTTGGCTTATACATTTCCTTGACTATGTTACTTCAGTCTGGTTCTCCTTTGTAGTTTTTTCTTTGAAATGTGTTGAGACTTACCCACACTTACCATGTACCTCTACATTGCCTTCTTTCAGTCATACAATAGCACAAGTATATTATTAGAATTTTTAAAAGGACCTTTGTTCCTGGGGAAGTTTAAGGTCATAAAGGAGCTTTTCTATTTCCCAAAGGTAATCCAGCCTGTTCTCCTAACCCCCGGTTAATTATGGACCCAGCACTCATCTGTATATTTGTAGTATATATTTAAGTAATGTATGTTGATTACAAACCCTATAGGTTGTCTATATAACTGCATTTCATAGTTTGCACAATAAGACTTTCTTTATTCATTTGGTTTTTCCTGTGTGGATGGTTAGGCTGAATTCTTTTGATCTCATTCAGGAGGCCTTCCTACATTTCAGAGTTTGTTGCAGTCAGCACAATGTCATTTCCATATAGGAACACCCAGAGAGCTCATCAGATGTAGCAAATCCATTTTCCAACATGGAGTCAGTGGATGGGATCTCTTCCATGACAGTGGTAAACATATTTACTGAACATATATCTCCCTGTTCTAGGCCTTGACCAATATTGGTTATCAGAACACCGTTTTACACTTCTGTTACCTTTGTTGCTATTTCCTTCAAGGAATTTGGCATAATTTTTACATATGAATAGGATATACCTTGGTAGAGGAGAATATTTAAGGTGACATTTTGTTCTACTGTCGATAAACTGTCAATCTATCCGAAGAATATAAGCTCCTTGAAGGCAGGGACTATTTGATTTTTGTCAACCTCAGAGCCTAACATAAAACCTGACATAGTAGAAACTTGACTTGTTGTTTGAAATGGATGCAAATTTTTTAATAGTCAATAAATAATTAACATTGGTGCATTGTGTATTCCTACATCTTTCAGTCAATTATGTGATATACTGTGGTATATATCTATTGACTGATTGAAATTTGAAAAAGACTCTGCCTATTTTCTCTTAATGCCCTCAGCAATGGTACCTTAAATGTACTGTATATGATTATCACTAAAATTTTACATAGATGAAGAAATAGGCATATAGTGGTCAATACTTTCTCATTTGTTTTTTTTGGGTTTGCATCAATCCCAAGAGTTTTTCAATGCTTCCAGATACTTCAATAAACTATTTCTCAAAGCCTTAAGAAGTGTGTTGCCTCCAAGACTGAATTTCTTTATCTATACTTGCTCTAGTCCTATAGGGTAGATGGAGTTACATAAAAGGCAGGGACCACATCCCTAGATTTGGGTTGAGTGTAAGCTAGATGCAAATATATTACTTTGACTTCTCCCTCATCCCTTAAATGGTGAGTCTGATGCCAAAGCTAAGGATAGGTGGTGTCATCTTTTACTCATGGTGTAGAACACTGCTCTATCTAGCCCTCCACCTCACAGTACACATCTTGAATAGGAGAGGCAACAATGATGACAGAAATTTGAGCAGTAAATTCCACATGAGTTAAAAGCATTACAATTGAAATAGCTTTCATTGGCCCAGTGTCCTCTTAACAAAAAACCACATGTAGGCTCTTGGCCTTTTGTTATATGTCACATACACCACAATCCATTAATGAAATTTTCCTGTTCACTAGAAAGAAAGCTTCTTTGCCTGTGGCTTCAAGACTCAAGATACCATTCTTAATTCTCTTCCTGTTATGAATGGTTTAAGTCATTCTAGAAAACTCCTCAGTTGAAACAAAAACCCTCAAATCACACTTTTGAAGCACAGATTTACAGCAGGGGGCTGCTGGGAAACTAGCATTAGACAGCACATTCTGGTGTGCAGAAAGATTCTTTAGGTATGGATAGTCCTTTTCAAGGAAGCTTCTGGTGTGAATGCATCTAAAAGACAAGGTCATAAAGGGCACCAAGCTCTATAAATGGCAGCTCTAAAACAGATAGTTAGAACCTGTGCACAGTCTGAGAAGGATTGCTAGTTATCCAGTGCTTTTGTACCCTATTCCCAGAGCAGTAGACATCTAACACAGTATTATATTCAAGTAATGATGAATAAATGAAAAAAAACATTTGTGAAGTATTTACTCTGTACCAAGCACTGTGCTGAACACTGGGAAATCAAATAAAAACTCTTCCCTCAAAAGAGATAACATAAATATGTCTGTCTGTCTGTCTATCTATCTGTCTATCTATCTATCTATCTATCTATCGATATATGTGTGCATGTGTTTTATGTATGGACATTGTATATATGTGTGTTATATACATATGGGTGTGTATGCATATAGCATATGTGAGTAGTATGAACATATCTGAGCATATAGGTATGTCTCTGTTTATACACGTGTACATATATAATATGTACGCACATGCACATATATAAGTATGTATGTGCACATATACATGATACCACCATCTATCCACATGCATGCATCCATTCATCCATCCATCCATATTTGTGGAAATGGTGGCCAGGGAATGGTATTTTGGTTTGGAAAGTTACAGGTTTGATGAAGGGAATCATAAAGAAATAAATTGGCATGACCTTTCAAAATGGTAATGGGAATTTGAAGACCTTCCCTGCTTTGGAAATAAACTCTGCCTCCTAATAGGCGGAATGTAATCACATAGAGTCTGTGATGGGAGGAGTTTGCTGAAGGGTGGATCAGAGCCCACAGGAAGTTGGAAGTCAGAGCAAGCTAGCCAATTATGAGGAGAGAACGCTTCTGAGGGAGACAGACTTGTGAGTAAATATTAGTCTTGTGTTGGTTTGTGGGAAGGTTAAAGGATGCTGTTGTTCTCTGTGCTGTTATGGCTTATTAACTTCTTTGCTACCATGATGGAATCAGTTTACTGGTTTGGGGATTTGGTTTTCTGGTGTCTGAATAAATGTTTTGCTTCTGTCTTCTATATGGAGATTATGTTATATTTTGCAATTGAGCACCATGCAGGTATATTTATTGTGACTCTGGGTGCTGTAAATATTGCATTGGTGCTACAAATCTTAAGCACATAATAAAGATGATAGACATAATTTTCAACAAGGGAAGAAAAGGGCTACTCCCTCACATCACCCCAGCAAAATATTTCACAGAAACAAGCTGTTTGAAGTAGGTCTGGATGGCTATGGTGAGGAGAGATTTTCAGCACAGTGCTTCTTCCATTTTTTCTTTCCTCAATCAATATCTCTCAGGCAGAGGTGGGGAACTTTTTTCCTTCCTATTTGAACCTACTGACCCTGAAGGGGAGAAAATCATTCCATGACCACATAAAAATAAAAACAACTGATCAGTGATTTAAGCTGTGTGTCTAGTTGGTTTTTTTGTTTAAGCAAGAAACAGAAAATGTTGAATTTACTTTTAAAGCTAAGAACAGAAAACAAGAAGATGTATTTAATAAGTACAATAAATTATTTTAAAAGGTTCTCACTTATATGCTATGACCAAAGAGAAAGGAAAACAGGCAGAAAGAGATAAGGTCCTCCTGACTCCAGGACTGTACTCTATCCAATGCATTATCTAGCTGCTTCCTCTTTTACTCTTTTCTTTTTTAAAGAGGCAATTGGAGTTAAGTGATTTGCCCAGGGTCACACAGCTATTAAGTGTCAAGGGTCTGAGACTGGTTTTGAACTCAGATCGCAGAGAGATCAGGAAAAGGAAAGAACCAGGATGTAGAAGAGAGAAAGGTCATAGGCAATTGCTTGTTGACTCAATTCCATGACAGGGAATTTCCATCCGCAGGTTCTGTTACAGAAAGTTCCCTTTCTCCTCTCCATCCCTTCTCACCTTTCACTACTGATCAATTTCCCTCTTGTTAAATTGCTATCAAGGAGATACTGATTTACCTATAATGCAGTCCCCTTCAACTTCTCATTTTGACCTGACCTTGGGGGGCTCTGGTTCTTGTCCATGCCACCAACCCATCAGTAATAAAAACATATGTTTGGAATTTACTAATTTCAATCTAAGTTTTGTTCCTTCTTCTCTGGGGGGTTCCTTGTCCAGCAAGTACCTGCCTATGCAAATCATAGTGAGGCCTATGTATTACTACCAGACATCACTTTCAGATATTACTCAAGTATATTTGTTAATCATAGTAGCAGAGGAGGGGAGCAACAGCAGCCACCACTCACTAACAATTACTTGGTATTAGAATACAAAAATTAGAGCTGAATAAAATCAGACAGAGGACCTTCTCTAAGGAATTCTATGGCTCATTATCCCCTCTGTGCTCACTCATGGCTGGACTGTTTGGAATCCTCCTTTTTCTCATTTACCACACTGCCATCTTGAGAAACCTATACCATGGGGCCTTCCTTTTCTCTCTTCCTCCCTGCCACACCTTTTCCAGTGCCACTTTATGTGCTTTCTTCCCCCATGAAAATGCAGCCTCTTTGAGGATAGAAACTGTATTTCTTCTGTTTGTGTACTCAGTGTTTGGCACGTAGTAATTGCTTAATAAATTATCTATCTATCTATCTATCTATCTATCTAAAAACAAGACATTCAGAACATTACTTGTTAGATCTTCATCATTCCTTCATTTAAAGAAAAATAGGGGGCAGCTAGATGGCACAGTGGATAGAGCACTGACCCTAGAGTCAGTAGTTCAAATCTGGCCTCAGATGCTTACTAGCTGTGTGCCTCTCTTTCCTCATCTGTAAAAATGAGTTGGAGAAGGAAATGGCAAACCACTCCAGATTCTTTGTCAAAAAAGCAAACAAACAAACAAAAGGGGTCAAGGAGAGTCAGACACAACTGAAAAGACCCAACAATACTAAAGAATGTGTTTGTAGACTAATGTGAAAAAGGGAAGAAAAGACCAATTATTAAGTGCCTTCTGTATGTCAGGCACTGTGCTAAACACTTTATAAATTTGATCTCATTTGATCCCCACTACAAACCTGGGATATAGGTGTAGTCATTATCTCAATTTTACAGTTGAGGAAACTGAGGCAGGCAGCTCTACCGACAAAGTCTTCATTCTTCATTCCTCTGCTATCTCATTCTCACTTCTTCCTTTCTGAGGAATGAATTAAATGAGATAATGCCTGCCTTCTAGAAGCTTAAATTCAGACAGGGAAAGAGAGAAGGGGAGACCCAGGAGTTGATCAACATAAAGAAGTTAAACAGAAACAAAATACTTTTTCCTGTAATGCAATATTAACTTTTTTTCAAAAGAAGATCACTTCTTTCAAGCAGAAAAGGGAGGGTAGAGCAGAGTTTACTGGTTTGGCTGTAGCATTTTTCCTCATAGAGTGTTTTTCCCTTTCCTAAAATCCTCTAATTAGGTCATTGGCAAGACTGATTGACAGGCAAAGTAATGGAAACATTTCTGAGTTGTCCTGGGAACTTTGTTACCCTGTGCGGCATTTCCCAGCAATGTAATTGCTCTGCAGGTTTATTGTTGAATATTAAATATTTGATTTCCCCCTATTTCAACATGTGATGAGAGCCCTTTTCAATTTCTTATGTTTACCTCACTAAATAAAACTGGCTTTTACTAACTGAAGACATATTTAGTCCTTTAAGAATTCTGAGAACTAACTTTCCCTAAAGTTAAAAAAAAATATATAATTTCCTTGAAATCTGACATGGTTCTGAGTTCACTTTTAGGAAAATAATTTTATGGGCTAAAATGGTACAGAAATCAGACTGTCCTTTGGATAAACATTCGATTGAGAAATGTAGCTTTCACAATTCTGTCCAAGTTTATTTAAATTGCTTTTGACTAGTTTCCCGTAAAGGTAAGGCTATATTTTTATTCTCTCTGTCCCATTCTCTCAACCATCTGAAAGATGAGGAAATAGAGGCAAAAGAGGGTGTGGTGCAAGTTCTAGAATTCATTGTTTTTCTCTTTTCCAAACTCCCCTATTCTCTTGAGGGTACCACCATTTTCTAGACATATGAGTTCACAGCCTCAAATTTGTATTCAACACTTTATTCTCCCTAGCACTTAAAAGTCAATTGGTCATCAAATTCTGTCAGTTCCATCATCCCCCTCTCTTCACCTATGGAACATCTATATCCCTAGTTCAAGTCCTCATCACATTCCACCTGGACTATTGCAACAACCAACTTGGTCTCCCTGCTTCTGGTCTCTTCACAACTGCCAAAGTGATATTTTTTTCTTTTTTGATTTTTGGAGCAGGGAACACAGGGTAATTGGGGTCAAATGACTTGCCCAAGGTCACATGAATAGTAAGTGTTAAGTGTCTTAGGCCGGATTTGAACTCGGGTCCTTCTGACTCCAGGACCAGTGCTCTATTCACTGTGCCACCTAGCCACCCCATGATATTCTTAAAGTACAAGTTTGACACCATCACTGATCTACTCAAGGACCTTTAATTGCTTCTAGGATAAAAGATAAATTTCCATTTAGCATTTTTAAGTCCTTTATAATTTGCATTTCTTTTTTTATATTATTTTATTTTTTCCAATTACATGTAAAACAAATTTCAACATTCATTTTAAAAATATTTTGAGTTCCAAATTTTCTCCTTCTCTCACCTCCCCCCCTCCCTAAGACAGTAAGCAAATTGGTGTTGGTTATATATGTACAATCACATAAAACATATTTCCATATTAGTCATATTGAAAAAGAAGAAACAGATCAAAGGAAAAAAAACATGAAAAAATAAAGTGAAAATAGTATGCACTGATGACTTCATTAGTTCTTTCTCTGGATGTGGATAGTATTTTTCTATCACAAGTCTTTTGGAATTGTGTTGGATCATTGTATTGCTAAGAAGAGCTAAGTCATTCATTGTTGATCATTGTACAATATTGCTTTACTGTGTTGTGTTCTCCTAGTTCTGCTCACTTCATTATGTACCAGCTGATAAAAGTCTTTCTAGGATTTTCTGAAATCTATCTGCTCATCCTTTCTTATAGCACAATAGTATTCCATTACATTCATATTCCATAACTTATTCAGCCATTCCCCAATTGATGGGAATCTCCTCAATTTCCAATTCTTTGCCACCACAAGAAACTGCTCTAAAAATTTGTGTACAAGTAGGTCCTCCCCTGCCTTTTTATCTCTTTAGACCTAGTAGTGGTATTGCTGGATCAAAAGGGATGCACAGTTTGATTGCCCTTTGGACATAGCTTCAAGTTCCACCCTTCTTTCTATACTGATTTAACATTACTCCCCCTCACATGTTCTATGTTTCAGCCAAACTGGCCCGATTACTATTTCCTGCATACAACATCCCATCTCCTATAATCCTATGATATATACATATGTTGATCTCCAAAGTATGAATAGTTTACATTCAAAAGTCCTTTTGTAATTAAACATTTTGAAATCACCACTCATTTTCCCTACAGAAATAATATTCCAATAACATTTCAGCGAAACTGTACTACTTGTTATTTCCTAAACTCAGCCCCCATCTCTGTCTTCTTGACTTTGCATCATCTGACCCCATATCCCTGAAATGTGCTCCCTCCTCACCTCTACCTCTCATAATCTTTCTTTTCCTTTGGAACTCAGGGTTCTGTCCCCTACAGGAAGCTGATGCTCACCCTCCCTCCTCATATTATCTTGTGTTTATATATCTGTGTATATGCTAGTCTACCCTCTGTCTTCCTTAAAGTCCCACCTAAAATTCCACCTTCTACAGAAAGCTTTTCTCAATTTCTCTTGATTCTAGTCTTCTTATTTTAAATTATTTCCTATTTATCCTATATATAATGTGTTTCCACATAATTGTTTACGTGTCTCACTTATTAGATGATAAGTTTCTTGAGGGCAGAGATTGCCTTTTGACATTTTTTTGTAGTTCAAGTGCCTTAACACAATCCCTGATACATAGTAGGCTTTTAATAAATGCATATTAGCTGACTGGACCCATTTCCTTATTTGTCAAAACAAGTGAGTTGGAGTAAATGACCTTGAAATCTTTTGCAACAACAAGAATCTGTTTTCTAACTCATTTCTCAAATGGTCCCAAAACTCTTATACAATATGTCTCTGGCTTGTCCCAGGGGAACCCTGAGAATATCTTCATCTGACTTGTTTAGTACTTTCTAAAATGTCCCTCAGCTGTCCTTCAAGTAGTCAGGTCGACAAGACACCAAAGAGAGGAAAGATTTTATTTAATGAAAGAAATTTTGATAGACTTGGGCTGCTTCTTGGTATACACAGCACTCTGCTGGACTGATTTCTGTGGTACACACACAAGGGCAAGGTCCATAGGTCTGGTTCTCCCTCTTATGTTCTTGTTACAATTTCAGCATCTCCATCTGGTGAACAATCCTTGGCAAACTTAGCTCCCTATTGGATACTTGGTTTTGCAGGCCTCTCTCCAGGTTTGTTTCTCCATTTCCTGAAGTCCACAACTCTTTCTTATATCCATAAGTAGATAGGTTCTTGTGCATGGTACTTGAAAATCTCCTATGAATTAGGGTTAGGGGCTTACCTGTATGCTCAATACATATTCAATTTATTGCCTTGGAGGACTTAACCCTTTCAGCTCTGTTACTTCTACCTTGGGGCCCCATATCTGGATTGGTGAGGGACTCATGTAGTACACTTTATTTAGTCCAGCTTGAGCCAAACTTAACTTTTTTCTCCCTGACCCTTCTTATGAATTGCTTTGCCACATAAATCATACTCTCCCCACCTCCCTGATTTCTAGTTCTGTAACCAAAACCAAATTAATACTGCCATTGCTACTAGAAAGCTGTAGCAGCAAGCACCCTAACATACCCAGGATGGCTGCTAGCACAGGTTCTTTGATCTGCTTTTTTTTTAAAGGAAAGCAACTCAAAAAGGAGTGAACAATCTTAGTTTAATCAAACATATCATTTACTTAGTTCCGGGGAAAAAGTAAGCACCCTGAACTTCAGAAAAATACAAATAGAAGTTACAAGCAGACAAAAATATACAGAGAAAAATAACATAATTCAACAGACCAACAGACAGGGCTTCTAGCTGTCTGATCATTACATATGTATAGTTAGTAACCAGAGAGAGAAGCACCAACATCTGGATTGTCAAAGCTGGGGAAATCAATGGCTGCCTAGTTTCATCTGACCAAATAGCGCAATTCTTCCCACAAGTTAGCCCCCTAAAAAAACCTTATCTCAGGGAGTATTTATAGCCTTTTCCAGGGCCAGAGAACAGCATAACCTTAGCTGCCTAATTACAAAGTAACAAAAAGTATGCCTTTCTGAAAAACAAGCCTCCAAGTGAGGCCCATTAAGAGGCAGGAAAGATCTTCAAATTCTCTCACCATTACAAGATTATATATGTATATTCTGGAAGAGGCAGTGTGGAAGAGTTTGATTCTAGAGTCAAAGGATCAGGTTCAAATCCTGCCTCTGTGAGACCTTGGGCTGGTCTCCATTTCCTCATCTGTCAAATGAGATATTTGGACTATGTGAACTTAAGGTCCCTTCCAGGTCAAATCTATGATCCTATAAAACCATTTCTGAGGGGAACCGCCTGAGTAGAAAGAGATCTCTGGGGGAGTGGCCTCAGCTAGTAACACAACTAAGAAAGGCTTAGAGTATGGTATTCATCTCTAGTCTGCAAGGAGGCTAAGAACCCCAGACAGCCCTTTGATAGAAAACAGGAACTCAATGGGAAAAATTGAAAAGGGAACAAGGAATAACAAGCAAGGAGTATAGGAGAGAGGGAAGAGGGCAAAAACTGGTACAGATTTGAAACAAGTGAACATTGTTAAAGGAGCTATCCAGAGAAAGATGGCACATACCATCTTGGCACCATGATCACTAAGGAGACTAGGCCTTAGAACAAGAGAGAGAGAGAAATTGAGCTTCCCTAAGAGGTAAAACTAGTCCTAATAAGAGGCTGTGAAACTCTTTTAGTCAAACTGAATAGCAAAGAGGGATACGAGCCAAAGTCATAGCAATATCCAGGAGGCAGCAAAAGGCTGCATGAAGGCCAGGAGAGGAATCTTTGGGGACTGGTTAAGAGAGTGCCTTCCCCATTTAGAGGGCCAGGGGGAAAAATGAGAACCTTTAGGAGCCAGAGCAGCTCTTGAACTAAAGAGCCAGGCAATCTATAGCCATAATGGTCAACTTGGGTGGCACATACCCAGAGATAAAACTGGGAGCAGGAACTGGGCAAAACTAAGTAATCCACCATCCATCTACCCCGCCCCCTACACAGAGACACATACACCCTTAGACCTAAAAGCAAAACCAAAAAAAAACCATCTACCTTAGGCTAAAAAATCTGAGTGACTTTATTTAGCATCTAGTCCAGACAAGGTTGGGGTAAGTGAAAGAAACTTGGAATTGGGTGCCCCCTAAAACATGCCAGCCAAGCCAATCTTTGGCTGAACATCAGTTAAAGTTAGAAATCTGAACTCTGTGAACTCATTCACTTCTGTGAATATGTGGTTTTCATTCTGTTTTCTCTTAGTTTCCTAGCAAAAGTTCCTTTTGAAAAATTCCAACTCTTGAAGGCGCTGTGGGAAAACAGGCATACTACTGTACTGTCAGTGAAGTAGGAAATTGGTTCAGCAATTCTGGGTAACAATTTGAAATTGTGTAAGAGAATTGTCTAAATTGTTCGTATCATTTGACCCAATATAGTATATATCTCAAGGAAGTCAGAAAAAGAAATAAAGGTCTCATATACACCAAAATATTCATAGCAGCACTTTTTGTGGCAGCAAAGTCCTAGAAACAAAGTAGGCAACCATTGATATGGGGAATGGCTGAACAATCTGTGATATGTAAAGTTAATGAGATATGATTGTGCTGTAAGAAATGACAAATTCAGAGAAACATGAGAAGATGTATGTGAACTGTTGTTCCCAAAGAGGACCATGACATCAGGGAGGTGATACCATGACATGAAAGTGAATTGAGTTTAACAGAGGAAGGGCTGTGCAAAGTCACCAACCTCATTTTCTCTTCAAGAGCCATCTGGGTCCAGTGGCCAGATATAGATCAGGATGACTGGAGATGGCCCTTATATGAACTGATACAGCATGAAATAGAAAAGAGAATATATATATGTGTGTATTAATATATAACTACATATAGATTTTATATACATATATGCATATATATGTATATATACATTAAAAGTATATAAGTAAAAGTGAAAAGTAAAACTGGAAAACCAATAATGACATTGAATAATGAAATAAAGCCAGTAAACAATAAACCATATCACTGTCTTCTCAGTAGACAGGTGGGAGACTACTTGGGCAGAATGTTGGATACAACAGCAGATTCAGTCACTCTATTGGTTGTTTTCACTTAACTGTTTTTTGTTTATTATAAGAAATGGTTTCATATTTATGGATGGGGGTTGAGTGGAGGAGGCTACCTTTGGAAATTACTGTAATTGATTGATTTAGGGCAGATTTTAAATAGCATTTTTTCCAAATTATATGTCAAGACAATTTTTAGCATTCATTTTTATAAGATTTTGAGTTTCAAATTTTTCTCCTTCCCTTCCTCCTCTCTTCTGAAAATGGTAGGCAATTTTATATAGGTTATACATGGGCTGTCATGTAATACATATTTCCACATTAGTCACAGTTGTGAAAGAAGAAATAGAACAAAAGAAGGAAACCTATGAAAAAGAATAAAGTGAAAAAAGGATGCTTCAATCTGTATTCAAAGTCCATCAGTTCTTTATACGGATATGGATAGCATTTTCCTTCATGAGTACTTTGTGCTTGTCTTGGATCATTGTGTTGCTGAGAAGAGCTATATCATTCATAGTTGATCATTGCACAATGTTGCTGATACTCTACAATGTTTTCCTGGTTCTTCTCATTTCATTTTGATTAGTTCACATAAGTCTCTCCAGGTTTTTCTGAAATCTGTCTATTCATCATTCTTTATTGCACAACAGTATTCCATTATATTCATATACCACAGTGTGTTCATCAATTCCCCAATTGATGAGCATCCCCTCAATTTCCAATATTTTGCCACCACAAAAAAGGCTGCTATAAATTCTGCACATGTATATCCTTTACCCTTTTTTTATGATCTCTTTGGGATACAGAACTAGAAGTGGCATTGCTGAATCAAAGGGCATGCAGTTTGGTTGCCCTTTGGGCATAGTTACTCTCCAGAATGGTTGGATCAGTTCACAACTCTACTAACAGTGCATTAGTCTCAATTTTCCTCATGTCCTCTCCAACTTTTATCATTTTCCTTTTTGTCATATTAGCCAATCTTATACATGTGAGGTGGTACTTCAGAGTTGTTTTAATTTGCATTTCTCTAATCAAAAGTAATTTAGAGCAGTTCTTCATATGCCTATAGGTAGTTTTGATTTCTTCCTCTGAAAGCTGCCTGTTCATTTCCTTTAACCATTTATCAATTGGGGAATGGCTTGTATTCTTATAAATTTGACTCAGTTCTCTATATTTGAGAAATGAGGTCTTTATCAGAGACACTTGCTCTAAAGAGTGTTTCTCAGTTTTCTGCTTTCCTTCTAATCTTGGTTGCATTGGTTTGTTTGTGCAAAAACTTTTTAATTTAATACAATCAAAATGATCTATTTTACATTTCATAATGCTCTCTCTTATTTGCTCATGAATTCTTTCTCTATATATTTGACAGGTAGACTGTTTCTTACTCTCCTAATTTGCTTATGGTGTCACCCAATTACTGTGATTTTAAAACAAAAAGCATTAATAAAATTTATTTTAGAAAGAAAGAAAAATTTCAGCCCCATCCTGCCTGAACTAAAAGAAAAATGGCTTAGGAGATCAGTGTTCTCCAGGTGCAGTAGATCAGACCAACTGGAGACCCTAAAAAGAATTGATGAGCCTTGAGCACCAGCAAGAAAGGGAATCTCAGAAGAATTAGGATCTAGATCAGCTGTTAGTAATGACTAGGCGAGCTGGAGCTCTTAAAGGGAAAGGGCAGAATTTCAGAATAGCTTCTTTCTCAATTATGCAGCCTGTGTTATATCTACACTATCAAATCCCCCTTAATGCTTGTACCTTACTTCTGTTTATTTTCTCCAGTTTACTCTGTATATATCTTGTTTGTATGAAGGTGTTTGCATATTTTCTCCCCAATTAGACTGCAAGCCCCTTAAGGGCAGGGACTGTGGGAGTTGTTTGTTTGGGGTTTTTTTGCCTTTCTTTGTATCCCTCATCATTTAGCATAGAGCCTGGCACATTCAGTGCTTAATAAATAGATGTTGACTTGATTGAGTGAGCATAGCCAGAGAACAGCAAGACCCCTTCTCTAGGAGGAGGAGACAAAGGCACTCTAGATAGATACCCTTTCAATTTCTCTTCCTACACACCAGTGAGTAAAACAGAGCACATAGCAAACACGGACAGAAGCATTATAGCTGACATTTACCTCTATGTTTTCATTATCTCATGTAATCTTCACAATCACAGTGTGAGATAAACACTATGGCTATCAGTATTTCAATTTTACAGATGCAACTAAGTGGGGTGGGGGGGTGTGTTGCTGGAGCCAGAAATTAGCTCTCAGAGAGGGGATTGTTAAATTTTCAGTGTGAACATTTACATATCAGAAATTGCTACATATTGACATATTGTTTTATAGATTGTCTAGTCCTAAGAAAATGATGAAGTGTTAATAATGCAGTTTGAACATTAAAAAATGTGTTCCACTTTTCAGAGAGCCCATTGTTAAATAATTATCACCACACCACTGAAAACTGAGGATCAATGAGGAAAATGATTCATCCATGGCTACGAAGTGGTGGAAACAGACTTAGAACCCAGGTTTCTCCTGACTCCTGATTCAGCATCCTTTCCACTACACAAAGCTCCCTCTCATATCAGGGGAAATTCCCTACCCAGCTACAAAGATGTCCTTCCCAGAGTTCTAAGAGATTACTTGGGGTAGGGAGTGGTACAGAAGAACAGTTCCTTTCCTTCAGTACCCAAAACACAGTAAGTGTTTAATAAATGTTTCTTTATTCATACCTCAGTTAAGTCAATTTTCCAACTACCATACTAATAATTTGTGCACTCTTACATGGGTCAGCCCTCTCCCACTGACCATCAGATTCTATTACAAGAAAGTGTCCAAATGAGCTAACTTGACCATGCCTAAAAGAGCATGGTGCTCAAAGAAATCCAGGTTTATTATCCCATACTATTGCAAAGAGTGAGCAATAGGCAGTAACCCCTCCACCTCCATACACCATTCATAGGAGATGACAAATGACAGCCCAGTTTTCCTGTACTGTCCCATGGGCAGACAAGCCTTTTCCAAGAAGACATTTGTCTCATTCAAACTATGTCATCGATAATTTTTCAGTCCCCTGTTGAAGTGACTTATTTATTGTCATCTGGGCTACTGTTATATCCTGCACAAGGGGAACTGTTTACTGACTGCCAGCAATTTCTTGTTACCATGTAACCCTCCCTCCTCCACCTAACCCTCCTCCCACCTCAAAGTACACACTGATGATACCAGACACTTGTCTTAGTGCTGACTTAGCTAAATCAGGATATTTGAGATTGGAGGGGACAAAGGTAGCTTCTCCAAGAAGGCTAAGATATTTGGGGAATGCTGAGGGCTCAGAAATGAAAGGTAAGGGATCCTTTGTTGCTCGGTGAAGAAGGATCAGAAGTCACATTTTTCTTGAATGTCAAATTTTTGGTTTGGGAAAATATTTACATTTTCTACCTAAAGAAAAACATAAGCATTATATTTTCTGGTATGGATAACTTCTCTCACTACCCTCCTACTTCATTACTACCCTTCCTCCTCCGCCTCCTTCCAACTACGGATACAGACCTAGAAAACATTTACAGCTTGTGAATATTTCAATAGTGTGGTTTTAAAAGGTACATTAAATTTATTCTAGATGTTGAGTTCTTGACAGGGATAATGTTACATGATGGAATAAAGCTCTCCAAAGAGCTATTCCTATTAATAAATTGGCAGATAAAATATGAGAATCAGACACCACTCCTGGTTTTCAAAAATGGAGTCATATAATAATGATAGAATTGACTTGTAGAAGAGTACCAGGACAAATCTATGGTACTGCCAGGAAGAAAAAGAATTGTATTTCTTTTAAAAAGTCAAGAAGACATTAAAATAAACACTTATAAAGGGGAGATTAAACATACTTATTGAAAAAATATACAAAATCTACCATCAAATAGTAGCTTTCCATTTTATAATGCCCAATACACTTTTTGCTGACTTTATTCAATTTAATTTTTAAAAAAAACACTGATTGAGTGAGTTAGATTGTGAACTCCTTTTGCCATTGTGTTGTATCCCTAGTTTAGCATGGAGCCTGGTACATTACAGGACTTTAATAAGTGCTAAGTGAGTGATATGCTTATAAGGGCAATTCACTGTGCTAGCCTCTGAAGAGGATCCTAAGTCAAGAAAGGAGCTGTCCTCAAGGAGTTTGTAGTCTAGTAAAGAAGAGAAGAATCATGTACAGGTGATTATTATACAAAATGGAATGTGATAAATGCATGAAAGATGTATAAAGGTTGATGAGGGTTCAAAATGGGGAGAGATTTATGGGGGAATGGGTCAAAGAAGGTTTCATAAAGTAGGAAGTATTTGACTTGGGCCTTGAAAAATACCTATAATGTCAACAAATAGAGATATGTAGGGAAGTGGAGAAAAAGTATGAATAGGTACAGAAGAAGGAAAGTTTGGGCTGTGTTTGTGGGATTATAACTAATCCAGTTTGGTTAGCATTTAGAGTGGGTGAAGAGGAAGGATAAAGGAGAAGTCTCGAAAGATAGGTAGGGCCAAGTTGTGGAGGTCCTTCCTTGCTTAAGCAAAGGAGTACTTTATTTGGTGGGTTATGGTGAATCATGGAAAGTTTTTGAGAAGTGAATGCATATAAGGACCACTACCCATTACAGAGATATATAAATATATAGAAAAGATGGGTTGGGGGCCCAGTGGGAGACAGGGAAGCTAGTTAGGTTTTCAATTCAAATCATTAAGTGCCAACTGTGTACCCTTGGGGTACGGTGAGATACAAAATTCAGATAAGACACAGCCTTCATGCTTAGGGAACTATGACTCATAGACAAGCATTTTTAATACAATATTATATATGATAAACACATGAGAAGCCCAAAAATAAAGTGCCATATGAGATCTAAGGAGGTCTTCTCCCTCATTACAGTATGAAGATGAGGTTCTATTGATTATTCCATCCACTTAAAAGTTACTACCTTTGTGAAGTATGAAGGCTTCTTGAGCTTAAAATGGGCTCATTATGTTACTGAGTATTACAACTGATTGGGGGAAAGGAATCAGCGACGGCCTTGTGGAGGAGATAAAATTCAATTTGTGCTTTAATAATAGCTAATATTTACACAGCACTTATCTTCATTTTATAGAGGAAAACAAATGAGGTTCCCTAGGAAATAAGTTATTTGCCTAGGGTCACATAGCTAAAAAAGTGTCTGAGGCAAGATCTGAACTTAGATTTCAGATTTTCCTGGCTCCAGGGCCAACTCTCTATCCATTATACCACCTCTCTGTCTTGTAAAGGATAAGTAGGAATCAACATATGGTAGAAGGGCAATATATTCCCATTGACCCCAGCCACCCACTTACATCTGGCGACTTTCTCTTCAAAGAGGGGCAGGGGCCTGCCTACCTACATTCCCCTCTGGGCTCTGTTCCTGACTTTCTGGACTGCAAAATCATACCCCTGAATTAGGCATGTTTATCTCCCACTTCTTGGATTTTCAGCTCCTTTTAGTGTATTATTAGAACATAATTAGAACAAAAGCTCCATGAGGGCAGGGACTATCTCTATCTTTTTAAAAAATTATTTAATTATTTGTATCCCTAGTGCTTAGGACAATGTCTGACACAGTCGATAAATTGTTCCTTCCTTCCTTCCTTTCTCCCTCCCTTCCTCCTTCCTTCTCTTCCTTCCTTCCTTTCTTTTTTTCCTTCTTTTTTTCCCTCCTTCCACAGGGAAGTAAGCAGTTGTGAGGAGATGGGCAAATATAGGTTATGGACAGTCTAATAACATAAGTCAAAAAGAGATTATACCGGAGAGCAAAAGGAGACAGACCCAATATCTCTGAATACCTTTTCAATTGTGCGAAGCATAGGTTATATACTTTTATAGGCTTCTGGGTGAATGTTCCTCACCAACAAGCAAAATATCTACAACTAAAAAATTTTATGGGTTTTATAGTCTTGTTCTGGAACAGAGAAGAGAGACAGTTTCTGGTACATTTTGCTTCCTGTTACTGCATGTGTGTGTGTTTGTGTGTGTGTGTGTGTGTGTGTGTGTGTGTGTGTGTGTGTGTGTGTACCAGGGATGCACACAATTACTGCAGGTGAAAAGTTAAAAGTGATTCAGCAATTTATGAGCCTAGGTGACTGGAGGAAAATTGGAACAATTAAGAGAAATAGAAAATTCTGGAGGAGGGACATTAAGTCATTAAACCTATCAATGAGAGAGAGGAATGAAACATTTTTAAGCACTTACTATGTGCCAGGCACTGTGTTAAATTCTGGAAATATAAAAATAGGAAAGCAAGACAGTATGAGCCCTCAAGGACCTTACATTCTAATGGGGGAAGACCACCCATGCCCATGGCGGCATTGTATGAAAATGACCTAGAAATGGCATGGAGGTCTGATTC
This sequence comes from Pseudochirops corinnae, assembly GCA_028646515.1. Classification (NCBI taxonomy): domain Eukaryota; kingdom Metazoa; phylum Chordata; class Mammalia; order Diprotodontia; family Pseudocheiridae; genus Pseudochirops; species Pseudochirops corinnae. Next base: position 214,619,046 of record CM053587.1, on the reverse strand, counting down.
CAGGCAAGATAAGGCTTACTTATCAGAGGACCATGAAATATGGTCCAAGGCTTCAGGGAGCAATGCAGAAGGGGAGAGAGATGAAGATGATGGCTATAGTATAAGCAGCAAGGTGCAGAGATGCCTGGAAAATACTATGTGCAAGGCATGGAATGATAGAACTTCTTTATAGATTAATTATATAATTTGATTCATCCTCTGTTCATGCATATGATAACCCCGACCATAAACATACATACTGTCTTATAGACCTATAGTAAAACTTACCAAACACATTTTTATGATGCACTCAGAAGATACGTCAGTGTTTGTTGAGTTGAGATCTTTAAAGAGTATAGAATGGGAAGATGGAAAGGCAACCTGCTGGTCTGGGACTGCCTTACTCCAATTATATATCAAACATTTAACAGTATGAAAATGGGTAGATAGTATAACCTTGAAGGTTTCTAGAGTAAATATTTTCCATTCCTCTCACTGCCCACATGTTATGCAATGTGGACATAGTTTAAAAAAAAAAAGCCACACTTCCATTATTATAGTTTGTGGGCATTTCACTTGAATTGAACAAACATTTAAAAAGACAGAAATATCTTTGGATGATTTCAGTCTCAAGGGGACAAATGTTTCCTAGTATAGAAGTAAGCACAGATATTAGTGTATAGAAGAGCATCTCACATTATTTTGTCTGATTTTTGTTTTTTCACTTCAAGGACACTAGGAAAGGCAACCTGAACACA
>CM053587.1:214570654-214600864 GCA_028646515.1 Pseudochirops corinnae | reverse complement strand
TGTATATTGAGGCAGTATATATTTAAGTCAGCAGTGGACAGAGTACTGGCTCTGGAGTCAGAGGACCTGGTTCTATTCCTTCCTCTGGTAGGTATTACCTGTGTGATCTTGGCAAGTCACTTTACCCCATTGGTTTCAGTTTCCTCATTTTTAAAATGAAGTGATTCACCTAGATGACCTCTGAAGTCCTTCTGAGGGCCATGATCCTATTTCTTTCTTTCTTTTTTTTTTTTTTGCCATGATCCCATTTCAGTGGAAGTGAGAGTGAGTACTGACACCAAGAATTATGTGTTCCTTATTTGGCCATGTCTGAGTAATACCCAAAGTTCTTTGCTTTTTTCCTTAAATAACTGAGTCATTCATATAGCATAGATTTAGGAAGAATTGGAAGGGACCCTATAGGTCCTCTAGTATATCCTCCTCCTGTTTTATGGATAATGAAATTGAAGCCCAGAGAAGTTGTAATTTGCTTAAGGTAACATAAATAGTAATTAGCATAAATATAATAAACATGATTTTAACATCTCAGATTTTTTTTGGAGTGGGGAAGGCAAGACAATTGGGCTTATGTGAGTTGCCCAAGGTCACACAGTTAGTAAGTATCAAGAGTCTGAGGTCAGATTTGAACTCAGGTCCTCCTGACTCCAGGGCCAGTGCTCTATTTAGTGTGAGTGCTAGCTGCCCCTGTCTCAGATTTTTAAAAATCCAGCCCTTTCCCACTGTTCCATGCTATAAAAATAATCCTTTCCTCTTACCTTTGCCAATAATAGAAATTGCTGTGATGACTTATTTTAAAACCATGATCTTTGAATTTGTTCCATATTAATGAAACAATGTGGTATAGTGGAAAGAGCACTGGTCTTTTAAAGTCAGGCAAGATCTGTGTTCAAGTCACATCCACTAGCTCTGTTACACTTGGCAAGCCAGGATGGTGGGATAACCTGAGGCAGTTGGGTAGTACAGTGTGCTGAATCTGAAGAAATCTGATTGCAGACTCTGGGAGAACCAGTTAAGCACTTTCAGCCTCAGTTTCCTCATTTGTAAAATTAGAATAATAATAGCTCCTCATCAGAGCTGTTGTGAGGATAAAATGAGTTAATATTTGCAAAGTGTTTTGCAACTCATAGAACACTCTATAAATACCAGCAATTAATAATAGTGATGGTGATAATAATAACAAATTCTCCTCTTTCTGAGCTGCAGTTTCTGCGTCTATGAAATGGGGATAATACTTCAGGTAGTGGTAGTGGTAGTTATAAAAAGAATATGTATGGAAATTGCTTTACAAATTTCAAAATCATATATTAGATATCATGTCTGTCAAACAAAAGGTTAATGATGTCACCTCTGGTAAAACTCTTTCATTTTTTGTCATCCTCTATAGGTTATATCTTCTATGCTCTTTTATCCATATGTATGCATGTCTCCAATCTGTCATGCTCGAAATAACTATTATGTAATCGGTGTCTTTATTATATCCTAAACAGACAATCCAAAATGAAATTCTCCTTCTCCGGGGCACACCCAATGGTATGTTCCATCTGTACAATGAAATGCAGATTTCCCATTAAGAGGCAAATCTAGCATGTCAAAAGATTGACTGGGATTGGATTTTTAAAAAGTAACTCCAGCTGGTTAAATTTAGGACGTGGAAAAAAATAAAGTACCCGCTCCTCTAAGGATACTATTTGGCTATGAAGCTAGAACCATTTTGGTTTAGATCAAATTTGCAATCCATATTTGATTGCAAATTAGTTACATTTTCCTTAACTGGAGGCACTGAGTCTTTTGTTCCTCTAAGACCAGCAAAGTCCTCAAAGCTCCTGACCCAAATAGTATTGCTTCCCTGCCTGAAGTTATCTATTTCAGTGGGATCATTGACACAAACACTCTTGTACTTAACTGGAGACTGTTCCAGTCCGTGTGCTCAAAATGTTGATACTTACCTAAACTGCTTCCTGTACTGTCTTTTCATTAGCCTGGCCTTTCCTGATCCTTTATTTTGTAAAAGAGAGAAGCTTTGGTCAGCTTTGGAATTTTTAAACTCAAAACTGTCCTTCCTTTGACCTTCAAGCTTTTGGGCTGTGCCTCTCACAAACCTGCTACATGAACTTTCTCACAGTCAAATTTCTCCTGGACTCTTAACATCTGGGCTTTCCCTGCCTCCATTCTGCACAAAACCTCACTTGTCAAAGTCAAGGTCTTCAATAATATGGTCCTCCTGATGTTCCTCCTTCCTCCACAGCTTTCCATGAAATGCTCCTCTTTCAGACCTTAGAATGCAGCCTTCAGAGAAACTACCTGACCCTGATCCCATGGTCAGAGAAGGTTTGAACCAGTTGGAATTGGTCTTGTGGTTTCTCTGGAAACACTACCTTGCTGTACCTGGAGTCCATATTTTGACCAGATGCTACCACTCTTTGAGTCTCCTCAGCCTTTTCTGTGAACTTTTGGCTATTTTGCAAAACAACTTGTACAACAGCTTTGAGAGGCTGTACCTTCCATGAGACTCCTGCATAGCCGAAGTCTATTTATTTATTTTTCCTTAATAGTATTTTATTTTTTCCAATTACACATAGAGTTTTCAACATTCATTTTTGTAAAATTTTGAGTTCCAAATTTTTCTCCCTTCTTCTCTCCTCTTCCCCCTCCCCAAGAAATCAAGCAATCTGATATAGGTTATACATGTACAATCATGTTCTACGTCTTTCCTCATTAGTCATGTTGTGAAAGAAAAATCAGAACAAAAAAGAAAAACCATGAGAAAAAAAGAACAAAAAACAAAAAGAAAAAAGTATGCTTCACTATGCATTCAGATTACATAGTTCTTTCTTTGGATGTGGCTAACATTTTCCATCATGAGTCTTTTGGAATTGTCTTGGATCATTGTATTGCTGAGAAGAGCTAAGTCTATCATAGTTAATCATTGCACAGCATTGCTTTTGCTGTGTACAATGTCCTACTCGTTCTACTCACTTCACTCAGTATCAGAAGTCTTTCCAGGTTTTTCTGAAATTAGCCTGCTCATCATTTCTTATTGCACAATAGTATTCCATTACATTCATATACCACAAACTTGCTGAAGCCATTTCCCCAGTTGATGGGCATCCCCTCAATTTGCAATTCTTTGCCACCACAAAAAGAGCTTCTATAAATATTTTTGTATTTGTATGTCCTTTTCCCTTTTTTTATGATCTTTTTGGGTTACAGACCTAGTAGTGGAATTGCTGGATCAAAGGGTATGTATAGTTTGGTTGCCCTTTGGGCATAGTTCCAAACTTCTCTCCAGAATGGTTGGATCAATTCACAACTGAACCAACAGTGCATTAGTGTCTCAATTTTCCAACATCCTCTCCAACATTTATCATTTTCCTTTTTTGTCATATTAGCCAATCTGGTAGGTGTGAGGTGGTACCTCAGAATTGTTTTAATTTGCATTCTCTAATTAAAAGTGATTTAGATCACTTCTTCATATGCCTATAGTTTTGATTTCTTCCTCTGAAAAAGGTCTATTCATATCCTTTGACCATTTATCAATTGGGAAATGACTTATATTCTTATAAATTTGACTCAGTTCTCTATATATTTAAGAGATGAGACCTTTATCAGAGACACTTGCTATAAAGTGTTTCCTGGCTTTCCATTTTCCTTCTAATCTTGGTTGCATTGATTTTGTTTGTCCATTGTTGAAATGTATTTAAGTCCTTCCCCTCCTGGACACTCCAGTACTTCAGTGCTATATGGTATCATGAATTGCAATTCTCTTGCCTCAACTAAAGACCTTTTTGTTACTTTGGTAGTCCTCTATATTTCCGCTTGACACCTGTAGGATTACCTGGTCTGTCTTCTACTTAGACTGTTTCTATAGCATTTCTTTTAGTATTTCCTTATCCAATTAAATTCTACAGTCTGCAAAGGCTCATGAGATTGTTGATTTAGAACTGGAAGTGACCAAGTTTAACCATCTTATTTAAAAAAGGAGAAACTAAGCCTCAGAGAAATTAAGTGACTTGCCAGGGTCATAAAGGTATTAAAGGGGTAAAGATGGGATTTGAATCTTGACCTTTTGCTTCCAAATCTAGCCCTCTTTCTATTGTACCAGGCTTTCTGTCCACTGACACTTTTTTTCCTTATATACTAAGACCATAAGGATCAATACAGACCACTAAGATCCCTTCTAGCTTTAAGTCTATGAACCTGTGATCATGTCATGAAGGCTATGGCAGCCAATATTGTACACAGGGTGAGGTCAGGAGGTGGGATGGTATGCTAAAAAGAACTCAAATTGAGAATCAGAGAATTAGAGTTCAAATCCCAGACTGGTACTTACTATCTCTATGACCCTGGGCAAATCATGATAACAACATTGGAAAAACTAAAAACTTTAAAAACTAAGATCAGTATGATGATCATTCATGATCCCAGAGGACTTGTAATGAAACATGATATTTGTGAAAGAAAGATAATGGATTTAAGATGCAGAATGAAACATAAAGACACTTGAACATAGCCACTGAGGAAATTTGTTTTGATTGACTACACACACACACACACACACACACACACATACACACACACACACACACACATTTATTATAAGAAACTTGTTTTTCTTCTTTTTCCAGTGGGGGGAGTGGGAAGAAGCAAAACCAAATTTCTGTTCATTAAATAAGCCAGAGAGCTGCGAGGAGGTGCTACAGATGTGAAATATTGCATACAATTTTAGATGAGGTCACTGTATCATTATTTTTTCTTAAATGTTTTATTTTGCTACAAGAGACCTCTTACAAAGAGGAGTAATCTATAAGTGTTTTTAATGTAAAAACAGAACACATCATTAAATAAGTGGTAATTTTTTTAAAAAAAGATCCTACTGGGAAGAAAAAGTTCTCTTAGCTCCAATCAACAATTTACTGCCAAGTATATCAGTGTATGTATATATGTGTATATATATATATATATATATATGTATATATATATATATATATATATGTATGTATATACATTCCTCATCTGTATATGAAGAAATTGGGCTAGACGAATTCTGAGAGTCTTTCTAACTCTGAGTCTATGGTCTAATGGTCTATAGATAATTGAAAATAAGTTTCTGACTAAGGTGAACATGATAATACATATCATACTTTTATTTAAAAAATAATTTCTCTGAGCCTCAGTTTCATTATTTGTATTATGGACTCAATGGTCTCTAAGATCCTCTTGTAACCCTCTATTTATATTCCTGTGATCAAGGATGAGGAGCCTGGATGCAGGAGGTGGGAGCAAGGCTTGAGATTAGATGAACTATCTGGGAAAAAGAGCAAGTTCATGACATGAGTGAAAACCAAGCAGGCAAGTTGAAAACAGGAGATTGGAAAGTACAGATAAAAAAAAATATTTACCAGGGTCTCTGAGTCTAGTGCCCCTACCTACTTTGACTTGATAGATAATAATAGTGGTGACAAAGAAGTTTGAAGCCATGCTTCTGACTTCAAGTAATATTTGAGCTCCTCTCTAGGCTCCTCGTTATGGCCCCCATAAAATAACCTGATATCAAAGAAGCCTATTGGGAAAAGAATAAAGGCTCTTTTAAGCCAGACACATCAACCTTGACCAAGATAGAGCGAGTTGAGTACAAAGATTTGAACTATCCTGACTTAGAACACAGCAGAAAGAATCAGGTTCTTATTCTATCAACAACTGTTATGGACATCTTCTGGCTGGAAGTTAGGCAAGATGGAGAGAGTTCTACTGGTTGCTCCTTTAATCTTAAACATTACACAAGCCTCATAGACTTAACATTTACATATTATCTCTCTGTCCCCAAGATACCTATGACTAGAGAAGACTTTTTGACCAGTTTTATAAAATGAGTTCCTTAGGACCTAGCTTATTAAAGGTAGCCAAAAATCGGGTATTTAAACATTGAAAAACCAAAGCAAGCAGCTAAGAATCAGGAGATCTGCAGGAAATGAAAGAAAGAAATCAGTTGAAGAAGAGCAATAAAGCATTAGTAATTTCATTTCATTCAATAAACACATATGAGCACTTGGTATATGACAGACTTTTTTTTTTTTCCGAATCAGCAGTTCCCATTTAGTGGTTTGTGAACTCCTTGGGTTTCTGAGAATGGTTCAAGATGCTCATATTAAAAATTCTTTAATGTGCAGTAAGTAGTAAATAATTCTGCAATTATATTGAAAATATATTTTTCCTCTGTGACAAGTATGCATGTATTTGAAACATTATAGTGCTATATTTCTACAATGCTACATAACCATAATGACTGTACACACAACAATTTTGGTGTTTGTTCAATGATTGCATCAAACTCTGATTGTGTCTAACTAAGCCCAACGTGTTTTTGCAGTTTCTCAACCTGTCATCAAATTGTTTCCAACTCTCCAGAAAAGTGCAATATTTGAGTGCAAACTGATAACCAATAGATGGTCAGATGTTTGTGTGTATCCTTATTTGCATTCTGTGTACTGCACAAAAATGCTGTCCTTACTGTCTTCCTCTGCTATTCTGTAATTGTATTTCATTGACTACATAATCACATGGTCAAGATGTTATGAAAGTTCGCATTCTTACAGTATGAATTTAAGGCTGTTGGGGTGGCTAGGTGGCCCAGTGAACAGAGCACCGCCCTTGGAGTCAGGAGGACCTGAGTTCAAATCCGGCCTCAGACACTTAACACAAAAACTAGCCGTGTGACCTTGGGCAAGTCACTTAACCCCAATTGCCCTACCTTCCCCCCTCCAAAAAGCCAAAAAAAAGAAAAAAAGAATTTAAGGCTGTTTGAGAACCATGATCACTGGGCATATATGTTACAAGTCATCATCAAATTGTCTTGGATCATAACAAATTCTGTTCAGAAACCTTATATTGTTTCTTATTGCAATGTTAAACATTAACATTATTTTTCTATTTAAACTTATCCTCAACTTGTTACTTTTCTATCAGAAAGATTTTCAAATGAGCTAGTTGACTACAATCATCACTCATGCAGTCAAGTTTCTGTGAGAAAGTGGGTGTGGCAGTGGTAGAAGAGAAAAAAATTATATCTGAAGGGATTTTTTCCTTAGAAGAGTTAGTTTCCATATAAGCATTGTTAAAAATAAAGCTACATATGCATTTATCATTTATATCAAAAATATGCATATATGTATGTGTGTATATATGTATACACACACACATATATGTATGTATGTATGTTCACCTGGCACTACCTGTATTCCTTATCTAAAACTGAGTTTAGGCCATTTGTTGGGACTTATTGATTGAACTCTGTTCCTGTGAGCTATTAAGCCAATTTGGACTAGCTATAGTACTCCATCATTCAGTTCCAGCTAGAAGCTGGATGCTGTTTGCAAAGAACTCACAACTAGAAACATTCTCCTCCTTTGGGTAGAAAGCTCAATTCATTGATTTGAGGGGCAGAACCAATTGGTCACATGCCTGCCTGCTTGTGAAAGGATTAGCAAATGGAATTTAAAAGATCCTTTGATTCTTAAATTTGCACCTTAATATGCAGTCATGTTCCAAAGCAAACAATCCTAACATTACTTTATTATAGTAATGACAAGAAAGGGTCAGGACCAAAATCCTATAGCAAGTTAGTGTTAGTACCAGAGTCTGGGGCTCTTTCCATTATATAGCACTGTCCCATAGTGGTTTACCAATTTTCAAAGGATCAGAATGGAATAAAATACAATAAAGCTATACAGAAAACAATTTAATCTTTCTTTGATAGTTCAGAAGGGAATCAAGATCTTACAAGATCAAAGTCATCGTCTTACAATAGTTTTGAACATTAATAATGATAATTTACATTTACTTAAGGACATATAGTTTTCAAATATGTTTTAAGGTTATTAATCGATGAGTTAATTAGTTCTTCAGATGATAGGATTTAGAGATAGAAGGTGACTTTAGATTAGCTCTCTCATTTTTATAGGACACCTCCATCATTTTACAGAGGAGGAAACTGAGTCACTGAATGTGAATGTGATGGTTAACAGAAAGGTCTGATTGACAAATGATGCATGTTAATCAGATTTTTCCCCCCTATGCAAGGCTATGTAATTGCAACTTGAGGCAGATGCCGTTGCTGTGAAATATTCTTTAAAACACTACATTCCAGGCTTAGTTGGCAGATCCTAGTCATTGACCTCCAACATAAAATTTAGCTTTGAAGTCAGTTGCATGTAAGAGAATAGAACTGTGTCAAATTTATGCTGAAAGGAACAGATTGCAAACTTGTTGGGATGGGGGTAGGGGGAAGGAGACTAAATTGTCCTCTTAGTATCAAACCACAAGACAAATTCAGATCTTGACGTCTCCTCTGATAATCCCTGATTAGAATTCTAGTTCCCAGAACTTCCATATGAATCATCTATTAAGAACTTAAGAGTGAGAAATTTACCTTTCTTTGCATCTCCAAGTGCTTAACACTGTGTCTGACACATAGTATTTCATTTAAATGCTAGTTGACTGGCTGACTGGTACCAATATAGGGAGACAGCACCAAGAACCCCTGTAGTAACTTGCAGTTCCTTGAAGAAGGCATGGCCTTTCTGGGGCTAGTGGGTTGGAGTTAGGGAGCCTTGGCAGCTTGAACTAAGAATCGAAATTTATACCACTGATCCTCTATGTTTTCTCATGATGCAAGAACAGGATCTCTCTTTGAAAACCCATGTCCCTGAATGGTGGGGATGAAAAAAAAAAAAAAAAAGGGAAACGTGTCACACTGCTGAAACTACTGTGGGCCCTAATGACTTTTTCTTCATTTTTTCCCCCTGGTCTCAAACTTGCTCATGGCTGCAATAAAGACCTATAAGGTCTTTGTAAAACTAATTAGCACCCACAAGAAATCTTGAGCCCTGTTTCTCATTCCTATAGGACATGTTTCTTCCTTTTTTTTTCTATCTTTATTCTGTGCTGTAAGAAAGGGACCCAGATCACTAGGCCAAATTGAGTAAGCTCAGCTCTGGAAAGAAAGAAGGATGAGATTGTATTTAAAAGGCAGTATGCCACCTATTTAGAAACCACCTGATTTCAGGAAACTCGGCAATCTCCTGAAAGTTTTACTAAAACGAACCATCTCTCTTTCAGGGTCACTGGCTTGTATTAATAGAATTCCATCTGCAGAATGTGGCAGTCGCTGTTCTTGTTCCTCCGCCTGTTACCAGATGGATACTTGGTCAATGTGGGATGCTGTCTTTCACGCAGATGTTAACATATATAAAAAGGCAACGTATTGGTGGAAATCATAATACATGAAGATTAGGACCATTCTAAAACAGATTTGCTTCTCTGCATCTGACACAGAAAGTATTTACACCAATTCGCAGGAGCTGCCTAAAATATACTAGATACATGCTGAACATAATCATTTACACTACTTACTAAAAAAATTATGCTGTCTTGGAAGTTGTAAGTCCAAACATTTCCCAATTCACACACACCTTTCTTTTCCTACTTCTCATCCCTCCTTCTAACACCGCTTACCTTTTTTTTTTTAAAAAACAAACCTTTATTTATGAAGGTTAAAGGTTAAAATAAACAAAATCAACATTCTTTTATGATTACCTGGATTTAATTGTTAGGAGCTTTAGAAAAGTAGGTGAGAGGCCAAATACAATATGGAGAGATACAAAGACAAATCTGAGAAGACTAGATGTTGGAAATGAAGCTACAACGTCATCTTTCTTCCTGTAGTCTTCTCCAAGAGCTAATGGTCTTGTAAATAGTCTAAAGCATTCATTATTTTCATCATCACAATTGGCAGTTCTCTTCAAAACTAATAGTCCTTAATGAGGGTTTCATCTTACTTTGAGCATTAGTTTTCCAATGACTGACTAGCCATGGTGGCCAATCATCCCAAAACACAATATACAGTGGTTTCTACGTTCAAGTTTGCATAATTTCTTAATAGGGTCTCTACTGAATAAACTGCTGTATGTTCCCTAAAAAGAGTAATGCAGCCTTTACTCACATAAGATCAATGTAACCTAGAACCACAACTAAACTAGATTCCTGCAATGCCAGTGCAGGTAACTTTACCCAAACTATACATATTCTTCCCAGGCAACCCCCCTTCCCCACATACAGCCAATGGGTTTTATCATTTTAGGATTTTCTCAGACTTAGATTCAAATTATGGTGACTTTGGAATAGTAATTTACCTCTCAGATCATTTGTTCCCATCTGGTTTGAAAACTGAGACTTTCTAAAGTTAATTTAGGACAATGTTATTCAGTTGCTTAGAATGCTAACAGACCCAGACAAGGAACAGCACTGAAACAGAAACATTTAATTCAAGACAGAATGAAAACTAAAGTCATCTTCCTAAATGATTTCAATATCCTTTCACTTTTTTCTCCATAGTCCCAGTATAGTTATAAAGCTAACAGCTCCAAGAATACTGGTCTTTTAGAAAAACGTTTAAGAAAGGTCTCTTTGCAACTGAAATGAATGGGTTGAAGGCTTGAATGGAGACCATCTTGATGCTTCTTCTTGAAAATATTCCTTCTTTACTCTATTCCTTTCTGGCCCTGATCCTTCCAGTTGTTAATGCTATTCCCAACTTATTTGCCTTAGGTAATGTTTGTTGCTCTCCATCACATTTTCCTCTATTCTTCCATTCCTTCTCTCTTTCCTGTCCAATCACAAACCAGAAGATGGATTGATTATTCCTCCATCTTTCTAGCAGAAATGGAAAAGTCCCTATTGCTGCTGAACAGTTCACTGAAAAGAACAAGGAGAATGGGTGTCCTTAGCCACCAACGGGGAAAAACCCTTCAGTTCCTTCTCATGCAATGAGTATCTCTTTCTGGTTGGCATTGGTAGTCAGGGAAAGACTTGCCCACAGGCCTCCTCTAAGCTCTGAGTTGCTGCTGGCTGTAATTATGCTAAAAAGAAAAGAAGTAGCTTTTACAAGTCTTCCTTCAGAAACAGAATATGTTAGGATTTCGTTGCTCATGCCAGTTACATCCAAAATATCCCTTAGGGCAGTTCTAAACCTTAATGAGGGGATGAGACATTGTGTTAAGCAAAAGTTGACAAGGGAGGCAAAAGTAGGAGTGGAAGCAAGACAATATGGCAGCTAGTAGCGCTCATTCAAATCTTTCACTACATTGAGAGGCAGAACATCTAGGAATAAGTATATGAAAGGCTTCTTGTAGTATGACTTGGTCAGATTGCATATGTTTAGTTTGGGAGCATTGCATTCCAGCAAAGACATCGATAAACTGGAGAACATACTGAGGAGGATCCTAGGGTAGTGAAGGGCCTCACATTCATGCTATATAAATAGCCACTGAAGGAGCTGGGGAAGTTTAGTTTGGAGAAAGGAAGAATTAGGTGAGGCATGATGATTGACTTCAAATATTTGAAAGACTATCATGTGGAGGAGGAATTAGAGGGGTTCTGCATCATCCCAAAGGGCAGAAGAGGGAAGAGTTAAGTAGAGATTGTAAAATGGAACATTTAGCTTTGGTATCAAGAAAAAATTTCCTTATACTTACAGTTATCCTTTTGAAGGCTGCAGGTTGAACCTACACACTTAAAAAGAAAAGCAAGTGGTACATAGGAGATGTGAAGTTTTTCACATAATCACCATTTTCTTTTTTAAAATAAATTTTTATTAAAGTCTTCTGGGTTTTTTTATATCATCAGAGCTGTTCTCAGTATTTGTCCCACTCTCCTTTCCAGAGATCCATGTCATATAACAAATTGTACTTTTTAAAGTTACTAAGAGAAAAAGAAGAGGGAAAATCAGCACCACTGGTCAATACATTGAAATAAGTTGAAGAATATGTGCAATGTATTTAATATCTGTGGACCTCTCACCTCCACAAAGGATTGGGGGGGTGTCCTTTCCTTTCTCTTCATTTCAGTCATATTTGATGCTTATAATTTTGTGGCATTCATTTTATTGGATTTTTAAAAAGTAGCTATTCTTTCCATTTACATTGTTGTAGTCATGGAATATATTGTTTTCTTCACTTTTCTTACTTCACTCTGCATTGGTTCATGCATATCTTTCTATGCTTTTCTATATTTATAACTTTTGTAATTTCTCACAGCACAATAAATATTCCTTTACCAGAATTTCTTAGTCATTCCCTAGTCAACAGGTATCTATTTTATTTCCAATTCTTTGCTATCGCAAGAAAAAAAATACTGCTATGAATAGTTTGTTGTATATGAGGACTTTCTTCTTATCAGTGTCTTCTTTGAGGTATTTGCATAATTCCAAATTGTTTTCCAAAATGGTTGTGCCATTTTATAGCTCCACCAACAAGATATAAATGTGCCTATCCTTCCACAACTCCTCAGACATAGATTATTGACATTTTTTTGTCATCTCTGACAATTTATAGGGTACAAGATGAGATCATAAAGTTGTTTTGTTTGGCATTTTTCACCATTAGTGATTTGGAGCATTCTTTCATGTGTTTTTAAATCCTTCGAAATTCTTTTGATAAGTGATCAAAGGATATGGACAAATAGTCATATAGATACATTTATTGTTAAAATCTTGGATATCGAACAATTATCAGAAAAATTTGACACAGAAATCTTTCCCATTTAACAACTTTCTTATCCTAGGTGCATTGATTTTGTCTCTTCCAAAGCTTTTCAGTTTCATGTAATCAAAATTATTTAATTTTGCTCTTGTAATTGCTCCTATCTTTTGTTTGGTGAATAATTTATCTCCTGCCCATAGCTATGAGAGGTAAAGCATTTGTTCCTCTTCTAATTTTGTTATGGTATTTAGATGGCACAATAGATAGAGTGTTAGACCTAGAGACAAGAAGACTCATCTTTCTGAATTCAAATCTGATCTTAGACACTAACCGTACGACCCTTGGCAAGTCACTTAACCTTGTTTGCCTTTGTTTGCCTTTGTTTCCTCGTCTGTAAAATGACTAAGAGAAGGAAGTGGCCAACCACTCCAGTATTTCTGCCAAGCAAACAAACCAAATGGAGTAACACAGAATCAGACAACTGAAAAATGACTGAACAACAAATATCAACTGAGGATATATTATGGAATATGGAATTGGTCTAAGCTTATTTCTTCTAGGCAGCTTTCTAGTTTTCCCAGCAGTCCTTTTTTAATTAAAGAGCTTTTTCCTTGGTAACTTACAGTTTTTATTTTATCCAACAATAAATTATTGAGTTCTTTCATTTCTAATTTGTCCCTATCTAGTCTGTTCCATGGATCTATCTCTATGGGTTTTTTTTTAACTGATAACAGATGGTTTTGACGATTTCTGTTTTATAAGATAGTTTCACATCTGGAAGTGCTATTTCCCCTTTACTCCTACCTATTTCATCATTTCTTTTGGTAGTCTAGATCTTTTGTTTTTCCAAATACATTTTTATTATTTTGTTGAGTTCTATAAAATACTGTTGGTAATTTGATTGACGTAGCATTAAAAGTGTAAATTAACTTTGGTAGTATCATCATTTTTAATATTTTGGCATGGCCTAACCATGAGTTCTGAATATTCTTGGAGCTATTTAAGTTGCTCTTTGTTTCTTTGTACTTCATTTCTTTGTAGTTGAAACTATACAAGTCTTTTTTGTGCTCTTCGGTAGCTCAGTCCCCAGATATTTTATGCATATCATAGTTATTTAGAATGGAATTTCCTTTCCCATTTTTGCTTCTTGCATTTTGTCCTAAGTATGTAAAAATGCAGCTGATTTTTAAGAATCATTTTGATGTCTGAAACTTTTCTGAAGGTATTTATTTTCTGAAGCTGTCTTAATATTTTTGCTGATTCCTTAGGATTTTCCAAGTATACCACCATATTATCAGTAAATAGAGAGTTTTATCTCCCCTTTACCTATATTTATGACTTTGATTTATTTCTCTTATTCTATTGCTGTTGATAACATTTTAAAAACTGTGTCAAATAAAAGTGGGGAGAATGAACATCCCTGCTTCATTGCCATATTTATTGGTAAAGATTCTAATGTATCGCCATTACATGTGACGCTTGCTCTTGGTTTTAGATAGACGCTTTATGTGGTATTTTTTTAAAAATGTCTTCCATGCTTATACTTTATAGGATTCTTAGCATAAAAGAATGTTGTTATACTTTTTCAAAGACATTTTCTTCATCTATTGAGATAAGCATGTAGTTTTGGTTGTTTGGTTTTTAATATGATTAATTTTATTGATTGTTTTTCTAAAGTGGTACAATTCTTATATCCCTGATATAAATCTCACTTGGTCATAATGAATAATTTCTTGGATAAATTGTTGTAGTCTCTTTGACAGGATTTTGTTTAAACACTTTGAGTCAATATTCATGAATTATAATTACCTATTATAGTTTTCCTTCTGTGTTTTGTCCTTTCCTGGTTTAGATATTAAAACTGCACTTGCCTCATGAAAAGAATTTTTTAGGGTTTTTTATTTCTCTAGTTTTAAGAATAATTTGTGAATTGTTCCTGAAAAGTTTGTTAGAATTTTTCAATCAATTCCCTTGAATAAAGAAGTTTTTGTTTTTCTTACAATAGTTCATTTACAGATAGTTCAATATACTTTTCTAAGATTGAGGTAAGTTCTCTATCTGGTCTTCTGGTAGTTTGAATATTTTATATTTTTGAAGATATTCCTTTATTTTTGTGTGTTTTTAGTTTTGTTAGGATGTAACTGTGGAACCAAAGACCAAATTGCCAACATTGGCTGGACCATGGGGAAAACAAGGAAGTTGCAGAAAAATATCTACTTCTGTTTCATTGACTACATTAAAGCCTTTGACTGTGTGGGTCAAAACATAATGTGGTAAGTCCTCAAAGAGATAGAAGTACCAAGTCATCTTACTTGTCTCCTGAGTAACCTGTATATAGACCAAGAAGCAATAGCTAGGAGAGCACTGACCCTGGAGTCAGGAGGACCTAAGTTCAAATCTGGCCTCAGACACTTGACACTTACTACCTGGGTGACCTTGGGAAAGTCACTCAACCCCGATTGCCTTGTCTTTCCCCCTCCAAAGGAAAAAAAAGAAGCAATAGTTAGAACCAAACATGGAACAACTGATCCATTTAAGATTGTAAAAGGATTATGACAAAACTGAATGTTGCCACCTTATTTATTTAAGTCCTTTGTGAAATACATCATGTGAAATGCCAGGCTGGATAAATCAAAAGCTAGAATTAAGGTTTCTGGGGGAAATATCAGCATTCTCAGATATTCAATCAATACTACTCAGGTGGCAAAAAATGAAGAGGAATTAAGAAGCTGCTTGATGAGGGTGAAAGATGAGAGTGTAAAAGCTGGCTTGAAGCTTAATATCAAAACAACTAAGATCTTGGCAACTGGTCATATCACTTCCTGGCAAATAGAGGAAAAAGAAATGGAAGCAGTGTCAGATTTTATATTCTTGGGATCAAAGATCACTGAAGACAGCAGTTGCAGCCATGAAATTAAAAGACACTCCTTGGAAGGAAAGCTATGGAAAATCTGGATAGCATACTAAAAAGCAAAAACATCACTTTGCTGACAAAGGTCCATATAAGTCCAAGCTATGGTTTTTCCAGTAGCAATGTGTGGCTGTCAGAATTGGAGCTTAGTGCTGCAGAATTAAAGCTTTCAAATTATGGTGCCGGGGAAGATTTTTGAGAGTCTCTTGAACAGCAACGGGGTCAAGTCAGTCAATACTTAAAGAAATTTAATCAGGCTACTCACTGGAAGGTCAAACACCGAAGCTGAAAATTAAATACTTTGGCCACATACTGAGAAGACAGGACTCATTGGAAAAGATCCTGATGTTGGGAAAGACAAGGCAAAAAGAAAAGGGGGTGAAGAAGATGAAATGGATAGACAGTGTCATGGAAACAATGAGCATGAATTTGGACAGACTTCAAGATATAGTAGAGAACAGAAGGGCCTGGCGTGCTATGGTCCATGGGATTATGAAGAATCAGACGTGACTGAGCAGCAACTCAACAATGACGAAAGTTCCAACAATGATATTTATCTCTTCCGGTATTTTTGTGATTTTACTTTGCTCATTTGCTATTTTATTGACTTGGTTTTCTGTCCTCATCTGTTATATTAGCTAAAGGTTTATCAATTGTATTGTTTTTTTCAATGAACCAGCTTTTAGTTTTATTTATCAATTATACATTTTAGTTTCCGAATTTATCCATTTCTCTTCCGATTTTTAGTATTTTAAATTTTGTGCTGATGTTTGTTGATTTCCTCATTTTACTAATTTTTAAATGCATATTCAATTCACTACTCCTCTCTCCATGCTTTCTTGTAATATTATTATTTTTCTTCTTCTAGATTATGAATCCTATGTAGTTACATTCCCGATCAGTCTTCCTTCTCTTTTGTTTCTTTGGTGAAGCTTACATCATTGATTTAAGTTTTTCTCTTCTTCTCATTATAATATATATAAAATATATAACATATATTATCATATATAATTATTTCTTCTGCATAGGCCATAAATTACGCTTGTATAATTCATATTTCTTTTTAAAGCCACTCAGGAACAGTGTGTTATGGTTTCATATTCTCCTCAAATTCTAAGGTCCTTTGTTTTATCAAGTGTTGAGTCATTTTCCTTTGTTTTATTGTCTTTTAATCATATTTTCCCAGGGCAGCTGGGTGGTGCAATGGATAGAGTGCCAGGCCTGGAGTCAGGAAAACTCATCCTCCTGAGTTTAAATGCAGCCTCAGATGCTTACTAGCTGTGTGACCCTGGGCAAGTCACTTAATCCTGTTTTGTCTCAGTTTCTTCATCTGTAAAATGAGTTGGAGAAGGAAATGACATTTGGGTCTTTGCCAAGAAAACTCTAAATGGGATCACGAAAAGTCAGACATTACTGAAACAACTGAAGGTTGTATTTGCTCATAAAGACCTAAACATATTTACTCGATCTAGGGGCTGTATTTTCTTCTCTCATTAATGTTTTTCCTTATTATTTATCTGCTTATGCTCAAGGTTTTTGCGTTTTCTTTCTCCCAAGATCTGTGGTAACTTTCATCCCTCCCCTCACCTCTTATTTTCTCTGATTTCTCACTTTCTGACTCCTTTGCTCTGATATTAGTTTCCCTGTGGGCCCGATCTTAAAGTGTCTCAACCTTCCCCCACCCTGAGCAATTTATGGTTCACCTGCCTAGGTCTCTTCCCCAGTTGATTTTTAGGAGAATAGAATTGGACCCAGTTGTATGATGGACTCTCTCCCTCAGGCTTAGTGGAGTGCCATCCCTGCCCTAACAGGATCCTGTCCCATTCCCTCTTCTTCAGTTCTCTGGCCTCGCACCAAGGTGACAAAATCTTGAGAATACAAAGTCAATGGGGGGTGGCTAGGTGGCGCAGGGAATAGAGCACTGGCCCTGGAGTCAGGAGGACCTGAGTTCAAATGTGGCCTCAGACACTTGACACACTTGCTAGTTGTGTGACCTTGGGCAAGTCACTTAACCCCAATTTCCCTGCCTTCTTCCCTGAAAAAAAAATATTTTGCATCATTGGGGCAGCTAGGTGGCACAGTGAATGGAGCACTGTCCCTGGAGTCAGGAGGACCTGAGTTCAAATCTAGCCTCAGACACTTAACTCTCACTAGCTGTGCGACCTTGGGCAAGTCACTTAACCCCAATTGCCCTTCAAAAAGCAAAAAACAAAACAAAAAACCTGAGAATACAAAGTCAAATTATGTAAAACAAATGGAGGCAACAAAAGGAGAGCATATTCTATATCGAGATTTTAAAGATATTAAAAGTTACAAGGTTTTACTATGTAATTAAATTTAATTATTTAGATCTTTCCAGAAGTATAACAAACTACTTTATAATAATAATAGCTAACAGTTATGTAGTGCTTACTATGTGCCAGGCACTGTGCTAAACAATTATTGCCTAATAATTATATATACTAAACAGGTATCATCCTGCAATAACCCTGAGAGACAGATGCTATTATTATCCCATTTTACAGATGAGGAGACTGAGGCAGACAGAAATTAAGTGACTCGTCCAGGACCACACAGCTAGTGTCTGAGGCTGGATTTGAACTCATGTCTTTATGACTCTAGGCCTGGCACTCTATTCACTTTACCGCCTCATTTTCATGAAGCTTTAAAGGATGATGAATTTCTGTTCACTAGATACAAGCACAGGGTAGATCTCCTCTTGTTAGCTTTGTCATAGATAGAGGTCAAACTAGGTAACCTCTGATGCCCCTTTCAACTCTGAATTTGGGTCATTTTGTGATACAAGCCAGACATTTTTCCATGAAGGTAGAACTCTACATTTTCTTCACATGTCAAGGCAAGCCCCTCCCACCTTTTGTTTTGTCTTGATCATAATTTCATTGGTACTTGTAACTCCTGATGAGGAACGTGGCTCTGCCAGTGCAGAATAGCCCATTCTCTGCTATTTATAGTTTGACAGGGTTGTCTCAGGGCATTGACAGATTAAGTGGATTTTCCAGGATTACATGGCCAATATATATTGGCAGTAAGATGTGAACCCAGTTTTCCTGACTCAAGGCCAACTCCCTGTCTACTCCATCTACTGCCTCCCAAGGTACTCTTTAGAAGACAAAATGATTGTGCAAAGTGAGGAGATCTGGTCTAAAACCATATTTTTTCCTGAGAGTTTTCAGTCTGAGAAGAGGCAGAGAGATTAAATTCAAGAATGAAATTGCATGTCACAACTTATATTGATTTCAGGCAGTGAACATATAATAAATATTTGTTGAATTAATAAAGGAATGAACAACTAGATAAGGCTCAATAGAGTTAAGGTCCAAGAGCAAATATGAAAAGGATTAGAAGTTACGATGCTTACTAACTTGCTCATATGTGTATGTGTAAGTGTGTGGAGAGAACCACACACATACATGTATGTATATGCACATGTATACTATATACATATACATATACACATGCTATATACATATACATATATATACACATGCACATAGACAGAGATCAAACTAGGTAACCTCTGATGTCCCTTTCAACTCTGAATTTGGGTCATTTTGTGATACATGTATATGTATATATGCACATACATGCTATTCTACTGAGAAACATACGTTTAATAAATCCTACATGAAACTCAAATCTGTAGTCAGCGGAGCAGTCTGTCAAGTGATATTCTACGTTTAACTAGGTCTATTGCATATATTGCTAAAGTATATTTCCTATGAATAGAACCCTAAGCTGACTAATCATCCTTGTTCTGTTAAATGCTGGTGAAATTTGGTACTGTTTTATATAGTTCTGGATGCCAGGTCTATGATAACTGAGTTTTGCAAAGGACCGCAAAATTCCATACTCCAAGGAAGAATGTAACAGTAGTTTGAGAACTGACTGGAATTTTGGGGCAATCATTCCTCTCTGAGATCTGAGAGTGGTTTGGGACAATCTTGATCTTGAGTTGGACCTGAACATTCTTAAAAGAACATACCCAAGTGAGATGCATGCTAAGTAGAATAGTGGGGACTTCAAGAGCTGAGTAGGAATAGCAATGAGGACCACCCACTCATTAATGAGCTGAGCTGGAAAGAAAAAGTGACATAGGGGCAACAAGCAAAAAGAGAATGAAATGAGGGCTGAATTGCAGCAAAGAAAGAAGGAATCCAGAAGACTACTTGCCTATGAGGAGACTAGTTGCCTATGAACATATTGAAGTAGAAGTCTCAAGCTAAAGCTTTTTCTTCAAGAACTGAGGGGAATTTTTAAAAAGTCTACTTTCTCCCTAAGTTCTTCTCCCTGTAGGTGCCTAGTCTTAGATACTAGAATATACTGTCTGTCCTTCTTTTACCTAAATATTTCCTGAACCTTGATTTTTGCCTCAAATATAAAGAGACTGGGAGTTAGGAAGATGATAAATATGAATTTAAACTAGGACAGAGAGTGAAACCCCTGCTGGAATGTTAGGAGTTTTCCTAATTGGGGGCTCTGAGCTATTATGATTATTCTTCTAATTTTCTTCTGTTTTAAATTCTATAAAACAGCAGAGTAGGGAACTATATAGACTGAAGAGGCTATTATCTTGATCAATGAGCTTGCCTAAAAAGGTAACCTAATTCTTATAACACAGTGTGGCTTTGTAAAGAGAGAGTAGGGAGGAGAAGACAGTGACAAGTATTGGCATGTGCTCATTGAGGCTTCATAAGGCAACATGCTAAATCCTAGAAGTAGAAGGTGAGTTTAGGGGTTAGTTAATTTATTCATACCTCCATGTAGGTTAGTCCCTACCTAATTATCCCAAAGAGATGACTCTGAGTTATAATTTTGACAATCATTCAGGGAAAGATGTTCTGTTTCACTCCTTGGAAATCATTACAGTACTTAACAATCATTTGATCTTTTAAAAAACATTACCTTATTTTTTATTGATATATTTTATTTTTCCATTTTATTCATTTCCAAATATATTCCTTTCTCCTCCTCTACCCAGAGAACTATCCCTTGAAACAAAGATTAAAAAGAATGAGGAAAAAGTAGTTCATCAAAGCTAACCAGCACGTTGTATTTTACAATATATGCAATATTATACATCCTTAATCCCCAAAAGTATAATGAAGGAAAGGAGGCACCCTCTCTTTGTGATAAACTTAATCCTTTTCAATGATCATTCTTACTCTCTGAATTTCCACACACTTTGGCAGTCTGTAACAACAATGCTTCTTGCAGCTTGGTGTATGACTGATAATACCAGTGCACAGGATGGCTGCTAGCACAGGTTCTATGATCTGCTTTTCTAAAGGAAAGCTACTCAATAGGGGTCAATAATCTTACTCTAATCAAACATATATATCATTTTCTTAGTTCAGGAGAAAAAGTCAGCACCCTGAACTTCAGAGAAAATACAAACAGAAATTACAAGCAGAAATAACAGCATAAAGACCAACAGACAGGACTTCTAACCCTCTGACCAAATAGTACATACATCACAGATCAACAGACAGATCCAGCTGTCTGACCATTACATATTTACATAGTTGCTAGAGAGAGAAACCCCAACATCTGGGTTTTTAACGGCTACCCAGAGTCTCATCTGGCAAAATCACAGGAACACTCTTCCAATGAGTGAGTCCCAAAGCAAAATTCTAAGCTCAGAGTATATATACACACTTCTTCAGGGTCAGAGGGCATCACAGCCCTCGTGATCCACTGCCTAATTACAAAGGAACAAAATGTATGGGCCTCCCTGAAAATAAAACCACCCTCAATTAAGCTTCTCTTGTTGGACTCCAGGTGAACCTATTAATGAGCAGGGAAGATCTTCAACTCCCATTAACATTACACAGACCTGGTAGGAATTTTAGGTCCTAGCTTGGTCAATATTGTGTTTAATCAGCCTTTATCAAATTCTCCACTATCCTACACACACACAGTACTGGAAGATCCATAAATTTTTGTTGACTGACAACAGATGAGTGAAAGTGAGTGTTTGTATTTGTTTGGTAATTCATATTTATAGTTATTTAAATTCTGGGCCCTTCCTGTATTTCAAAAAGGGCCCTTTGCCCTCTGAGTATGGAAAAATGAATGGATTTCTGTTGGGAAAGGGGGATTCTCTCTTTCCTGGGACTCCCTAGAATACCAGAATCATTTGTACAGCCTTTATTTTTTAATGTAATAGTATTTACCTACATATATGCATGCATGCATGTATATATGTATACATATATTCATACACATATATACATACATATTCATATATATTTATATGAAAATCAGAATGCATCTTTTTCATATTAGGCTAGCACAACAGAAAATAAGTAGGGAATGTCTCAGGCTCTGATGGAGACAGGACTGGTGAAATTTTCACAAACTGGTTGATTTCCTTTCTGAATTATTTTCCATGTCTCTCAGAACATGAGGTCCTTTGTGTTTATGCTACATTCGTCTTGTTGCAATATAAGTACAGCTCTTCATGTCTTCAGATTTTTGTTCTCACACCAGAAAATGAAGTTTTCACTTTTTGCTTTCATTTTGTATTATTCCCTGGTTTTCTTTTTCACTTTGTTTTGACTGTTTTTTTCTTTGATCCCTTGAAAATGCTTTTATATTAAAACTGCTCTGGTCACATATGGCATGTGGAATGGAAAGAAGACTGACTCTCACGCTCTTTGTGGGCTGCAAGTTAAAACTCAATGGACTTAAAGCCTTTCTCTTTGGCTTTCTTCATACAGAACAGCAGAGACACCAGGAAAGTACAAAAGGAATCCAGATTCCATCAGAAATTACAATGCCTCCCTCTCAAAATGCTAGAGGGCACTTGGAGTTGATTTTATGAGTGTACAAAGAACTGGAGCAATTATCTGGAGAATTCAAGACTCCCTACTCACTCCCACCCCCAAAAAAGATTCTGAATTACTTGCCCAGGAAATTCAGGTACAAAAATTCTCCTCTTTATTCCTTTTAATTATTTAGATAATTACCTCATTTCTTCCCTTCACTTTGTGTATACACAGAATTATATTTGTATAGAGCTTTAATGTTTCCAAAGCTCTTTCATCAAAACAGTCTTGTGAGGTAGGTACAAATCTTACAGATAATGAAACAAAGGCTCAGAGGGGTTTCCCAGAGTCTCATAATTAGGAAATGTCAGAGGCAGGTGAATCAACAGCTGACATACAAAGACTGCTTCAAAGTTTGCCAGGAATTTTATTTAAATTATCTCATTTAATCCTCACAAAACCCTGAGAGGGATAGGATATTATTAACCTTATTTTAGAGGTGAAGAAATGAAGGATTAAAGAGGGTAAGTGACTTGCCTATGGTCTCATAACTAGGAATTGTCAGAGCCAGGAATGGAGCATCATTTTCTGGATCTGTGCTTGGGTTGGGTTAAATGATTTTTAAAGTGCCTTTCAGCTTGAAATCCACAATACTACATTGCCTCTCTACATGGCAAAGAGAAGATTTCCATTTGGAGAGTGCTTAAGAGATTTATTGAGGTGGTTATTATTCTTAGCACATGTTTCCCTACCATGTTAGGGTTATCAAATATGGTTCTGAGTGGTCAAATTACATTTAAACTGCTAAAATGTCTGTGATTTCTTTTTCCTTGGAAGTTATGTTTTCATTATTGCTAAATCATTCACGAACAGGCTACACTAAAAGACCTCTGAAATCCCATTCAACATCGAGATTCTGTGACCCCATCTGGCCTTAATGTAAGAGATCGACCACTAAAATGCCTTTTTATTGTTATTATTTTTAAGGATTGAAGAAAGAAACGATGAACAAAACTCTCTGAATTATATCAAAGGGACTTTCATGATTCTCTAAGCATTTGTTGAATCTGGAAATCTAACATTTCATAGGCTGGTTTGTTTAACGTTATTCCCAAAGCATCCAATTTTGCTGTCACACTCAAGGTCTGAAGAATTACAGCTATTTCTCTCTCCTGCCCAGGTGTTATGTAAAAGTAAGCCCTTGAATTTGTTGGTCTTTGTTGGGTGTCTCTTCAGTCTAAAGATGAATGATGACCCTGAGCTTTCTGAGCAACAGTGACTGGTTATTTCAGGATTTTCTCCCCAATAGACCTGCCTTATTTTTCTTTTATCTATTTTAGAGTTAAGAATTGGCAGCAACAGCCTCGTCCTCTGACTTTGGGATTGACTAAAAAAAAATTAGACTTCTTAAGAGAATTGTTTTTTTCATCTAAGTTCTTTCTTTAAATCCCCTTTTCTTCAAGCTGTTGATAATGCTTTTTTTAAAAAATCAAGACTGACTTTCTCAAAATTCTTTTTGATTGTTAATCAAAAAATGCCCATTCTACTTGTGTATGCAATATAGTTTTCATCATTCTCATTTTTATAACAGGAAAACTGAGGCATCAAAGTGAAAAAAATGAATCCTATAGCGCTACAGACTGTTTGTGATAAAGGTGAGAGTAGAAAGCAGGACTCCTCATTCTATCTGCACAATGGTCTTTCATTTATCTTTTCCTTTATCAAAACTTCATTGGGTTTTAAAGAAAACTTTATTGATAGAGATTCATTTTCCTTTCCCTCACCTTGTATGGAGAGCCATACCTGGAAGGCAGAGCCAGGATGGTGGAGTAAGGGAGGAAATTGTCTGAACTCTCCCAAATTCACCTCCAAACAATTACAAAATAACACTTCAAATTCTCATTAGATTTTAAAGAAAACTTCCTTGATGTATATTCATCCTCTTTTCCCTCACTTTGGATAGTCATCACTTACAATAAAGAATGAAAAATGTAGGAAAAGAAAACATTTTAAGAACAACTAGCCAACACGTCAACCAAGTCGGACATCAGATGCAATATTTCACACACGTACTCATCCACCTCTGCAAAGAGTGAAGGAAGATGTATTCTCGTAGCTCTTCTTTGGGGCCAAGCTTGGTTATCATACTTCACAGAATTCAGTTTTAACTGTTTGGGTTTTATTGTTCTTTCCATTTATATGGTTGTACTCATTGCACATATTGTTTAGCTGGTTCTACCTCACTGTGCATCAATTCATATAAGTCTTCCTATTCTTCTCTATCCATTACATTCATTGGTATTGGGTAAAAGTATTCCATTACATCCATGTAACACAGTTTATTTAGCTTTTCTCCAAGTGATGAGCATTTGTTCTAGTTCTTTGGTGCTACAAAAGATGCTGCTATAAATATTTTGATATGTATGGAATTTTTTGCGTATCTTTAACCTAATTTTTCAGTCTTATTTGAAAGTATAAGCTATCATGTGCTATATACTCAAGTCAACTGGACTTCTAGTTATCTATCCATCTCATTTTGTCCTTTCTCACCTTTATGCATTTGCACTTAGCCATCATTCATACATAGCTTGGTCTCATCACCCCCTCCCAACCAACTCCGCTTGTTGAAATTCTTCTCTACTAAGCTAAGGTACCATCTCCTTCCTAATCTTCCCAGATGAAAATGTTGTCTTCCTTCCCATAAATCAGAGGATCACGGAGTTTAGAGCTGGATGGGATCCTACAGAACCTCTAGTCCAACCTTGTCATTTGGCAAATGATGATACTGGGACAGAATTAAGTGACATATTCAATATCATATAGTACATGTAACACATGGGTGGAAGGACTGAGGTTAGAACCCAGATCCTCTGGGCCTAGAACCAGTGTTCTCTCTATTGTATCAGTTTGCCATTCTCCTTTGTTCAATTAGATTTTGATTGAAATCTTTTTCATTTTGTTTAAGTAGATTTTTGACAGTATTGTAGCTCATTCTTTTGCCAATGACCAATTCTAATGAATTTAAAGTAAAGATGGGCATAAGTTTTGGCCACTTAAAGCCCCTAGTAATCATAATTAGGCAAGTATCCATTGACTGAATACATCATGGGGCCAAACTACTCTCTGGTTTGCTGTCAATGGTGAAGATGTCTTGACACTTTCAGCAAATCATGGTGGAGAATGATAGATGATGACTGACATCTCCAGTCCAAGGCAGGCATTGGCAACTGTATACTTCCAACCACCACTCACATAAACAGGAGCCAAATGGGATGGCCCAACTCATCAGGAGAGAACTACGGTGAAACTTAGGTGACCTGCATTTCATAGTCTGCAAATTTCTAGGGTTGCAAATGGCTTTGGAAGAATCACTGGATTACAATATCTGGCCTGCTTCAGTAGGAAGAAGAAATGTTAGAGACATTCTGGGAAACTTGCCCAGCTCTTTTATTATTCTGAGTAGTAAAGTTCCATCCTGCCACATGCAAAGCTTGATTTGGCACCTAGAATATGGCAAAGTTTTATTCAGTCACGTCCCTTCATCATCTGCTTGGTCCACTGTCAGGATTACCATTATTAATTATGAGTGACTGAAAATGATGACAGGTTTGGGTCAGTTCTGACGTTACTGCATTTTATCTTGGCTGTAATCATGTTTGTGCATTTAAATTCTCCCTTTTTATTTTCCTGAAATTTAACTCCTAACACTTCTTTGGTTCTTAGAGAGCTAAAAACACCAAGTCATTTTATATCAGTTTTCTTCTGTCTAATAATTACTGCCCTGAGTACTTATCCCACTTACAAAGTTAAATAATGTGAGGATTTACTGTTGATTCAATTTGTATTAACAATGGTACAACATCAACATTTTCCTCTGGGCTAAGGTACAAATGACACATATTTTCCATGTAGGGTGTGTACATGTGTGCATGCATATTCAAGGACTGTTTTCATTAAAACAAAGTAAAGCCGACTTCCTGTGTGAATCAATGTCTTCTTAAACTGAAAGTTTTTTTTTCTTTCTGTCCCTCTTATGTGTGTAGCTGGGGGAAGGGAAGGAATGCTCAAAAGGGTAAGAGAAGATGTGCCTAAAGGTTTCTATGAGGGTGTGAGTTAACAGGACTCACAGAGAAGGACCTGAGGACGGGATAAAGTGAGGACTACCTTAGAAATTGAAAAATGATTTGGAAATGGACAATTAACCACACATAGCAAAGGTGATTAGTATAGAATTAATAGTGTGCTGAGTTATGCTCTCCTCTTGACTTTGGGGGGCATATAATGTATATTTCTATTATCGAGGTAATGTAAATGAATCCCAGTGTCAAACTAAACTGAACAATACTCTCATGAACTACTTCCTATCCTTAAAATTAAACTCAAAGGCATGAGTTTGTGAACAGCAGTAAAGGGCTAAGTTCTAGAATCACCAGATGTTAGAGTTGGAAGACACTTTAGAGATTTTCTGATCCAATGCCTTCATTTTACAGATAGGAAATGTGAAGATATTGGAGAGGGGAAAATATTTGTCCAGGGCTACACAACCAATAAGCTGCAGAGTAGCTAGTGAAATGAAGGGCTCTTAGTCCATTGTTCCTTGGTCTCTGCTATGCCACTACCCCTCAAATGATAACTTGTCCAAGTTTACAACTGCATAGTTAATTACTTACAGAGCCAGGACTAGACCTCAGGTCTTCAAGCTTTCAGTCTATTTTTTTTTTTAACCTTGTTGCAGGCACTAGCCCGGGTTTGCTTTTCTTATTTTGTCTCTATAATCTAAATTTACCAGTACTTTCCACCCCTGAGGAGAGTGGCATTCCTAGGGAGAGAATCATAACTCTAGGAGTTCAGTGACTGAAAGGGAATTTGGAGAGCATTGAGAAATATTCCTTGAAACAGAAGTCAATTTGAGCTCAGAGAACTCATCCTGAGCTGACCGTGGGAAGCTTCAAACTTAGTCACTTTGGTCTCAGGGCCTGGACAACACACCAGCAATTAGCAGTTAGGGGACCCAGCCAAGGTCCTTTGTGGCTCAGAAACATCCAGTTGCTATTAAGAGTCATAGGCTTGGTGAGAGAGAAACCTTCACCCACGGAATGACTGCTACAGAAATGTCACAAAGGGAAAGGAGCTAGCAGGTCAGGAGTCATCTTTGTTATTGTTGAGTTGTTTCAGTTATTTGTGACTCTTTGTGACCGCATCGGGGTTTTCTTGGTAAAGATATAGGAGTGGTTTGCCATTTCCTTCTCCAGTTGATTTGACAGTTGAGGAGCTGAGGTAAACAGGGTTAAGTGACATGCCCAGGGTCACACAGCTAGTAAATGTCTGAGGCAAGATTTGAACTCAGGGAGAGATATAATTACTTCAGGCCTAGCACTCTATCCACTGCATCACCTAACTTTCCCTAAGATGACACAGGGTCATCTTAGCCAGTGACTTTTTTCACTATTCTACTAATATTCCAGTGGAAAAGCAATCATTTGCTTTTGGGAAATAGTAGCTTGCTGGGGAAGAGAAGGGGTAAGGAGGAGGATGTATTCAGAAATAAATGACATAAAAGTAAGAGCTATCAATAAAAATAAGATCCATTGTTAAACATAAATATTTTGTACAGGATTTAGAGATAACAGAGAGAATGATACATAAGAAGAGAGATAATCTATACCCTGCTAGTTCCACTACTAACTAATGTGGTCATTGACATATTGCTTAACCTTTCTGAGCCTCAGTTTCTTCATTTGTCAAATAGGGAAATTAATATCTACCCTGCAATGTAGTGCCAACACAATATTCACAGTGCCTATGGCAGCTATGAATATGCTAGTGTAATTCTGAATCACAAAATATAACAGACGCTCCACATGGAAGACAGAACCAAAACATTTATTCCAACGCCAGAAAGCTAAATCTCAACACCAAAAAGTCAAATCCATTATAGCAACAAACATATGCAATATATTATATTGCATGTGCAATAACACTGCAGGAGGCACAGTGATCCCCAAACCTTCCCCCTGCTAGGGCCTTCCCACAAACACTCACAGCTCACTGCCTGCTTCTTCTCTCTCCCTCAGCTCTAACTGTTCTGACCGACTTCTTCTGGGCTCTGCCTCACCCTTCCTGCTCCAGCCATTCAGCAAACTCTTCCCACCATAGACTCATGTGACTCAGGCTTCCCTGTGACTCAAGTAGGTCACATGGACCTATTAATAGATAGGAAAGATCTTCCCATTAAGCAAAAATACGGTAACAATACACCTGCTTAATTCATTTTCATGCCACTTTGATGGACCATCAATGTACAGATAACAACTATCTTTGTCCTCTTGCCCTGGGTGATTTACATAAATCCTAGGCAAGGAGTCCATATAATGTGTTTGGCCTTCCTCAAGATCTCTTGACATTAAATTTATATAAATGAAGCATGTAGGCTGTCCATTAGTTATCTTTCACCCTTCCCATATAACTGGCCAACCTGTTTTCCAGTTATAATCCCTTTCATCACATTCTTTACATGTTTTCTCTTTTTCTGCCACTTAATAGTATTTTATTTTTTCCAATTACATGAAAAGATACTTTTCAACATTCACTTTTATAAGATTTTGATTTCCAAATTTTTTTCTCTCTCCCTTCCTCTCCTCCTCCCTCCCCAAGATAGCAAGCAATCTGATATTTGCTATTGATGTAGAGTCATATTAAACATATTTCCACATTGGATATGCTGTGAAAGAAGAATTAGAACAAAAGGAAAAAATCACAGGAAAGAAAAAAACAACAACAAAAGAGAAAATTGTATGTTTTGAGCTACATTAAGGCTCCATAGTTTTTTCTCTGCATTTTGTATCATAGGTCTTTTGGAATTGCCCTAGATCATTGTATTGCTGAGAAGAACTAAGGCTATCAAAGTTAATTATTGCACAATGTTGCTGTTACTGTGCATATTGTTCTCCTGGTTCTGCTCACTTCACTCAGTTCATGTAAATCTTTCCAGGTTTTTCTGAAATCCATACATGACTTGTCTTGCATAATTCTTGGTTGATAATTTATTGAAGCCTATTCACACTCAATACAATCTTCTCCATTGCCCATTGTGTCATTTCAACTTAATGTTTTGCCAACTATTCAATGAATAAAAAAAAGCATTTGTTAAATACTTGCTATATATCAAACTCTGTGTCAATGGATGCAAATAGATACAATGGATACAAATATAAACAGGACAGTCTTGCCCTCAAGGAGTTTACATTTGAAATGGGGAGACAACATATATAAATGGAAGCAGTCATGGTTTGGGAAGTGACAAAGTCCCAAAGATATTGAGTGGAACAGTAGGGCAAATCTTTGATGCACCCTTTCCAGAAGCAATGCTACTGGTAATTTGATTATACTTCTCAGAGAAAGGTAGAAAGTAGGAGAGGTTATATGTGAGGAAGCAGAGAAGAAAATTACCAGAGATAAAGGTTAGGATTGCAAGGTCTTTGGGTGCATAGAACTGAATGACTTAAACCCTCCCAAGCATGATAGTTCAATCTGGGGTGGGGGGTGTCAAGCAACAATAGAAGGAGGAGTGTCATTTTGGAAAAGGACTCATAGAGAATTGCCACAGAATCATTGCAGATAAAATGATGATCTTTTGTCTCAGAGAGAAGATTGGGTCATTAAACACACTGAACAATTTCCTTCAGGCAATCTGACTTGCTCTACATGTTAGAGAAGCAGGAAATTCCATGAGCTTCCACCACAACCACCTCCAATACCTGTAAAATATGACTCAAAACAAATTTTCTTTATTCTTTTTTGATTTTTTTAAATTTTATTTTAGTTTGCATCATTCATTTCCACAAGATTTTGAGTTACATATTTTCTCTCCCTCTTTCCCCCACCCACCGCCCCAAAACAGCCATCCCAGTGTGTCCCCACTCTCCCACTCTATTCTCTCCTATTTCACTTTTCAGTAGGGCAGGATGGATCTCCCAAC
>CM053587.1:214553469-214570154 GCA_028646515.1 Pseudochirops corinnae | reverse complement strand
TTCACATTGCCTTCTATTCTTTCATTTGTTTGGACCTGTTTTATAGTATCACCATTTCTCATAAAGTCATTAGCTTCCATTTGCTCCAGTCTAATTTTGAAGGAACTATTCTCTTCAGTGAGTTTTTGAAATTTCTTTTCCATCTGGCAAATTTGTCTTTTTAAGGCATTCTTCTCTTCATTGGCTTATCAGGCCTCTTTTGCCTTTTGAGTTAGTCTATTTTTCAAGGTGTAATTTTCTTCAATCAGGATGTTGACTCACTTTTCATGATTTTCCTGCATCATTCTCATTTCTCTTCCCAATTTTTCCTCCACTTCTCTTACTTGATTTTCAAAATCCTTCTTGAGCTCCTCCATGGCCTGCAACCACTTCATATTTTTCTTAGAAACTTTTGATGTAGGAATTTTAACTTTCTTGTTTTCTTCTGGTTCCATGTTTTGATTTTTTTTTGTCCTCAAAAAGAGATTCTATGGTCTGATTGCACTTCCTCTGTTTGCTCCTGTTGCCAGCCAATTACTTCACTTTTGAGCTCTTTTCCGTGGTAGAACTCTGCTTCCAGAGTGGAGAGAGCTGTGTCCCAAATTACTGGGGTTTTTGCAGCTATGTCAGAGCTGGTGTCAGAACTATGAGAAGGTACCCTCTCTACAGCTACCACAAGTTCTTGCACACTAGTGTTCCTCACCCCAGCACCACCACTCAAGATTGTGACCCAGATCCAAGCAGGTCAAAGCAAGAGTGATTACCCTATGAATCATCACTTAGTCTGCCTACAATCTGCAGGCCAGGAGCTTTAGAGGCAACCATGTGGAAGCAGCTGCAGGCACCATGCAGCTACTACCTCTGCTTCCCAGGAGCAGGGGCCAGGCCATGCTCTTCTCTCACCCAGTTTCAATAGAGTTCCCAACTGACATTTTACTTTCTCTTTGGCATTTATGGGTTGAGAAGTCTGGAAACCACCACAGCCACCAGTGATTCACTCTTCTGACATCCACTCTGTACAGTCTGGGTCATGAGTCTGGGCCAGCATGGCTCAGGACTGCCCTTGGCTCCCAATCTGGTGCAATAGACCCTTCCTGTTGGCCTTCCAGGCTGCCTTCAGTGGGAGATTTGTTTCTGTCATTTTGTGGGTTCTGTAGCTCTAAAATTTGTTTAGAGTCATTTTTTACAAGTATTAGAGGTGGTTGATGTGGGAGTTCAAGCAAATTCCTGCTTTTACTCTGACAGCTTGGTTCTGCCCCAGAGTTCACACTTCTTCTAGTGCCTTTCACCTCTTACTTGTCCAATTCCTATCCTATTATCTTTCTGACAACTTTGAAAATTTTAGCTGACCATGAAATTGCCTTATCTGGTGGTCTGAAATTCTTGCTCAGCTGACAAATAGTAAATAATTAAACAACGTTTTGTTTTTTTTTTTTAGTTCTTTTAGCTTCTAAAAGTTGATCAGATTGTATGCCATATTCTTTTTTACAAGGAGAAGTCAAGGTTAGAAGTTTTAATATCTTCATCTATGAGCCTGTGGATGTTTGGAAAAATAGAGGGATTAAGAGTCAGAGGACCATGGCCTCACAATATGACTCTGCTAGTCATTAGTTGTGTAACTTTGGGAAATTCCTTTCATTTACTGGGCATCAGTTTCCTTAT
This sequence comes from Pseudochirops corinnae, assembly GCA_028646515.1. Classification (NCBI taxonomy): domain Eukaryota; kingdom Metazoa; phylum Chordata; class Mammalia; order Diprotodontia; family Pseudocheiridae; genus Pseudochirops; species Pseudochirops corinnae. Next base: position 214,568,513 of record CM053587.1, on the reverse strand, counting down.
CTATTAACTGCTGTTATTATTCATCCTTAGTTCTCAAAGAGGACCTATCACATCAGCAGGGTGATGTCTTGACTTGCAAATAAATTGGATTTAACTTAGGCAGGGCTGTGCAAAGTCATTGACTTTACTCTCTCCTCCAGAGTCATCTGAGTCCAGTGGTAAGACATAGGGTAAGACTACTGGAGATGGCCCCAGATGCAGTGGGAGATCTTGGCCTTTTTAAACTAAGGTCTTTCCCAGGTCTCAGTTTGTCTGAAGCAATACCCATCCAGTGATTTAAGGATAAGTAAGAAATGAGGCAAAAGATGACCTAGTTTGCCTGCTCAAAAAAAAAATCAATCTGGGAGGGGAAGACCCTTAAGTTAGACCCATAAGAGAAACAATTGCTATTTAGTCTCACTCTGAGCCATCAAAACCCAAACAATGACCAAATGAGGCTTGGGCCAGGTGGGAGGGTTGGATTCAATGATCCTAGAGTTCCTTTCTAGTCATTGATCTTATAAATTCCCCATGTTCAACAACTCTTAAACTTGTGTGTCTTCCTTATCATTTAATACTATGACGATTCTAGGTTCCATTGAAGAAAGCACGCTTCAACTATTCATAAGTCTGATAAGTAATATGTTCCATGTTCTTCTAATTTTCTTATAAAATCTCTCTTTATATCTAGGTCATGTACACATTTTGACCTATTCTTCATAAGTAGTGTGAGATATTGGTCCATTTCTACTTAATTTCATTTTTAGGTATAAAATAGATCATTTTAATTACATTAAATTAAAAAAGATTTGTACAAATAAAACAATGAAGCCAAAATCAAAAGGAATGTGGAAAATTGGAGGAGGGAGAGATTTATAGACAGTTTATTAGATAAAAATTTTATATCTAAAATATATAAAGAACTTTGTCAAATCTATAAGAATTCAAGTCATTCCCCAATTGATAAATGGTCAAAGGATATGAACGGGCAGTTTTCCAATGAAGAAATCAAAATAATTTATAGTCATGTGAAAAATTCTTTAAATCCTTATTGATTAAAGAAATATAAATTAAAATAAACTTAGTTATCATTTTACACTTACAAGATTGGTTAAAATATTAGAAGGGAGAAGTGACAAATGTTGAAGAGTATGTGGAAAAATTGCGACACTAGTTGTCGATGGAATTGTGAACTTATCCAATCATTTTGGAGAGCAATCTGGAATTATGACCAAAGAATCATTAAAATTATCTATACCCCTTGACCTAGAAATACCATTACTTGGTCTATTTCTAAAGATGAGTAGGGAGAAAGGAAAAGAACCTATATGTTCTAAAATGTTTATAGCAGCTTTCTTTGTGGTGGCAAAGACTGGTGGACTGGAAATTGCAGGGATGCCCATCAATTGAGGAATGGTTGAACAAGTTGTAGTATATGATTGTGATAGAATACTACTGAGCTATAAGAAATAATGAGCTCATTGATCTTAGAAAAACATGGAAAGGCTTACACAAAATAATGAAGAATGAAATGAACAGAACCGAGAGAACATTGTATACAGTAACAGCAATATTGTTTTAAGAACGATGTTGAGAGAGTTATTTTGTCTATTATAAATAAACAAACTAACTATAAAAGACATTTGAAGAAAGATGATATCTTCATCAAAAGAACTGATAAACAGAAATATTTGTGTCTAATAGTAGCCATCTCTAGGGTGGTGGTGGGAAGAAAAAAGTTTAAAAAAGAAATGTATATGATAATTTTGTTGTATATTTAAAAGGAATAGCAAATTATGCATAGTAGTTTTATAGTTTCATATGCAATCATGTTTGTTTTATTCCATAAGTAAAAAATAAAATAAAATTTAAAAACAAACCAAAACAAAAAATTTAAATTAAATACGATTTTTTTGAAAAATAAAGTATGTGTCAGAAGATCCTGGAGGAGTATTTGAGCTAAGAAGGAGGAAATTATAAAGGCAATTTAGAGGGCTTTGGAATTGTGAAATGATCTCTGCTAGAGGAGTTCACAAAGAAGGAAAACTATTGTGAGTTTTGCTAAATAAATAAGGACTTACAGAGAAATAAAGGTTATGGAACAAGTAAAGGCAGGAAGGTTAGAAATAGAGATTAGTGAATAGAACAATTTATCTAAAGCAAAGTGTTCCTGTAAAGGAGTAGTAGGAAATAAGGGTTGGAGAGATTGAATTTAATCTCTGTGTAATTTAGGAATATCCTTTCTATGGAGCTGCATATGCCCTCTTTGATGACATTAGTTTTTGTGAGAATCTTGTATTATTTGTGACTCCATTTCTTAAGTGAAAGCAGAATCATCTCATCTTCGGTCATTTGTCAGAGACTTGTTAGTCTGTGATCAGTGTCAGAATCTATCTCCATACTTCACATTAGTTAACATCCATGTAATTCTCTATGTTCTTGCAATATTTCTTTTGTCCATCTGTTGTTCAAGTAGTTCCTAAAGCCTCCTTCATACACATTTTCCACAGCAGAATGTCAGGTACAGCTCTGATTGAATTTGTTGTTACTGTTGCTTATCATTTCAGTCACAATCAACTCTTTGTGACCTTATTTGGAATTTTCTTGGCCAAAGTAATGGAATGGTTTGCCATTTCTATCTCCAGCTCATTTTTACAGATGAGGAAACTGAGGCAAATAGAGGTAAGTGATTTCCCCAGGGTCACATAGCTAGTAAGTGTCTGAGGCCAGATTTGAACTCAGGAAGACTAATCTTCCTGACTTCAGTCCTGGCACTCTATTCAAGCATCACCCAACTGCCCTCTGATAGCATAAATATATCTAAATACTGAGTATTCTTGATGTAGAATGGTCATGACAATGTCCAAAGACAAGAAGAACAATGATCAAATTCACAAGTCAAGTCTTTAATGATGCTTCGGTTGTCAAGGCTAATAATTTAATATTTTGTTAGAGTTATAGTTTTATTTTTAACTGTTATTATGATAATTTGTGCCTTAATTACTTCATGTTGGCTTATTTCTTATATTTGACAAAGAGTTGTAGCATGTAGTAGTTGCTAGAAATTTGGCTTCAGAACAAGGAAGACCTAGGTTCAAGTCTTATTTTTGCTATGTATTGGTTAGGTTACCTGCTCACTTAACCTCTCAGTGCCCCAGGTAGCCCCCTAAGACTAGAAATCATGACAGAGGTGTCAACCTGCCTTGGTAAACAGAGTTCCTCCCCTTTCAGTGGACGCTTGTTATACTGATGAAATCACAGGTTTTTACAAAATGCATACATTTTATAACAGGGACTCAGGTTCTGCAAAACTATTTCATAGTAACACCTGTAATAAAGGCATAAGGTATTCTTTAAATTAAAAAATGAGTAAGGGGGTGAAATGATCCTATCTGCACTTTAGGGAAATCACTTTAGTAGCTGAATGGACGATGGATTGGAGTGGAGAAAGACAGACCCGCCAGCAGACTATTGCAGTCATCTAGGCATGAAGTGATGAAGGTCTGCATTTGAGTGCTAGTAGTGTCAGAAGAAAGAAAGGGGCAGATTTAAGAAATGTTGCAAAGATGAAATCAGCAGGCCTTGGCCAACAGATTACATGCAGGGAATGTGAGATAGGAGGGTTAAGAGTCCAAGGGCCTGGGAAGATTATGTTGCCCTCTACAGTAACAAAGAAGGTAAGAAGTGGGGGGGGGGAGGGTTTGAGGGAAAGATAATGAGTTCCATTTGGGACATAATGAGTTTAAGATGTCTACTGGACATTCAGTCCAAGATATTTGAAAGACATTTGGAGACATGAGATTAGAGGTGAGCTGTGAGACTGGTACAGAAAAGGTAGATTTGAAAATTATCAGAATAGAGATGGTAATTAAATCCATGGGAGCCGATGAGATCACCAAGTGAAGTAATACAGAGGGAGAAAATAAGAAGGCCCAGCACAGAACTCTGGGGGTCACCTACAGTTACAGGGTATGATTATGAGCAGAATTTAGCAAAGGAGGCAGAGAAGAAGGGGTCATATAGAAGGAGGAGAACCAGAAGAGAGTGGTATCCCAAAAACCCAGAAAGGAGAGGATATCAATGAGGAGAGATTAAGAGACTCAAAGGCTGCAGAGAAGTCAAGCAGAATGAAGGCTGAGAAAAGGCCAATGGATTTGGGAACTAAGAGATCATCAGTAACCTTGGAGAGAGCAATTTCAGCAGAACGATAAAGTTGGAAGACAGATAATGAGGAATTAAGAAGAAAATGAGGAAACACAAGAGGGAGACACCTATGGTAGATGGCCTTTTTAAAGGGTTTGGCTACAAAGGGCAGAAGAGAAATAGGATGATAGCTAGCATAGATGGAAGGATCAAGTGAGGATTTTTTTTTCAGAATTGGGGAGATGGGCTTGTTTGTAGGCAATAGGAAATGAGGCAGTGGACAGAAAAGGAGGCATCTGTTGGAGGAGATGGAATGGAATGGGGTCACTTGAGCAAGTAGAGGGGTTAGCTTTGGTAAGAAGCAAGAGTATTTCATCATGTGAGACAGAGGGAGACATGTGAAGGAGGAGAAAGTGGCAGAAGGCACCTTAATGGCAGGAGATGAGGAAGAGGGAAAAAGAGTTATGATACAAGGTTCTCAGCTGAGACAGTGAAGGGAGAGGAAGCCATGGGAGGTTAAAGGTGTGATGAAAAGATTTGGAAGAGCCATTGTGAAGAATTGGATAGTGAATTGATAATGAAGGTATAGTAGGATTGTCTAGCAGCAGTGAAAACCCAATTGAAGTTATGTAACATAAATTTGTAGTGGATCCAGTCAGAATGTTTCTGTGACATTCTTCACTTTCATTCAACAGCATGTGTATAGGAGTAAAGGTAGTAAATGGTGGAATTGATCTAAGGTTGAGCCTTGGTGAGGTGTAATCATGTGTGATATAATAAGGGGTCTGGGGATTAGAGAGAGGAGGACAGTATAAAGTAGAGTTGGTTTACCAAGGGGAATCTATGGGGAAGAGAGAATATATAGTGCAGGGGAGATGGCCTGAGAGAAAATTGAGGAGTCAAGGGATTGGAGGTCACAATAAATAGTAAAGAGTAATTTTAAGGGGGGGCAGAGGGAAGAGGTAAAAAGTCAATAGATTATAGTCAGATAAGGAGGGGTTCATAATTCTTGACATAGAGGTAGTGTATTTGTGGATGATGGTGAGATCAAGGACATGACTATCTTTGTGTGTGGCTGAGGTGGGTTGGAGGAATAGCTCATGGGAGATAAGTAGGTTGAGGAACTGAGTGGTTAGGGTACTTGAGAGAAAATCATACATACTGAAATCCCCTAAGATGAGGGCAGGAATTGGGGAGGAGAGAAAAATTGTGAGCCAGATACTGAACTGTTTGAGGAAGGAAGGGAGTTCTGGGGTTCTGTAGACAATAGGTACTAGGATTTTGATTAGATGGTAGATATAAATAGCATGAACCTCAAAGGAAGAGAGGTTACTAAGTGAAGAAGGAAGGGGGAAAACCTGAAAGTAGCAATGGGAAGCAAGGATTGAGCCAAGGAAAGTAAGTGAAGAAGGTTTAGCCAGTAGTGGAAAAGATGGCCAGGGAGGCCATGTCATTGGGGGAAACCAGATTTCAGTAAGTGTTAGTAGATGGAAGGAGTAGGAGAGAAAAAAGATTTAAGATGAAGTGAAATTTGTTGCCTATGGAACAAGCATTCCAGAGGGCACAATGAAGAGCTGGGTGGAGTTAGGTTAGAACTCTGGTGTGGGAAACTTGAAGAGGATGAGAATGAGGAATCAGGTGATAAAGGATGTGGAATTGGGTTTGGATAATGATCCACAGGAGTTCAGTCACTGAGATATGAAGTGTATGACCAGGTATGAAACTGTTCATCATTGATTAGAGGGAGGCACTCCTCTATCCTCAAAGGACAAATGCAGCAGGAGGTAGGAAGCCTGAAGTCCAAGGGATGATAACCGCTTACTATGTGCCAGGCACTATGATAAATACTGGGAATACAAAAAACAAGCATAAAGAGATAGTTCCTTCTCTCAAGGAATTTACCTTTTAATGGGAAAAGACAATACAAAAAAGAAAGTTAAAAAGTGAGGTTGTAGAGAAAAACATACCCCTGCATGGGTCAAAGAGATTCCTTTTAAAATCCATAAAATAAACCACATAGGATTACAAATGAAACCGGTTACAGTCAGCTCTTTCACACTATTGGGGTTAGAGGCATAGTGCCCCTGCAATCTAGAAAATCCACATAAAATTTTTTGGCCCTCCATTCATACCAGAGAAGAAGTCTGAATCTTTTCTTTTCTTTTATGGGCTGTTTATAGTACCTGGTTATAAAATTTGGGTTAAGTATTTGGTCATAGGCTCTGTGCTGCCTGGAGCTTCCACAAAACTCCCCCAAAATTCTCATTTAATTTCTTATTCTGACCTGCGATGAGAAAAGTTGCAATATAGAAGGAATAACAGTATCTTGAAATACAGTTATCAAAATATTTCATAGAAAACAAGTCCATGAACCCTCGATCAAGAACTAGGAAGATCCTCAGGTTAGGGGAATAGGACCAGAAAAGTCCTTCCATAGTAAGTGGGATTTGAGGGGAGCCTTCAGAGAAACCAGCAAACTGAGGAGCATGTGAAGAGGGGGAGCATTTCAGGTACAAGGACCAGATTAGTGCAAAGGCATATAAATAGGGGATGCAGTGTCTTTTTCAAGAGACTGAAAATAGGGCAGTAGAGTACAAAGGTGGGGGGCAGTGTTACAGTACAAGGGGGGGTGACATAAAACAAATACCAATCACTTCATTCATTGAAGGCATCTAACTAACACTGCCATTCAATGAGCAATGTTCCTATCCATTCTATGAGATAGGTCTGAGGACAACCTTAGCTAATGTTCTAGTTCTGAAAACATGAAGTATGACTATGAAGAAATGTAAAATGTAATTGATTTGATAAGAGTTACCTATGCCTTTTGTTTTTCCATCAGTCATTTCCAGATATACCCTACACCAGTGGTGGGGAACCTGTGGCCTTGAGGTCACATGTGGCCTTCTAGATCCTGAAGTGCGGCCCTTTGACTGAAATTTTACAGAACAAATCCTTTTATTAAAAGGACTTATACTTACGCCTCTTCTGAAAGGAAAAGAGAAGAGAAGTGAGAAGATGGGAGAGGAGAGGAAGGAAGTCAAGGCAAAGGGAAGGGAGGAGAAGAGTTTCTCTAGCTATTCCCCAATGAATGGGCAGGCACCTGCTTTGTTTCCAGGTCTTTGCTACCAAAAAAAAAAGGGTTGCTATGGATGTTTCAGTCACATATGGAACTTTGTTTCTATATTGGGATATATACTTAGGAGGGAGATGTAAGGTGAAACTTCAACATTATTTCATGTGCATTTTTCTTATCATTGGCAATTTGTAGTATGTTTTCACATGGTCGTTTATCATTTACAATTCTTCGGAAAACAGATTTTCCTAAACAAACATTTCAGAACTTTTACATCAATCAGGATTCTATATAGTTGCTACAACCAAAACAATGAGATAGTTAGTATTTCTATAGTCTTTAAGGTTTGCAAAATGCTTTACATATGTTACCTTACTTGATCCTTGGCACAGCCCTCCGGGGTACAATGACAGAAGTCAGTTTTCATGCCATGGAGAGAGTCCTGAATCTGGAAGCCAATGGACTGGGTTCAAACACTGGCTTTCCCATTAACTTCTCATTTGACATGAGACAAGTCAGCCTCCTCATTGTAGAATCAGGCTGCTGGTCTAAATGACCTTTCATGTCCAGTTCCTAAGGCAATGACCATATAATTCCGATACTCAAAACATTTATGGACCTCTGTCTTTGAAACTTCTTTCAAAGCCCATGGCACATCCTTTGAATACGTATTTGGTGGTGGAAAATCATCCGGAGAAGGTCTATTTAGTTGCCGGAAACAGAAAATATCACTCACAGACAAGTTTAGTGCCTAAGGTAGATGGTCAGTCTAGACTCAAAAACAAGGGATGACTATAAAGTGGTAAGGTGCTCTCATACGGAGCATAAGTTGGCTGTGAAGGCAATTCCAAAAAAGAATTCCAAACACGTTTTGTTCCAAAGATGATTACAGGGAGCCCTTGAATTCATAGAAGGCTGCATCCCTGGGACAGGCAGTGAGTCAAAGTGATGTGAATCAAGGCTGTTTTTAACAACGTTATAATCAGAGGTTACATACTTGACCAAGGGCCTGGTGATGCCAACCCAGTTATTTTTTAAAGAAACAACCACAAATGCCATACTTATTCAAGTCACACTAGTACACCATCTGCAGAATAAAACTTTACGGATGGCTTATAAATGAATTAAGCAGGACAGCATGACACATTGCATAGTGTATTTGGTTTTAAAGATTTTTTTCTCACTTCAACCTTGTGATTTGGATAGTAGGATTATTCCCATTTTACAAATAAAGAAACTCAAGCTCAGAGATTAAATGGCTAGGCCAAGGTCATGCAATTTAAAATGTTCTAACTAGATCCAGGTCTACTGGCCCTAGAACATACTGTGTCTAATAATAGCTGACATTTATATGGTCCCTCCTATGTGCCAGGCACTGTACTAAGTACAGATATCATCTTATTCGATCTTCTCAACAACCCCGAGAGGTTGGTGCTGTTATTATATAAATTTTACAGATAAGAAAATAGAGGCAAAAAGGGGTTAAGTGACTTGCCCAGAGCCACACAGCTAGTAAGAGGCTGAATTTAAACCCATGATTTCCTGACTCCAGGCCCAGAGCTCAATCCATTGTACCACCCAACTGTTCTCATTCTAATATGAGATGATGATATAAAAAGTTATTCATATAATAGAGGAGAGAGTCAGTTTGGAATAGTGGGTAAGAAGCCAATATTTGAGTCAAGAAAGCTCAAGTATGGATGGGGCAGCTAGGTGGCACAGTGAATAGAGCACCAGCCCTGAAGTCAGGAGGACCTGAGTTCAAATGTGACCTCAGACGCTTGACACTTAACTAGCTGTGTGACCTTGGGCAAGTCACTTAACCCCAATTGCCCTGCCTTCCCCCCTCCAAAAAGAAAAAAGAAAAAAACTCAAGTGTAAGTTCTGTCTCTTACTCATACTAGCTATTTAAACTTCACCAAGTTATTCAACTATTTCAGTGCCCCAGAAAATTCTCTTAAGATTGTAAATTAAAGATGAGCTGCCCATCTGCATAGGTAGAGGAAATTTCTACATAGGGAATTTCCCTGCACTGATGAAATCATAGATCTTGACCCCTCCTCCCCCCCCCCCCCAAAAAAGATAGAGTATCATAGTGTATAAAGCTTTTTTTAAAAAAAATTAACCTTATGTTGTAATTATGGCTTTATTTTTATCTCAACAAATAAGAAAGTGAAGGAACACCTTTTAAGGACTCTCCTCAATATTTGGACGTGTGTTAGCACTTCCCTTGAGTGTCAGAGCTTGTGTTTTTTCTAGGTTTCTATTTTTCCATACTTATAAGAGAAGCAGGTTGCTTTTGGGTCTGTTATTTTTCCTTTTGTGGGTGTATTCTGGACATATGATTTTAACAGTGAATGAAACTCCCATTTGGGAAGCTCCCTCCATGGATGCAGATCACGACTTATCTGGAACAGCCTTAGAGAATTGCCTGGGGCACTTTTCCATAATCCTAAAGTTAGCTGTGTCAGAAGCAGAATTTTAACCTAACTCTTCCTTTTCTTCAAAGCTGGTCCTTATCTGGTCCCTATGTTCAATTTTTCCATATTCATAGCCATTTCAAAGCCTCTTATTCTTGGTCAAGGAGGATGGGGTTCTGATGGAGTGTCGTGTGCCTGAGATTGTTTTGGTTAATTTGTTTATAAATGGCTTGAAAATTAGAAGCTATGTGTATCAAATTTTCAGGTAAGCTGAAGCCAAAAAGTACAGTTAATTCATTCGATGACAGAATCAGGAATCAAAAAGGTTTTGAAAAGTTTGAATGATGAGCTAAATCTAAGGATAAATGTAAAATATTGAATTTGGGTTAAAAAATCAGTTGTACAAATACAAGACTGGGCAGACATAGCTAGAAAAAAGGCTAAGTACCTCTAGTTAATGACAAGATCATCTTGAATCACTAGGATGATGTGGAAAAAATTAATGCAATATTAGGCTACATTGATAGCAGCACAGCATCTAGAAAAAGAGTGATAAGGTAATGAGCCCCATATTTCACACAAGGGTGCCTTCAGATCACTCCTGGAATATTATATTTGATTCTAGGTGCTACTTTCATAGGCCTATATTGCATAATTCTACTTGGTAGTTACCCTTAGATCACTTGTCTCCCCATCCTCAACCTACTCCTACCTCCCTCCTGTTTAAAGATCATAGGAAACTCAGAAATGTGTCATTCAGATAAGATGTGCACTCTAGAATCTTACCAGACTTCTCATCATGGCTCCTCAATACAGGTATCACTTCAGAGAAGGCTACTAGCATTCAGAACACAGAGCATCTCCTTTCCTCCCACACCTGCTCTCACTCACACAGAATCTCTGCCTACTCATTCAGACTGTGAACTCTAGCCTCAACACACAGACTTTCTTGCTCAAACTGCCAGAGCTCTGAGCTCCTAACACCCCCTCACTGCTTCTCTTGAACACACTGTGACTCTCTGACTGAACACCAACACTAATTCTCATCAACAATCTACCTGCTAACCCTCCTTCCACATATCCTAGGGCTAGTTTCTCCTTTACCATTTAACACCAGCCAAGGGTATAGAACATCTCCACATCTCTTTAAAAGGCCCAAAAAATCATGGCATAGTTTCTGAAGTATAACCTTATCAATACAGGTATCCCCGGGAGGCCATCTCCAGTTGTCTTGATCTGTATCTGGCCACTGGACCCAGATGGCTCCAGAGGAGAAAGTGAGGCTGGTGACTTTGCACAGTTCTCCCTCACTTAAATCCAATTCATTTGCAAGTCATACCATCACCTTCCTGATGTCATGGTCGCCTTCTTGAGTAAAGGACAAATAACAACAGATGTCAGAATCCAAGCCTCACAATTTAGGGCAGATACTGAACAAATGAAAAGTGTCTATCAGAGGCTTTCAAAAAGATTGTCAACTGAAGATTGGCTGAAGCAAATAGGGGGAATACAAAAGGAACATGATTTCTGTTTTTAAACTGCTACTTGGGTTGGCCCCAGAGGGCAAAAGTGGGATATCACAGGGATATAGCATTGGATTTAATATAAGAAAGATCTTAATAATTAGAGCTATTTAATATAGAGTATCTATCAAGATCACAAGTTTCCTGTCACTGAATGTCTTCAAGTGGAGGTTGGGAGTTTGGGGGTTGATAGAGATGGGATTCAAGCTTCAAAATATGTAAACTAGAAAAGATGACCAATCAGAAATCCCTTCCAAGGCTAAGATTCTACATATGAGGCTTTAGCTTACCTGAAAATTTGATACACATAGCTTCTAATTTTCACTGATTATGTAATTGGCTCTGTCTTTTTTCTAGTCAGTTGGTCAGTACTCACTTATTTAAGACTTACTATGTTCTAGGAATTGTGCGAAGTACTAAGGATACAGAGAAAGGCAAAAAATAGTGCCTGTCCTCAAGGAGCATACATTCTTAAAGGAGACAGCGCACATAAATAAACTAGGCAATACAAGATAGATACAGAGTAGATAGGAGGGAAACTCAGAAGGAAAGCACTCACCTGGGGTGACTGGGAAAGGCCTCTTACAGAAGGTGGAATTTGAGTCTTAAAGGAAATCAGGGAATCTAAGAGGTACATTCCAGGTGAATTCCAGGCATGAGGGACACATCACAAAGGCAGAGAATTGGAAAATATTAGATATATTAGTTAGAAAGTGTCATATTAGAAGAAATGGCCTAAGACCTGCTGCCCAAACTTAACATTTCCATTTCTGGCCTCCAAGAATTCACATAAACTATTCCCCCACCCCTTTCATAGAATCAGAGTTGTAACAGGTATTCTGATATTCAGAGTGAATTCAGTGGAGTGGGTTCCAGCCTGTCACATGACTGATGACCCCTGACTCTCTTAGGGAGAACAGAAAAGGTGGGAAGGGAGACGTTCCAAGTAACCCAATGTAGCTAGATCAAAGAAAACATAATGAGAAGTACTTTATAAGCAGACTAGAAAGACAGGAACTCTCTGCCTATCAAATAGGCTGCATGGGCCTGGGCGGGAGAGAGGTATAGTATAATAGCTAGAATGTTGGACTTGGAAGCAGAAAGATCCGGTTTCCGATATAACCCCCCACACTTACAGACTATGTCATCCTAGGCAAGTTGCTTAACATCTCTGAGCCTTAATTTCCTCATCCATAAAATATGACAACAGCATCTCTTTCCCAAGGTCACAGTGAAGCCCTGGTGAGATAATGCTATAAAGTGCTTTGAAAACCTTAGAGCCCTACAATAAATACAAGCCATTATTATTATCCAGGGCAGGAGGGTGGGGGCAGCTGGATGGTACAGTAGACAGAGCACTAGGCTTGGATCCAGGAAGATTCATCTTCCTAAGTTTAAATTTAGCCTCAGATACTTACTAGCTGTGTGCCCTGGGCAAGTCACTTAACCCTGTTTGCCTCAGTTTCCTCATCTGTCAAATCAGCTGGAGAAGGAAATGGCAAACCACTCTAGTATCTTTGCCAAGAAAACCCCAAATGGGGTCATGAAGAGTTGGAGATGAATAAAAAATGACTGTACAACAACAACATTATTGTCCCTAGGTTTAGCTCAGTGGGATATAAGGAATGATCCTCTAGAGGGTTTTCAGTCTCTGAATGGGAAGAAGCATGGTCTAGGGCAGAGTGGGGAACCTGTGGCCTGGTAGGTCCTCAAGTGTGGCCCTTTGACTGAATCCAAACTCCACAGAACAAATCGCCTTAATAAAAGGACTTGTTCTGTAAAACTTGGACTCGCGGCCAAGAGGCTGCAGGTTCCTCACCGCAGCTCTAGAGGAAAGAACGTTGAACTAAGGAACCAGAAGGCAGGTTTACAATTCTATAACTGCTGTGTGAGCTTACACATATTTCCCAACCTTTCTTGGGCTCCATTTCCTCACTTTTAAAATGAAAGGGTAGAACAAGACAACTGCTAAGATCCCTTCCAACTCTAAAATGCTATAATTTAAGAAGGGGAGGGCTCTGTCATTGGAGCCCCCAGACGGAGCTCAAAAGAAGTTCTTCTGTCCTCCGAGGGTACAGAAGGCTGGTGGCACAGGTGTCTCCCTCCTCATTAGACAATGCCTACCCTCCAACACATATATACAAAGAACAGAAAAATGGCATTTTCTTTGCCACTTAACTGTGAGTACCGCAGCTGCAAGATATCAATTCCTTCTGCCAACTCTCTATGTCCTACAGTAACGTGGGAGGGAACATGGTATATATAGTGGAAAGAGTGCTGGATTTGGAGTAAGGAAAGAGTTGACTATGAAACTATGGGAAACTTATTTAACCTCTCTGAGTCTCAGTCTGTCTCATGTATAAAATGGGAATAATATCTACTTCATACAGTTGTGAGAAAGGGCAGCTAGGTGGTGCAGCAGATAGAGTACCAAGCCTGGAGTCAGGAAGACTCAACTTCCTGAATTCAAATCTGGCCTCCGACTCTTACCAGCTGTGTGACCCTGGGCAAGTCACTTCACCCTCTCTGCCTCAGTTTCCCCATCTGTCAAATGAGCTGGAGAAGGAAATGAGAAATCACTCTAGTATCTTTGCCAAGTAAAAACCCAAATGGGGTCATGAAGAGTCAGACATGACTAAAAGCGACTGGATGACAAAAGCAATTGCGAAGATCAAATGAGATAGCATCTGGACGTAAAGAACCTTATAAACTTAGGACTATATAAAGAATATCTATTATAATTACAGCTTTTGTGTATGGCAAGGCTCAGTGGGTTATGCTGGGCCGTATCATAAATATGTTTGTCTCTATCCTGTCATTTGGGCATAGACATGTTCAGTCAAGAAACATCCAAAGTGACACAGTTCTCCCTTACCGATGGGGACTGCCACATGTCAGAGAATGCTACAGATCTTCCCTCACATTTTACATAATCAGTTTTCTATTCTGTTGTGTTCTCTCACACATGGTGTTCTGAGTCTATTCTGAAAAGTGAAGAATACCCTCCCATTTAGATTTGTAGCATGTTTTTAAGCTGTGCTTAGATTTCTTAGTAAATGAAGTCTATTACTCATATCTGTCAAATGAAGAGAAATACACACAAATGAGTATAATCTGCTTAAAATCCAAAACTCTCCCTGTTTTCTTTTCCAAAGTCCTTCCTGGTATTCTCTACCAAGAATAGCAACAATCTGCACCATAGTCCTGAAGGTGGGAATTTTTCATTTGAATTTTGAATTGAAGTTTCTAACTCTGTTGGGGCAATTAGGGTGACACAGTGGATAGCATGCTGGGCTTGGAGTTAGGGAGACTCATTTCCATGAGTTCAAATCTGGCCTCAGGCATTTACTAGCTGTGTGACCCTGGCCAAGTCACTTAACCCTGTTTGCCTCAGTTTCCTCATCTGTCAAATGAGCTGGAGAAGGAAATGGCAAACTACTCCAGTATCTTTGCCAAGAAAACTCCAAATGGGGTCATCGAGAGTCAGACACAACTGAAAAATAACTAAACAACAAAAAACTTTGTTTAACAAACTGGCTCTTATCGTCTTGTGCTTGTAAGACCCCAGTAGCCTCCTATCTGGTTTCTCGTCCTCCAGTCTCCTTAATTCATACCACTATCAGTCAATCATTCTAAAATACCACCTTTTGTTGCATCATTCCCCTACTAAAAATATTAATTACAGGCTAAATTCCTAATTACTTCTCTCCTGGATCCACTCTTGACTCTCCAAACTTTGTCATAGACACAATAACAGTCACCTTGCCCTGGAAATGCCTCCCCCTCTGTGACCCTCTGTAATGGGAATGGGAATTTGAAGATCTTCCCTGCCCCTTAATAGATCTAGGGGGGAGTTTGAAGACCTCTCCTGCTGGGAAGATAAACTCTGCCCCCTATAGGCTG
>CM053587.1:214502475-214552969 GCA_028646515.1 Pseudochirops corinnae | reverse complement strand
ATAGGCTGAATGTAGTCACATGGAGCCTGTGGTGGGAGGGGTTTGCTTAAGGGTAGAGCAGAGCCACAGGAAGCTGGGAGCCAGAGCCAGAGAGACAGTGAGAGAGAGGAGGTTCAGGCAAGGAGTCAGATAAGCTCCTGAGTAGATATTGATCTAATATTGGTTTGTGGGAAGGCTAAAGGACGCTGTGGCTCTCAGCATTACTATGGCTTCTTAATATCTTTGGTACTATTGATGGAATCAACTTACAGGTTTGGGGATTGGGTTTTCTGAATAATAGAATAATGGTTTGGGGATTGGCTAAATAAATGCTTTCATCCTGTCATCTACCTGGAGACTCTGTTATATTTTACGATGGAGCACTGTACAGGACTATTTATAGTCATGGTTGGTGCTGTAAATATTGCATTGGCAATACACTCCCCCCCCCATCTGATTAATGAGTTCTTGACTGCCACAAAGTTTCCAGAAATACCCAGGCTATCTATGCACCCTTCTTTCTCCATTTTGCTCCTGACCCACCCCCCCCAACTCCTCTTTTTTTAAATGTGTGATTTTCCCCCATTAAAATATAGGCTGTTAGTTCCTTGAGAGTAGGAAATCAACCTCTCTCTCTCTCTCTTTCTCTCTCTTGTATGCACAGTGCATGACACACAGTAAGCATTTATAAATGTATAATATATCTATTCTTAATTTAATAATGGGTCCCTAAGCTACTTCCTATTCCTATTATTCCTATTCCCTACTACCTAATTCCTATTATTCCTATTCCCCCTCCCTATTTCCAGCCTTATCTCCTCATATCAACCCCCAGTTGTAGTTTTGCTCACTGAACCATTGATTAGTGGCATAGAAGTGATGGTTCTTAGGAGCAATGGAACTTGAAGGATAAAGATATAGGATGGGCAGGGTGTCATCAACCTGGATATTGAAGTTACTCAATTCATTCACCTAATATGACCAAGGCATGTGACTCTGGGCATAAAAAGACAAAAATGGAAGAGTATCTGCTCTCAAGGAGTTTACATTTAGTGTGGGATACAACATGTGCATAGATAAGTAATTACAATATATTTTAAGTAGGAACAAAGCTTTAACAAGTGGGACAATTAGGAAAGATGATCCTTCACAGAGGAGGTAGCAACTGGGATGAGCCTCAGAAGAAAACAAGAATTCTGAGAGGTGGAAAGAAAGAGGAAGATAATGCTATGAAAGGCCAAGGTGACTCGACATTTTGCTCAAGGTACCTCTTAGAGCTACCAAAATTTAGAACTGTTCTTCCTTCCTACAGGGTTCCTATGACTCACTGCCCCTATACTTGACTTATGTACACATACTCTAGCAGCTTCGTGGCTACTCCCAACAGCACTGGACTAACACTATCATAACTTTGGCATTCCTCTGCTAATGCCTCCCTTCCCAACTTCTCTTTTCTCTAAGGCATCCAGGGGTCATCATTCATGCATAGGATTTCAGGCTTGACTATGGAATCCACTCAACTTAATTTTCCCCCATACATCAGAATTACTATTACGTTTCTGATTCTAGAAATGGGAGAATGGTTTGGGTGAATTCATAGAGGTCAGAGATGGAATGTTAAGTTTGGGCAGCAGCTTCTAAGCCATTTTGGCTAGAACACAGAGTACAGAAAAGGCTGGAAAGATAGATTGGAGCTGAATAATAGGAGGCCTCAATGCCAGATTGGCAAGTTTATGTGTAGATATACAAAAAAAGACCAGGCTGTGATTCATTGCTTGGGAGAAATAGGACCAAGATCACCAGCCTTTTCTGACTTTTTCTAACCCTTGCCATTCATATAGAACAGAGGAGCATGATGGTGGAGGCTAAAAGCTCTTTCCCCACCAATTTCACTCAACTCTTCATCTTTGACAAAATAGGGTTCCAAGGACATTTACTTTAATTAGATATAATAAAAACAAAGAATGAAGATAGATTTCTGACAATAAATCAAATATGAATAAAACTCATAAGATGCAGAAGTGATAGGAGACGAAAGCATAGTTGAAGACAAGTTAAAAGAGCATATGTGATTCTTGCCTGGGCATCTGCTACATTCTGAGAGGAGCTTGGATGAAAACAAGAGCTTCATAGTCATTGGCTGGAAGAGCTGGCTGATAAGAGCTTCATAGCCCTTGGCTAAGAGAGCTTAATGAAAAGTACTGTAGCCCTCCCCTGAAAGGGAGAGGCTTGCAAACCATAGCATCCCTGTCCTTAGAGATAGAGTGAAAAGTAGCAGATGGCACTGAAGATTGCACTTTAGCTGTAGACTATAGTTTAGGCCCAATGGCTAAAAGAATAGACTACAAGTGTTGACTGGAAGAGTTGCAGCCATCCCCTACACAAATGAACACCACCTAGGGAATACTGGAGACAGTAGAGAGAAATCGCTGAAAGAATTGTAACCTTCTTCTGAAAAGAAAGAATTTCACTAATCACAGAATTCCTAGTGGACGGTAGGCAGAGAGATTATCAAGTAGCCCCAAAGTTAGCTGGATAATTGAAGGCCAAATGAAGTAACAGAGGCATAGTGTGTGTCAGGTAGCAGTAGAGAGCAATGCCCAGGGAAATATAGACCTGGTGGAGAGGAGTGAGCAGCCTGATGACATCATCAGAAGGCATGGGAAGTGTCTTAAAGTGTCCATAGGGCATCAAATGGGAAACTTCTTATCTAGGGTCCTATTTAGACATCTTTCCAATTCTATTCAGTTCCTTGTTTGGATTAATAGTTACTACTACCTTCATTGAAAATCACTAATGACTCGGGGAGGAACTGACATGCTTGAATTTCACTTGTAGTGAGAATCTCAGTCTTTGATTTTCTGGCTAGGACCCTGGTTCACTCAATCTTCACTTATTGACAGACAGTTGCAATTAAAGCACATTTATTCACTTAAGTTAACAAATGATTCCCCTTCACAATAGAGCTACAAACAGGGCCTTTCTTTAGTGAATAAAATAAGCTAAATGTTCTTGCTCTTTACAGACATTAATCCCTGGGTCATTAACCCTCTTTCTACCATACACCCACACAACTAGTTGTGGCTTTCACTAAATATAGAAAAATCCAGAAAGAAAAGCTCAAGGCCTTCTAGCTTTCTTCCCTCTCGCATATAAAAACACTTATATGGCACCTGCTGATAGTCCATTTTTCTACCCCTGGAGACCATTATACCTTGAGAACAGCTCACAAACAGGTATTAGTCTTTCTAGTACACAGGAAAGGAAGGTAGAAACTGTTTGCTCTCCAAGGAGACAGCATAAGACACAGACTTCATTGAGCATAACAGATTTTGCCCTCCTCTACACACTTACCCTCACCTAAACATTTTCCCAAGTAAGGGAATCATGACAATCCTACAAGCATGTGGTTTAAACCTTAAAGAGACTTTAGAGACATTGAGTTAACCCCTTCCTTTTCTTTTACAGATGAGGAGAACCAGGCCCAGCAAAGCAAAATGATTTACTCAAGGTTACAACCAAGGTAAGTGGCAGTCAAGATTAGAACTTAGGGTTCCTGATTCCCAGTCAATATTCTATAATAGAAAGACAAGAACAGTGAGCCATATACAAGGTGCTGCTTTAGGAACCTACCCCTATGAGTGAAGAGTGACAAAGCAATCATTAAAGTAGCCACAATGACAAGAGCCTCAAAACCCCAAACCAGCTAATGACAGAATCCCTTCCCCTTTCTCCCAGCTCTCCCTGTATGCTGCCTTTGACATTCATGGACCCTACCCTAATCTGTAGGCACATACTGAAATATCACAGTATATTGGAAAGAACACTGGGATTGTAGTCCAAAGGCCCAAGTAAGAGTTGGAGTACCAGTCAGTCAGTCAACAAGGACATATCAATAAGATCTAGCATTTGGTGAAGCATTTACCATGTGCTAGACTGCTCTAATCTCTCTGATCCTTCCTTTCCCCCCTGTAAAATGAGGATAATAGTATTAACACTGCTCCCTCACAGAGTTGTGATAAAAATCGAAGGAGAGATAAAGGCAATCACAAAGCACAATATATTTATGGGATGGTCAGTTAGTAGCGATGGGGCCCAGCTGGCAGCAAGTTGAAGAACTTACAGCTCCAGGTGCCTGTGGGTATATTAGGCTGATCCTTTGGATATCTCCAAAGGTGTCTCCTGCCAGCCAACTTGCAAGTAATGTTAATCTTGGAGTGCTATAGTCTAAAAATACTCCTTATTCTACTTAGTGAGCCCATCAACTCAGAGAAGCAGATTTCAGTCTAAGAAGATGTCAGTCCTGTGTTAGAAGATTCATATTTTAAATCTTTCTTTCCAACGTATCCTCTGATTAATCAGAGATTAATCAACCAATTTATGAATTTTCGGGACCATTCCCCTACCTTGCAGCATGAGCTCACACATACACAGAGGGAAGACAAGAAGAGACAAATGATTAACTCAAATCACTCATTATTAGTACTCTGAAACAATTCAATTTAGGACTACAGGAACATAGATCTAGGGCTGGAAAGCACACTAGAAATCACTTAGTTCAACCCTTTCATTTTTATACATGGAGAAACTGAGACCTAAAGAGATTGTGACTTGCCCAAGATCACACATGTAATACATTAATTCATTTATTGTTTGACTCTTATTTCCAGTGTTCTTTCATAGTGAATAGAGCATTGGAGTCAGCAATATCTGGGTTCAAGCCCTGCCCCTGATACTTACTAGTTGTGTAACTATGGGCAAGTTACCTAACATCACATCATGGAACCTTGGTTCCTTCTATAAAATAAGGAGATTGAAGTGAATGATTTCTAATGTCACTTTCCATTCTAAATCTATGATTCTCTGGTAAAAATAGGGAGTGAAACTATTTAATAAACTATGTATCTCTAGGTAGATTTCATTGGTCTGCCATTGTTTTACTCCCTAACATAATTTTCAATGATCAAAAATAGTCTACGTCTGGCCATCAGTCCCTCCCATTAAAGTCTTGTTCTGATATCTCCTCAGTTCATGGAAATGAACCTGGGTTTCTTGAAGGCTTTTCTAGATGAGTATATGCTGTCATATCCTATCCCACAAGAAAAACTTGGAGTACTGACCTAGTGATGAATTGTATTATCCTCCAAGGATCAACTCAATGGTTGTTTGTCCTTCATTCTTGAAGAGGACACGACATCAGGAAGGTGATATCATGACTTGCAAATGAATTGGCTTTAAGGGAGGGAGGGCTGTGCAAGTCACCAGCCTCTTTCCCTCTTCCCGAGCCATCTGTGTGCAGTGGCAAGGTATGAATCAGGATAACTACAGACGGCCCCCACCAAAGGGCCTATCAACAAAAGACTGGTCTACAGATGATGATTTTTCTTGGCTAAAGGAATTCACAAAGATGTTGTTAAGGTCACTTACACAATAATTGTCTAAGTCAGGACTCAGATTCAGATCTTCTGACTCCAAGTCCCGTGCTGTTCCAGTGTCTAGAGAAAAGCTCCAGCACAGGTATGGTAGTTCCATATTTTTTAACCTTAAAAATCATTTAATTCAATTTGTGAAAATCTCTTAGTTTGCACATGTATTCAGACATTAAGAACATCCAGCCTGTGGGACAGGTGCAGCACAATTAGTGACTTTAACAGAGCAATCCCCCATGGTAGCAGAGGCTAGTGGGACCACCCCTAAGTCCATCCACATCCTCACCACTCCATCATTCTCCTCACCTGAATTACATGCAAGCAAATGTACTTCTAAGATGCATTCACTCTTAACACAAGCTGCACAAACATCTGTGGAGAGACTAAGGAAAACATGGGAAAGGAACTGGGAGATGAATATTTCAACAGAAATGTGGGAAGAAGTACACTGCAAGTTGCAAACAGCCTTCTGTACCGCATGCCATAAATTAACACAATATAAATTTATACATATTTACACCACATAGTCTCAACTATATAAATCCTCAATACTCAGACTTGTGGGGTAGGTGTAAGAGAACAGTCCATATGTTTATTCATGTTCTTTGAAACTCTAGGGAACTCAATGATTTTGTGTGTCTGTACATGGATAGGCACGTGTTTGTATATAAGCATATATATTATATGTGTTATATATCAATGTTCTCCATAATGGTCAGAAAACTTAACATACATCTTAAAGATTTTAAAAATCAAATGAATATCTCATCTCAGATCTCTGTATTTAGATTTTTAGCTGCTTTCTAAAATAATTACAACCAAGTTGTGTTTGTATTATTTATAACTTAGTATTCATGTAGTTGCCTTCTGCATTCCAAAATCTTAATAAACATTCACTGATCTATACAACAACCATCTGAATGTCACCTCATTTAATGGACGTGAAAGACAGCTTAAATGGTTTGTTCCAGGCTTCTCAGCAATCACAAACTGAAGCACCCTCAGAACAGAGAGATTTAGGATTGTCATTCCCAAAGCAGCGTAGGTCATGTTTCTCTGCCATTCACACAAGGTTGCGGGCTTCTGTCTCCTGTAGCTTTCTTGGAAGAAATCTGGAGCCCAGTTTCTGTTGACACTTTTGTTGGAAAAGAAAGATTTTTCACAATGGTCAGGAAAGCATATTCCATCCCTGTTTGCCAGCTTGTTTTTACACTTGCCTGTGTGTGGGCAGGGGCTGTCTATGTGTCTTGGGCATTGTCCAGCACTCCATGGACATTTATTAACTATGGAATAAAAACAGGTAAGCCTATCCTAGGAAAATGGCCATCCAATATAAGTGTGACAGTCATTTTTTAATGTCATTTGTGAAGTTAGTTCAAACTATAGAGTGGGTAGAGGCTTTATAACCTAGTAGGCACTGAAGAATCACAATGAAATCTCATTACCCTCTTTAAAACCAAAATAACAACTGCTATTCAGTAAGAAATAGAAATGTGCTTTCTGCTGTCAATAAAGAGCACTCTGTAGACTGTGCATTGGAAAGAATCCCAGATTTAGAGTCAGAAGACCTAGGTTTAAGTCTCGGCTCTATTTCATACCCAACTATGTCAACTTGGAAAAGTCACTTACCTCTTCTGGGCCCCAGTTAACTCGTCTACAAAACTGGTGGAGGTAGGGATTGGAGGGGGTGGAATAGATAATCTGTAAAGGCCCTTTTAGCTCTGGCATTCTGTGATTCAGTTGTAATGGGCCTAACTCATTTACATCAAAGAAGGGGTTAGCTGTGTGCTATTCTGGATCCTGGAGGGACCCTGGACTCTCCCTTTGAAATTTTTCTTCTATACAACATATAGAAATATAAATTATTTCCACGTGACTCCATCCCCAGGCTGCCCTGGAGAATACTTTCCTTCTATAGCCACTTTCCTAGGTCCACATCACTAGATGGTCAGGAGACAAACCCAAACTCATTACATTTATCTGTGAGTAGCTATTTCCAATGGCAGCTAGGTGGCACAGTGGATAGAGTACTGGACTTGGAATCAGGATTCTCATCATCATGAGTTAAAATTTGGCCTCACTTACCAGCTGTGTGACCCTGGACAAGTCACTTAACCCTGTTTGCCTCAGTTTCCTCATCTGTAAAATGAGCTGGAGAAGGAAATAGCAAACCGCTCTAGTATCTCCACCAAAAAAACTACAAATGGGCTCGGAAAGAGTCAGAAGCAACCGCAACAACTCAACAACACAAGTTAATTCCACTCCTAATATCCCCTTACGTACATACATACATGCACATATCAGCACCATTAACTACCTCCTTTCTCCATTATGGAAGAGGTGGCATGATTCAGGACAATGACATTAAATTCAAATAGAAACGTAAAACATACATAAATATTCCTACAGACCTCATATTGACTTAGAAAAACACGTATTAACATTATCTATGTTCTACTGTGTATTCATTTACTTTGTGAAATCTTTCGATATTACACTTTAGCCTGGTTTGGGAATGTGGCCCAGTGCTGGACACCTCTGGCGCAGTGGTTAGCGTGCTGAACGTGGAATCAGGGCAACCTGTGTCTAAATCGTGCCTTGCTAAGCGCTGTGATTCTGGGCAAGCCACCCAATGTCTCTGACTCTCATTTTCCTCATCTTTAAAATGGGGGGGAGGGTTCATTTGACGACTTCAACCATTTCTTTGGTGACCTTTTGGTCCCTTCCAACTCTGAATCTATTATTTCTTAGCTCCACATCCCCGCCCCCCACCACCACTGAGAAGTGAAGGAGAATTCTAGAACTGTGTGACACCTCACATGTTATGGTCCCTAAGGCAGCAGTTCTCAACCTGTGGGTCGCAACCCCTTTGGGGGTTGAATGACCCTTTCACAGGGATCACAGGGGTCGCCTAAGACCATCGGAAAACACATGTTTCTGATGGTCTTAGGAAGTGAGACACCGCTCCTCTATGGGTCTCCAGGCGGGTCCACCCACATGCAGATACGCCCACATACAAGTATTAAAGGGTTGCCACATTAGGAAGGTTGAGAACTACTGCCCTAAGGGAAGGTTGCTCTGCTATATTCTTTCATGAGTCAGAGGAAGCAAGGATTGAGGATCACAAGAGGCACTTCAAGGCTGGACCTTCTCAGGAGGCATGAGATGGAGAGGTAAGGAGTTAAACTATCAACTGAGAGTGAGAAATTCCTTCCCAATCAAGATATGAACAAGTCTATTTCAAACATGAAAAGTCTTAGTACTTTTTAGACTTCATTTGGCCTGAATTATCCACATAATTTTCTGAGCTATCCACTTTACTTTCCATAGTTGTACCCTAATGGTCAGGATAGTATATGAGCCAGGACTTGATCAAATTTTAAAAGCACGTGAGAATGAATCTTAACAGCCATTATAGCAATACAAAAAACTCCTTGTGCTTAGGTATTTGTGATTAGCTGATTTTAATTTAAATTTAATTTTAAATAATTTTTAAAAGCTTGCTATGTGCCAGATATTTTATGACTTTCAAAATGTCCACAACTATATTACTTCATTTGTTTCTTATACTAATTCTGTATGGCAGAGCAAGTAGTATACCCATTTTACAGATGAGGTTTAGCAAAATTAAATAATTTTTACAACGTCACATAGGTAGGAAGGCACACAGCCAAGACTCGAATTTTGACTCTGAATCTACCATGATGAAGAACCATAAGGCTCCCAGAAAGAACTTTAGCAATCATCTTGTCATGTTTTCTTAGGTCACATTCACACTATGTTTTCTCAATTCCAATATAATTCCAATAACTGAAGAAAGGGAAGTAAAAACAAGACTTGGGCTGTTTGGGAAGTGCCCAATGCTAGTGTGTCTAGATCCTGAGATCAGGGAAGAATTTCATTATCTTGGCTTTTGTCTGTGACCTATGAGAGAGGACAAGTACATTGGAATGGAGAGAGAGAGCACATATGCTTTTGAAGCATCTAATTGTAGCAACACAGAAACGCTGAATGAACTTCACATTGAAAATGTTGTCGGTTCTCCTCCAAAGCCCTGCAGTGTTAAAAAAAAAAAAAAAACTGGGCAAAAATAGAAGGCCGAGCAAAGGCTGTTGTTTCCCTGATGTTCTTGGAAGCCAGCTCCCAGCTCTTGGCAGAGCCTCATCACTGAGCTTGAGCTGAAAACTGGGAAGCAAATGAATGACATACATCTCTCACAATGAAAATCAATTTTGTGTTTTGCATCTTCTACAGTCTTGTACCAGAATGCTGCTGATTTGCTTCTTTCTTTAAATGGAAAGCCCTCCAGGGAGGTTTTGTGTACTCTAAACAAGATCTCTGTAGGATCAGATAATAGGGTTCTTGTGGCTGTAATACAAAATAGACAGAGGCAAACATGTTCACACAGATTAGAAGTTATTCAGCTGAGACGTCTTCTTTCAGTGAGGCACATTGTAAATATGACTGGCGTTATCTCTACTACTACTCTTTGCTATTTCTCCATTGCTTTGAGAATTCCTTCCCTCCTTCATTCTCTCCTTCCTTCCTTTCCCTCCCTCCTTTCTTTTTTCCTGCCTTCCAAGAAATCAACCTGAGAAAACACATGTGTTTTCCATAAATATTTGTCTAAATGAGTTCCATTTTTAAATTACATGTTCTTTAAAGCTGACATGTGAGAAAAAAAGTATGGAGATGATTATCACTGATTTTATTTGAATGTTCAAAGAGAATCTGATGGAGAAAAGCCTCTCTGATCCATAAAGATGAATAGAAAATGTTTAGGTGACCCAAATTGAATCAGCCTATGTAGAACTGACACCCAGGAAACAGTGTGTCCTCTGAAGATGGCTGAACTAGTGCTTTGGAGCCAAAAGGGACTGGATTTTTAAAGTCCCTCACTACTCCCTGCTAGGGGCAACCTGACCTGTCTGTCGGCTTATACCTTCTTGACAGCCATGGACCCAGTCCAGGAACAGGAGGGAGTGAACCAATCAGTAGGTGAAAAGAGGGCCCAGGCAGTGTGGTTGAAATAACAGAACAAGTTTGAGGAGTGAATCGGTGCCTTGAAAGTGGTAGGGAAGCCATGCCTAGACATTGCAAAATCAGTCCTGCTGCTTTCTTACAAAGCAGATCTAATTATTCCGTTTGAAAACTATTCTGATCCTTTAATTTTCTCCCTTCTGCCTCTAGTCTTCTGCTTAGAGAAGTTAGATCTTCTGTAAGAGGGAACCAACTGAAAAATTAAATAAGTCTGAACTAAAAACTGTTAACTGTGCTACATGTTAGCAGCCATAGCAAGAGTCAGAGAAAGGAAAAGATAACTAGTAGGTGAAATGCTTTTGTTCTGGGATTCTGGTTATCTATGCTGCCTGCCTCTTGTTACCACAAACAACTGAATAAACACATGTACCATAATACATATGAAACAGAGATTGAATTGGCCCTTAGGGGTTGTCCCATGAAATATATTGAGAATGATCTTTCCTGGCTCTGG
The DNA here is from genome assembly GCA_028646515.1 of Pseudochirops corinnae. Lineage (NCBI taxonomy): Eukaryota > Metazoa > Chordata > Mammalia > Diprotodontia > Pseudocheiridae > Pseudochirops > Pseudochirops corinnae. The sequence continues at coordinate 214,542,067 of CM053587.1, read as the reverse complement.
TTGACCACGTAGCAGCCTTGGGTCCTGCTTTTGGCCACATGTGACTCAAAGAGCTTACACTAATGAAAAGTCCCCCGGTGGGCAGAGGAGGCAGAATCGCTGATATCTAGGTGGATATATACAAAAAGAAGTGACTCTACATTCAGCTCTTCCTCCTTTCTAGATGCAAATTGTGTCAGGACTTATTTGAGTCACTTCCCAAGGGGTAGATGGGTCCCTTGGGAATAAGTGGCTTGCCCTATGCCTCATACAGCAGTGAGAGAGAATCTGCCGTTCAGTATATGCTCTTTCAAGCCAAGCCTGAGCTGAGGGTTGGGCCGCTTCTTTTGTGTTTGCTTTTCCCGATCTTAGTTGAAATTGCATCTATCCCCAAGACGAGCATATTGAATCTTGGAGATGATCTTGTGAGTACAAAAAGTCTGGATTTTTTTTTATTCCCATCAGGTGATTCTCTCCTGAAAGGTGCCAGGAGAAAAGTCCCTGGCAAGTATTCTAATTGTCCAGGTGGAGAAGATAGTCATTGACAAGAAGCTTGGCCACAGTCTGGCTGTTCTACCAGGAAACATGTATTGTATTGGGAATTGCTTGGACAGTGAAGAGCCCAGGTGAAATGTAAAAGGCTTAATTAGCAGCACTGCAAATTACTTTATGTTTTGATGAGGTTTAAATATCTTATTCTCAATGGACTGCAATAATAGTTATAAGTTAAATTAATGAATTCTGTTCTGTTTGTTTTGGTCAAATGCATTCTTGTGAATATCCTGTGTTTAGCCTTCCTTTTGTGTGTAGGAAATAAATACCTGTCTCATATCTGATTTAGATTATACATTGTTCAGTTACTTTCAGTTGTATCAAACACTTTATGACCTCATTTGAGTTTTTTTAATTTTAAGCTTTTATTTAGTATTTTATTTTCCCCAGTTACATATAAAAATAATTTTTGACATTTGTTTTTAAAACTTTGAGTTCCAAATACTCTCCCTTCCTCCCTCTCCACCCCCCCCCCCCCATTGGGAAGGTAAGCAATTCAGTATCGGTTATACAAGTGTTGTCATGGCAAACATACTCATAATAGTCATGTTCTGAAAGAAAATATAGACAAGAAAAAAAACCCAAGAAAAATAAAAAAAGTTTTAAAAGGTATGCTTCAATCTGTATTCAGACACCATTGATTCTTTCTCTAGGGATGGATAGCATTTTTTTTTTTGGTTGGAAGGCAAAGCAATTGAGGTTAAAGGGACTTGCCCAAAGTCACACAGCTAGTTAAGTGTCAATTGTCTGAGGCTGAATTTGGGCTCAGGTTGACAGTTGGTCTATTCACTGTGTCACTTAGCTGCCCCAGCATTTTTCATCTTAAATGCTTCAGAATTGTCTTAGATTGTTGTATTGCTGAGAATAGCTAAGTCATTCATAGCAGATCATCTTACAATATTTCTATTACTTTGTACACAGTACATTTCACTTTGTATCAGCCCATGCAAGTCTTCCCATGTTTTTCTGAGAGCACCCTGCTCATCATTTCTTCTAGTCCAATAGTATTCCATCATAACCACATACCACAGTTGATGGGCTTCAATCACTCCCCAGTTGATGGGCATCCCCTCAACTTCTAATTCTTTGCCCCTAGAAAAGAGCTGCTTTAAAAATTTTTGTACACATAGGTCCTTTTCCTTTCTCTTTATCTCTTTTGGGATACAGACCTACTAGTGGTATTGCTAGGTCAAAGGGTATGAATGGTTTTATAATCCTTTGGGCATGGTTCCAAACTGCTCCACAGAATGGTCAGATCAGTTCACAATTCTACCAACGGTGCGTTAACATCCCACGTCCCTTCCAACATTTGTCATTTTCCTTTTCTATCCTATTAGCCAATCTAATAGGTATGAGATAGTACCTCAGAATTATTTTAATTGTTTTAATTTGCATTTCTCCATTTAATAATGCTTTAGAATACTTTTCCATACATATGTCTATAGATAGCTAAGTATAGCTATCTGTAATATCTATAATAAATATAAATATAGATTCCATATGTCTATAGGTAGATAAAAATAAGATGATCATATCTTTTGATCATTTAAAAAATGTGGAATGCTTTGCAAATTTGTGTGTCACCCTTGCACAGGGGCCAAACTAATCTTCTCTGTATCGTTCCAATTTTAGTATATAAGCTGCCAAAGCATGCACTCATTTGGGGTTTTCTTGGCACTTCTGGAGTGGTTTTGCCATTTCCTTCTCCAGGTCATTTTACAACGAGGAAACTGAGGCAAACGAGGTTAAGTGACTTATCCAGGGTCACACAGCTAGTAAGTATATGAAGCCAGATTTGAACTCAGGAAGATGAATCGTTCTCCCTCTAGGCCCCGTGCTCTATCCATTGTGCAATCTAGCTGCCATTGAGTACCTCTCCCCCCTCCCCATTTTGAGGAGAATAAACCAAACATAGATATAAACTCTAACTTGAGCTACATTTAAGCTAACTTAAAGTACTTTTGTCCCTGCGTGGTAAGGGTGCAAGGTTTAACAAACCCTTGGGGAAAAAAGGCTTAACATCTCTCATTAGAGACCAGGCTGTCCCATTATTGCAGTGGTTCTCAACCTTCCTAACGCTGCAACCCTTTAATACTCGGATGTGGGTGTATCTGCATGTGGATGGACCCGTCTGGAGACAGATAGAGGAACAGTGTCTCAGTTCCTAAGACCATCAGAAATATGTGTTTTCCGATGGTCTTAGGCGACCCCTGTAACCTCTGTGAAAGGGTTGTTCGACCCCCAAAGGGGTCATAACCCACATTGAATCAAATTTCAAAACCACGTGTCTGGGTCCATAACAAGGAGTGGAAGTAGTACCCCCATATCGTAGGCCCAGCAGTGTGGTTCCTTAGTATTAGATGTACTTTTTTCCACCCTACAGGTTCACCTCTGTTGTCTGTCTACTTTCTCACTATGTCAGAGAGCAACAATATGAACTGCAATAGGCCAAATTTAAGTGTTTTTAAAGATGTTTGGCCTGTCACGTTAGGACTAAATAACAGCTGTTGGGCACAGTTATGAAATTTACTCCAGGTGGCAGAAAGTCATAATTGCCCTCATGCTCAACCCAAAATATTCAAAAGATGACTGACATAAGAGCATTTAAAGGAGCACCTAAATTCACTTAAGACCTCATGTCTGTGTTTTAGAAAAAAACCAAACTGAATTATTTCCACTTGCCTTCAAAGATCCCAGGAGACACAATAATAATTGCTAACATTTATATATTGCTTGCTATATGCAAGGCTCTGTGTTAAGCACTTTACAAATAATATTACATTTTATCCTCACCACAATCCTGGGAAGCAGGCACTATTATCCCCATTTATAGACAGGAAAAGTGAGACCAAAAAAAACCCCAGTTAAATGACTTGCCCAAAGTCACACATCCATTAAGTATCTGAAGCTAGATTAGAACACAGGTCTTACTGAATCCAGACCCAATGGTAGATCCACTGTATCACCTAGTTGCGCCTAGCAGGGCCTTCTCTAAATCTTAGATTTCTTTCCCCTATCTGATCGACTCTTTCCTATTTTAGAAGGTGAATGATGATGCATCAGATCTATTCAAGTTGATGTCAGTGAAGAGGAATAAAAAGGACAGAAAATAAAAACAATGTTGTTGCCACTTGTACCTTTTTCTGGTCCCTCTACAACAGGACAGACCAAGTCTATATAGGCAAATAATTAGGTGGGGGAAGTATTTGGATTATTCTTCATACCCTTGACTCCTGCCAGCCAGCAGTTACTTGACCCTGTCTCCTTCCCAAATGGCCAAGATATTGTTTGGTGTGGCCCTAATAAAGCTGAAGTGCACCAAATTGGTTTCACTATTTCACAAATGAAGAGTTGTAACAGTTGGAATTAATGCATTTTTCTTTTGAATCAAATTGTAATATCTCTTTCTTAAAAAAAAAAAGACTTAAAACAACATAGAGAGAATCATTTGCCAGAGTCCAGAAAAAGAGAGTTCCTCTTTCCACATAGTTAGTGACTATTTTAAATTGTGTTTTTCCACCTGCATAGTAAAGGAGCAGAAAAGACATTTAATATTAATGAACATGTGCCCAATTGGACTCTGCTAGAGTTGGAACATTATAGAATTATAGATTAATAGCAGAAAAAAGAACCTTGTAGACTATATAATCCCAACCTCTTTTTTTTGTCAGAAGAAGAAACTGAGACCCAAGGAAATCTAAGACTTGTTGACTATCTTCAATAAGTTTAAAATTGCTAGACATGCTGGTGTGCTCCTGTTATCTCTGCTGAGACTTTTGGCTGAGATGTTCTGAGCTGCAATGTCTATACTAAGTTTGGCATTAATATGGTGAGACCCCTGGGAGCAAGGGACCAGAAAGTTGCCTAAAAAAGGGTGAATCAGCCCAGATTGGAAATAGAGCCAAAAAGCTCCCATGCCAATCAAAGGGGGACCAGGCCCATAAGTAACTACTGTATGTCCAGACTAGATCTCCAGAAAGGGAGACCTTATCTCAAAAAAATAGAAGAAGAAGAAAGAGAAGGAGGAAGAGGAGAAAATGATGAAGTTTAAAATCTTGTTAAGGGAAAACTAAAATAGAAAAAAAAATTTTTATAATTAATTGTTAAAATTTTGTAGTACAAAATAACCTTTATAGGAATTCATGGAAGGATGAGAGTAGTAAGGTGAAATTTCATGGAAGATATGGGACTTGACCAGAAGCTTGACCAGATAGAGAGGATTTAGATAAGCAATGAGAAGAGATGACTTTCCAGGTAGAATGATCAGAATTGAATAATTGAATGGGACCTCAAAGGCCATCTAGCTTAATTGATACTTGAACAAGAAACCCTTCTACAATATAGCTGACAAATGATCATTCAACCTTTCCTTGAAGACCTCTGGTAAGAGGAAAATCATCATGTTCCATGGTAACCTATTTCCTCTTTGCAACTTCTGCCCAATATTCCTAGTGTTCTGCCCTCTGCAATGAGGCGTTCCTCTTCTATGTGATATAGCCCTCAAAATGTTTGAGGATAGCCATTATGCCCCACACCCTACTTGGTCTCCTCTTTTTCAGTAAGGAGTTGGACATAGCATTGAGCACCACAGGTGTGAGGAGAGAGTAAGTGCTCCTTGAGCTGAGTGGAGGCTTTGTTTGAGGGAGTAGGAAGAAACAAATTTGGATTGTAAAGCAGGTTCAGATTCTGAAGGCATTATTTTGAGGGGTTTGGATTTTTTCCTAGAGTAAAGATAATCATTGCAATTTCTGTAGCATAGGAGTGACATGATGCAAGCAATATTTTCTCTTTTTTATTAATTTATTTTAAACTTCAATACAAAATAAGAAAAGAAAAAAAAGCATTGCCATGTGCACAGCAGAACGTAAGAGAATATTCAAAGTATACGACAATAAATTTCCATTTCAAGAAAGCTTATATAATAAATATTACACGTTGTGTTCAAAGCTGGCCATCTTTAGTTTGCTCCCTTGTAGGTTTTATTTCATTCTCTGCTGTACACTGTTCACTTTCTTCTTTTTTTTCCCTTTTCTTCCCGACCTCCCCACCAAAGGCAACAATTAAGCAGATTAGATAGATAGACAGATAGATAATAGATAGACAGACAGACAGATAAATAATAGATAGATAGATAATAGATAGATGATAGACAGACAGACAGATGGATAGATATACAGACAGACAGATAGATACATAGATAAGTAGATAGATAGATAATAGATAATAGATAGATACGTAGATACGTAGATAGATAGACAGATAGATACATAGCTAGATAGACATATAGACAGACAGATAGATAGATGACAGATAGACATATACACATACATATATTTAGATATCTATAATCTTACGCAGACATATACATTCACACGCATCTATGTAAGATTGCACTATGTTTGTTTGTCCTCTAAAAGCAATATTTTCAAAAGATTAATGTAGTAGTTGTGTTCACTGTTCACTGTTCACTGCAGATGAAGAGGAACTGTAAAGAAAAAACCCAGTTTAATAGATGGTTCCATGAATCCATATGTGGGGATGATAAAAGCCCAGATTAGGCAAATAGCAGAGGGAATGGAGAGGAAAGGATGAATCTGGGAGATATTTCATCTACATTAACAAAATGATTTTTACATATGAGTTGACCTCTTTATAAAAAAAAGTCCCCTCCTTCCAAACCCACTTCAAACCCTATTCAAGGATGACCCATTTTTGTTAGAATTCACCCCAGTCAACAGTTATAGAGAGTATGTATGCATGCCCTAAGAAGCACAATCTACCTTCAGGAAATGAGGGAGAATGGTTAGAAGAACGAGTAGGCAGCTGAAGCCCCCTACGAGCACAGTGACCCAGTTAAAAGCCCAAACAAGTGGAAGATAAAACAATGATCTGGAAATGGCCTACTCCTTCCCCCATGACCTGAGATTGTTTTTTCAGCTTGATGTTTTTTCACCTTCTCTAAATCCCACCTTGCCCACAAATGATTTTAAAATGCCCACGCCTACTCCACACAGTTCTGTAGAGGTAACTTTAGTTGGTATAATCATAATTAAGATTAGAGGTTGCTGTGGAGTAGTGAAAAGACAAGCAGACTTGGAGTCAGAAGATGTAGGTTAGAGTCCTTACTGCCTGTGTGACCATGGGTAAGTCACTTTACTCTCTGATCCTCAGTTTCTCCATCTGTAAAAAAAATGTTAATAACAGATGTACTATCTCTGTCACAAAGTTGCTGGGTGAAAGCAAGTTGTGTACTACAAATACTATCAAGTAAATCTGAATTATTATTGTTTTTATAAATGTGAACATTTCTGATTTATGTTTTATCACTGAGATGTGAATTTAGATTTTTGTCACAACATTCCAGAAAGGGGCTTTGAAACAAGTTGTAGAGGTCAAGATGACATCCCAATATGATTTCAGGAGTCTTAGATGGAGAAAGGAGAGAACAAAATATCTGTGACTAAATGCCCAGTCTGATAGGAATGGGGTGCAGAAGGGTAAGAAGGGAACTGTTTTTAGGAGTTTAGCAGTGAGTAGAGATGTAAGGAATGGAGGAAAAGGACTTTACTGATTGTATGGTATTTGATAGGTCACAACTTCTCTGAATTTCAGTTTCCTCATTTTTAAAATGAAACAGTTGGATTAAGTTAGACCAAGGGTCCTTTGAGCTGTAAAGTACTATAATTCTATAGCAGAGAGAGTACTAGTGATACGTGCCTTATTCAGCAGTAATGACCAGGTGCTGTCAACACCTGAAATCAATCCATGGACCCCTCTCCCCCTCTCCCCCACCCACCCTGGGGTCTGTAGATCTCAGGTTAAGAACACTGATCTAAGGATTATATATGTAATAGATCTTATGGCTTTAGTAGGAAAACTCCTCCCTTTTATCTCATTCTCCCTCTGTATTTCCCAATTATTCAATTTTTGTGCATAATTAGAAAGTTGGAAGGAAACAAACATTTCTTACAGCTGCTACTTTGTGTCATATGCTTTACAAATAATGTCTCATTTGATCCTCACAGTAACCCTCAGAGGTTATCACCATTTTACAGATGGGGAAACTGAAGTAGACAGAGGTTAAGTGATTTGCCCAGGGTCACATAGCTATACACGTCTGGGGCTGGATTTAAACTCGGGTCTTCCTGACTGTCATATCGAGTGCTCTATCCATTATGCCACCTAGCTACCACAATTTATTTAGAAATAAATTTAATCAGGGCAGTTAGGTGGCACAGTGAATAGAGCACCGGCCCTGGAGTCAGGAGGACCTGAGTTCAAATCCAGCCTCAGATACGTACTAGCTGTGTGATCCTGGGAAAATCATCTAACCCCAATTGCCTTGCCTTCCACCCCTCCAAAATAAATAAATTTAATCAAGGTAACAAAAATACAGTAACAAACAAGTGTCAGTGAGCATCAACATTAACTTTCTTTCATTCAAGCACAAGTTTTAATCTGCTAACCCCCAAAAGGGCATGAAGATTCAATGTGCCTAGGGTACATTATGTCTCCTTATCATTGAAACTCCGCTGCTAGTTCTAATCGCTCTGATCTGCCTCTATTCATTGGTTCTCATTCACCTACACTCCTGAGGGCCCCTGTTCCACTCACTGCCCACCTCCCTATGGTTTCACTCCCCATAATCAGCAAATATTAAACACCTACTATGGAACAAGAACTTAAAACACCTACTATGGAACAAGAGCCATGCCAGGTGCTAGAGATACAAAGATGGGAAATACCAGTCCCTTCCTCAAGGACCTTCCATTCTATCAGGAAAGACAATGTGTACATATATGCAAATAAACGCCAAAATAGCAAGATAATTTTGAGAAAGAGACGCTAGCACTTGGAAGAATCAAAAAAGACTACAAATAGAACAGAGCTGAGCTGAGACTTTAAGGAAATTAGGGATTGTAAGAATCATAGTTGAAAAGGAAATGCATTCCAAGTCTGGAAGCATCTCAGTTTCCTCATCTCTATTATTACTGTTGTTCAGTCATATTGACTCCTCATGACCCCATTTGGGGTTTTCTTGACAAAATTACTGGAGTTGTTTGCCATTTCCTTCTCTGGTTCATTTTATAGATAAGGAAACGGAGACAAACAAGGTTAAGTGACTTGCCAAAGGTCACACAGCTAGTAGGTGTCAGAGGTCACATTTGAACTCAGGAAAATGAGTCTTTCTAACTCCAGGCCTGGCACTCAATCCACTGTACCACCAAGATGCTCATCTGTAAAATAAAGATAATAAGTTCGTTTTCAAAGAAGACCAATGATGTCATGGGCTGATGTCTTAACTGGCTTATAAATTGAATTCAAGTGAGGCAGAGCTGTGCAAAGGCAACAGAGCCTAGCTCTCTTTTCCAGAGTTACCGAAGTCCAGTAGCTAGCCAAAAGTCAGGATGACTGTCCATGGCCCAGGATGCAGTGGATGACCTTAGCTTGGTCAGACTAAAAGAACAATTTCTACCTTAACAACATTTTAAGGATCAAAAATCCTGGAAGACTTAAGAACTCTGATGGATTCAGTGACCAACTGTGATTCTACAGGACTGCCCAGGAAGCATCCTACCCAGCTTCTGACAGAAAAGTGCTAGACTAAACATAAAATGTGACATATTTTTGAACATGGCCAATGCAAGAATCTATTTTGCTTTCCTCTGTGTTTGTTACAAGGCAGGGTTTAGGTTTTCTTTTCTCTCTTTTTTCCAGTGGGGAGAGAATGAGAGAGAGAAAACAAATGCTTATTATTTAAAATAAATTAAACTTGTATAAAAAATCAATATGAGGTTCAAGTCATAGATATTAGAAAATATGTTTGGCTTAAGTCAGGTACAAGGAAAAGGGCAAGCAGTATTCATTCACTAATTTAAGTTCCTAATATGTGTGATGTGGTTGATAACCGTCTGTTGCACAGTTTACAGCAGAGGTTCCCAAACTAATTTGGCCTGCCACTCCCCTTCAAAAAAAATTACTCAGTGTCCCCCTGGAAATATGCTTTCTTTAAAATTTGTATCATTTCAAAAAATATATAAAATGACACATCTTAAATTTAATACTTTATTGTAAATTTGTGGGGTTTTCCAGCATTGAAATTTTGATCATGCAATATTGTGTCCTGTAACCATATAGGATCATATTGTAAACAAGTAATTACATGCATATATTTCTGCCAATGTACGCTAGACTTCCTGACAATGTATGGCACACTCACCTGCCAACACTTGCATGTTAAGACCTGTAGGAGGACTTTACCACTGATTGGCTATATTAAAACCATTATAACTTGCATTTTGTGTGTTTATTTGGAAAATAATAGAATTGCTACAAGTTCAACTCCGTTACACAACAGATGAAATATGTACAAATGTTTTTCAAAATTTTCTTCTTTCCTTATCCTTCCACAACTCCTCTATTTTATTCAATACCCCCCATTTGCACTCAAGGCTACTATTCCCCCCTTGGATTGTTCCAGCACCCCCAAGGGATAGTACCGCCTACTTTGGGAACCTCTGCTAGGATCAAAGATTCAAAGTTGTAAGGGACATTAGAGGTCACATCCGATACATAACATCACCTATCTCACAGGGTTGTTGTGAGGATCAAATGATATGATATTTATGCATTGCATAGCATGTGTAGGTGCTATATAAAATGTTAGCTATTACTATTAGCTATTATTATGTTGTGCCAAGGCTCAAAGACAGAGAGGGGAGTATTATGTGTGAGAAGCAGATAGAAGGTTCATTTGACTGAACCAGAGATGGCTTGAAGGAAGCTTGTCTTTGACCCCAGAGGCAAGATATCTTCTTTAGCATTAGCAGTTAGTAAGCATTTCTTACACAGCACCATATCATTCATAACTTATATCTAAATCTGGCTCATGACCACAACAGTGCTCAATCTCCAATCTTAGCAAAGGAAATGCATCCGGAGGTTAAAAATGCACTGAGTCCATGACAATCTCCATTTCCATCTCTCTTTCCTTCTTTACCTTCAAGAGTTCCTTTGCTATTACACCTTAGGATTAAAGCCTCTAGGGGCAGCTAGGTGGTACAGTGAACAGAGCCTGGGAGTCAGGAGGACCTGAGTTCAAATATGAACTCAGACATTTTATACTTACTAGCCTTGTGACCTTGGACAAGTCACTTAACCCCAATTGCCCTGCCTTCTCCCCTCAAAAAAAAACACCATTAAAGTCTCTCTGTTTTCTGTCTTTTCAAGCTGCAATTAATCACTGGGGCAAAGGAGGCAAATAGAGCATATAAGATGGGGACATACCTATATACTGGCAAAATCTTGTTAGAATTTTATATTTTGAAAAAAGAGTTGCTGCTTTTCTTTGGGGCATAAGCAACAGAGAAAAGATAACCAAGGATGGAGATTCCAAGCCTAATATTGCTTCTAAATACCTATATGATCTTGGACAAGTCACTTACTCTCTCTGAGCCTCAGTTTACCTATCTATCAAATGAGGATAACAATACTTTCAGAGGCAGCTAGGTGGCAAACTGGATAGAGTGCCATTCCTAGAATCAGGAAGACCTGAGTTGCAACTGACCTTAGATAACTTACTAGCCATGTGACCATGGGCAAGTCACTTAACTCTTGTTTGCCTCAGTTTCCTCAAGTGTAAAATGGAGATAATAACAGCACATACTATAAGGAAAGTACTTTGTAAATGATAAGGTGCTATATAAATGTGAGCTATAATTATCATCATTTCAGTATATAAAGTTTTGGACCACCCTAGTTCCATTCTCTAAATTCATCCAGTTTGAACCTCTCATCTGCTTGCACAGCCTTAGAGAGCTCTGGGCTATCTCCAGACCATGCTGGATGAGAGGGCATGGTATAAGAGACAGAGAAGCAGCTCTGAAGCCAGGAAAGCTGACTCTCAGCTCCTAATTCTGATCCTTATTATCTGCATCATCATGGACTTGTCACTTGGTAGCAGTTTCCCTATCTGTAAAATAATAATATTACTTTAGCATTAGCAGTTAGTAAGCACTTCTTACACAGCACCATTTCATTCATAACTTATATCTAAATCAGTCTCATGACCACAACAGTGCTCAATCTTATCTCGCTGGAGTTGTTGAGAAGAAAACACTTTAGCAAGCTTAAAGTGCTATAAAATGTGAATTACTACTATAATGAAATGTTTAAAATCCTTCATATTTTGGAGCAGAACATCTCATCTGGACCATAACCACCCTGGAGCACTTGGAGTATATTTTCCCATTTGGGGCTACGCTGTTTCTGGTTGAGGGGGAGGGAATGGGGGAGAAGACTAAGGATATTCTCACCTCCTCCCTCCCATAATTTCTTCTCCACTATAGTTTACTCAGAAGGTGACAGAAAGACTACATAGTCCCAGCCACTGTTGGTTTAGTCTCTACAAACATTTCATTATCCAATTGCCATCTGCGCTTTTCTGGTGTTAAGTTAGGGGCATGTGGGCAAGGAGCACCTTTGGTGCATCCCACCTCTGGCTGGCTTAACATTAAACCTGCATTAGGTAAATCAATGACAAAAAACCACTAATCCAAATTATACCTGATTGGCCTAATGCTTGTGAACAGCTCAGCTGAGCAATTCAATTAAATCTCAAGGTAATTTATTAGATGGTCACTTTGCTTAATGTTCTTTGCTAACTGTTGGGGATACAAAGGCAAAAACATGAAAGCCCTTGTCTTGAAGGTACTTACATTCTACTGTATATGGGAAGTAGAGACATATGGACATAGGTTAAAAAAACCCCACAAAATAATAAAAAGTAATTGCAAGTAATTAAAGTTATTTGCTTTAATCAAGTAATAGAAAAAATTAATAGCCAAGGAATGAATCAATACATATTTATTAAGCACCTACTATGCACCTGTGCTAAGGCTGAGACTACAGAGGCAAAAGACAGTCTTCCTCAAGGAACTCATAGTCTAATGATTTATTAATTATTAATGAATTTATTGAGCATATTAAGAGCTTACTGTGTGCCAGACCAGGCACTGTGCTAGGCTTAGAGATACAAAGACAAAAAAATTAAACAGTCGCTGCCTTCAAGACTCACGGCAAAGGGTGGTAGGATTAGCCAGCCTCTGAGCTCTGCTTTGAAAGAAGCCTGAAATTCTAAGAGGTGATGTTGTTCAGTCATTTCAGTCTTGTCCCACTCTGCATGACCCCATTTGGGGTTTTCTTGGCAAAAATACAGAGAATCAATTCCAGACACGATAGACCACCAATTCAAATGGATGGAGATAAGAGATTAAGTGTCAGGTACAGTGAAAAAAGTCTCTGACAAGTTTGATTAGAACAGAGAATGTATGAAGGAAACTAACAGAGTAAGACTTGTATGGGATGAGTGAAAACTTCTCAGTTTGGGGGGGTTAACTTTTCAAATTGCTTCTGTCAATCACTTTTATGTTCCTTTGTCTGTTTTCCCACCTTGGTGGGACCCTCCCCTTATCTTTCCTTGCTGTCCCAGTTGGGAAAGTATTTGGTAGAGTACGCCTCTCCACCAATGAGAGGGGAAACAGTCAGGGAGGGGTCTTGACTAAGTTAGGTTATAAATTCCAGCACTATCTTTTGTAACTGGCCTCTTCTCCATGATGAGTCATGGGGAAGACCGCCCTCTTCTCCCGGGGAAGAGAATAAATTCCTGTTCTTATCCTAAGAGATCTCTGTGTTTATTTCTTTTTCACTAAATTAAGGATGAAGGATATTTTTCATCCAAAATAGACTGGAAACAAGATGGTAGCCAGATTGAGAAAGGCTTTAAGAACTCCGTCAAGGACTTTATATTTTATCCTATAGCAATAAGGAACCACAGAAATTTTTGAGTGAGATTGGTGAAAAGAGGGAAATGACATTGCCTCCCACTACATTTTTACCTTCCCCTTAATTTTCTATGGCCCAGTTAGTTCTAAATTCCCAAGTCTTGTAATGAGGCAATGACATTAAGTTTGCTTTTGGATTATTTCAAGGACTTTGTGGGTTCCATTTTGGGAAATCCATGGGAATGAGATGGGACTAGAGAGTCTTCATTAAAATGTAAAGATTTGTACATAGATACCACACAATTGGAAGAAAATCTGGCCCTTTTCTGCTGGATATATATTTGTTTTGTTTATCAAGGGCAAAGCTGCCCTCCTGACATTTTTTCAGTTGTTGGGGGGAGGGTGAAGAACTCAGAGTGGAATTTAACCTTATGCCACAGATTGTGGGTGTTAGTGGCAGGAAATTTATGGAAGTGTAATTGTAGAGGACTGTTTATCCTTGTCACTTTAGGAGGAGAAACAGTGGAGAAATAGAACTTTACATGTATTCAGAGGTCATTCCTGGCTCCTTTTGGCTCACTGACTTCCAATTTCTCTTAAGCCCTATTCAATTCATCTAGCCAAATTGCCTCATTCATTTTCACCTACTTGCTCTCAGCCCCTCTAGTTGAGGTGGTGGTTAGTTACTCTTGGCTCTTTCTTTCTGAGTATTAGAGACAGTGTGCTAACTACAGTTCTGGGTGATTTTTTTCCCCTGTTAAAAGGTGGTTTTATTTTTCCATTGTTCTGGCAAACTGCTATTTTCTTGTCAAAAAAAATTGTTCAACAAATATTTCTGCTGTTTTGTCAATAAGTTAAGGAAATAGAAACCTTATGTTGTGGAAATAAGACTGCACGCTATGGACCCACACTTGACATAAGGGGAAAATGGAGATGGAATTGTTCTGTTTCCCCTTCCCTTTCCTTGCCACCTCTTTGCCCTCACATTCTCAGAGGAAGGAAAGGAAAGGAGAATTCAGGAAAGGAGAGAAGGAAGAAAGAAGAGAGGATGAGGATAAAAAGAAAGAGAAAAAGGCAAAATAGAAGTGGAATGTAGCTGACAAGGGTGGGGGTGAAGTTTTCACTTGACCAAGAGAAGCAGAACAAAATTCAAATTCTCCTAAGAACTACATTTTAAAATGAGATTAAGGACAGAGAGCATATCAGAAGAAATAGGTTAGAATATTGCTGACTTTCATTTAAACTCTCTAAATAACTATTTTTTTAAAGCCCTACTACCCTGTCTTTTCATAACTAAGTTAAATATTTTATCATTGTTTTCTTTCCAGATACTCTACCAAGTAAACTGCTCTCTTCCCTGCCTCCACCACCCCAGTCTTAGCTTTTTTCCGGCTTTTAAATTCAACCAGGGTTTACCCCACCCACTTCTTTCCTCCTTTCTTAGGTGAATGCACAGGAAACTGGAAATCAATTAGCTAATAGTACATAATGATAGCTCAGTTCTTCAATACACTGCATAATAATAGTACTTTACATTTGTAAAGCACTTTCAACTTTTCAAAGAGCCTTCAGCTCTGATCTGCTTAGTCCTCTCACCACTCCACAATCATCTAATACATTCTCAATCAAATACAGAGTGGGACAGTTATTTCCGTTTCCCTTTTAGAAGGAATGTAATTCCTAAAGTCTTTAAACTAAGAGAATACAAGTCTGCTGAATCTCAAATGGTCAGCAAGCATCTAGTAAGCTATATAATTTGCCAGGACTTTCTAAGCACAAAAGATTCAAAAAGAAAGCAAAATACGTTATAGTCCCTGCCTTGAAAAAGCCAACATTCCAGTAAGGGTGGTAACTTATAGACAAATAAAGGCTAACATTTACATAGCCCTTTAAGATTTGCCCAGCATTTTACATCTATTATCTCATTTGATACTCACAACAACCTATGTGGGAGATGTTTATTATCCCCATTTTACAGTTGGGTAAACTGATGCTCAGGAGAGGTTAAGTGACTTGTCTAAGGTCACAGAGCTAGTAAATATCCAAAGCAGGCTTTTAATTCATGGCCTCCTGACTCAAAGTCCAACACTTTATTCCCAGATATGACGTATACCTACACCTTGTATAGAAAGAAGTCTTTGAGCTGAGTCTTGAATGAGACCAGGGAGCTGTGAGGAAGGAAGAAGAGTATTCCAGGAATAGGGGATCAACCAGTGCAAAGATAGGAAGACAAAACATTCGAAGTCCTGAAGGAGGAAGAGCAAATGGTCCACTTTCGATGAATAGTAGAGTCCACAGAGGAAAGGGAAGTGTAAGAAGATCGGACAGACAGGAGGAGGCAGGTTGTGAAGTTTTAAATACCAAACAAGAGAATTTAAATTAGATAGTAAAAGCAATAGGGAAACATAGAGTTTTTTGGGGGTGGAGAGGTGACTTGGTCAGACCTACATTTTAGGAAAAATCACTTTGGCAGCTATGTGGAGGTTGGGTTGGAGTGTCTAGGCAGGGGGAGGGAACTTCTAGGTTTTGGGGTGCAGTCTTTTGACTGAATCCAAGTTTTACAGAACAAATCTTTTTACTAAGGGGATCTGTGAAGTTTGAATTCAATCAAAGGGTAGCATTTGAGGACCTAGAGGGCCACATGTGGCCTCAAGGTTGTAGATTCTCCTCTCCTAGGACTCCAGAGGCTTAGAGCAGGTATATCAATGAGAAGACTATTGCAATAATAATTAGGGAAAAATAAAATGCTAAGCAAAAATTTTTAAAAATGGACCTTAGAGACAGACTACCACCCCAATGCCTTCATTTTATAGATGAGGAAACTGAGGGTCAGGAAGGTTAAATGATTTTCCAAGGGTACCTTGGTTTAAACTTGCTAAAAATGATGAAATCTCTCTTATGTTCTGAGACTGGAGAAAAGCACGAGAGGATGAGTAAAGAAGTTTTGTGGTATGAAGTGGGGAGGGGATGAGTAAGCTTATGACAAATGGCCTCAATCTTCTCAATTCCACAGGAGGCAAAGACACCTGATGAATTCATTTGTGGGCTTGAGGAGATAGATTTGGAAGGGTCCATGGAGAAGGTGGCATGAGAGACAGTTGAGTAGAGAAGAATAAAGTAAATGCCATGCAACGGTGAGAGCTCAGTTGAGGATTGATAGCAAGAACTTATAGTGCTGCTAGACCTCATGGATCATAACTTCCTTCAGTGTCATTCGGCATCTCAGCTGTATGAGTGGAAAAGGAAGATTGCAGTGGTGCTAAGGACTGAAGAGTTAGCAGGGCATGAATAAATAACCAAGTAAAGGTAAGAGGTAGGAGAGAATTTTATCAGTTAGCTAACTGTAGAATCAAGACTGTGAAATGAGGGAAGTGATACTAGAAGGAGGATGGTGTTATGGGAGAGAAAAGGACTATATCACACCCTATTCAAGAGGCTCCATGTTGCTTCTGGCATAAACTACAGGTAAGGGCATTAGACTTTGAGTGACCCATTTGCAATTTGCAAATGGTCAGAACTTTGAGTTGTTCATTTGCATATGAAGGGGTCAGGAGCCCAGGCCAAGGATTGGCAAAGACAATTCACTTGTCCCCAGGCATAGATAGCCTTGGCAAGTATTTAAAATGTGATAAGGCAAGAACTGACCATGGAAAGATTATTTGAAGAGAGAGCTTGCTAACTGTAGTTAAGCCTAACTTCTAATGTTGCTGAGACTCTGATGGAAAGAAAAGAAGGCTTTAGGCTGGTCCTAGACCTAGAGTAAAGATTCTACTTCCCTCTGAAAGAGTCTAACCAAGAGTTTCAGCTGAATTAGAACACAGAGTTGTGGAGACTATAGTCAAGTAGTGTCTAGCAGTGACCAACGGAAAAGGGTCTGATAGAGACATTGAGACCAAGGTTAAAGGGAATAATAGAGCAAGAGTATAAGAAGTCCTATGTCTTTGGAGGTGTGAACTTTCATCTCTTATACATGCTTTGCTCACGTATTCTGTACTCTTGTCTCCCTACTCTTAACCTATATTTTGTTATTCGGTATTTCAGCAGTCTTCAATTCTTTGTGATTCCATTTGAGGTTTTCTTGACAAGGATGCTGGAGTGGTTTGCCATTTTCTTCTCCAGCTCATTTTGCCACTTAGGAAACTGAGACAAACAGGTTTAAATGACTTTCCCAGGGTCATACAGATAGTAAGTGTCTGAGGCCTGAGTTGAAGTTGAAGTTGAAGATGAGTCTTCCTGACTCCAGGGATGGCATTTTTATCTACTGCACTACCTGACTGTGGTCTTAACCTCTATATGTATGCATTATTCCTTTTGGCATTGATATATGTATAGGAACTGTACTTAACTTTTTGGAAGGAATGCTGTAATATAAATTCTCTTACTTTGCTATTTCAAGAAACACCTTTGCTCTAAGCTAATTGTATCCTCTGGCTGACTACAGAAAAGTAAGCACATTAGTAGGGGCTTCTGAGCTATAGTTTTGTGAGTGAAGATCCAAAGAGGACATGAGACCTGGAGTATTTGTTCTCTAGGGAATCCACCCTGCAAGTGTTAGTTGTTGGGGGGAGAGAGCAAAGCAGACAGGCATTGCATATAAACTCCTCCATTTGGCATTTAAAGCCCCTCACAATCTGGCTCCAATTTATCTTGCCAGACTAATTTCACAATATTCCCTATCGTATGCTCTACATTTCAGCCAAACTGGCCTATGTGCTATTCAACATTCCATCTCTTTGAATCTTTGAACAAGCTGCTCTTCATGCCTGGAATGCTCTGCTTCCTCATCTCTGCCTCTTAGAATCCCTACCTTCATTCAAGGCTCAGCTCAAGTACCATCCCCTACATAAGAACTTTGCCAGTTCTCCCCAGATGTTAACATTCCTAAAAATTATTTTCTATGTAGACACTATGGGTAAAGGAGAAAGCATGCTGGATTTAGAAACAAAGGCACTGTGTAGCACCAAGCCTGGAATGAGGAGGCTATGAGTTCAAATTCAGCTTCCAACACTTACTAGCTGTGTGATGATCCTGGGCAAGTCACTCAACCTCTATTTGACTCAGTTTCCTCATCTGTAAAATGGGATAATAATAGTACCTACCTCTCAGGACTGTTGTGAAGATCCAATGAGATAATAACTGTAAAGTGTTTAACACAGTGTCTGGCACATAGTAGGTGCTATGAAATGTTAGTTATTATTTTTTCTAATATCCCAGCTCTGCTATATGCCATCCTTCTTTTTCCGTTAGAAGACTGGCATTTCATCCTCATGAAGTCTTTTCCAACTGCTTACTTGTATTTATCTCCTTACGTTTTCTCTTTACACTTGTAGTCTTTTTTTTTTTTTTAAATCAGGAATGCTTGGAAATCTTGCATCTTATTAAAGGTCCATTTTTCTAGTATTATATTCACTTTTTGCAGGATGTTATTCTTAGTACTAAACCTATATTTTTTACCTTTTAGATTATCATATTTCAAGCTCTCTTCTTCCTTATAGTAGTAGCTGCTAAAACTTGTGGGATCCTGAACTTTGGTTCCTCAATACTTGAACTCTTTTTTTCTGAATGTTTTCAATACTTTTCTTTAACCTCAAAGTCCTAGATTTTGACTATGACTTTCCTGGGAGTTTTTGTTTTGGGGTTTCTTTTGGAAGGTAATTGGTAGATTCCTTATGTTTTCACTTTGTCCTCTGGTTTCCTTTCAGGATTTCTTGAAATAAGATATCCAAGCTCTTTTTTTTTGGGGGGGGGGGAGTGGGTCATGACTTTTTAAAAATCATAATTGCTCTGTGCAAGTTTATTTGTAAAGCCCAAACCTAGGAATCTTGGTTCTCAGCACTCTTGCTGCCCTGTGGGAGACCTTAAGCTGCTACCCTTTATTCAACAAGATGTGAGTCCCGTATCAGCTCTAGGTATCCTCATCTACTCAGAATATTGGGCACTTGGTCCATTCTTTCAGCTCTCATTCAGGAAACATATTATTGGAAAAGGTATGCTGTTCATACAGTTAGGATGAAGACTAAAACATGGAAAGGCAGAATTTTACTGGGACCTATATATTATTAAAAGACCTAAGGAAAGGCCTGAAGCATGTTGGATAAATTCTCTACCATGAGGATATGGATAAGAAATATACTGAATAAGAAGGTGTAATACACCTTTGTCCTTGGGTGTGGCCTTTTGACTGAGTCCAAGTTTTACAGAACAAATCCTTTTATAAAGGGGTTTTGTTCTGTGAAGTTTGAATTCTGTCAAAGGGCCACACTTGAGGACCTAGAAGGCACATGTGGCCTTGAGGTGGCAGGTTCCCCCACCCACCCCCAGATGAATTGATCTGTACAATAGATCCAAAATGGCATTTGTGGGCAGATGGGGACAGAGAGATCTATAATTTTTATTAATATAACAAACTTCAAGTGAAGAAATTTCTTCCAACACTGCAGATCAGCAAACGCTCTGAAATTTTTCATGTTAAACAGTTGCCTGGACTCCTGATGCCTTCTGCAGCCTTCTTGGATTTGCATTCTCCTCATAAAATGACCAGCGAAAGAACAAAAACAGTCCTGGTTGCAGAGCTGGAATGCATAACATACTGCTCTGTGCCTACTACTATACAAGAAACTATAAAAGACTTTAGAATTATATCAGCAACACTTTAAAATATTTACCATTGTCTTTTCCTTTTACCCCTACAGTCATTTCCCTTTTACTCCCCTCTTCCTCACTGAATCCTTACTGTTAACCAAGAAAAACATTTAAGCAAAGTCAAAGGACACAGAGAGCGTAGCTTACAACTTGTATTATATCTACGGTGTAGGGGAAACAGTGCTGAATTTGAAACCCCTCTAAGATACTTATTGGTTACCACTACTAAATCCTAAAGAGATAATAAAAAAGGGGGAAAGACCTACATGTACAAAAATATTTATAGCAGCTCTTTTTTCACTGGCAAAGAATTAGAAATTGAGAGGATGACCATCAATTGAGGAATAGGTGAATAAATTGTGGTATACAAATGTAATGGAATACTATTGTGCCATAAGAAATGACAAGTGGGTGGATTTCAGAAAAACCTGAAAGGACTTAATGTGAACTGATGCAGAGTGAATAAGCAGAACCAGGAGAACACTGTACATGGTAACAGCAACATTGTGCAATGATCAACTGTGACTGACTTAGCTCTTTTCAGGAATGCAATGATCCAAAAGAAGTGCAAAAGACTCATGATAGAACATGATATCCAACTCCTGAGAAAGAGCTGATGGAGTCTGAATGCAGATTGAAGCATACTATTTTCACTTTATTTTTTTTTCATTTTTTTCTTTCATTCTCTTTCTTCTTTTACAATATGACTAACATGGAAATGTTTTACATGATTGTCCATGTATCTCCTGTATCAAATTGCTAACTGTCTTAGGTTGGAGGGAAAAAATCTGGAATTCAAAATTTTATTTAAAAAAAATAAATGTTACCATTTATTATATAGACTTTCTTGAAATGCAAATTTGTTGCTGTATATTCTGAATCCTCTCATGTTCTTCTATGCACATGACGTTTTTTCTTTTCTTATTTTATATTTAAGTTGTAATATTTAAGTTTATAATATGTTTTTTTTTCTTTTCTTATTATGTACTTAAGATTTAGGGGCAGCTAGGTGGCCCAGTGAATAGAATACCAGCCCTGGAGTCAGGAGGACCTGAGTTCAAATTTGGCCTCAAACACTTACTAGCTGTATGACCCTGGGCAAGTCACTTAAACCCTTTTGCCTCAGAAAAAAAGAATAAAATCTCTTTTTAAAAAATGAATGTTAAAAATTGTCTTTACATGTAATTGGAAAAAATTAATACTATTTAAAAAAATTTTTTTTAAAAAGACACTTACTGGCTATATGACTGTGGATCAAACTAACCCCAGCTTCCTTACTCCCCCTACTTTCAATCTGCCCTGATTCTACTTTGCCCTTCATGAAACAGACTGGTTTGACCCTATAGAGGAGAAAAAAAAAGTTTATTAACTTCTGTGAGCCTCAGTTTCCTCATTGTGAAATTACAATAATAGTATCTACTTCACAGGGTTTTTGAAAAAAAATAAATGAAATAATGTACAAAATGGTGCTTTGCAAACCTTAGCATTGTGTACTGTCACTATTACTATTATTATTCCAGATCCATACCTTCTGATAAGAGGGAGGACTGTTTTATTATCATTTATCCAGAAGTAGTTCTATTTATTGCAAGAAAAAAGAGTTTTACTTTTCATTATTTTTATTGCTTCCATTCTGGTAGTTAGTGCCTACATTTTTTTCTCTCAGTTCTGCTTTCTTCCCTTAGCATCACTCCATACAAGTATTCCTGTGTTTCTCTGGATTCCTCATATTTGCCATTTCATATGGCTAACTCCTAATAATATTGTGCAATAATATTCCATTACATTCATATATCATATTTAGCTCAGCTGTTTCTCAACTGATAGGTTCTTATTTTGTTTCTAACTTCTTCTGTTACTAAGAACAACAATAAACCTCAATTATACCTAAGTGTACAATGTAATTAACTTGGCACTGTGGGGAACACAAAGAGGCACAAACATTGGTCTCTGTCCTTAAGGGCCATTTAGCTGGAGAGGCATAAATAAATACCTGCCCTGTGAGCTCCTTGTACAGTCTAACGGGTTCATATTTTCACATTGGTCTACAATGATGTCCAGTCTGTCACTGATACTTTCAAGTCCTACGAACAGTATCTGCAGTATCTCGCCCAAGTGCATTCCAATGTTTTATCCTACTTCTAAACTCACCTACCACTTTTTTGACTATTTGCAAAACTCAGGAGATGTAGAAGGCAGCTGTGTAACATGGCAGTTCCTGGAGTCAGAGAGACCTGAGTTTGAATCTGTCTCAAACACTTACTAGATGTATGTATATTCCTATGCAAATCATTTAAGCTTTTTCAGCCATTGCTTTCATCTGTAAAATGGGAATAATAATTGCACTGCCCTCACAGAGTTGTGAAGATCAAATGAATTAACATATATAAGGTATGTTTGTAAATCTTAAAGCAGCATGTCAACCAACACACATTAATTAACCATCTACTGTATTCCAGGCAAAAAACACTCTCTGCTCTCAAGGAGCAGAGTCTAGTGGGGGAGACAACATTGAACAACTATAAACACAAGATAAATTGGAGATAATCAACACAGAGGAGACACTAGCATTGAAGGGAATCAGAAAAAGCTTCCTGTAGAAGGTGGGATTTTTTTTGTTTTGTTTTGTTTTGTTTTGCTGGGACTTGAAAGAATCCAGGCAGAGATGAGGAGGAAGAGCTTTCCAGGTATGGGGGACAGCCAGTGAAAATGCCTGGAGTTAGAAGATGGAGTGTGTTGTTGAAGCAACACCAGTGTCACTGGATCACAAAGAATAGGAGGGAAAGGTCATCAGGGGTTGTAAGGTATAAGACTATAGAGGTAAGGTGGAATGAGTTGTAAATAATCCTTGAAAAAGAGATTTTTATAATTGATCCTAGAAGTGATAGGGAGCCAACGGAATTTATTGAGGTGGTGAGAGGGTGACAGAGCTTCACTTTAGGAAGATCACTGACAGCTGAGTAGATGGATAGATGGGAGTGGCAGCAGCCTTGTGGCAGGCAGACCCACCAGCAGGCTATTGTAATCTCCCAGGGATGAGAAGATGAGGGCCTGCAGAAGAGAGAGCGGGGCATGCAGGAGAGATGTTATACATGTAAAACAGACAGGACTTGGTAACAGATTAGGCTACTATGGTTATTTTTACCCCATTTGTTTCACTACCTAGAGGTGGCTTGTGTTCTCTGCCTGTTTTCATGGAGCAGGGACATCATTTTGACTTTAGAGCAGGGACTTTTTTGCCTTCCTTATATCTCCAGTGTTTATAATCCTGTGCCTAAAACCTGATAAGTACTTAACAAATGTTCCCTGATGAATTGATTCTCCCGGGCTTAGTACAATGCCTTGCTCATAATAAGAATTATAGAATCTTGGAGCTGGCAGGGACTTTGAAAATCATTTAGTCAATCTCCACATTTTACCCAAGTCTCTTGACTTTCAATCCAATATTCAATTTTTCCACAACAAAAGAGAACATAGGCAATATTAGCTTCTTTATAAAATATGCATTTCTTTGTAACACTCTTGCCCTAGGCAGTTCAGAGGATTTTTGTAGATAATATCTCATCAACCTTCCACATCATGATAAATGATTAAATATTTACTAAAGGAGATATTGAGGCACAGATATGGGAAGTGATTCTTTACAAGGTCACAAAACAAATAGTGAACCTGAAACTTAAAGCCAAGTCTCTTCCTTACTACAAAGTGAGCCCCTTCCCCCCTCCCCAAATTAGTTACTTCAAACCAAAAAAAGACACGGATGACTGCTTTGCAATCAGTTCATGTATTTGGTTTTTACCATCTATTATGAATCTATTATGAATCAAGCTATACTTGGCATATCTGTGAAAGAGTGTGTGAAGCTTTCTTGCAGAACAAAAAAAAAAAAAAGAAGAAAAACAACACCAGCCATATTCGAAGATTGTGATATTCTGGGATAGCCATATGTGAATAGTGTATCTTCAAAATATTTTATTCTGTTGATATTTAAAATATCTGAAAAATTTGTTTTCTCTACCAATGATGCTAGAGGAGGCTAAAGGGCTCACAGGCTTGGCTTTAAAAAAAAAAAAATCTTTACCAGTAAAGTGGATTATACTTGAAAATTTACACCATGACATACTCAATTAACCATATCTTTCAAAGTGAAGACTAGCTGATTCATTTTTTGAGTCACAACAGGCACTGATCTTTGACAGAAAAATCACTATTAATAAAGCTGTGTCTAGCTCAAGGTCACAGTAGTGCCCTGTGAGTGAACATCATCAATACTACCAGAGAAATTTCTTGGAACTCTCATTTTCTACTGTGTGGTGGAATAACAGCAGTAAGCTTCTATTATAAAGAGGTAATTAAATATATGATATGTATATATGTGTATATACACACAAATCCATTTATGTATATGTATACATTTATATACATATACGTATGTGTATACATATATAGATAGAAAATAATAATCATAATAACGATAATAGTAGCTAATATTTAGACAGTACTTACTATGTGCCAGGAATCGTGCCAAGCACTTTACAATTACTATCTCATTTGCTCCTCACAACAACCCTGGGAGTTATCATTTTATAGATGAGGAAATTGAGGCAGCAGAGGTTAAGTGACTTACCCAGAGTCACACAGATAGCAAGTATCTGAGGCTCAGATTTGAACTCAGTTCTTCCTGAGAGATAGATAATAGATAGATGATAGATAGATAGATAGACAGACAGACAGATGGATAGATAGATGAAGCATTGTTATTTTGTAGTTTTTTTTTTTTTAAAACAGAACTCTCAATTCAAGTTCTGCTGGTGACATATGCTGGGGCTAAGTGACCCTGGCATTGCCAAGTTGCAGAGTAGATACATTCTGCAGAGATAGAAAGTATTCTCCATACTAAAAACATCAAAGGTCTGGTTAAGAAAAAAGGATATCAAAATATCAGTCAGAGTTGGAAATGACCTCAAAATCCACCTAGTCCAACACACATGTGAGCAGAGAGCCTTTCCACAACAGCTCAGCAAGTGATAAACTAGTCTTTGCTTGAAGATCTCCAGTGACAGGGAGCTCACTACATTGTGATGTCATACATACATAATGGCTACCACTGTATACCATTTTCTAGAGATAGTAAATCAGGCATAAACTCAACATGTAGCATTTAGCTAGAGACCTCAAGGTTGAATATAATTACAGCTTTTATATAAACATTATGTACTTTTCCAATTATAGAGCAGCAAAACAACACCACTAGATGGGCACAAACACTCCCAAACATTCCCACTGGCCACAATAAAAATGTAGGAGGAGAAAAAAAAAACTCAAGCCCAAAACCTTTGGGGGTTCCTTATTCCTCCTCATTTCAATTTGCCCTCATTCTACTCTCTTTTCCAAAAAGAGGCTGGTTTGATCCTAGAAACTCATTTCCTTTCTCATTGTCTGGTTCCCCTACTTATGTAGGCAATCACTCTTTCTGCATTGCTTGGTGCTGTAGGGATTTTCCCAAAAATCTCCTGTGTGTGGTAGCCATCTGCCCTGTCTTCTACTTCTAGGCCCTTTAGCACCTCATTCCCCTTACTATAATAACTCCAGAGTCAGCATTTCTACTTTGGGATAGCTCTAAATCTATAGAGATTCTTAGTCAGAGATGGATTGGACAAAATGACCTTCAGGAGAACTATCGTGGGAGACAGACAGAGAGACAGAGAGACAGAGAAACAGAGAGAGAGAGAGAGAGAGACAGAGAGAAAGAGACAGAGAGAGAGAGACAGAGAGAGAGAGACAGAGAGAGACAGAGACAGAGACAGAGAGACAGAGAGAGATGAAAAGCGTTGTGATCTTGTGGACAGAGATCAAGCTCTATACTAAAAATAAATAAACAAACCCTAATTCAAGATCTACTAGTGACATATGCTGGGGCTAAGTGACCCTGGCAATGCCAAGTTGCAGAGCAGGTATCATTCTGCAGAAATAGAAGGCATTGCCCATACTAAAAACATCAAAGGTCTGCTTGAAAAGAGGATATCAAAATATCAGAGTTTGAAATGACCTCAAAATCCATCTAATCCAATCCATAGCTTAGCAGAGAACTTCCAAATCTGAGATTCTATGATTTTATATTACTTTGGTTTTCTTCTTTCTTTCTTTTTCTTTCTCACTCACTTTCTTTTCTTTTCTTTTCTTTTTGTTTGCCATGTCACACTATTAACTCATATTGTTTGCAATCCTCTAAAATTGCCAAGTCTTTTTTATTTGAAATAGTGTCTAAATGCATCTTTTGGAGTATATAGGCTTTTCAAGCAGGACTAGTACTTCTGAGATGAGAGTTTTAGAGCCTATTTCAGGGTAGCACATCCATTTTCAGTGTCTCCCTGGCACTGAACTCTCTTACTTGCGGCTCCAAGAAACCGTAGCATGCACAGTGACCATAGCCCCATAAACTGTCTTGGGCAGATGGGCTAAATCAGGCTGAAGGTAACCAATAGGCCTCAAACCCATAGATGAGTTACGGGTGTGTCTACCCCAAGCATGCAAAGATTTTCCTTAGTGGAATGGGCAGATGAGTGTAATTTGTTCCAGCATCCATGTAGAGCACTTAGAGCTTGGTCAGACATTGAAGATACCAAGGGCGTCTATTGCATCCCAGGCTATCACCAGTCCTGTTGACTTTTGTCTTGTTGCTGTACTTCGATGATTCAAGAAGAGAGAATGAGGCCAATGATTTTGGGCTACTCTGCTTCACTTAAATCCAATTCACACACCTATCAAGACATTGCCCAGTGAGGTCATTGGTCCTCTTCAAAAACGAAGGACAAACAATATCAGCAATGTGCTCCTTTCTCATCTTGTATCTGTAGAGTTGTTTTTAAAGCTGAATTGTAAGATTTTCTACTTGTTCTCAATAAGTTTCATCTTATTAGTTTCAGTCCATTATTCCATTTCTGGAATATAGATTTTTTGATTCTCAGCTGCATCATTTAATATATATTATGAAGAATATATTAGATGTAGCTGAGAATCAAAAATATTATATTAATTATTATATCTAATGTTAAGTAATATTGTGTTATAATAATATTATTAATATCTATATTATATAATAATATATTTATACATAATCCATATAATAATATTATATGTTATATAGATTATATAGAACATATATTACTAGCTATCTCTTTTCACAAATTTGATAAGGATTCCATAAAAAGTATATACTCCATGATGAAGAGTCCCCGTCCCATTCCCCATCCCCAAATTCACACAAGGATAGCTGAGGGCCACTTTAGCTTGGACTCCAACCTGGTTAATCAAATCGGTGGTGCTGTTGGGATAGGCATTTTTGCAAAACCACATCTCTGAGTCTCCACTGTTGTAGCACCTTTGTATCAGACCACAGAAAAATAATGGCATCTTTTCATACACTTCACATAATATGCCTAGAGAAAGCTTCACAAAGGCAAGTAGCACCAAGCAAAACCCCAAGGCAGCATTTTAGACATATTCAATTTAGGGGAGGGGGTTTTAATTTTAGGGCGTTTTTTTAGTCTAAGTTTAATCAGCACCCTCTAAATTTTAGTTCCCTGAGGCAAAGCCCTGATTGCCCGGTCCTTGATATTATTTTTGTCCAACCAAGTCAGATGACAATGTGTATTAAAAGCAAAGAATTTAAATTAAAATGGAATTACAAGGTAATAGGAATTGAATCGAGTATGAAATGCTTTCATCACACATTACCAACTGGCTGCCATTCCTAGGATGAGTTCTAGACAACCCTTCAGACTCTCCAACGCAGTGAGAGAGACACATAATTCCAGTCATGGAAAGCTGGTAGGGACATTTCCTATACTTGTAGTCTTGAGAATTCAAACAATATGACATAGCAGCTAGAGAGCATCACTGAGATCATTAACGTCTCTCTGAAAACCAGGTTCATTCTAAGGCAGTTGACTTCAGTCTGGGGTGTGTTGATTTATCTTGCTGCCTCTCTTACTTCGGTTGCTCATGATAGGCCTGGCATAGCTTGGAATAGCTGCAATTTTCCCTCCCCTCTCTCATCTCTCCTGCACTAGCTATTAAACAGTGTGTCTTGAAAGCATGCCAATCTAATTAGGGCACTACATGATTCCACCTATGGAACTCATGCAGAGATTCCTGGGAGGTGCAATCCAAAGATAACTTCCTTCAATGAGCAAAGACCTCTTGGTCCCAAGCACTACGGGAACATGGGACCCATACCCAGATACACTGCCTTACACTGGTATACCTCTAAAGAAATCCAAGCACATAGAGAAAAAAGTTATAACCCAGAAACCCATGTATAAAATAGAACTCATTTATTACCTTTCTACTTAAACCTAGCCCTTGTGCAATTTTCCATATCTCTGTAGAGGGCATTACCATCCTTCCAGTCTCTCAATTTGTGGAGGGCATTATCATCCTTCCAGTCTCTCAATTTGTGGCCCTACAGTTATTCTTAACACTTTCTCTCTGTCTCTGTCTCTGTCTCTCTCTCTCTCTGTCTCTGTCTCTCTGTCTCCCTCTCTCTCTGCCTCTGTCTCTCTCTCTCTCTTTCCCCTTCTCTCTCTCCCCTGTCTCTCTTGTTTTTTCTGTCTCTTTCTCCTTCTCTGTCTCTGTCTCTGTCTTTCATCCTCACCACTCCATATCATCTCCTTTGAGAGAAATAGATCTCATTTGAGGGTTCTTCTCTCACAACCCTGGGAGATGGGTACTGTTATTATCCCTGTTTTACAGTTGGAGAAAGTGAGGCTCAAGAGAGGTTAAATGAGCTGCCCACAGTCACACAGCTAGTGCATGACCTAAATAGCTGAGGCAAGATATGAACTTAGATCTTTCTGACTCCAAGGCCATTGTTCTCTCTATTATACTACCTAGCTACCTTTAGTACCTAAAGAACTATGGTGCTGGAAAAGTAGGCAGATGGAACTAAGAAGTAAGGTTCACATAAGAATAACCAATTCAAAAGTGCCTGTCATAACCACCCTTAATAGTCAAGACAAAGCAAACAGATAGTCCTGCTTTAGAGAGTTAAAGTTTGCAATCTCTCTTTCCCTGTTTTGCTTCATTTGCTTTTTTGACTGTTTTTTTTTTCATAATATGCCATAAAAATCATCTAGTCCATCTAAAAGTAAACTTCCTCTTGAAGTTCCTATGAAAACAAAATAAATCCTGGACATGGGAGTTTTGCATTTTTTAAGATCAGTCGGGTTATTCTTCAAAGACTTTCCTTGTAATTTATTAAAAATATTTCTGTGAGGTCAAGTTTTAAAGAATAATTAAGCACTAAACGTTCCTTTTAAAATAACCAATATGATGTCTATCTCCCTCTTGGTTTTCGTATAAAAACCCATGGATTGCTAAATCTTCCAAATCTGTGCCTTTTCATAAATTCCTATTTAAAGTTTGATTTTGAAGTTTATTTTTGCATTTATTGTAGGATAGTGATGCGCTAACAGAAAAAAAAATTATAAAACACAAGCTGTCTCTTATTTTGTTGGGTGATAAAATGCTCAATTAAAATGAGGTTATGTTGCTTGCCCATGGCACCCTGAGCTGATATTGTATTGTTCAGAATAGTAAAAGTCAGCCGAAATATTTTCCCATACATCTGTTTTATTAGTAGGTGCTAATTAAACATGCATCTTGTAGAGTGACTTTACGTAAGATCATTTTGCAGTTTCCTGTGCTATTTATTTAACACTTTTGGATCTGTGGGTCACAGATCCTACTATAAACTCTCCTCTTAAAATTGTTAATGAAAAGCAAAGTCACTCTAACAGTTTTCACTCCCTCACTTCTCTCCTCCCACCCCACTAGCTCTCCCACAAAGCTGGGCTTTAGGTTTCCCTGGGAGCTTTTTTTTTTTTAAGTCAGAGTTGTAACTTTATTGATAATGTGCATTGGGGCTTTTATGGCAAGCCTACAGGCAATACAAACATCCCAGTTTTCAAGTAAGTAGTAAGAAATGACTTCTCTTAATTGATTCCTAAGAGTCCTTCATGTGGCTACATTCCTCTTGCCCAGCCAAATGGCCATCCATGTGGCTCTTGGGGTCAATATGGACATACAAGTAAGTGCTGTTCTGTGGACAGGAATGTGTAAGTTTACTTAGGTGACTGGCATCTCTAACTTTGCTCATCTGCCTTTTATATGAATCTACTATAAAGTGACCCTGTTTGTGTAATTTTCATGGGGGTACTCATTGTTAATCTTTTGACTCATTGCCATTCACAATTGAAAAAGTCAAATCGGGGGCCAAAAGGTATCCCTGAGACATCCTCCATTTCCTCTTCTACCCATGATCACGGGATCAAAGAGTTAGAGCTGAAAGGGTCCCTGAGAGGCTGTCTAATGCAATTTAATCATTTCATTGATAAGAAAATTGAGGATCCAAGAGTCAGTCACTCAATAAACATTTACTAATCCCCTCCTGTGTGTCCGGCAGTGTGCTAAAAACCCCTAGGATACAAAGGCAAAAAAGGTGGTACCTGTTCTATAGGAACTCATGGTCTGATGAGGGAGACGACATGGAAATAACTATACACAAACACATTATATACAGGATAAACTAGAAATCTTCAACAGATTTCTTTCACAACGTGACTTACAGGGAAATATGTTTTGCATGACTACACATGTATAACCTATGTCAAATTGCTTGATTTCTCAATGAGGGGGAAGGGAGGGAGGAAATTTGGAACTCAAAATTTGAAAAAACAAAAAGGACATTAAAATTGTTTTTACATGTAATTGGGGGAAATACATTTTTTTAAAAGAAATTTTTAGCAGAGTAAAGACACTCCAATTGAAGATCAGGAAAAGCTTCCCATAGAATGTAGAATTCTACCTGGGACGAGAAAGTCAGAGTTTTGATCAGGCTTCTAGCCATCCAAAGAACTCCAAAGATGTGGTTTGCTTAA
The DNA here is from genome assembly GCA_028646515.1 of Pseudochirops corinnae. Taxonomy (NCBI): domain Eukaryota; kingdom Metazoa; phylum Chordata; class Mammalia; order Diprotodontia; family Pseudocheiridae; genus Pseudochirops; species Pseudochirops corinnae. The sequence continues at coordinate 214,511,172 of CM053587.1, read as the reverse complement.
TATTCTGAAGAGATTATGTAAATCAGAAGAATACTCTAAAATCGTGCTTAGACAATACATGGGTAACTCATTGAGTCATTTCAGTAAGCAGAGATGAGGAAGCAGAGTATCCCAATCATGGGACACAGCCAGTGAACATGTCCAGAGTTGGGAGATGGAGTTTCTTATTAAAGGAATAGCAAGGTGGACAGTACCACTAAATTACATTGTATACAGGGTGGAAGGAGAAGAAAAAGAGGGGTGTGTAAGATGTAAGAAGACTGGAAAGGCAGGGAGTGGGGCAGGTTATGAAGGATTTTAAATGCCAAACAGAGGATTTTATATTGATTCTGTCGATGATAGGGAACCACTGGAGTTTATTGAATAAGAGTTGACCTAGTCAGCTCTGGACTTTAGAAAGATCACTTTGACAACTGAATAGAAGATGGACTAGACCAAACAGTAATCTATTTCAATAACCCAGGTGTGAAGTGATGAATGCCTTGACCAAGATGGTGGCAATGTCAGAGAAGACATGGCAGTATTTTCAAGAGTTGTTATTAATGTAAAATCAACAAGGCTTGGTAACAGATTGGATATGGGAGATGAGAGACAGGGAGGATTCTAAGGTCACACATTTGCTTAAGGTCACACAGTGTTAAGTGATGGGGCCAAGATTTTAATTCAGGTCCTCTGATTTGAAAACTTTTTATATGCTTGTCTAAATATCTAAGTCAAGGAAGGATGGCATAGAGATATTAGATCAAATCACTTCATTCTCTCTGACTCTCGGTTTCTTCATCAGCAAAATAAGGGGGTTCAATTATATGGCTCATTTAAGATCTATCATGATAGATTTTCTTCTCTTACTCTAACCTTCTTCATCCATGAGAAGGTACCTGAATGGAGGATAACCTCAACCCAAGTAAGAGAAATAATGTGCTTCCAAAAGTCAGCTTGAATTAGAATCTGCGTACTTGATCTATCCACTCATCACGTAGCTTGTGTCATCTTTCATATTTATATCACCAAGTACAGGGTACTCTAACTTTTCAACAGAGCACACCCTACAGTGATAGTCCAGTCATTTAGGTTTTTAGCCAAATCTAGTAAATTTAGCAAATAATTACCCAAGCAATTCCATCTGTTACCCAAAAGGTCAGAAGGTGCTAGTTTTCATGAAGAACAGGCAGAGTCTTGGCTTTTAAAGGCCTTTTCCAAAGGTTTCTTCACTATGAATTATGTAGTTTGGTTTCTCTATATTGGAAGGATAAAGACCACCATTTTTCTCATGTTGAAAATTGATCTGGTGGTTATATAGAGGGAACAGTCTGAGCTGCTGCTTGGGTCAAAACTTAGTTCAACAGCACATTTCCTTTTCAGTTTTTCAACCTGGGGGATTTTTAATGTATCATCAGTTATTTCCTTTCTTGCTTTAAAGACAAACAATGAGAATAAACAACCTCCCTTGAGAGTTCTATTAACATCATGTAGCAGTACTTGCCTTTACATCTTGTTCCATATTTCTTATTCAAGTCTGTATAGTTTAATTATCATAACCCTAGCATGGTTGATTCTCACTTTCAATGGTCATGTAAGTTGTTCTGGGATTATCCCATAACTTCCCAGCTGAAGGAATCGCCCTGGTTTCAAAGTTTCCTTGCTACTGACTCCTCATGTCTAGTTTTGATGCTTTACTTCATCTCCCAGCTTTGTCTTGCTCATCAAGTCCTTTGATGCCTATAAGTTTGCTAGTTTCTGACTATTACGCTTCTCTTGTTTCTGATTTTTAACTCTAACTTTTGCATGTTCCTTGGCTGCTTGCCTGATTTGTGACTAAGTCCATCTTTTTTTTTTTTTTTAGGTTATTCTATTGTTTTATTTTGAAGAAGGAAAAATGACAAGCCACAAATTGCTTATTGAAATGGCATTTGGGGTAGGACAGAAAGGCTGGTGAGTGGGTGATAAAACCCTTTAAGGGAGACAAGAGGCCTCAGAGAAAGTCTCCAGTCAACCAAATCTCAGAATAAAATATCTAAAAAAAAAAATCTCCAGTAAAAATCACATTGAAGCAACCAAGGCAAGCTGTACAAACAGGGACGATTAGAAAACCTGGGATTTCACGCTCTGGAGTTCTCTTAAAATTGAGGACGCACAAAACCATAGAGTCATTTTCTAAATAACTATGAGTACTTCTGTGTTTTTCTAAACATTTCATTGGTAATGGTCAGTCTTGTAAATCTTGTTCCATAATAATCTGTAGTGTAACTAATGCCATCAGAAGGACCAACAATCTGCATTGAAATGAGAATGAAGTCAATCAGACTGCCAATTCCACAAAATCCTATGGTGCAAAACTTTAACAAACCTAAAGCAGTGTATCCCAGGTAAAACCTGTCTGCTCCTAACCAGCCAAGGAATAATGAGAGAATGACTGCTACCTGGTGGGAATAGCCATTTACATTATGGTAAGATATAGTCTTGAAAAAACCAACTTCACTTCCAGTAAAATGGGTTGCATTGCCGCTAAAATCCTTACAAGTTATGTTGAGTGCTGGGTAACATGATGCATGAACTGTGTAATTTGTACAGTTAACAGGTTCTTGAGTGGTCTCATATACGTCATGATTTTTACAAAAATATTGTCCCACTCTCAGGTCCTCGCATTTGACCATCTCATCGCCCCCCGCAGAGGCGGCCGCTGCCCCCCACAGCCCCACACTCATGCTCACAGACACCAGCCACTGGGATGGTGGAGGTTGCAGCCTCCGAGGCCGTCCTGATGGAGCTGTCACCTGAGTCCATCTTAATAGCAAGCTAAATCACGTTTGGTTCATACTTTTCATTCTCAGCCTTGTCTTGACTCTCTTGATCCTGAGTTCTTGCCTTATGGCCTAAATTATCATGAGAGATAAGGAAGAATTAGACAAGGACCTTAGGGAATAAATCATAAACCTGACACATAGACAGAGACATGCTATTTATTAGAGTAATGGGGAATTTGATTATCTGGATATCTAATGGATCTCTCTCTCTGTCTCTCTTTCTCTCTCTGTCTCTCTCTCTGTCTCTCTCTCTGTCTCTCTCTCTCTCTCTCTCTCTCTTTCTCTCCCCCTCCCTTTTCTCCACCCCACCTCACCCACCACCCTGCTCTTTCTCTTTGGTTTCTTGTCTCTCACTTTGTCTTTTTGCAACAAAAGAAGATAACTAAAGCACATGTGACTTGCCTTAATTATAATTTTATCTTTCCAAAAGTTACAGGGAGAGAAAAGGGAAAGGCTATTCTGGAACTAATTCCAATCAACAAGGCATAAGTAGTAAACATGGGAACTTTGGAGGCACTCCATTGCAGTATTCATGAAAGAGAAGGAGAAGAAAGCCGGGCATAGTCTGAAATGCAACTTGGATTTGGGAAAGTGGATTTCAAAAGGTTTAGAGAATGGATAAAATGTCCTAATATTTTACAAGAGAGGTTGGTCCAAGAAGGATAGGAAGCTCTCAAGAATAAAATTCTGGATATTAGCAGAAATGATCCTGAACAAGAGAAAGAGAGGCAACTTCTGTAGAGACTGATGTGGCTACACAGGGAACTCATTAAGCACCCTAATTTTAAAAACTTCCTGCATAGAGGATGAAATCCAGGGAAAGTAATGAAGGAATCCATATAAAACAATCTTGACAATACAGAATGACAGTCTTGTCAGAATAGCATCCGAAGGACTCAAAGCAGAAAATAAGCTGAATGAAAGCTAAGAAAAATGATTGCTTTCTTCCTGCATGTAGGGAAGTAGAGAAGAATTAGAGAAAAGATAAGGCTATTGATTGGATGTGTAAGACAATGGATGATGGTGAGAAGGTTAAGCATAACTTTTCATTTTGTTTCTATTTTCTCTTCCAAGGCAAATGATCTTTGGACTGGGAAGCCCAGAGCAAAAAATGGTAAACAGAGACTTGAAACCCTTGATAAATATGGAGATGATAACAGTACTTAATTGCTTTCACTGAGTTAAGATGACCAATCTTGAATGAATTGCATTTGAGGGTCCTGAAAGAACTGGCAAAAGGGACTGTTGGGTGACTTTCAGTAATCTTTGAAAGATCTTGGTGAATAGGAAAGGAATCACAAGACTGGAGAAGGGCAAACAAATCTTCTCCCAGTTTTCTATGAGTGTAGAATTTGCAAACCTGTGACCTTGACTTCTATCTCCAACAAAATTCTAAAACACTTGATTGTAGAGATCATTTCTAAGCATTTAAAAAAGGAAGCAGTGATCACTAGGATCCAGGATGCCTTTATCAACTATTCTGCTAAGCAGTGTGTGTACAAAAAGAGGCAAAAAAAAAAGAGGCCCTGACCTCAAGTAGCTCACAATCTAGTAGTATTTACCTGCAAGGTTATTGTGAGATCAAGTAAGACTTTGTAAAGTGCTTAGCACATAATAGGTAGTACATAGATGCTTATTATCATTATTATTGCCATTACTGATAATGTGTTTTATAGGCAGGGACACCACTGTCATATCCATTTCCACCAATTATCATTCTCTTTTGGTACAATTTCTACCCAGGAGAAACTAATTTGCCTTCTTTGTGTAACCCTTAGCTCATTACTGAAGAGTTCACAAAGTTCAGGTCTATTTCAAAGGCCCCTGATAAGTCTCTTCGGCTTCTGTGGCCACCAAACATTTCCCATGAGAATATCAGGATTTGGCTTATGTTCAACTAGGCCTTCAACTCTCATGTGAACACCAAGGCAACAAGGCATGGAATACAGACGTTTATTAAGCATAACAAACAATATAAAATGTATTTATATCTGAGCCCATAGTAAGTCAAGAAAACTTTCCCTCAAAATAAACCCTTCTCTTCCTAGACATCTATACTGGTGCTCCATATTTATAGCACCACCTAGAATTGAGATTCCTTGCTCTGTCTCTCCCACCAGCCCCAACCCTGTCTTTCTGAAAACAACAAAAAACAAAAACAACAAAATAAAACCTCATGGCTATAGAGTCCCTCAATTTCTATAGTCCAAATAAACCTAGTACCAGTGAAAGGTAAGGTCAGATTTGCTCTTTACAATTGTGATTCAGTGCCTTACTGCTGTTCAGTTGTGGCCCCTGAAGCTTCTAACTTGAACCAGGAACTCCTGGAAATAACACAGGAACTCTTATCACTCTAAAAGGCTTACTTGTGTTGCTGGAGTTCCCAGCCTAGCTTAAGAGAGGGATGGGGAACCTGTGGCCTTGAGGCCCCATGTGGCCCTGTAGGTTCTCAAGTGTGGCGCTTGGTCTGAATCCAAACTTCATAAAACAAACCTCCTTAACAAAAGGATCTGTTCTGTAAAACTTGGCCTTAGCCCAAAGGTCTCACTCAAGAACCTTAGAAGGCCACATGTGAACTTGAGGTCTAAGGTTCCCCACCCTGGCCTAGGACAATTATCTCTTAATTGTGAAAAAAAATAAACAAAAAAACACCAGAACAGCAACAACAACAAAAACAACCACAATGTCAAACGCTGAAAGGAGGTGGGGAATGATGAAGAATGAGAAGAACATGTTAGATTTGACAATTAAGAGATTACTGGCTAAACAGAGCAAAATTGCTCTGTTGAATGATGCCAGTTGAGTGATGCTAGAATATGGAGGGCTTAGAAAAGAGTAAGGAAGTGGAGGCACTAAGTGTAGATGTCTTTTTCCAGTAATGTGATTTAGAAAAGCAAGAGAGAGATAAGGAAGCCAGCAGGGATACCAGGATCTTGTCATCTCAAAAAATAGTTTTTTTTTTTAAATGGAGGCGATTTGGGCATGTTGGTGGGTGATAGGGAATGAAGAGAAAAAGAGATAGAAAAAGATGGAGACAGGGGCAGCTAGGTGGCACAGTAAATAGAGCATTGGCCCTGGAGTCAGGAGGACCTGAGACACTTGACACACTTACTAGACGTGTGACTTTGGGCAAGTCACTTAACCCCAATTGCCCTCCAAAAAAAAAGAAAAAAAAAGGAAAAAGAAAAAGATGGAGACAGACAGGGAGAGACCAATAATAGAGGCATTCTGCTGGAGAAAACTAAAGGGGATGGAATAAGCCATGCCACCATGCCTCGGCTGCCTCCTGACTGTTCCAGCAGGCTCCTTCTCTCCTATTAGTGAGTTATTCCAAGAATGTCCATTTTGAGGAAGCGCCCTGACCAACCATCCTTGATTCTCAGAACTTAGCTGCCATGGCTCAACTGCTGCCTGACTCTGTTCCTGGGGGTCCCTTCTCCCTTTGGTGAGTTCTTCCCATAATTTTTATTTGGGGGAAAAGCCCAGACCAGCCATTCTTTGATATCTGGGTTTGACTGCCATGTCCCTAGAGGGAGTACCTCTTCTCCTTCCTCTGCTTTTAGCTCCTCTTTTATATATTATCTTCCCTATTAAAATATAAGCCCCCCTAGGACAAAGATTCTCTTTTTTGTTTCTATTTGTATCCTCAGTATTTAATTGTCTTTTAATTGACAAATCCAAGGATTTTTTCTCAATTCTCATTCTCCTTGAACGTTCTGCACCCTTTGGCACTGTTCATGACTATCTCCTACTTGATATTCTTCTCTCTAGGTTTTTGGAACATTACTCTTTTCTGGTTCTCCCCTTACCTATCTGACCACTCCTTCTCAGTCTTTTCTGGATATTTATCCAGGTCACATGCTTTAATCACAGGTGTCCCACAAGTTCTGTCGTGGACCCTCTTCTCTTCTCCCTCTATATGACTTCTCTTGGTGATCTCATCAGCTCCTGTGGGTTTAATTACCATCTTTATGTTGATGATTCTCGGATCTACCTATCTCTTCTCCTCTAATCTCAAATCTCCAACTGTCTTTCAGATATTTCCAGCTGAATGTTGAGTAAACATCTTACATTCAACACATTCAAATTATTCCCCCCTCCCTAAACCTTCCCCCCAAACCTTCCCTATACTGTAGAGAACAACACGATGCACCCAGTTCCTCAGGCTCACAAGCTAGGAGTGATCCTGGATGCCTCACTCTCTCTCACCCCCATATCCAATCTGCTGCCAAGGTCTGTTGATTTCACCTTTGTAGCATCTCTCAAATAAGCCCCTTCTCTCCTCTGACACTGTCACCACTCCTGTGAGGCCTTCATCACCTCACAATTTGATTACTGCACTAACCTGGTTGGCAGGTCTGCTTGCCTCAAGTCTCTCCCCACTCCAATCCATCCTCCATTCAAGCCATTAAAGTGATTTTCCTAAAGAACAGGTCTGTTCATGTCATCCCCTCTCCAGTAAATAAACTCTATTGCCCTTCATAACCTACCTCCACCCCAATCTTTCCAATCTTCTTATGCCTTCCTCCCCAAGAAGTATTCTTCACTGCAGTTAACACTGGCCTTGTGGCTAGTCTATAAACAAGATACTTCATCTCTTGGATGGAGGTATTTTCCCTGGCTATCCCACATGCCTGGAATGCTCTCCCTCCTAGTCTCCCCCTACTGGTTTCCCTAATTTTCCCTAACTTTTAAGTTCCAACTAAAACTCCATCTTCTACCTGAAGCCTTTCCTAATCCCTCTTAATTATAATGTCTTCTCTTTCTTATTCCTATTTATCTAATATATAGTATGTGTGAATATATTTCCCTGTTTTCTCCTCCATTAGACTGTGAGCTTCTTGAGGACAGGGAAAGTCATTTGCCTCCTTTTGTATTCCCAATGCTTAGCAGAGTCCCTGGCACATAGTAGGTACCGAACAATGCTTGTTGGATGACTGACTAAATTGTGGATAATTGCACTTCTTAAACTTCCATTATTTGCCAATACCCACCTCAAAAGATGTGTTTAATTATTCTAACCTAGGAATACAAATATTGTCCTTCTTTTCATCATCTTTTCAAATACAATATGTATAAGGAGTCTGGTTCTACTAACAAACAAGACAAAAATGGTTGTCAGTCAATATTTCACCCCCATTGCTATTACACTTTCATATTCTGATTTCTTGTACAGTATTATGTGTCAATCAATCTCTGGTTGAGCTCCCACCTACAGGGTCTTGATGGTTCTTGGTATATCTTACTTCTTGAGAGCAGTTAAGTGTGTAGCTTCATTTCCCTTATCAACAGAGTTGACCATTAGGTAGTATGGATGTCTTTGTTTATCTTCTATATATATAGAAGGATATATATATATATACATATATATCCTATATATACATACATATATATATATGATATATATCCTATATACTAAGATTTGCTTGCTTTATGAAACAAAACAAAACTACAACTAGATCGATTGAGTTTGAAGTTTTGTCTCTGAGGTCCCAGCCACGACAACACACAGTCTTTCCCCCTTTGTGGGATTCCTAGTTTATTTCTAGGTTTTGCTAAAAGTAAGTTCCTCAGAATAAACAAGTAGATCTTTTTTATCTTCTGTCAATAACCTCCTTTGGGTATAGTCTAGGGAATAGGGCCACTGAAATCAGAATAAGGACTTTTTTTTTTAAATTTTATTATAGTTTGCATCATTCATTTCCACAAGATTTTGAGTTACATATTTTCTCCCCCTCTTTCCCCCACCCACCGCCACAAAACAGCCATCCCAGTGTGTCCCCCCTCCCCCAGTCTATTCTCTCCTATGTCACTTTTCAGTAGGGCAGGATGGATCTCCCAACCGCAGTGCCTGTGTATCTCAAGTTCCAGTTGGATGTAGTCAATAATAATA
>CM053587.1:214483268-214501975 GCA_028646515.1 Pseudochirops corinnae | reverse complement strand
AAACTGGCTAGAGAGAAAAAAGGAAAAGTATAGATTATCCCTAATGAACATTTATATAAGAATAATATTTTTTTAAATCACCAAATAGGCTAGAGCAATATGTCAAAAATATTATACAATGTGACGCTGTGTGATTTATGTCAATAATGTAGTGTTGGTTCATTATTACAAGAACTATAAGCATTATTAATGATAAAAAACAAAATTTGATTATTCCAATAAACGCTGAAAAAGCTTTTGACAAAATACAAAACTCATCTCTATTAAAAACATGAAAAAGCAAAGGAATAACAGGACCTTTCCTTAATACTGAAAATATTATGTATCTAAAACCAAGAGCCAGCTTTATATGTAATGGAGATTAACTATAATGTTTTCCAATGATTGAAGGTAAAGCAAAGATGGTCACTATCATCACTTTTATTTGATATACTGCTAGAATTGTTAGCTGTAGCAATAAGACAAGAAAAATAAGTTAACAGAATAAGCACAAAGAAGAAACAAAATTATTGCTTTTTAAAATATGATGGTTTAGAACCTTAGAGAGTCAGCTATAAGTTAATCAAAACAATAACTTCAGAAAAGTAGCAGTATATAAAATAAATCCATACAAACCATCAGTTCTTTATATTTCCATCAAAACTGACTAGAAAGAAGTAGAAAGAAAAACTCCATCTAAAATAACTATGGATTGAATAGAATATCTGAGATGCTACTTATTAAGGAATAAAGAGGAACTATACAAATACAGCAAAAAAATACTCTTTAAAAAATAAAAGATAGACCTATATATTTGGAGAGATTTTGACTTGTCATGGTTAGACAGGGCCCAATAAAAATGACAATGTTACCTAAATTAATTTATTTATTCAATAGATTATTTCATAGAGCTAGAAAAATTAATTTTAAAAATCCACCTAGTGTAATAAAATCTCCATAATCAAAATATCAATATCAAATAATCAATAAATGGTGAAAAAAGTGGAAAGAAAAGGCCTCTAGTTGTACCCACTGTCAGACTATGTGTAACAAGCGGCAATAAGCAAAACTATTTAATGCTAGTTTAAAAAATAGAAAACCCATTAGTGGAAGATTGGGTGTACAACCTACAAAAGCAAATGAATGTAGGAGCATATCTTCTTTAATACCAAAGACCCCACATATTGGTGAAAGCATTCACTATTTGACAAAAACTGCTGGGAAAATGGAAAGCAGTCAGGCAAAAATCTGGTTTAGACCAATATCTCATATACAAAGATAAGTTCCAAGTGGATATGTGACTTAGATAGAAAAGGTTACATTATGAAGAAATAAGAAGATCAAGGAAGGAAATACCTATCCATTCTTGACTCAACTCATTCTCCAAATTTCTCCATCTCCCAGCCAGTAGTCCTCCTACCCTAAAGATATTTCCATCCTTAGGCTGCTTTTCTGGTTGGTGATTCCCTAGCCAAGACCTCCAATTCATGAGGGGTTCTAGCAATGCTCACTTCACCCCTCACTTAATTCAGTCTATAGTCTTCTCTTCCTCCTCACTAGCAGCCTTGAACACTTACCAGCTATATGAAAAATTTTTTGCCTTGGTAGGGATATTCGCCTAGCTGTTCTGGCTCAGGAAATAGTTCCAAAACTATTTTGGAAGAAGGATATTTATTTGGTCACATAAATTCCGGTATGTTTCCTAGGGGAGGGACCTTCAGGCTTATTACTTTATAGTCACACCTCACCATCAGTCCTTAAAATGGATAATAAAAAGACAGTGCAGTGTTCCAACATCAGTTATAATATGTTATTTTGAAAGCAATATGTATGGCTTGTGGCTAAAACGGAAAGACTTTTAATCTTATAGCTTCAAGATCAAACTCAAACTCAGAAATACTGTGCGACCTTAGTTTTTACCACATTCAAGACAAAGCTTTGAGGTTTTTGGATGCTATGAAGCTACAACTTGATATAGGATCAAAGGACAAGAAAATTCAATACAAGTATAAGTTGATTCCTGCATTTTTAGAGACAGATATGCCTCGCACGACACTGGGGTATAAAGTAAAAGCAGGTATGGCAGCTCAAGAAAGCAGAGACCTTCTGAAGCATTAAGTAATTTCTTAAGCATAAAAAATGGAAACAAAAAATATTGTGCAGTCAACTTTGCCTATTATATTTTAAAATACTATTTGTGATCTGTTATTTTTCTTGTTTAATGGACATACTTTGTTAGAAAGCTTTAGACAATGTATAAGTACATAATTGGTAATCTAATTAAATAGTTTAAGAATGGTATTCTATTTTATCATTGCCTCTGTGGGGAAATAATAGACACAGGTGTATGATATTGATTACAGGGATTTTTCCAGGAAGGGAATCTGTAATAAATGCAAAAACTGTCCAGATTTTTGTTGCAGTGGAGATTTCCTTGGATTACATGGATTACACCATGAAGAAAGTCAGGCCTAATTTTGATTATGTTATCACACCAATTAGCCTGACCCTTTGAGAGACAACGTGGACTTGAAGTAAGATAGAACAGGTTTTAGAAGTTCTCCAGAATGCTTTCTGAGGGGGTGGCTAGGTGGCTAGGTGGCACAGTGAATAGAGCACAGGCTCTGGAGTCAGGAGGACCTGAGTTCAAATGTGAGCTCAGATACTTGACACTTACTTGCCATGTGACTTGAGCAAGTCACTTAACCCCAATTGCCCTGCCTTCCCCCCTCCAAAAACAAAACAAAACAATAGAATGTTTTCTGAAACCATGGAATCAACTGACCTGCCAAGGCTGTGTCAAAAAGGTAAATATCTAGTAGCTTCCAGGGAGAGTCTGAATCCTGCCTTAATTTCTATGAATTGTTACGGGTCTATGATCTGTGTTGATAAAAAGACCACCTTTACGTGGCGTGTAAGTGTGCAAGTATTATTTCATTCAATCTGCAATTGATTAAACATTTGAATTTTGTAATAACTTTATTTTAACTTTTTTAAGTCCTAGTTATGGTTTAAAAATTAAAATGTAGCACTACTAATTACTTATTTTTATATTTTAACATATTAAAATATTAAAAAGAGATTTAAATTAAATCATAGCACAATAAAAGTATCTTAAATGTTTAGAATATCATTTATTCAAAGATTTTTCTTAAAGAGTACCAGAGTTTAGTTTTTATAATATAATAAACTATGAAGAAAGATCCCCCTCCAAAAAATATTCTTGGTGTCCACTGACCCCATGGGTTTTAGAAGCATAGGGTCAAGAGCTGGACGAATCCTTAGAGGTCATTCAGTATAACCCTCATTTTACAGCCTTCAAAATGGAGAATCCGAGGAGGGAAGTGATTTTCCTAAGGCCACATGGATTTTAAGTAGTAATCGGTAGTAACCAACCCATATGCTTAGACTCCACCTCTTATTCTACTCTGAGTTTGAATTTGTTCTCTCCCTTTACATTACTCAAAAAAAGAGCACACTCAGTGGGAGACTGAGTCCCATCTTTGAACTCCTAGACCACACATCTGTTCCACTCATTTGGCCCTCTGTAGATGCTGTCTAGTATTATAATTATTTTTTTAATTTGCACATGTCTCCTCTGTTCAACTAAAGCATACACTTCTTGGTGTTAGGGACCATGTCTCATATATGTGTATACCTGCACCTAGCACAATGCCTTGCACAAAATAGGCACCCATTAAATGTTTATAGATGGAAATGATAGAACTATCTATATTGACCAAGTAGAGGCAAAGAATTCCAACACTTTTGGAGGTACTGTTGAGTTTGGTTGCCCAGTGAAACTTCTTTGGCCAGCTAATCACTGAAAAACAGGCTCTCTCACTCTTATGAGATTTCCCCTCCTTCCTGTTCTCAGCTAGAAATACCATGAGAACAGACTGTCTCACAGTGTTTTCAGATTTCCACTTCTAGTCTCTGCCAAAAGCAGGAAGTGCAGAAGTGGGCGATAATTCTTTTTTCTTTTTAAAACTCTGCATTAAAGAGTTTTGGTTGTTTGCTTTTTTTTTTTTTCTCCATGAACCTCATTAGAGTTTTAGGTTTGAGTAATATGACTCCGAATTTACAAAGTGATTTTCTAATAAAACACTCAAAAAAGCTTGATTTTGTGATTGCCACTTTCATATGGAGTAGGAAGATGATACAAAATCATTGAACATTAGAGGCAGAAGGGACCTTAGTTAGCCTCTAGTTTTACAGCTTAGCTCCTGAAACATTAGTAATTTGCCCAAATTCATCCAGCTAGCCAGGGCATTTCTACTGGGGGGTAGGGGGTGGGAGATGGTATCTAGATGCCAACCGTCCAGTCTGTACTTTATGGAATTATATCAATGAGCCGATCAGATTGTAAGCTCTTTGAGGACAGGAATTGTCTTTCTGTATTCTTGGAATTTAACCCAGTGCTTGGCACATATAGTAGGAGTGTAATAAATGTTTACTGATTATTGAGAAAGACAATGAGCCATTTGCTGCAATCCCTATCCCAACTCCTTTCCCAACTATTGGCAACTTCTCCCCTGGCCCCATTTCCCATCCCCATCCCCCATCTTATACTTTTAACAACCTCCTCCCTACCTCAGGGCTGTTTTGCATCTGGAAAGTGAAAAGCAGATCCCTTCGTGGAAAAGGCTAGAGACGCCTATGTTTAATAATGAAGGCTGGAAATAGAGGAGGGAAAGAGGGAGAAAGACGTAAAGGAAATATGAAAGGAAACAAAAACCACCAAGGGAAGGAAGAGCATTTAAGCTGGGACTCAAGTTCACTCGTTTGCTCTGACACACTCGAGCCTCTTCTCAACACACCAAACCATGGGAATCCACTGTTTGGGAAACACGGCTGCCGAGACTCCTTCTGGCTCTGCTGTAGAACAGCCTTGATTTCTTGGCACCTCGCTCTAATTTTATCCCTCTATCACAGATGCATTTATTGAAGAACAAGGAGAGGGGGAGGAGGGGATTTGTGACAGATGTTTGCCCACTAGTTAAACAGGATTGATCACCAGGATTAAATAGATACTCATCCTTTTGGAACATCAGTTAAGCAATCATTTCTCCAACTCCATCCACTTCAAATGACTTTATGCTCACCAGGTTGGCATGGTACGTTGTGATAGTTGAAACTAAGGTCAAGGCATGAAGATATCTTTGGCCATTGGTCCTTGAGTTTTGGTCAGGGTTCCATGGATCAAACAGATGAAATAGAGGAATATTCTCACCTATTCTGAACTATTAATTTAGTTTGACCCTGGAGAGAAAAGCAAATGCCTACAATTTTGTAAAAAATAAAATAAAATAAAATAAACCTCAAAACCTGTGAACTATGTTTAAAATGAGGCCATTTTTCAGACATGGTGCTTGTCAGGTCACTGTTTAAAGGTTTTCTTGTAATTAATCACCGACCACCCACTTCTTAGACTATGAACTTAACAAAAACACTGATGTGATATACAGTTTTCTCCTTTTATCTTTTTTAAGAGACCAGTTAGAAACTGAAAGAAAAAAAAAAAGAATGCTAATGTGAGACTCGGTTTGCAGATTTAAAATAAAAGTACCATAATTGAGAAATGCAAAAGTTCCCATAGCAACATTAGCTCACATCTTCAGCATTTTCAGTTCTACAAAGCCATTAAAACAAGTTTCCATTCTGGTGGTATGTGAACTATGATTGAGTTAAACTTTTTTTTTTTTAAAAGAAGCTTAATTTTTCTGTTTTAGTGTTGTCTTTTGTTTTTATACCAGTCACTTCCACTTAACTCCTTCCCATCCCCCAAGAAACTTTATATAATATTTTAGTTTTCCATTTTTTGATGTTAGGAAACTCTTAGTATGAAAAATTCCCTAAACAATGTAGATAACGTGGCTTGGGAATGTTGCTGAAAGCATCCACAAGTCAAGTGACTTGCTTATTATCACACTATTACCAGGCATTGCAGCAGGTCTTCAACCTGGGTCTTTCCATTCTGCCACACTGATTTTCACCATTTTAATTAAAATTCCCCCAAAACATACATTTCATAAAAGTATATGGCTCAAAATACTCATTTCCCATGCTGTACTCCCATTTTACCAACCCCTTCTTCCCAAGAAGAGGGGAATGCCATATCCTAACTCTCACCCTCAAGGAGGATTATCATGGAGAATGGGCACAGATGAAGTCTCAACTTGCTCTGACATCACAGTATCAACTTGCAGACCCAAATACATTAGCCCTGGGGAAGAAGCACTACCAAGGGAAATTGTGGCATGGAGATTCTTCGTGTAGGTTTCCTGCACCCCTGGTAGATCCACACAAGAAATCTACCTTTCCCAGAGGCTCCAATGACAGTTAAACCAAGAGAAGAGTCTGGTAGGCAGTAGCCTTCCTTTAGAGGAGATAACCGGACTCAAGATTTTATGAGCACTCCATAGAAAGTCACACATGTTTCCTTGAGAAATTATTAATTGTGAATTTTTGCTAGTAATTTGTATGATGTTTATTTTTCCAGAAATCAGGGGAGCAGATGGGAATGGATGAGAATGCCAGAAGACTCCCATGAGTTCCCCAAACATAAAACAGTATTGGACATTACGGGACATCTGGAGTGAACATGGGGGGAAGGAAACAAGCATTTTCTTCAATGTGCTTTAAGTCTGAAATAGTATCACAGTGTCATAGACACACAGAAACCCTGAATGGAATATACAAATGGATGTGGCAGAAAGCTTAAAGTGAAACCAGCTTGCTAGGATCGAGGCTATTTTTAGTTTCTAATGAAGAAAGCAGCTGTATCGAGAAAGTCACTCACTCACTGCTTGCAAAATCAATTTGTGCTTTTTTCTGGGTTCCAGCATTCATCACTAATAGAAAACCTCTTCTGGGATCCTCAGATGGGGCTTGAGGGTGGGGAGACTGAGGGGAGAGAAGGAAGACCCTAAATAGATATCACTGGGGGGGGGGGGAGTGGAACAGAGTAGAGAGGTTGATTGGGGACATCCCTAAACAGCCCTGTTAGAGTGAGGGAGTTAATCAGCTATTCCTAGGTCTTTCTGGGACAGGGTGCTGTCAGTTCTTTGTCCCAGCCCCTGGCTTAGTTCTTTGACTGTTTCTAGAGGCAAAGAACAGCAGGCTATGGTGTTCTTCATATACCAAAAAGGCATTCTCTCCCTCTCTTTCTTTTCCTTTGGAAATAAACTACCAGGCAAGAATGTGGAAGGCATTTAAAATCCCCAGAAATGGAAAAGCTAGCACCACTTGGTGACCCACTTTTATAAGTAAGATCAAGAGGAAGAGTTTTCCTATTGTGTAAAGGGAGGACGGGAGAATTCTATGTTAGATCAGAAAGGAGGTGGGGAGGTACCATCAGAGCTCTAGACACATTGAGGTATCCATGGAGAAGCCTGGCTAACTCTAATCTCAAAGGATGGATTGAGGAGTTGGGAGAGGGGCAAGGGAAGAGTATAGCTTTCTAAAACCCTGGACCCTAGAACACATGTGAAGTTTGTACATGATCTCTTTAAGGTATGTTGTCTAATATATCAGACCCCAAATGTGACCTTCATTTAAATGGCTGTAACTTGGCAGTAGGGTATGTTCTCTGATTTCTAAATATTTAGCTTTTTGGCAGAAGAACTAGTAAAAATGCAATAATTCTAAAAATGTGAGTCCATAAATCTCAACCACTGGGGCTTAAACTAACCTATGATGAACACTCTTCCTGGGGCTGAGAGAAGAGGTTGTGACAGGGTGTTGTCAGAAATGAGCTTAGGGGAAGAGAACAGATTCTGGTTCAATGTTTAATAAAGGCCAAAGTGGCAGCACTGTATTGTACTATGTGCCGTATGCTCTTTTATCTGTATGAACTGAGTTAGGTGATGCCTATCTTTTTTTATATGCTAGAGCTGAAGTAAGGACTTTCTATATCTACCAGAAGAGTCAGTCAGTCCATCCTTCCAAGTTTAGCACAAACTTAAATTAGAGGAGCATAGTTTAAGTGTTCTGAGATCACTGAAAACCTTTTCTGCTTATCCCACTCACATGAAGGCAGCCAGGTGGTGCAGTGGCTAGAGTACTGAGCACAGAGTCAGGAAAACATGATTTTAAATCTGACCTCAGATACTTCCTAGATGTGTAGGTGGCCCTGACCAAGTCATTTAACATCTGCCTTCCTTTCTTCAACTCTAATAATAGAACCTACCTCACAGAATCATTGTGAGCATCAAATGAAATGTTTGCAAAAAGTTCTAAGCACAGTACTTGGCACCTAGTAGGCACAAATATAAATGTTTGTCTCTTTCCCTTCCTGTGAGGGTTTCTAGCAACTGCCCTAGATATGAAGCACTTTGTGGGTCAGAACTCATTCAAATCAATAGTTTATAAGCCTCCACTGATGTTTTGTTTACTTTTTTCCCCCAATGACAGAGGACACATTAGTTCAAAGCAAAGGAGATTTAATTAATATTTAATTATAAATCTCTCTACAAAAACATGTGGTACATTCTTCCACAAGTTACCATACCACGGGTGTGAGAGGGCATACATGCAGTTAACCTGCTTAACCAAACTGTTTGAATGTTTGCAGAGGGCACATGTGTAAGGGTACATTTGGGATACTCTGACACTAAAGAGTCTTCAGTGTCCTTTAGAGGTATCATTGCGCTGTCTAGGCTGGCTGTCATATCATGGCTCTCCACTGGATATCATGTCGTCTCTGCTGGGTACCACCTCTCTCTCAGGATTATGTTGCACCTTAACTCTCTGCTGAGCAATTCTATAGCTATCATGGTTGCTGAGCTACTCTTTTCTACAATCTGCTTGTCTTGAGCCACTTTGAGCAATAATCTAGCCACTTTGCAGCCATATTTTGCTCTCTGCACCAAGAACTCAGGTAGAGTAGTTGGTAAGCTTGCCAAGGGTTGCCTAAAGCTCTTTAAATGTATAGCCAAGTGCTAGGAGCTACCACATACAGCCAGATAACCAGCTAAAATTAAATCTCATATTTTCATACATTTTCCTCAAGTGCTGACCCAAAGTCCCTAACCCCAGTCAACTATCTGACTTGTGGTTAGAGAATTCCTTTTAATCTCTGATTCTTAGTCTGTGTTCACAAAGTACATATTGGAGCTTCCAGTCAACAAAATCATAGAAGGACTAGGGTACCCCCCCTCCCAGCTAGGGTGACTGGGCTGCCTTCAGATGCCTGATTAACAAGCATATAAGCGTTGGGGAAAGGCCAAAAGGACTATGGAAGCCAGTAGGTCTATATTTTCAACATTTCAGTCTTGATATGCATGCCTGCTAGCAATAAAATCACTGGTTGTTAGCATTTGTCCATCGCAAAAGTGCAGGTTTTCCTACATACTGAAAAAAGAAAAAAAACATGCATCACAAATACCACTCTGGGCCTGACAATCACCGCAGTTTAGTGGCTGCTAAGTTATTCATATATAAAATTAAAGGGTTCAACGAGGTAGTTTATAAGATTCTTTCTAGTTCCAACATTTCAATGAGTATCTAACTGACATTTTCCAGGGAAGTCCTCCTTTAAATCTACATCTACATCTTCATTGTGGCAGTCTGAAAACAAAACTTTTATTTTATGCTCAGTGGGAATTGAAACAACTATAGAAATAAAATAATAAAATCTTAAAAGTAGAGAGAAGCTTAGCTATCAAGGTTAGCATTTCCCAAATTAATTTGGCATGAGAATGCTTTGAGCTATGAAATACACTGATGCAAAAATTCAGAGCTCCATTTTCAAAGCTACAGACTTCTAGTGGGAGGCCAGAGTTACCATTGGACAGGGCAGTAAATACAGGGGCAGAGGAATACCACTGGGACAGTGAACTTCAGGAACCGTATCCACACCTGATTAAGAAAATAAGAAGGCATTTAAATTAGTTTGGCACTACCTTCAGAGCTAGAATGTTATCATTTTGCTGTTGTTAAGTCATTGTCGTGTTCGACTCTTCATGACCCTGTGGACCATAGCACACCACTGCTGTTGAGATCAAAATTGATCCTGTTTACATTTTCTTATTGATCCTATTTACAATTAATTGCCTTTGTTCTGAAACAGAACATGACTGCTTACGTCATGACTCTTTGTTTCTGAACTTGGTTCAGAGTTCATCTGGTCTGTAATGGGTTAAGTTTAGAAATCCAGTTCTCTTGCTAATCAGTGATCTTTTCTTGCCTCAAGGAATTTAGCTGTCCTCTGGGGATTCACATGAACGCAAGGGAGTTGGGTCCAGTGTCTTTATACCACCAAGGCATCCTTTAAGGATGTCTGGTTTGTTGTTCAAAAAAGGATGATCTGTTATCTTTTGACTTTGCACCTGGACTCCAAAAATGTGCACTTCTTAGACTCATGAGAAAAGAAGGCAGGTTGTTGCCAACCTCTCCAATACTAAACTTCTAACCAATCATGTTGCCATCTACTCCTCAAAACAAAAGCAACACCCTGAGCCCTTTGGCTCAGGGTCTTTGGCATAAATAGAGATAAGCGACTGGTCCATTTATTTATAGGCGGGATGCCCCTGGTTATAAATATTATCTTGCTCAAATAACTGCCTCAGTTTACCCTTTTGTTAAATTTCACTCACAACACCATCTTCCAGGTTTTTCCTTGACAAAGATACTGGAGTGGTTTGTCATTTCCTTCTCCAGTGGATAAAGGCAAACAGAAGTTAAGTGACTTGCCCAGGGTCATGCAGCTAGTAAGTGTCTTAAGTCATATTTGAACTCAGTTCTTTCTGACTCCAGACCCAGTGCTCTATCCATTAAGCCAAAAGCTGCCCATGTTATCATTGACTGGTCTGTCTTTACAAGGCTTTGCACAGTATGTGAGAAAATGTGGTCATGGATAACCAGTTTAGATGATAAGATGTTTGCAACAGCTAAATTGATGTAATCTGGATTTTCCCTCTAGTCTCCATTAGTGGTGTGTGTGTGTGTGTGTGTGTGTGTGTGTGTGTGTGTGTGTGGTTGTGTGTGTGGTTGTACTCCAGAGGAGGCAGTAACATACTTAATGTGACATGTCTCTGTTCTCCTGAGTGTTTTTATGCACATAATAGGGTCTTGAATTGCTCCAGAGCCAAGAACCAGAATACACATAAGGGAATCCAGCAATGATGACATTCTACAGACCTAGCCCACTGAATTCCTATCTGAATCCGTTTAGTTGCCTGCCTGCCACTCTGGGGAAGATGGCTCAAGAGAGTGCATCTTCATGGCGAGCATTTGTATAAGTAAGTAAATGATCAGACCTGTGGGATCTTTCCTTTTTATATCTCCTCTCTTATGTTTGAGGGGAGAGATAGGCAGTTGGTGGAGTGGAAAGGGGGTGCTGTATGGCTCCCCATTTGTGATGGGGACAGGTAGTGTCTGGTTTACCAAATTATGACTTATTCCTATAAACCTGGGGTCAAGGATGGGCTAGGGAGACAGGCACCTGCCTGGTATACACCCCCTTTGATTCAAATGGAGAGAATAAGCATTTAAGCACCTACTATGTGCCAGGCATTACAAATATTATCTCATTCTATCTCACAACAACCTTGTGAGGATTTTATGATACTCCATTTTACAACTGAGGAAACTGAGGAAAATAAAGATTAAGTGACTTATCCAAGGTCATACAGCTAGTAAAGTGTTTAAGTCTAGATTTGAATTCAGGTCTTCCTCATTCTAGGCCATAGTGCTGAGTCATACAAATTGGTACCCAACCACATGCCAATCTATGAGATGCACCAGGAGGGACATTTTCTAGAAATACCACACATACCACAGCACATACTTTGGGTGATTCTGATCTAGTCTAACCATTACTCACAGATGGGGAAACTAAGGCCCAGAGAAATGAACCTGCCTAATAGAACACAGCTAATTAGTGCCAGCACCCAAACTAGAATCTGGATCTTCTGCCTCACACTCAGTGTTTTCCACTCTGTTACATTGCCTCTCACTTAAAGATCAATACCAATTCTTCTTTAACCTTCTTTTTGATAACTTAAATTATCTTGTTTTCTTTATCCTTTCTCATACATTTCCCAATCCTTCACGATCTTTATTATTCTCTCCTAAAACTTTCTCTAAGATCTCGTACTCTTAGAATAAAATTTAAATATTGTACACAACATATATGCACTTTAACTATGAAAAATTAAGAGAGAGAAGAGGCAGAGTATTGGCCTTGATCAAGACTAAGATTTATTTGACCAAAAGTTTCTCTTCTCCTGTCTTGAGATCAGAGAAATTCTTTTCATTTAAGACAGGAGTTCTTAACCTACAGGTCCATGAACTTGCTTGAAAAAAAAGGACAAATATATCTCAATGTAATTGAGATTATGTCATTTTTGTAACACTATGTATTTTAGCTTGTGCATTTAAAAACATTAGTCCATAAGTTCCCAAAGTTGGTGATACTACCTCCTGAAGTGTGCTGGAACGATCCAGGGTGGCAGCAGTAGACTTGGTTGCAACTGGGGAGGGGTTTGAATAAAAATAAAGAGATAACAGAAGAATAAGGAAAGAAGAAAAGAGAAGAAAAATTAGAAAAACCATTTGTACATGTTTCATCTGTTCTGTAGCAGAGTTAAAGTCATAGGATTACATTATTTTCCAAATAAACATCCAAAATGCAAATTATAATGGTGGTCAAGTCTACCAACAGGTCTTAGCAAGCAAGTGTTGGCAGACGAGCACGTTGTGTGTTGTCGGGAAGCCCATCATGCATCAGCAGGAATATGTGCGTGTAATGACTTGTTTACAATATGATACAATTACATGACACATCATCAAAATTTCAATGCAGAAAAAAACCCCACAAGTTTACAACAAATCATTAAATTTAAGATGTCATTTAAAAATATATTAAGATTTCCAAAGAGGTACTGAGTAATTTTATTTTATTTTATTTTTTGGAAAAGGGAGAGATAGGCCAAATAAATTTGGGAACCCTGCATGGATTCCCATGAGGAATTGAGAGGAAAAAGAAAGAAAATTTTTGGACTAAGGCATTGTTTGTAGAAGGTTGTTATTAAAATGCAATGATGTTTCCTGGGAGGGGTAGCACTTAAAATATTAGCAGAAGTCAGTCTGGAAAAAGATTTGAGGGAATGAGACTGGACTGCTATAGTTTAATGGAGTGAGTGAGACATGGGTATGCTTGGAGTTCTGAGAACCAATCGTTAAATTTGCAACAAATCATGGCTGGATTATTGTATCATTGATTGTGTAGACTTAAGAAAATGATGGAGAAGATGGTAATGGCATAGATTAGATTTTTAAATGCATTCTGGATTTTCAGAGAGCTGGTTGTTAAACCATTGACCAGTTCTGCTCCTTTCCTACTGCCCACCCCCACCTGGTATTGGTAAATGGTTGAATAACCTCACCTGCTTCCTAATTTTGCCTAAGGCTAGCCTTGTCTATGCCCTACTTAAAAGTAACCTGATTTCCAAAAAGCCAGTCACAGTAACTAAACAGACAAATGAGAAGGCTGATGATATAGTTAACATCCCCTATATATAGCAGCGACACCCTGACCTGCTCCTGAAATAACTACTATCCTAACTGTTCCTGTTCCTTACTACAGGTCCCTGTACTCCAGGGGCAAATGATGGTTTCAGTTGGGCTTCCTCCTGAGGTTTCAATTTCAAGAAAGCGCACTGGCGATTTAGCAGTTCAACTGTGCAAATATTTATTAGTGCCTGCTATGTGCAAGAGAGAGCTAAGTGCATGGAACACTGCGTCTGGAGTCAGGAAGACCTGAGTTCAAATCCAGACCTTAGACGCTTATTAGCCGTGTGACCCTAGGCAAATCTGCGCCATGAGGGAAATCACTTAACCTCATGCACCAGAGAGGGATGTGGCAAATCACTCTAGGATCTTTGCTAAGAAAACCTCATGGACAGCATTGGCATGTTATGGCATGCAGGGTCATGAGAAACGGGACCTGACAGGACAACACGTGCAAGACACGGTGCTAGCCATATCCAAAGACCCAAAGCGAAGCAGTAACAGCAGCGATAAAAACAATAAGAGCTGCTGTTAACATTGTGCTTTTTGAGATTTTCAAAGAACCCAACATAATTATCTCCCTTGATCCTCACCAAAACCCAGAGGCGCTGGGTGCTATTATTAGAACCATTGTATAGATGAGGAAATTGAAGCAGACAGAGGGGAAGTGTCTGACTCCAAGTTCAGTACACTGTGGCACACAAGATGCTCAAATTTAAGCAGGGGAACAAAGCAAGTATAGAGATAAGTAAGCCTGAAGTATAGATGTAGTAGAGGTTGGGATTTGGTACCCCTCTCAGTTGATGGAATCACAAAAAGTATGGGACGGATAATATATTAACACCTTGTTATCTCTATTCAGTACAAAGATTTGTGTAGTCCTTTAGGAAATGGGAAGTTCTCTAAATGATTTGGAAACAGCTTGGTGTTGACTAACAGAAGATTTGCTGGATTGCTGATAACCTTTTAAACACTAAGCCTGCAAGAGTGGGAGGAATTCAAGGAGGGGGAACAGTTATGTGAACTTAGATGTCTGTACCTCTATCCTTCCCTTTCTCCTTCCATTCTTCTTTTTCTACTACCTCCCCTTTCTTCCCTCCTCCTCCCCCTCCCTTACCCTGCCCTCCCCTCCCCTCTCCTCTCCTCTCCTGTTCCTCTCCTCTACTCTCCTCTCTTCTCCTCTCCTCTCCTTTTCTGTTCCTCTCCTCTCCTCCTCTCTCCTCTCCTCTCCTCTTCCCTCCCAGTGCCTTCCCTTCCCTTCCTTTCTCATCCCTTCCTTTCCCTTCCCTTCCCTTCTTTCCATGATCCATCTTTTAGTGGGACTACCTACCCACTAGAGAATACTACATCCAGCAGGGAACAGAGACACACACTCTTCAGATGGTCATAGATAGACACAGAGAGATAGTCAGGGTTCAATATAGGAAGCAGCTTCAAAGAACATGGACCCTGCAAAAGGGAAAGGGTCAACCTTACTCTCATTGAACTTGGCTTAGGGAAGGAACAACATAAACTCTAAACTGGGTATCTTGCCACACAGGAGAGTAGGGGGATGGGGATGAGAGGTGGGATGAAGGCGGGGAGGGCAAGGTGGGGGGGAGGGTTGATGGAAGTACACACTTCTGTGAAAGGACAGGGACAGGGTCAGGGTAGAGAATAGAACAAGGCGGGGGCAGGATAGGAAGGAGGGACATATAATCAATCTCTCACAATATGCCCACTGTGGAGATGTTCAGCATAATTACACATGTACATCCTGTATTTAATTACTTGTCCTTCCAGTGGAGGTGGGTGACGAGGGAGAAAGGGAAAGAATCTAGAATTTAAAGTTCTATAATCAAATGTTAAAAATGTATATGTATATATATATATAAATACAATTATTATTATTATTATAACTACATCCAACTGGGAATTAAGATACACAGGGACTGTGGTAGCCATCCTGCCCTACCGGAAAGTCAGAGGGGTGAGGGGGAGGATATAGGAGAAAGCAGAATCGGGGAGGAGTCATACAGTGGGATGGCTGTTTTGAGGTGTTGGGTAGGGGAAAGATGGGGAAAAATTTGTAACTCAAAATCTCGTGGAAATGAATGATGTAAACAAGAAAATAAATAAATTAATAATAATTTTTAAAAAAGAACATGGACCCTGGTAGCAGAGGAGAAAGTAAGTCACATAATCAAGGGAGCTTAGAAGCTGAGCTCCAAAGAGGAAAGGGTTCTTGGAAGATGTTCATTCCTCCCCACCTCTAGAGGTGGAAGAGGATCAAAGCTAGGGAATCCCAGCTGAGCAAAACATCCTGCAGAGACACTGAGACCAGGGTGAAGCACCAGTACGTCATGAGATAAGATAGGCCACTGCAGTACAGGAGGCATATGTCACCTTGGCTACATGTATTCTCTATGTTTTATCACTAGTGTACTCCAAGTTTTTGCCTCCTCTTCCAACTGATACTGTGTGTTTGTGGGAGAGTGCACCCCAGGTTTATGTGAGTTTGGTAGCTGCTGTTCTTACCATGCAAATCTTAGTAAATGCCTTTGCTTTGAGGTAATGTAGGTTTGCCAGCTAGCTGTTAAAGTTAATTTTAATTATTTACTCTTGGGGGTTACTGAGCTAAAAACTGAGCCAAAAAACCTTTCAAAATCTGAGAAAAGTCATCCCACCCTGGTGACTCAATCTGCAAATTTGTGATTGACAGATTGGGGAAATAGCCTACAAGAATTGTTACATATGAAATAACACGTATTACTTTCAAGAGTAACCAAAGCAACATGGTGTAGTACTTATAAAGCTCATCTCAGAGCCAGGAAAACTGGTTCAAGTCCCACCTCAGACCCTAGGAAGTCACTTGACCTCTCAGCGTTCTAGGCCAATAGTGTCAAACTCACATAAAAATAGATCAAATAAAATCAAAATAGTTTAATAATTAGGTAGGTCACATATTAGGGTGGCTAGGTTGCACAGGCCTGTACCAGGCCTGGAATCAGGAAGATTCATTTTCCTGAGTTCAAATCTGACCTCAAATAGCTACTATGTGACCCTGGGCAAGTCACTTAACCCTCTTTTCCTCATCTGTAAAATAAGCCTGAGAAGGAAATGGCAAACCACTCCAGTGTCTTTGCCAAGAAAACCCCAAATAGGATCACAAAGAGTCAGACAGGACCAAATAACAACAG
Organism: Pseudochirops corinnae; assembly: GCA_028646515.1. Classification (NCBI taxonomy): domain Eukaryota; kingdom Metazoa; phylum Chordata; class Mammalia; order Diprotodontia; family Pseudocheiridae; genus Pseudochirops; species Pseudochirops corinnae. Next base: position 214,485,302 of record CM053587.1, on the reverse strand, counting down.
AAGGTGTTCTAAGAAAGGAGTGCATTCCAGAACGGAGGCCTACTGGGGCAAAAGCACAGGAAGATCACAGTTTTAGAGAAGAAAGAGTCTTTCAAAGACTTTTAGTCCAGCTTTTACCTTTTGTAGTTGAGGAAATTGAGGACCAGAAAGTTTATGTAGCTTATCTAAGAGTATGCAGCTAGTAAGTGGCAAACTCAGGACCTCTGACTCCAGATTCAGTCTCCATTTCCATTGTACCACAGAGTGTTTCTCATTCTAGGCACTGGAATAATACAGAGAAAAAGAAAAATAAAACACATAAAAATAGTAATGCACATTGCATATGTTATCAGCCAATTGATCAACAGGTATTTATTAACCACCAGGCACTGTACCAAGCAGCTGGAGATACAAAAAGAGGCAAAGGATAGTCCATGACCTCAAGGAGCTTACCCTCTAGTGAGAGAAACCTTGGTAAGTCTGGGAATTTCTGAAATAAGACAAGTCTCTGTGGTCCATTAAGTCCAGTAAGGAAACTCACCACCTTAGTACCTCCAAGGCCAGGCAGCCTGAAAATGAGCAAGTATCACTTTGACACTGTGTAATTTCTTTACCCTAAGACAACTGGATGGACTAATCTACGATTGGGAGGCAATTAGCCCTGAAGTATTGAGGAATGACCTGCCATCTCTTTGCAGTTAATTTGAGCAGAAGTTCTCATAGCGGTCCTAAAGCATTCATCTCCATAAAGAATAGGCAACCAGTATTTGAATGAGATACCAAGAGCACACTTACCAAGGCTTTTTTAAATTCCAGTAATGCCCCTCCTTCTTCCAACCCCACTTATATAATATCTCTTTCCTCCATAATCATGGGAGGGCTTCCCTCAACTTGAAGGACCCTGAAGTCCATTACAGTCCTCACCTCTAACAAACGCTTCAAGTTCTTAAGGCCTGCTGATAAAACTTAGTCCTAACCAGGCTGTACCAATGCCTAGTCCATTTGCAATCCTTCCAAGAAGGCTAAAAGACCCTTTTATTTTACATTTGCTTGGCTGTGTTCTTACAAGGCTCATTTAATTCAGAAATTATCTTTTTTTTTCGTCTCTGGTATAATACCTAACACAACACCCACGCAGGAGCTGGCAAAGAAATGTTTGTTGTTGTTATTGATGAGAAGGATATGGATACTGACTCATGCACCAAAGCAGAGCTGATCGCCTCGGATAACTTCCAAACACACAGAAGAGCTAGAGTCACACACCAGAGATTTGCAAATTAGAACAATGAGGAAAACCAAAAAGGAGGAGGAAGGTAACCTCTTATATAGGTTGTTTTCAGCTTATCCTGAGATTCACCCAGAAGATTTTCTTTGACTTGTTTCTGTTTCTTGAAAGTTTCTGGCGTTCTCTGGAATGCTGAGTGTGTATGAGATCAATAATTCCTGCTGGGCATCTGAAATCACTTATTTGGGTCTATTTCTCTATGCAATTAAACCGAGTTATTCATTCGCATTTCTTAAAGATATTAAATCATGCTATCAGTATATTTATTTATTGGGGAGGAGAGAGGGAGGGAGAGAAGGAATGAAAAATGGCCTGACTTAACACTGCCATTATTTACTGAGGATCTATTTAGGCCAACTTGTTGCCCCTTGCAGTGGAGAAGAGACATTTCATGCTCTAGATGCCTATTAATCATTCCCATTAATTATGGACTGGTCTTACACATAGGCAGAATAAGTGACTAGTGGGGGGGGGGGTGGTGGTTAGAGGGTTCTTGGAATATGCTCATTTCCTCTCTCCTCCTAATGGCCTCTCTCTTCACCATGCCCTTTTATTGGTTGCTGCCTGAGATTCTACTATCAAGGTTTCACTCTAGCAGTGAGATTAGTCAAAGGCTGTTCCTTTTCTTTTTTCTCTCTTTTTCTCCTTCCTTCCTTCCTTCCTTCTTTCCTTTTTCCTTCCTTCCTTCTTTTCTTCCTTCCTTCCTTCCTTCTTTCCTTTTTCCTTCCTTCCTTCTTTTCTTCCTTCCTTCTTTCCTTCCTTCCCTCCTT
>CM053587.1:214436687-214482768 GCA_028646515.1 Pseudochirops corinnae | reverse complement strand
CATCTCTAGCTTTAAGGCATTCTTCATGTTTATTGGAGGCCTCTGGTGGGGGCGCTCTGGCTGCGCTCTCTTCCTCCCTCTCTCTCCCATGATCTTTCTTTTCCCCAAAGAAGGAATCTAGGGTTTGGGAGCTGTTGGACTGATTGAATTTTTTAAAAAACTTTTTATTTGGATGTCCCCTAACTTCCTCAAAAGAAGTTATCTCTTGTTTTGAATTCTTACAGGCTTTATGCCTCTCGTGCTCCAAAGAACTGAGGAAAGTAACTTCTCATATTGCTTCTTAGGGGCCCAGTTTAGTCATGATGATCTTATGTATTCAGTTTTCACTGGTTTCTTGTTGTCTTGCATTTATATTGGTGTAATAATTGTTTATATTTTTCCTGGTTCTATTTACTTTATTTTGGGCCATGTGAATCTTTCTATGCTTCCCTCCATTTATCATATTAATCATTTCTTAGGGTACAATAATACTCCATTTTACTCATATACCACATCATTTTTAGCCATTCACTAATTGATAGGAACCTATTTTGTTCACTCTTCTTTGCTACTGCAAAACATAGTTTTATAAATATTTTATATTACTAACCATATTTTTCTATATGCCTAACTGCAGAATCTCTGCATTAAAGGGAACTTAGCATTGAGGAAACTCCCTCCATTTTAAGAAATTTCTTTTTGCTTTCTTAGCAGGATTCCAAAAGGCTTTCTAGAATGTTTGGACCAATTTACAACTCCGCCATTTGTGCATCTAGTCAGCCCCAGGTCCCAGGGCATTATTTACATCTTATCTAATTACCCACCTAACTTATTTTCCTTGACACCTCTCTTGCCCATTATACTTCACCTCCTGGGATATTGCTCTGGATGATTTAATTAACTTATCCCTTAGAACCATTCCCTTGGGGTCACGTTTTCCTGATTGGTGAATCAGCTAGTGTAGAAGTACATGGCCAGCTGTATCTAGCCTACCTCTGAACATGCTTCATATCTCATCCAACCATACACTTCAGACATCTCTTTTGGACACAGGAATTAAATTAATTTTAACATTGCTTCTGAAAATGAATGTCAGGTGACTCCCTTGTGGCTCTGCTTACCTTTTCTCTTACTTTCTAAAAAGTACAGTCCTCCCCAGCCCTACCACTCTCATATGTATTACTTCCCCTAGTATAATGTAAGCTTCCTGAGGTCAAGAACTAGCTTGCTTTTATATTTGTATCCCCAATACTTAGCACAGTGCTTAGCACATAGTGTTTATCAAATGCTTTTTAAAAGTTTTACTAACGTTTCATTTTGTACATTACAAACATTTACCCTTTATTCCCACTTTGAGAGGTCTCAGTTAAGTGAAAATAATATCAAAAACTCATCTGAAAATGAATGTAGCATTTCACATCTGTAACACTCTCCTACCTCTCTATTTTTTAAATAAACAAATTTATTTTCATTCCCCCCCCCCCCTTAGCACCTACTTCGCAGGGCTGTTGTGAGGATTAAATGAGATAATATTTATAAAAGGCTCTCAGCACAGTTCTTGGTACATAATAGGTACCACATAAATGCTCATTCTTTCCCTTTCCCTTTCCTCACCTCTCCCTATCATAACTTACTTGACAAGAAAAAAAAATTTAAAAACTAATTTCTGTTAACAGATATGTATAGTTAATCAAAACAGTTCCCCTAAATGACATATATATGCATGTATGTATGTGTATGTGTATGTGTATATTCTGTGTCTTTAATCTGCCTCATCTCTGGATGGATAGCATGTTTTATCATTGGTCCTCTGAAATCATGAATGGTCATTGTATTGATCATAGTTCTTACAGCTTTTAAAATTGTTTATTTTTATAGTGTTGTTATTATTCTCCTAGTTCTGCTTATTTCATTCTTTCTCATTTTATAAAAGTCCTCAAAATTGTTCATTTTTTACAATACTGATGTTACAGTACAAATTTTTCTGGTTCTATTCACTTCCTACATTCATTCATCCTATTCTTCTTTGTAGTATACTGATTTATGCATTCTTTTCTACTAGAATGTATCCTCAACATATGGTAATCCCCCAACACAATACTTCTTTACAAACAGTTAGCAATCATTAAGTATTTGTTGGATGTCATAGACATGATTCAGAGCCCACCTATCCCAAGAAAACATCCTCAAGGAAATGGGAAAAGTCTTTAGTTTCATACCTGGAAATAATCCAGGGAGTCAATTCTACCCTATCTACCATTTAGGAAGTTATTTGCATGGAACACCACTCTAATGATCCATTAAACTGATTAAAACATCCATTGAAAAGCTACTAGTTGGAAGGAGCTATGAATCCTCAATAATTAGCTCATTATTATCCTATGATTATTTCATAAAAAGCTTATCCAAGGCAAATCTAACTTCCAACTAAACTGACGTTATTATCTACTCTAACATTTTTGCTTTTTTGAGATGACTCCTCTGTTGCCAACTGAAGCCCAGGAGGAGTTGAGCTGATGAGAGCATCACACCCAGACTCAGCTTCCAGGAAAGGCTGATGAGGATGTCTAAATCCTACCTTTCTTGACTTAAGAAAACATAAGGAACCAATCAGGCAGAAAGGCAGCCTGCCGTAGTGCATAGAGCGCCAACTTTGGAGTCAAGAAGAAGGGTTCAAGTTCTGTCTCTGGTATACTATCTGTGTGCTCATGGGCAAGGTGTTTTGAGTTCTCAATGACAGCTCTCTCAGACTACGTATGTTGCAAACAACATTACATCAAGGGAGGGAATTTCCACACTCAAGAGTTCCTTCACATAGATATTAAGATTACAATTTTGGACCCCCTTACCCACCTCACTCAGAAGAAAAAAAAAATCAAGCGAGCAACAAATCCAGCTCTGAGAAGAAGAAAAGAAGAGGTAGTTCAGCTTCAGTTGGTACCCTTCATCTTTTTTAGTGTCATTTATTTTTAAACATTTTTATTTAATGTTTTGAGCTCCAAATTCTATGCCTCCCTCTCTGAGATGATAAGCAGATATGGGTTATGCATGCCTTGCATCTTTCTAAAACATGATCTATTTCAATCCATATTGAGGGCTCTTAATTGTTAACCAATATTAACTGATTAAACCAAATCATTTAAGGTAACTAGCAACTGATCAGATGACACAGAACATTGGACCTGGAGTCCAGAAAACCTGAAGTCAATTTTGACTTCCTATATTCAGTAGCTGGGTGACCCTAGACAAGTCACTTAGTCTCCATCTGCTTCAGTTTCCTCATCTGAAAAATGAGGCTAACAGTAATACCTACCTTTCAGGGATAGTTCAGGCAGCATTTCACATCTGTAACACTCCCCCACCTCTCTATTTTTTTTTTTAATTTACAAATTTATTTTCTCTCCCTCCCTTAGCACCTACTTCAGATGGTTGTTCTGAGGATAGAATGAGACAATATTTGTAAAGCACTTCACAAATCTTAAAATGTCGTATAAATGCTAGCTATTATCATTTATCACCATTTTCCTTAAGAAAGAAAATACTACATTCAATATTTGTCCCCAAGTTCGTAGTTTACTTTCGAGTTGTAAAGTCAGTTTCCTGCTGAGAATTAAGTTTCTATATGACCCAAATGATCTTGGATCATCATACCAGCTGGCCTCCAAACTTCTCAACCATGCCTCTGGCTCATCATCTTTATTCTGTCTACTCTTTGGCAAGGAAAGTCTAAGGTTTTAAATCCATTGTTGCAGTCCTGATCTTCTTTTCTCCCAGGAGGAGCCTGACTCCCATCTGGTCCACCATGGTATGGCAAGGTCCAGCCAGTTTTCAAACCTTCCTGAGAACATAATGCTCGTTTTAAGTCAGTCTTTACCCCAAATCTGCCGCTTCTCTCTTAAAGTAAATTTTAATGAACATGCTATGACTTAGTATTAGCAATGAAAATCAAAGATCCATATATCTGAAGAGTGGCTAATGAAGTGCCAGGCACTATTCCCAATGGTTTTTGCATTTTTAGGAAACTGGCTCAAGAACAGGGGTTCTTAACCTTGGGTCTGTCAACTTGCTTTTAAAACTAAATGTATTTTGGTAACTATTTCTATCTAATTAATTCATTTTTTTATCCTATGTATTTTATTTTCTGTATTTAAAGGTATTATTCTGAGAAGAGGTCCAGGGACTTCCTCAGACTGACAAAGGAGTTCATCATACACACACACACACACACACACACACACACACACACACACACACACACACCCCAAGGTTAAAAACTCTTGTCCTAAAAGCAGAAATGTTAAAAGAAGACCTATCCACTTTTGACTATCACTCTCAGTCATTTAGGCAGTCAAACAAAATGAATCTTCTAGAGATGTGGGGAAAAAGAAGCTTAGTCTCTGAAGTTGGAAAAGAGAATTGAAGACCCTATTTGTGGCTGCAGAAGAGGAAGGGAGCCCAGCAAGGAAACTACCAGCAGATGGTAAATACATTTTTAATTCCTTCTGTCATACTGTGTGGACTTGTGCACATTTGTCCTGCTGTGTTAGGCGCCTTAAATAGCTAGCCATGGAACTGAGTAGCAGTTTTGCTTCTGTCTGAAATATAGGAAACCATGGTAGGCAGACAGAAATGGAAGAGCTGAGAGAAGGACTGGGATAGGATAGATTTGCTTCCAGTTTTGCAATTCTGAAATATGTCACGTGCTGCAGTTCTTAATGCATCAGGGATTGATTGCACATTGTGTTCTCTCCTCCACTATTATGAAAGTCAAATAAATCAGAATATTTAGAATCCTATTACTACTGTCAGTTATGTTGGGACAGGAGGCTACTTATTAGATGTGTGACATCCTTATGGCAACTGTCAGAGGCTTAGCCATTAGATCCATTTAATTATGGAACCCTAGTCCTTTGAGAAGTGTCAGAGCCATGTGTGATAGTCCTGAGTTCTAGACCCTTTGCTCTTTTATACTTTTGTTCTTGATATAACATTCTCATAGAATTTAACAGGAATTCTACAACCAGATTGAAAACCAAATATCATCTCAGATAAAGCAGGATGAAGAATGGAAGAGTGGAGTGCTAAATAGATCTTTATTGAGCCTACAGCTGAGAAATTTTCCCCAACACAGTGGATTGATATTTGGCTAAAGACATATTGATAATTAATGGAAGAGTTGAGGTTAGAACTTATGTCTTCTATTTCCATATTCATTTCTTTCTGGCATACCACATATAACCTGTTACCTAATGAAAAACCAAGATGGAGCAGTAGATAGAGCGCTGGGCCTAGAGTCAGGAAGACTTCAATTTAAATCTGGCCTCAGACACTTAGTATCTGTGTGACCCTGTGAAAGTCTCTTAACTTTCTTTGCCTCGGTTTCCTCATCTGTAAAATGAGCTGGAGAAGGAAATGACTCATCACTCTAGTTTCTTTGCCAGGAAAACTGCAAATTGGGTCATGAAGAGTCAGTCACAACTGAACAACAATAGCTATTTTTCAATAGCTATGTGATAGAAGAGTCCCAGTTTTAAAAAGATGCACTCATGGTTATCCTCAGCTAGTTAGCAAGGTGTTAAAGTAGAGGTCAATGACTTTATATGAGATACAGATTCTTTTGCAGCAACATACAAATGAATGCAATGACAATCTCTGCTCAGGAAGCTTTGCTTCACTGTATATCCACTTCAAGTTTTAACGGGAAATATATTGGTTCATTCCTGTCCCTCTCTCCTGGGAATATTTGTCTAGATTTAAAAGCTGCTAGACTCCTTTGCACAGCTAGCAACCTCCATTTATGAAAATGCAGGGAATATTGGTAGGCAAAGACTGAAAATCAGTGATAGAAGAAAATTGGGAACCTCACATAGCACCCTCCCACACAGCTCCTCATTCTGACTATTGCTGCTAACCTCTCATGAGGGGCACCAAATTTCACCCTCACTTATCAAAAAAAAAAAAAAAAGAAAAGAAAAGAATAAAACCATCTCTGGCCACATTGCACAAATCTTCATTTTGATGCATAATTTAGGTTCTACATGGAACCCTATTTGTGTTTTTATACAAAGTAGCTCTTTTGGGTTTTGTTTTAAATGTTCACACACTAAGCCTATTCAGCAATTGAATTCAGCCAACATTTATTAAGCATCTACCATGTGGCAGGTACTACGGGAGGTGCTGAGGATATAAAGGCAAAAATGACAAGTTCTTGCTTTCAGGGACTTTTCATTCTAGGTGGGGAGAAGATGGGGAATAACTTGCACAACTACATAAATATAAGTTAAATACAAAATAATTTCAGGCTAGGTGGGAAGAGTGCTAAAACTGGGTGGGATGCTTGAGAAAGTCTCTAGAGCTGAACCTTGAAGTACAACTAGATTTCAGGAGGTGGAGGTGAGGAAAGAGAGGAAGGCAAAGAGATAGGAGATAGGATGTTATATATGTCAGTTTGGCTGTACTATAGAGTGTATGTAGGGGAATAATGCAAGATAAGTCTGAAAAGACAAGTTGTCACCATTGCAGAGGACAAATGACAAGCAGGAATTGTTGGGGGGTTTCCCCCCTTTATCCTAAAGGCAATAGAGAGCCCCTGAAGATTTTTACATAGGAGAGTGACAAAGATTTGTTCTTTGGAAATACCAGTCTGTTAGGATGGAATGAAATATTTCTAATGTTTTCACTTCTCATGTCATTAATCAAAATTATTTCCAAATCAGCAGTTCAAATAGCTGCTACATTTCAGATAAATTGGAAGCCATATTAGTGAACCTTGTAGCTGACTTAACCTTTTCATATGGCCCCTATTAAATTCTAGAAATAATTATTACAGTATGCTGAAGTTTATAAATGCTTATAAAAATTGCTTCAAAATATGAATTATAGGAAGACTTCTGCTTATTGTCATTGTACACTGAATCTTTTGTTAATAGGACAGAACTCAAAATTTTGAACATTGACATTGTTGCCTCCACTAATATCCAACTCTGATGCTTCCATGTATCATGGAAGCTGATCCCAGTCTCTCCAGGGCTATGCCAACATAAGTCAAGCTCTGGGAGATCCTATCAAACTGGAAAGATGTCAGGTATGGCTCTGATGACAAATTGTGCCTCTATCATCTAAGGACCAATCTAGCTAAGTCTGGAAAGCTTCATTACCTGGAGGCTGGATGCCAGGTGATAACTTAATTTGTTCACAGTTATTTCTTAAGACCCTCTCTTGATAGAGGTAGCACAGAGAGATTATAACTCCATCAGTGGAGGGCAGAGTCACAAGGAGGAAATCATAGATCTTTTCAGTATTAGAAGTAGAAGGATGATAAGTTTACTGAAAACTAGCACAGCTGTTTCAGAGTGATATGTTGTACAGAATTTTCTTGACTGAATTATTTTGAACAATGCATCAATGAACAGACTTTGGGTTACTCCATTCCTGTGCTCCAAATTATGTTATCTAGTTAATGTCATTGGGGACATTTGAAGCCTTAATAACTACAGCTCAAGGTCTAGAGTTTTTTTTTTTAAGAAATTGTGTTAAATGCACATTTATTCAGAGTTACCTTCTGACAGCTTGTTGAATTATTTTGTTTGAGAAATAAATTAAAATCAAGACTCTTTTAGAGTTCAAGTTCAACTTACTTTTTGTTTAAAAAAATTCAATTAAGAATTACCTAACATAGAAAGCAAAGGCATTACGTATTTCAAAGGGTAGAAAAAGTATTAGATATTGCTTTCATCTCCCTGCTTACTGGAGAAATTTTAGGGACTCCTTTCTTTGCAAAAGAATTCAGGTGTTTCATACTAAATTAAAGTGTTCTTTTCATCTGTGTACATATGCGACTCTGAAATTGCTCCTGCTTTGAGGTCAAGGGCTCTCCCTTTGGCTGGATGCCATTTTCCCCCTTGCACTCCCATGATCCTCCAAAATAAATCAACTTTCTGTTAAAATCTTTTGCCAATTCCCCTTCAAGCCAAAGTGTGCTGACTGGGAGCTCAGCTCTCCTTTGTACTTTTGTTGAACAAATAGGGAAACAATACAGTTCCTGTCACTGAGAGATATAAAAAAAAGTGAAACCACAGTGTCAGAGGACATTGTGGGGGTGTCCTACAAACTTTTCCCCCAATTTCAGCATTTATTATTAGATGCCTTGGGAGAAGAAGGGGCTGAGGATTCCAGCCTTTACACAACAGTGTTCACAAGGAACTCATGAGTCAGAGAGCTTGTTAGCAGGTCTGCCCACCTTTATATGAGTAGTTCCCTTAGGAAAAAAAAGACAAATTAAAAAAAAATGTGGCTGGCCCTCTCAGAGAATGATACCTCTACAATTCTTTTCCCTTTTCATTTCATTAGAACTGAATAAATACACTACAGGCTTTTGCACCCCTCTGGAAACCTAATGCCCTAGAGTGGTTTTCAGGAAATTAGACCACTTGAACCTGAGCTACATTGATTCACAAACGAAGCTGTTGGATGTTTTGCCACAACTCCAGGGAGACCTTGTCTTTTCAGTTAATAGTGCTTTCCCCCCAAAAAAGAACAATATTCTTCCATGAATGGAAAATGCTATATTTTCAGCATGGTCTACCATTAACATTTCCATATGAGAAAAAGTAAATTTTCAGGAATGAAACTAAATTCTCATTTCCCAAATCCCTTTTCCTGCTGAGCACTCATACTTTTAAATAACCTTCCAGTCAGTCCCCAACAGGATAGCACAAATATCCCAGTTTTCAAAGCCTACTATTAATAATAACTTGTGTTTGTATAAGTGTTTCATATACCCCCTAAGCAGTTCCACATCAAGTATTTTCTTCACATTCAATGAAAAATTCTTCACCTTCATCCATGAACCAGTATTGTAAAGTAAGTGGGATTGGGCCATCTTATACATGAAGAAACCAAGGCTCAGAGAAGTTGTCATTTGTCTAATATCATATAGCAAGTTAGTGGTTAGAACCATTAATCTGAGTGCAATGGACCAATTTAAACCCAAGTCCAATAGACGAATTTAACATATCTTTCCCAAGCATCCAAATGTATACACTGAAGTAAAAAGTGAGCTGGCACAAATCTTGTTATTTGAGAGTTCACAATTTAACAAAATAACATTATACTCTTGCAATTGAAAATAACATGCTTACAACATATGTGTACATATATGTGCAAACACACACACACACACACACACATATATATATATATATATACACATATACATGTGGTATACACACATACAAAGTGGGTAAAGTGTTTTGGCATTTGTTGATTCTCTTGAACCCTAAAGCCAGGCATGTTATTGGCATTACAACTCAGAAGTGGGTACACATGTCAGATGAAGCTGACTAATGGAAGTTACAGGAGGAGGAAATAGTTTTTTTTCCTATTATTTTTAAAAATTTATTTATTTTCTTGTTTACATCATTCATTTCCATGAGATTTTGAGTTACAAATTTTCTCCTCATATTTCCCCTACCCCCCACCCCAAAACACTATCCCACTGTATAACCCCTGCCCCAGTCTCCTCTCTCCTATGTCCTCCCCCCTCGCCCCTCTGATTTTCTGGTAGGGCAAGATGGATCTCCATACCTCATTGCCTGTATATCTTAATTCCCAGTTGCATGTAGTTAATAATAATAATACATATTTTTAACATTTGATTATAGAACTTTAAATTCTAGATTCTTTCCCTTCCTCCCTTGTCACCCACCCCCACTGGAAAGACAAGCAATTCAATATGGGCTGTACATGTGTAGTTACGCAGAACGTCTCCACAATGGACATATTGTGAGAGACTGATTATACGTCCCTCCTTCCTATCTCACCCCTTGTTCTATTCTCTACCCTGTCCCTTTACAGAAGTGTGTGCTTCCAGCAATCCTCCAGCCCAACCCTGCCATCCCCTCCATCATCCCACAGGAGGAGGAAATGTTAATATGGGAGGGGAATACTAACAACAAGAGTGGGAGATGTAGAATAATGGATAATAATAAAATCATAAAATCTTAGAATTCAGTAACTAAAATGGACTTCATAAATCCGTTAGTCTAGTTTTTCGCTCAGTGTATGAATTCCCTCTTCAATGTCCTGAAAAAAGTACTCATCCACCCTCTGTTTGAATACCTTTAGGGGAGGAGAACTCACTACTAATATTTGGAAGTGTTGCAGGGGAATCTGTGTTTTTCTGCTTCCATGATTCTGTCCTGCATTAAAGAGTAATACATTGCAGAGATCTTGGACAGCTAGGTAGCTTAGTGGTTAGATTGCCGGGCCTGGAGTCAAGAGAATCTGAGTTCAAATGCCTCAGACACTTACTAGCTGTGTGACCCTGAGCAAGTCACTTAATGCTGTTTGCCTCAGTTTCCTCATCTGTAAATGACCTGGAGAAGGAAATGGCAAACCTCTCCAATAGCTTTGCCATGAAAACCCAAAATGGAATCATGGAGAGTTGGACATGACTGAAAATGACTGAACAAAACAGAGATCCTCTTGGGTCTCACAAACTTGGTCCAACAATAGTCTTTATATCAAAGTTAGTTAATTCAGCAGAAAGCAAGTGGAGGAATAAAAAACATAATGAAGTCCCCAAAGATTGTTTAAAGTCTCCTTTGTCTTATACCATTTATACCTCTGGGTCCTATGCCTGCTGTTGGTTGCTTTTTTTGACAAGGAAACAGAGAAATTAACGAAGTAATGTTTTATACTTTTTAACTACAAAGGCCAATAGAAGTCCCAGAGAGCAATGGTGTATTTGTTCAGTCATCTGTGAGTAATTTCTACTATATTGCACCTCCTCACATGGAGCAGGGAGACTACAGATGCCTGCTACCTCTATTAAAATCTGCCACGTTATCAAGCATCATGGAAGTTTTCCTGGTTTGCTTTGCAAACGTGGCCAGGCACAGCTGAAAGCATGGTCATTTCTGTTGCTCCCATATAATCACTTGACCCTGAGTGTAAAGTACAGTCTCACAGAATGAGGAGAGATCTCTGAGTCCATCTAATCGTCTAACCCAACTCAAACCTCTACGGCATCTCTAACAAGCCCTCGTGAAGACATCTAGTGACAGGGAATCTCTTAAGTCTCAATGTAGGCTGGACGCCTCTAATTTTTAGGAAGTATTCTCTGTCTCTGTAAAACATTTGCCAGTTTTCCCTATTCTTCAATCTTGAGTCAAGCAGTCCCCTTGGCACCTACCTTAGGCCTATGTAGATCCTTCCTTGGTGTCTCAGATCCATTCTGTAGAGTCTGAGTCCCCTCTGTCCAAGCCCTGTTCTCCAGTCACAGTCCGTGACCCTGGTTCAGGCCTTGTCACTTCTTTCCTAACCTATTTCAATAGTCCTTTCAAAGATTTCCTACTCCCAAGTTTTCTATTCTCCAGTGTATCCTAAAGATCCTAAAAATCAGGCTCTCTCTCTCTTTGATTTTTGGAGGGGAGAGGGCAGGGCAATTGGGGTTAAGTGACTTGCCCAAGGTCACACAGCTAGTAAGTGTGTCAAGTGTCTGAGGCCGGATTTGAACTCAGGTCCTCCTGACTCCGGTGCTCTATTCACTGTGCTGCCTAGCTGCCCCTAGGCTATCTCTTGGAAAGCCTCATCTTCATCTTTTAGAATCCTGACTTTCCTTCAAAGCTCACTGATAAGCCTTCAAGGCTTCCTCTGGGAAACCATCCCTAATCCCTTCTGATGTTATTATGCATTCCCTCTGCAAATTACTTAGTATCTCTCCAGTGGAATGTAAACTCGATGAAAGTTATACTTATGACTCAGTCCATTACTGACCATGGGAACAAAGAGAGGTATCATAGGACTGGAAGAAGCACATTATTGTTTTTCAGAGAAGGGGAAGAGAATACAATTTGAAAATTATGGAGCAAAGATCTCAGCCATTCTTGTTTTAGTCTATTATTTATATTTATTATTTTATTAATAATACATTTTATAATTTTTTTGACTTTTAAATTTATTTTTTTTTTAGTTTCCAACGTTCACTTCCATAAGATTTTGAGTTTTAAATTTTCTCCCCCTCCCTCGTCTATCACACTCCTCAAGCTGGCATGCAATCTGATATAAGCTATACATATACATTCACATTAAAAATATTTCACATGTAATTTTATTTATTATTAAAGAAATAGTAAGTGAACATCCAGAAAAGGAAGCAGTAATCACCAAGAGCTAAAATAGCTTCATAAGCACACACTTCTGTAAAGGACAGGGATAAAGTAGAGAATAGAACAAGTAGGGGACAGAATAGGAAGGAGGGAAATATAGTCAGTCTTTCACAATATGTCCATTGTGGAGATGTTCTGCGTAACTACACATGTATGGCCTGTATTGAATTGCTTGTCTTTCCAGTGGGGATGGGTGACAAGGGAAGAAGGGAAGGAATCTACAGTTTAAAGTTCTAAAATCAAATGTTAAAAATGTATACATATATAAATGTATATATATTATTATCATTATTATTATTTACATGCAACTGGGAAATAAGATATACAGGCACTGGGATAGCAAGATCCATCTTGCACTACTGGAAAGTTAGAGGAGTCATGGGGGAGGATATAGGAGAGAGCAGATTGGGGGGCTATACGGTGGGATCGCTGTTTTGGGGTGGTGGGTAAAGGAAAGACAGGGAGAAAATTTATAACTCAAAATTTCATGGAAATGAATGATGTAAACTAAAAATAAACAAAACTTTAAAAAAAATAAAATAAAATAGCTTCATACCAGAATAATCTCATTTCCATTTTTGACAGAGTTTCTAGACTGGTTGATCAAATATAATGTACTTGAATTTTGGCAAAGAATTCGAAAATGTCTCTTTTGTTATTTTTGTGGAAAATATATGGAGGTGGGCTAAGTGAGAACCCAGTTAAGTAAATTCAGAAGTGATAAAATGGCCATATCCATTGGTGATTTAATTAGGAAGTCTTTAGTGGAGTTTCCTAGGGATCTATGCCAAGCATGCTCATCAGATTTATAGATACCAATAAAACTGAGAGGGTAAGCTAACTGATTGGATGGCATAGTCAGGATCCAAAAAGATTTTAATAAACTAAAACATTGCGTTAAATCTAGTAAAAAATTAAATGTATAAGGAAAGAAAGGTATTAATGAGTTTTCCCCAGGCTCAGTTTATGTATTCACAAGATATAGTCACATATTATGAGTTTTTAATGTGTTAACAAGGTATAACATCCTTTGAGTCAAGAAGGGAGCAAAGTGATTGAGTAAGCAAACAAATTAGTCACGTCCCTGGGGGCTTTAAGTGTTGAAGAGATTGTCACCCAGAAAATGTTGGAGGAAATAGACTGATGGAGTTGTGGGGTGAGGCAGGATTTCCTTCTCTTCCATATCAACATCTGTCTTATAGTTTTGACAGAGAGTTAGTGGAACTGTAGGATATCATGCATCCAGGTAGGACAGAGTCATGAACTTCAGATAGACACAAAGAGAGGGAGAAAGCATGACACCTGGCAAGAGGGAAGAGAGCTAGCCATGAAGAGGAGCAGATCCACCCAGTGGAGACCCTATATTGAAGGGGAGCTGCATTAGGACTATACAAAGAGAGAAAGCACTGCAGTACAAGGTGTTGTGAATTGCCTTTGCTGCCATGTATCCTACACATGGGCAACTAAGTGGCACAGTGGATAGAGCACTGAGCTTGATCAGGAAGACTCATCTTCATGAGTCTGAGATCTGGTCTCAGACACTTATTGACTGTGTGATCCTGGACAAATCACTTAATCCTGTTTGCCTCAGTTTCTTATCTGTAAAATGAGATGGAGAAGGAAATTGCAAACCACTCCAGTATCTTTGCCAAGAAAACCCCAAATGGGGGTCACAGAATTGGACACTCCTGAAATGACTGAAAAGCAAATCTTACACATGTATCTCCCTACCACTGAACTTTTAAGTTTGGGCCCACTTCCCATGGATGCTGTGTGTATTTGTGGGAGAGTGCACCCCATATTTATGGAAGTAATGCCTTTCATAGTTATAGTTTTTATTATACCACCTTAGTAAATGTCTTTGCTATGAGCCAACTATGCATATTGGCTGAATATTAATGGGAAATTCAATGAGGGCTCCTGAGTTAGGAGTGCAATCCCCTAGGGTCAACTTTTAAACACAGAGTAATCACTCCTCCAGAGCCCCAACACACAAGTGAAAGACAGTTTGAGAAAATAATGCGTAGAAGTATGATATAAATAAAAAGATACATGTAGCCTTACACTTAGGTTCACAAATAATAGTTCAAAGTTACATGACTAGAATATAATTCATCTGAAAAAATATGGGTTGTGGTGCATGGCGAGTTCAATGTGGGTCACCAATATGATATAGCTACCAAGAAAGCTAATGAGATCTTAGGCCGTATATTATATTCTGGCCTTGAAAGATAATAACACTACTATACTTGGCCTTGTTCAGACCATCCCTAGATTATTGAGTTCTAATCAGGATGGCACATTTTAGTAAGGACATGATAAACTGAAAGGTGTTAAGGAGGGTACAACCTTGAGTTCACATCTATATCAGGATAGGTTGATGGAATTGGGCATGTTTACCTATGTTTTCTTGGAAGGGAGAATGTAGGTGGGCATGAGAGTTGTTTTCCAATGTTTGAAGAACTATCAAATAGAAAATGGATTAAACTTGTTCTGACTAGGAATGATGGGTAAAAATTGAAAAAAGGCAAATTTATATTTAATCTTTGGAAAAAAATATAACTTCCTAAGCAATTACAAAGCTGTGTATTTCAAAAGTGGAATGGGCTTTGTCAGGAAGTGGCGGCTTCCCTCTTGCTGGGGACATTCAAGAGAATATTGAATGCCCACTTTTCAGGTATGATGATTCTTAGATAAGGGGTCTGTAGATAGATTTGAGGGAGTCTGTGAAGCTGGATAACAGGGGAAAGATACATCTTTGTTTACATTAACTTCTAATTGAAATGAAGCATTTCTTTTAGTTAAAAATAAAAAAAAAAAAACCCTAATTCTGAAAAGAGGTTTATAGCCTTCACTAGACAGTCAAAGGCACACACACACACACACACACACACACACACACACACACACAAGTTAAGAACCCCTCATGTAAAAGTAATTATTATTCTGGTATGAGTTGCAGTAGATGGCTTCTGAAGTCGCTTCTAACGCTATCGTTCTGTGATTCTATTAAGTTCTAATCCTTCCATGTGACAAATCTTTAAATACTTGAAGACAACCTTTCCTGTGCCATTTAATTCTTCTCTTATCAGGGCAAAGTACTTCCAGCTTCTTTATAAATTCTTCATATGGCATAATCTTCAGTCCTCTCATCATCCTGATTTCCTACCTCTGGATCTTTGTCTGTTTGTAGGTGTCTCCTGATTTCCTACCTCTGGATCTTTGTCTATTTGTCGGTGCCTCTCCCAGTAGCACTTTCTGCCATGTCCTACTTATTATTAACTTTGAATTAATATGAATGCAAAGTGAAGCCTTATGTTAATTCACCAGTCAACAAACATTTATTAAGCACCTACTGCGTACAATGCACTAAGCACTGGGGATGCACAAAGACAAAAGACAGTCCCTGTCCTCAAGGAACTCACAGTTTAATGGGGGAGACAACAAGCACAAAAAATATATACAGACAAGCTATATACGGGAAAAAAAATAGGAAATTATTGGCAGAAGGAAAGCACTAGAATTAAGGGGGGTAGGGAAAGAATTCCTGTAGAAGATCAGATTTTACTTGGGGCTTGAAGGAAGCCAGGAGTTGGAGATGAAGATGGAGAGTATTCTGAGCTGAGAGACAGCGAGACAAATGTCAGAATGAAAGATGGAGTGACTTGTTGGAAGAACAGCCAGGAAGCTACTATCACTAGATTGAAGAGTTCATGGTAGGGAGTAAAGTGTGAAAAAACTGGAAAGGTAGGAGGGGGCTAGGTCTTTTGTTAGTTTAGCAGACTATCCTTAAATGAACATTTCTTTGATCTGTGATCTCATTAAGGTGAGAACACTCACGCTTACGATTTTTTCGTGATTTTTACCTTCATCTACACTACTTTCTGCCAACTAATCACCCTACTACAAGAAGTAGACTACAGACTAATGGATAGTTTATATTTTCCTTTGTTTCATTGATTGCCATGGCCAAAGAATCCATCACCAAGTGACCAGCTAATACTCATAAAGAAGCCATAACCTGTGGCTGGGTCTGTACTAAAAGCCTTATCAGCATGGTGTAGCTTGAGTTCCACTAACATCACCCTTAAGAATCCATGATCACATTCATGCCATCGAGAGTCATCAGAGCAAATCTCTGTGGAATATTAAAAATACTCTTCATAAATTAACCACAAAGTATGAGCCAATCCATGTTTTGGACACTACATCATTCCTACTCCTGGGAACTGTTCTTACAGTGACCAAAAAGACAACAAAGTGACAGTGCCCATTGAGGCTAAGTAATGGTGTGGGTGTTGTTTCCATTTTTCCATACATAACATTTTAAACCAGAATCCAAATGCCTCATAAAAGAAAATATACCACAAATCTCAGTAATGATGTAGCAGTACCATAAGACATAAAGACCACAATTATCCAAACAAGGTTTTAAAGTTCGCATAAATTATTTGTATACTTAGAATCTAGATTTCAGAAGGATAATCAGAGGTACCTAATCATATGACTTTAATGTGCAAATGAGAATATGAGAACACTTGACTCATTCCTAGGTGTAGGTACAAAACAGAAATACAAAGATAATAATAGTAGTAGTAGTAGTAGTAAAAAAAAAAAATCATCTGAGTAATAACCACATACAATTCCCCCCCCCAAGATTCATGATCTTATTTAATTTGCATCATGATTTTTTTTTTCATTTCTTCAGTGCCCTTCTCAGCAGAACAGAAACAATGTTCCTGGGAAGAACTCCTACCATACTATAAAGAGTAAATTAGGTGGGTGAGATGACAAATTCTTTTCTCTTATTCATCATCTATTTTCATAACGTTTTGAAGGACACCTGCCTAAAAGGCTAAGTTTTCTTAGAATGGCCTTTTAGATGATAAATTATCAAAGAACTGCATTTGATGTCTATATGTCAAAAAAAGATCACTTTGGAGAGGAATCATGTATGTTCTCCTTAAGTCAGATGCACTATTATGTCTGCTTTTATTTCATCATTTGTACAAGCCTCCAGCCAAAACTTCAATCATTCTGCAAAAAAATCCACCAGAAACAAAATGATGCCAGTGGAAATACGGAGAGTGTGGCAGAAACTAAAAATTGATAGTTGATTATGTAAAACATCATATCAGCAACCAGTGCTATTGTGACATTAATGTGTATAGTCTTCTCTGAACCACAATTCAGATGACCTTTGTCTTATTTGTTTCTTCTTCGTTTTGAGAAGTCACATGGCATAGTAACCTCCTCGTCCCCCAGCACCCCAGCTCATCCTTCTGAGGATTCAGCACTAGGAAAAAATCATCTATCTTCTGAGCTCTGGTGTGTTTGTTATGAGCTTGCTTTGAGCCCTTCAGAACTATACTTGCTCATATCTATTTAGCTGTTTACGTGATTCCTTAAGCAAACACACAATCTACCTCAGAGCATGACTTTTGTCATACCGGCCACTTAATTAGGTCTAGATTCCTGTACCCATTCCCACAGACACTCCAAAGCCCATCTTTGAGGTTTATTATGCCACAGTGGGTGCATTTTTGTTAAACCACCCACACACCCAAACAAATGAATACATTTTTAGAATTAGTTTGCCAGTATTATGTTTGTAAAGACACTGACCCCTTTGGCAAAGAATTTCAAAGCACCCTGCAGAAAGAAGTCTATGAATCTTAGAAACCACTTTGAAGTCTGTAGGGGGTGAGTACTGCTATTCCCATAGATGGAGAAACTGGGGCAGAAGGAGGTTATGTGACCGTAACACTTAGTCATGTGGCAAGGAGGTGGCAGCTGTGATTGGAACTTTGGCTGTTCCAAACTCACAATGCAGGTCTAACCACAGGACTCCATTTCTAAATTCAGCTGAAGAGAGCTCAGCTCTCAGTGTCTTCTGTTATTGTCTGAGTCATTTCTCCCTTTGAAGATGATGGGCTTCATCCTGAACTCTAAGTTACCTCTGGAGAATCACACGACACTTTTGGAAAATAGTGCAAACGGAAGGGGTGACTTTATAAATGTCTTTATGTCTCCAGCCTACGTGGATGTGGTCTCACAGCACTTAGGAGCTTTGACACTTTATTAATTTGTACTCACTCGTGTATGTTGTGTTGTAAATTCTCTTAATCATTTTCATATGTGCATAATGTTCGCATGTGAATGTCTTTAGGAAGTAAAAGGACGGGGAGTCATTTAGAGTCAGCAATAAACAGTAACAGGCAATCTTCTGTAAAAGACCTTACCACTGACTGCTTGTCACCACTACCCCCACCCGGTGAACCTGATCTCCAAGACACCTCTTCTTTTCCAATCTCCCTTCTCTTCTGTATGAAAAAAGGATTAGATGGATGCTTCCTGAGTATTTGTAGCCATGGATCCCCATATAGCTGGAGGTTTTTATGCTCTCCTTTAATAAAACCTTAGAAAGTTAGAGGTAGAATGGATCTTTGAAACCTCACCTGATCAAATCATGTCTGACTTCCCTCATTTTACAGAAGAAACTCAACTGAGTTTACACAACTGAGATCTGTAAAAGTTAAGTG
This sequence comes from Pseudochirops corinnae, assembly GCA_028646515.1. Taxonomy (NCBI): domain Eukaryota; kingdom Metazoa; phylum Chordata; class Mammalia; order Diprotodontia; family Pseudocheiridae; genus Pseudochirops; species Pseudochirops corinnae. The sequence goes on along the minus strand of CM053587.1, from coordinate 214,464,077 downwards.
ACTTGTTCAACATCATGGCCAGTTAGGATCTAATACAGGACTGGACTGTAGGTCTCCTGCTTCTCCACCCCAGTGCTCCTTTATTTGACTCATTAATGCTGATTCTTGGCAGTCTGGACTCCTTCACTCACAGGCAAATCTCTGCAGAGCTCCACTGTTAGTATTCTATCTGGAGCTAAGCTTTTCCACAGTTAACATTTTAAAATTTAAAGTAAACTCTCAGTCTCACTGTTAAACTATTCTCTGGTTATAACATTCTTTGTCTGATTCAGGGCCATCTTAAGAAACCCAAACCCAAACCCTCTGTCCCAGTTTGGCTTTAATCTCATAGAAAGCAGCAAAAATTTTTATTACTATTTTAATGGAGACACTTGTGATGGTTTTGGCATCATGAGTACTACAGAAATCTCCCTTCCAACATGGAATCCAGACACAATGAATCTATTAATTGTTATCTCACAACTCCTTTGGTATCTTTGAATTCAAGGCTGAACCTTGAATCCTCATTGAGGATCCTCTATTAAAATTTAAATCCTTATTGGTTAAGCTTTGGCTCTTCTTCCCTCTCCACCCCCTGAGGTTTGCAGGTGCTGAGTCACACTGTTGGCACACAACAAATAATAATAATGATAATTAATGTTAAGTCAGAGATTCCTTTTTTAAAAAAAGAATCCCCTGAGTCCTTGCATGTAGGAAATCACAAATGTAATTGCTACAGCAAGCAGGCGGGAGAAGAGAAAAATTAAATAATGAACCATTCATTTTATACTGTATGTTCATGTGACTAATATCCACATGGAATGCCACTTTCATTCCCCCCCTTTAAAACTGTACAGATGTTCTCCATAGAAAACTGTATGAACAAACTTTAACCTCACGACTGCTATTATTTTGTAATAAAAGGCTTACAGCATAATGTGAGCTTTTTTTAGATTATAAGTTCCATGTGAGCAGTGTGTTGTTAATTTAATATTAATGCAATGCGCCAGCAGGAACTCAGCACAGAATCTAAGGAAAAGAATCCCTTTCCCGCAGCTGTTAGATCTGTTCAATCTAATTATTTTTGAACTACCTTTTACCCAAAATGAACACCTTCTTCAGATGGTTAGAGGAGGCCAGGGCCTCACTAACCATTTTGAAACTGAAAAATGGATAATTCAAAGCAAACAGCGTCTCTGCTCTGCCATGCTATAGGTTTTCAATAAATGTTTATTGCTGATGATAAATTACTTGATATTATTTTTCAGTGAGGTCTAGATATACAGTTGTCTTTTAAATGTTTTATATATAACAGATACAAACACGTACTTGACATTAATACACATTATTATTTAGAGCAGCGGTTCTCAACCTTCCTAATGCCGAGACCCTTGAATACTCATATGTGGGCGTGTCTGCATGTGGGCGGACTCGCCTGGAGATGGATAGAGGAGCAGTGTCTCGGTTCCTAAACGATCGGAAATATGTGTTTTCCAATGGTCTTAGGTGACCCCTGTTACCCTTGTGAAAGGGTTGTTCAACCCCCAAAGGGGTCGCAACCCACAGGTTGAGAACCGCTGATTTAGAGGCAGGTAGGTGGTATAGTGGAGAGAACACTGGGCCTGGAATTAGGAAGCCATGAGTTCAAACTTGGTCTCAGACATTTACTAGCTATATAACTGGGCAAGTCACTTAACCCTGCTTGCCTGTGTTTCCTCAACTGTCAAATAGGAATGAAAACAATACCTTGCAGGATTGTTGTAAGGATCAAATGAGATAATATTTATAAAGAGCTTAGTATTGGGCATATAGATACTACATAAATGTTTGTTCCCTTTCCCTTCTCTATTAGGGCTCACAGTCCTTCGCACAGTCCTCAAAATTTGACTGTATCATATATCACTATATCATATATCACATAGGCTGCCTATTAATGAGTTTTCTTTTAGAATAACCTTTAAAATAAAATCTAACCAACACATTTTTTTCCCCTGAAAAATCATTGAGGATTTAAAAATCTTTGGAAAATTTTCATTAAATTTATCTATATTGGAGCATAAACACTGCCTCCCTAGAGACACCTATGATTGAAGCCCCAGTACTTTATACAAAATTTCAAGTTTTCTCCCCACTCACTCCCCATCAAGTCAATGTAAGACTCTTGTCCCCAAGACTCTTGTCCTTGCCTCTCCAGTTTGTCACTTCACAAAATCACATCAGGTCTCTGTTGACAATTTATCTTTTCTCTCTTGCCTGTGTCTCTTGGTATTTCCTCTGCTACCGTCTAATTAGATGCAGAGCTTCAGACTCTAAAGTCATGGGGGCACAGAGAAACAGAACACCAGGAAGGACAGTAGGACATCTCCCTTGAGATTAACTGGACCTTCCCACTTCCTTGAACTTCCCCTTCTTCTCCTTCCTCAAGGCTTTTAATGGATAGAGAGGGAAAACTGGAACTTGAAAGTTCTGAATAACCCTTGAGATGAATGTCACCATTAAAGAGTGGTGGTAGCAGGGAAAGGGGAAGGGAGTAAGAATCTGTATAGTGCCTACTATATGCCAGGCACTGGACTAAGAGCTTTATTTTCCCCAAAATATGATCTCATTTGCTCATGATGTACCATACTCAGTGCAAATTTCAGAAAGCTGATGGGCCAATAGAAACCTGAGCACTTAGTGAAACGTTCAGCAGAAGAGCAATTACTTCTGATGAAATGGCCCATTTCCTTTCTCCACACCCCAGCTTCACCTAGCTGGTCCTCCCTTACCCTCAATCCCCAGGTTTCTCTTCACATTCACCTACATTCTCTCTTTTTTAATTGTTTTGCTGAGTTGGTTTTTTTTTTAATTCCCTACTGTTAATCTAATGAATAATAAAAGCTGTAGATCTTTCTTCAAAGGGTCATTGTCAGAAACAAATAAGATAATGTTTGCACGTTGTTGTGCTATAGAAATGTCGACTATTATAATTACTTATATAATTATTACTGTTGAATTCATCTAAATGGAAAAAAATTTTGAAGAGAGGCTAAAATGGGAAAGTCAGTTGTGTTTCTTTGTTTAGTTTTAGTCATTGATAACACCTTCCTCTCAATGTAGTCAAGGCAAAGTTTTCTTAGTCTCGGTTGATAAGATCTTTTGAGAGCTTTTCGAGTAGTCATTGGAGTGGTTGTCCAAGTGAAATTCGCAGACTTGTTGGGGTCCCTAAAGACCTATTCAGGGGATCCATAAGGTCGAAACTATTTTCATCATAGTGATGCAACATTATTTGCCTTGTAAAATGCTACTTCTTTTTCCAACTACATGTCTGTATGAGACCAGATTTTCTTCATATACTTCAACTGAAACAACATTTCACAACAGATTGAATATAGAAGCAAATATGAGAATCCAACTGTATTCTGTTAAGCCAGACATTAAAGAGATTTGCAAAAGTATATAAAACAATGCCACTATTCTCACTAAATTTTTTTGTTTTGAAAAATATGGTTATTTTTCATAAACATGTATTAACATCAAATGAATTGATTATTTTAAATGAATTAATAAATTTTAACCTATCAATTTTAATTTCTAATATGGCAAATATCAAGAGATATAATCCACATAATCAAAAGCTCTTTGAGGTCCTCAATAATTTTAAGAGTGTAAAGGAATCCTGAGACTAAAACCTTTGAGAACCTCTCTTTTAGAGTAACCATATGTTCAGTTTCTAACGTGGCATCATGGGCACTCAGATACTAGATAAGTAACTAGATAAATAACTATTTTTAATGATGATGATCAGCTTTATAAATAGATTTCAGCTATCATAAGGCCTGTGAAAACTGTTAGATTTAGTGATATTCTCCCACATTTACGACTCGATTCTCATCCTCTGCAGGACTAACTTTCAGACCTTACTGCAATATTCTGCTCACAACGACCACACCATCAGCATGACTGACTATCTGGCCTCCTTCCACCATTCTGCATATCACCAAACTGAAGGAAACAATCTGTTCTTCTGCCCCTACCTTCCTTTGTGGAACCTCTACCAGTACTTTCTTTACTGCTCCAGTTTTTTCCTTAACATTTGGGATTAAATGTTGCAATCATACTACAATTGTAGTCAAGCCTTGTTCCTCCTCCACACCTACTGTCTCACCCCAGGAGTCTAGGGCTGTTTGGTCTGGCTTCTGTAGTTCCTAATAGTAGCCAACAACTCCTGGGCACAGCATTCCTCATTTAGCATTTTTAATTAAAACCCACTCCCAGACTGAGACTTGTGTGAGTGATCCTGCTGGTCTGAAACCGTCAGCATTGTTGTGGTATTTATTATTACACCTGTCAGGCAGAAGGCTCTCTGGAACAGTGCTGCCAAGGGAGGGGGCAGGGATGAGGGTTAATCGTTCTTGAAAAATAACATATTACTGGTATGGCCATTTAGTGAAGAGAACCAGCAAATGCCACATGTCCAATACTTACTTTTTCTCATTCTACCCCCTTTTCCACTCTCCTGTGATCATCACTAAGCAATCTGGCAAAGGAACAATTTCTAATAACAGTGTGGATAATACAGAGAAAAGATAGTGTTCTCCTATTACAACTTATAAAGGTCTTTATCCCAACTTTTCCTGTTTTTAAACCCCTGCAGCATTATTCTGGATGCTTTCCTCAATGTCATCCTGTATGAAAAAAACATGCCTGGCACTAGGATGATAATTTTACTTTCACTATTTTCACACATGTGTTTTACAAACATTTTACATAATAAAGGTGCTGGGCTAAGTGAGAAATGCATATATTATGTGTGTGTTATGAATACACACATTTGTGCATATATACATATGCATATACATATAGATACTGTATATTATATATGTATACATACACACATATGCATACATACACATACAACACACAGTGTATATACACATATACATACATACGTACGCACACACATATACATATACCCGTGAGTGTGCTGGTAAATGTTCAATAACTAGCTTTCAACCCCTCCCCCCCCAAACACACACACACCACATCCTGGAAAAACTTTAAAGTTTAATCTGCATTATGACCCTTTTCTCCCTTATTTTTAAGGGTAGCCAATAAGACAATAAATCAATTATAGTAGTGTAGTGACTTGCTGTATAGAGTTGGATTATTTCTGAGATGTAAATATTCTCATTAAAAACTTAGCAATCAGCTCTGAGCTGGCCCTAGCACAGTGGTTCTCAACCTATGGGTTGCAACCCCTTTGGGGGTCGAGTGACCCTTTCACAGGGGTCACGGGGATCGCCTAAGACCATTGGAAAACACATATTTCTGATGGTCTTAGGAACCGAGACACCCCTCCTCTATCCATCTCCAGGTGGGTCCGCCCACATGTAGACATGTCCACATACTAGTTTTAAAGGGTCGCGGCATTAGGAAGGTTGAGAATCACTGGTCTAAAGGAAGTCCTTCTTGAACCTAAACTCAAATTATTATTGTTCTCCCTCTCCTCAGATTGTCTCATATTTACTTGACATCCTACATGTTACAACCCCCAATAGAATAAAAGTTCCTTGGCATCAAGGACTGTTTTGTTTTAGTTAGTTTGTTTGTATATCCAACAATTAGCACAGTACTTTGTATATCAAATATGGTTAATAAATGTTTATTAATTTATGTCTTATTTATATGAACAGATATGGGCATATGTCTGATATATGTATATGTGTATGTAAAAAATGCACACGCATGCATTGTAAACATCTATACATTTATCTATATAATATTTTATATACATATAACATTTTATGGGCAGCTGAGTGGCAGAGTGGATAGACTGCCAGACCTGGAGTCAGAGAGATTCATCTTCCTAAGTTCAAACTAGCCTCAGACACTTATTAGCTGTGTGATCTTGGGCAAGTCACTTAACCTAGTTTGCCTCAGTTTCCTTATCTGTAAAATGATCTGGAGAAGGAAATGGCAAACCACACCATCATCTTTGCCAAGAAAACCCTAAATGGAGGTCACAGAGAGTTGGACACAACTGAAAAATAAATAACTGTACACAACAACAAGTTATACAGGGTGGCCCTAAAGTCTGGACACATAGGAAATCTCATTAACTATGCATATTTTTAAGAAATGAAATGAATGAAATTTTCAACAATATCCTATCTAATTATTTATTTAATTATTTGTTTAGTTATGAATATTATATTTAATTATAAATACACTATAAAATAATTTATTTAATTAACAATCTCAATTATTTAATTAGCATAAATTTTAGCCATGACAATTTCATGTGGAATAAAAACTATTCATTAACTATTTTTCATATTAATTAGATTAAATTAATTAATGAGATTTCCTGTGTGTCTCCTCTGTCTTCCTATGAAATCTCATTTATGCTAATTAAATAAAATGTCGAAAATTTCCTTCATTTCATTTCTTGAAAATATGCATAGTTGATGAGATTTCCTATGTGTCCAAACTTGAGGGACACAGAATGGATCATGTGAGGCTGGAGGAAAGATAATTTGTGATTCAAAACAGAGAAGGCTTCCCCAGATAAGACAAGGCAGCATCTGTTTTGAAATCTGAGCGCTTACTATGTGCCATGCACTGTGTTAAATGCTTGGAATACAAATATGAATAAAAACAAAGATGGTTCCTGCCCTCAAGGGGCTTACAATTTAGTGGGGAAAAACAGCCCACTAAAGAAAGCTGAAAAACTGGGGTGGGGGTGTTCTGGGTTTAAGAAACCTCTGTTAAATTGGCTAAGTAAAATTTCTTCTTCTTGAATTTAAATAAGGAATTTTATCATTCCAGTAATGGAAAGAACAACCATACTACAAGTGTTCTGAAGGAGAAACCCAAAAGCAGTGTAACTGGTAGGAAATAAGGAGAAAAATTATGTTGAGCCCTTTCTTTAAATAGAGGCCCTGGATCCCGTGCCTTGACCTCCAGTCAAAAGATCCAGTCAAAGGGGCAGAGGGCACTGATGAGATGTGAAGACCAGGCTGAATAAATCTTTCAGGATAATGAAATTTCCCAATGACAGATTTCCTGGGGAAGGAAGCCTTGATGGAGAGTTCCAAGAAGTCCAAAAACAGTGGAGCTGGTGTGGGTAGGATTTCAGTGATCATGAATGCAGTCAGGGATAAAAAGAGGAATCAGTCAATCAACAAGCATATAATAAGGGTTTACTATGTGCCAGGCATTGTGCTAAGCACTGTGCATACCTAGGCAAAAAACAAAAAACAGTACCTGCTTTCAAGGAGCTCACAGTCTAATTGGGGAAACTAGTTGTTGTTTGTCCTTCATTCTCAAAAAGGACCATGACATCAAGAAGATGATGCTATGACTTGCAAGTGAATTGGATTTAAGTGAGGAAGGGCTGTGCAAAGTATCAGCCTCACTTTCTTCTCTAGAGCCATCTGGGTCAAGGAGCAAGGTATAGATCAGGACAACTACAGTTGGCCCCCAGTTGGGGAGACTACAAATGCAAGATAGATACAGATTATATGGATGGCAATCTCAGAGTTGAAGGCACTAGCAGCTTGGGGAGGGGAGGAGCGGGCAGGTAGGGATGTCTGGAAATGATTCCTGAAGAATATGATATTTGAATAAAGTCTTGCTCTGTTTTAAGTGAGCCAAGAGGCAGAGAGAAAGAAGGAAAACATTCCAGGCAAAGGGAACAGCCAATGAAAAGGCTGGGAGCTAGAGAAATGGAAGAAGGAATGTCCTATGAGAGGGATAGGTAAATAGGCCATGGTAGCTAGAGAGCCCCATAAGAGTTTATATTTGATTCTGGAGGTAATGGTGAGACCATTGGAATTTACTAGGGGTGGGGCGGGGTAATAGATCTCGGCTTGAGGAAAATCACTTTGGTGAGTGAAGAATAGCATGGAGTGGGAAAGAGAGAGACAGGGAGACAATTAGAAGAGCACTAAAATAGTCTAGGCATGAGGTAATAGTAACCTGAATTACAGTGGCAGTTGTATGAGTAGAGAGATGGGGTACACACCTATAAGTATGTTTTGTCTATATGCATATCCAAATAAATATGTGTATGTGCACATGTATACGTGTGTAGGTTGTACATACACACAGAGACACATTTGTATATCTATCTCAATCACCTGCAGAGATAATAATTGAACCTATGGGAGCTGATGAGATCACCAAGTGAGATAATATGAAATGAATAGATAAAAAGACACAGGACCCAAAAAATTAATGAACATTATATACTAAAGGAGACAGAGAGTGAGTTAGAGAGGAAAACAAGCGGCGAGCAAGGTCATGAAAACCTAAAGAGAGAGAATATCTTGGTGGGGGGGTGATCAGTGGTGTCACATGTCGCAGAGAGGTGAAGACAGCTGAACATTAGAAAAAGAAAGCAAGCCATGGGATATAGGCAGCCCCCATTTTTTTAAAATGGTGAGATTTCAGGTCTCTTCTAGCTTGAAAATTCTTATCTAATTTATCTAATCTTTTACTCAAGGTATGAGTAAGCCCAGAATGTTCAGTTAAATTGATGGAAGTGTGGGTTTTAAAGGAAGTAGTAGAAATTGAATAGCATCAAAGTGAAAAGTTATATAGAACAGAAGTCATTACGTATATACACATACATACACACATATACATATATATATATATATATATATTCTGTATATTTGGTAGCACCAAATATACAGAAAGAATCATCTTGAGCTGCAATTCAGGATAATTCCAGGACACCAAAATCACCTTAGCATGGAGTCTGTAAGACTTTTAAAAATTTGAATTATCTTTTTTTTTTTTTACAATCTTTTTCATTTCAGTGCCTTACACGTAGTAGGTGCTTGATAAATATTTATTAAATTGACTAAGTAAAATTTCAATAAGGAATTTTATATTTTTAATAAAGAAAAGAACAACAATACTGCAAGTGTTCTGACTGGGAAAACTGATAAACTTTTTTTCTCTCCTGAGGTATGTTTGTACAAATACTTTACCTTGTTCCTAAGTATCTTATCAGATAGTAAACAAGGGTTTTACCTACTAAGAATTTATGGAGGTAGTATTGGAAAAGAAATGCGTCATCTTTTAAGCTGATTTACAACCCCAGATAATTTTTCCTACATGTAAAGCCAGTTTCTTCCTTTAATAGGCTACTTTGAAAGAAAAAAAAAAATGGGACAGTTGGGGGAGGGAGAATCATCATTAAAAGTGGTTGATGAAATCTTTCTTCCTCCCACCTCTCTTTCCCTCCTAGCATCCTCCTTGATCACCTTAATCCTTAAAAGCATCAAGAGCCCCAAAGGAAAACGAATCTTATGTGGAACACACAAAAAAATGGCAATTCCAGTTTCTATATTAGATTATAAAGTAGAAAGACTTCAGGAAACCCACAATCCACAGAACAGCACAATGTCATCATCAGGGGCTCAGCCCTGACTCTGACCTGTAGTACCCCCGTCCTGCAGCTGACAGCTCAGCAGAACCCTCCTCCCCCATCACTTTATCACAATTTCAGCTTTTTTGGCCTCATTTGATTGGCCCTGGTTTCAGCCTCCTCTGATTGGCCCTGGCTTCTCTGACTTAGCAGACCAGCCCAGCAAATCAATAGACTGCACTCAAGAGCATAAAGATGAATTGTCAAAGCCCAGGCCTCTGCAGGGGGAGAAAAAAAAAATAACATAGAGACTGCAGCTGGAAGGACACTAAGAAAGCCTTTTCTGTTCTGACAGGAGCCTTCTGGACTCGGTATGTTTGCACATCAACTCCATGGCACCCTTCCAAGATAATTTGTGAACCCTAGTTCACACTATTTTCAAAGTAGGTCATTCAGTGTAATCTCAGCAGAGGAGGGATATATTGTCAGCAACAGCCACCAGAGACTGTGAGGAGGACAGGACCTTGCAGACAGAGGGCTGGGCAAAATTAATATCAGAGAACCATGAGGCTGCCTGCTCCAAGGCCAGCTGGATCAAGGTGTGTTTGCTTGACAGCTGACAGACGGTAATAATACCAACATGAGAAAAGTGAATCTAATTGCACCCATATTTCTTTTTTTTTGCAAATAGAACAGCTTCTCCAGTGAGCTCCTTTCCTCTCCTTTTCTATGCAAACTACCTGAGGGATTCCTGTTCACTCATTCTCAAAGGGGTTGGCTGTCTGTCGTTCCAGATTATGCCCAGACACAATGGCTTTTGCAGAAATGTTTCATGGACTGGGTGGTGCTGTAATTCTTCCCTTCATTATGTGCTTGGAGGTGCCACCTTCCAATTTTATTATTGCTGCTATTTGATGTCCTTTGAGTAAGGCCCATCAGGACCTGCTCCAAGCTGGCAACATGGAAACACTTGGCATATGCTTTGATGTGGTTTCCAGATGCCAGGGCAAGTTCCTTAAGTTAGGTCCAAGTGCAGGAACAGGGTCCTTCTTTGCCCCTTCTCCCACATGTCTTGTGCCTTACTGAAGAGGAAGCTACTGTCTACTTTGCTGTCTTCCTGAGCCAGCCCCACACCAGCCCCCTCCCTCAATATAATCACAGATCTCCATGTGCAAACATGCACATATGTGCCCAAACACATTTTCAAGGTACTCATTCTGTTGTTCACAGTTACAGAAACAAGACTCCCTATCTGTCAAATTCCATAAATCATTTCTCAGCTAAGCCAGGCCAGATGAATCTCCAAGCATAAGTTAGCATCGAAACATAGTCATAGGTCAGAAATCTTGTTATAGTGATCCTGATTTTCTGTCCCTGCAATTAGTGGGCGACAAACACCTGTTATATCATTACTGGGCACCCTACTGAGCACTTCAGCCATTGCTGACATGGAGGTTCTGAGTAAGTGATGCTTTTCTGTAATAAACTTTAGGTCTTCAAATTGTCTTAATGTAGGTTCTAGCCACAACAAAATGTATTTGGGCACCTAATCTGTGCCAAGCACTGTGCCAGGAATGTAAGAGAGTATAAGACAAAATTTTTACCTCTAAAGAACTCACCATGTAATTTGGAAGATAATTTGCATATGATAGAGGAAGAGTCATAGACTGAGGTCTTATTCTTTGTTGTTCAATTGTTTTCAGTTGACACTGGGGTAGTTTACCATTTCTTTCTATAGCCCATTCTATAGATGAGGAAACTGAGACAAACTGGTTAAGTGACTTTCCCAGCTAACGCAGCTAGTGTCTGAAGTCAGATGTGGAATCAGGAAGATGAGTCTTCCTGACTCTAGGCCCAGCACGCCATCCATTGTGCCACCTAGCTGCCCCATAACTAAGACCCACTGGATTGTATAGAAAGACATCATTGAAATCATGGAAGGTTTCATGGAGGAAGACAGCAGCCTTTGAGCTAGACCCAAAAAGTAGAATAGGATGAGAGTGTTTGGAAAGAAGGAAAAAGGTCTTCGAACAAATAGCATTGCAAGCTGTTTTAATGTATATGATGTTTTGAGCACAGAATTTGACATGAGGTCAGGTCTGTGTCAAACAGCATTTTATACCACACTGGACAGTTTATGAATAACTATCTTTCTCCATATATACATATATATGTAGCTGTATGTATACTCTCTCTACATAGACATAAACATATATGCGTGTGTGTATGTGTGTATATATATATGCTTTCCACATAGGTGTGTAGTATATACATGTATGTGCATATATGCTTTCCATATATGAATAGATGTGTAATATGCTATATATGTGTGTGCATATATACATTTATAAGGGGAGAGAGTACACACATACACATATACATGTGTTTGAGGGAGATGTGCTTGTATACTATGAATGTTTGGGTTCATGTATGTGTTTCTCAAAAAATTATTTGAAAATATATTTTTAATGTACATGTCCGCTACATTGGAGTTTTCCTTGAGGCTTATCATGCATAACCCCAGACTCACAGCCCACAACTAAGAAATAGCCATGAATTGTCTGGTAATACGGAACAAAGAGATGAATAAAGATTGCATGATACACTTTATACTGAATTTTCATCTTGGTTAATATTTAATCCCTGCTAGTCATAGATAACCTGTAGGAAAAGTTGGTTTCTCTACAGCAGTGGTTCTCAACCTTCCTAATGCCACGACCCTTTAATACTCATATGTGGGCATATCTGCATGTGGGCAGACCCACCTGGAGACAGATAGAGGAGCGGTGTCACAGTTCCTAAGACCGTCGGAAATACGTGTTTTCTGATGGTGTTAGGCGACCCCTGTGACCCCTGTGAAAGGGTTGTTCGACCCCCAAAGGGGTCGCGACCCACAGGTTGAGAACTGCTGCTCTACAGTATGACCAGAGAAATGTTTTTTGTCTTTTTGTTTAAAGATGTCAGGCCTAACAATGGATCACGCTCTGGGACATGGATTTGCTGGGGGAAACCACCATGACCTGTACCCAAGCTCACTTCTTGTTCTCCTCTTTCAGGTCCTACTATTATGATGCAGTTTATAAAATGCATATATGTCTGTTGAATTTCCTTTTTGAAAGTCAATAATAGTTCATTCCACAACATCACAGTGGAGACATCACCTGTCTAGAATCAGAGGACTGAGTTCGATCTAGGCCCTGCCCCTTATTACAGGAAGCCTTCCTCAACCTGTCCTGATTCCAGGGCCTTCTCTCCAGTATTTATTTCCTATTAATCCTGGATAGAGTTTGCTTTGTATATATTTGTTTGCATTGTGTCTCCCCCATTAGAATGTAAGCTTCTTGAAGGCAGGGACTATCTTTTTGCCTTTTTGTGTGTGGGTGTCCTTAGTACTTAGCATAATGCCTGGCACATAGTATGCCCTTAATAATTGCTGATTGATTGATTAACCTTGAGCAATCATATGACCTTAAAGGGTCATACCTGCAAAATGAGGATGTTAGATTAGATGAATTCTAAGGACCATTCCAGCTCTAAATCTTTGATCCTATTGCAAATGAAAAGGAAAATAATTATATGCTAAATTATGTACAATTATAATGACCAACCTTGCTGGGAAAAATAAAAAATCTGAGAAAATGTACCCCCCTCTCTTCTTTTTTTTTTTGGAGGGGGGAAGGCAGGGCAATTGGGGTTAAGTGACTTGCCCAAGGTCACATGGCTAGTTTTGTGTTAAGTGTCTGAGGCTGAATTTGAACTCAGGTCCTCTTGCCTCCAGGACTGGTGTTCTATTCACTGTGACACCTAACTGCCCCATCCCCCTCTCTTCTCTAGAGAAGTGGGGCAGGGTATAGAACATATAATTGTCAGACCCAGTTGATGTGTTGGTTATTTTTGTAGAGCTGCTTTTCATTTTTCTTCCTCTTTAAATCTTTCCTTCAAAGTATGACTGCAGGTGGGAGCCTTAGGAAATAAATGTGATGTAAAATAAAAAGGTATAAATAAAATAAGAAAAATTGTATTTTAATAATAAAATGTCAATATTCAAACAAATGAGTAGAGCTGAATCAAAGGCTGCTTTTTAAAGAGTCTTTGCTTTGGATGAGTGTGAAATGATAAAGGAGTAACAGGGCAGTTAAACAGCCGGTAGAAAATGAAACATCTGAAGCAGCAGCTGATACACGCTTCTTTTATCGGGAGCCCACCTGAATGTCCCATTTCCTTGCTTGTCCTCAGTTTGCTGAAAGTTTAAAGTGTGCACTATATAACTCCGGTTGGTTGCTTCAGAAGAAATGTCTCTCCACTCCAAAGGCCAAAAGGGCCTGATCTCATACTGGGTTGTAGCATTTTGTGAGTCAGAATTGGAAGGAATGAGGTTAGCTGGACCAAGATCAGGTATGCTTTTCTTATCTGGCCTAGTATAACTCCTAAGTTAGAATCCTTGTCAGAGGCCAGAGGGGCAGTGATGAAACACTAAAGGAAACTAAAGCAAACACTAAAGAATACAATCTTTGCTTTATTCTAGCTATATGTTCTGCATGATTGTGGCCAAAAATTCAGTTGGCTGGCTCCATGGAAGGTGCTCTTCCTGCTTCCTGGTCTCAGGCAGCTGTTGTATGGTAAAAGGGCAGAAACTACTTCCCAAAAGGGTACACAGGGAAAATTGAATAAGATCAAAATTACAATTCCCTTCTGGGGCCCATTTGCTATGATTTTCCTAAAACAAACGATCACATGCAGCAAACCTGGCCAGGCGAGAAAATAGTTTTGCATGTGTGACTTTGTTCTTCATTGACAATTTCACTACTAAAGCTACTCCTATTACTAAACATCTTGTAATAAGGCCATGAAATTCTTAAAGATAAAAAAAAATTGTCTATTTGCATGGTTTAGTACAAAATTTTTATTTGTTTTTCAGTCGTGTCTAATTCATTGTGACACATGTGAGGTTTTCTTGGCAAAGAATACTGGAGTGGTTTGCCATTTCAAGTCATTTTACAGATGAGGAAACTGAGGCTAACAGAGTTAAGTCACTTGCTCAGGGTCACACAGGTAGTAAGTGTCTGAGGCTGCATTTGAACTCAGGAAGATGCGTCTTCCTAACTCCAGATCTGGTACTCTATCTGCTCCACCACCCAGCCGCCCCCAGATTTGTATTTGAATAGGCATAAAGACCTCCAGAGTTGGGTGATTGGTAAATCTGATGAACTAGGGCACAGTGAGGCTCTGGACTAAGAGGATCTGGTCTGGATTTAAATTCCACCCACCTGTGACCCTTAATCACCTGTGTAATCATGGGCAGGTCATTTAACGACCCTGGGCCTCAGTTGTTTCATCTGTAAAATGAACTCTTAATTTCTTATCCCTTGATACAATCCCCTGGTTCAGAAAGAAATTTCCAAATACCTTCAGAATCCTTAGGTGTATTTGAAATAAGCATTGGTTTGGAAAAATGAGTAACAACAATAATGTTGTTTCCAATTCTCTTTAAGGGGTTAATAAGTGGAAAAGACACACACACAGCAATGCTTTTTATTTATATTACTCATTTTCTCCCTTGTAATACAGAAATGATGTAACTGTTTACTTCCCCATTTGGGGTTCCCCAGCTATTTTCTTGACTTCCTGGAATCACTAAGACGCTGGCAGAAAGCTGAGAAATCACCTAGTTCTGTGGTCACCAAAGTGTGGGCTGCAGCTTCATGGGGGGCCATGACATAACTCCCAAAAGGTTCTAATGGGCTGCATCCCAGCCTCCCTGTGGGGCTAATCTCCAACACAACCACATCACTATTTTAACACATTAAACAATCCTCTCTCCCAAACATCATGTCTGTCCAAGCTACCAGTCTCCTCCCTTCTCCACCTAGAACTGGCCCCTCAGAGCAGTTGTCAACTAACTGTGATCAGCACCCACACCATCAGCTACAAAGAGAAAATCTCTCCCCCTCCAGCTTCCCTGGAGAATACCTCAGAGCTACTGCAGGCCCCTTTAACAGGGTAGGTTCTGCTGTCTGGGGCAAAGGACAATGAACATTTTGGTAAGACCAAATAAGAGAATCAAACAGGAAAAGTAGGCATGAAAAGGTTGCAATCATATCTCATGATACTTTTCTTGAAAATCTACACTTCTTTCAAACTTTCCTATTTATTTTGAGGGCAGCAGCTTCCTTTTTTTTATTTAGTATTTTTTATTTTCTCCAGTTACGTGTAAAAACAGTTTTTAACATTTGTTTTTAAAATTTTGCATTCCAAATTCTCTCCCTTCCCATTCCCCTCAATAAGCAAGCCAGCAAATATATATAGATTATACATGTGTAGCCATGTAAAACATCTCCATAATAGTCAAGTTGCGAGAAAAATAAAGTTATATAATAAAGAAATAAAAATAATAATAAATAAAATAAATAATGATATGATATATAATATAATATATAATAATATAATATAACAAATAATTAGTAATAAAATAATAAAGAAAAATAAAGAAAGTTTTTTTAAAAAGTATACCTCAATTTGTATTCAGACACCATCTTTCTCTGGGGACACACAGCATTCTTCATCCTAAGTCCTTCAGAGTAATCTTGGATCATTGTATTGCTGAGAATAGCTAAATCCTTCACAGCTGATCATCTTGCATTATTGCTGTTACTTTGCACATAGTACACTCAACTCTGTATCAGCTCATGCAAGTCTCTGCAGGCTTTTTGGAGAGTATCTTTCTAGTCACCCAAGTTTGAATCAGGGTCTCATTTCAACTCCTCTCTTTCACTCATCCCACATAGCTCGTTAGTTGCTGAATCCTGTTTCCATCTCTAGAACATCTCTTAAATATCTTATCTTTTCTATACTTTTGTCTAATAGGCATCTTAAAATCAACATGCCTTCAAAAAACTCATTATCTTTTTCTCAACCCATGCCCTCTTCCCAACTTTCCTATATCAAGGGCCCCACCATTTTCCCTCATAGTTACCCAGGTTGTTAACTTTGCTATCATTCACGAGTCTTATCTTTCACTCTCCATATCCATTCTGCTGCCAAATCATATCATTCCTACCTTCACAACATCACTCACATTCCAGAATTTTTTAAGAATTTAAGGATTATTGAAGGATGTGTGAATATGGACATTTATGACAGTTTGTAGTCTAAAAAAATCATAACGATTGGGGGAAGTGTGTGTAATTGAAGATTGGCAAATATCCTTTTCAAAAAGGGAAAGAAGGTCGATTTTTCAAACAAGAGGCTTGAATTTGATTTTTGGCAAGATTCTAAGATGAATTATTAAAAGAGTGGTTTGTGAGTACTTGGAAAGGGCATGTGTAGTCACTATGAACCAGCATGGACTCTCTAAAAGCAAATCCTGTAAGACTCATTAATTTCTTTTCCTTTTTTGAAATGATTGTTAGATAGGTGCCATATATTGGGTGAATTCAGAGATGTAGCATACCTGAATTTAAGCAAACTATAGAAGTGTCACATGATAGCCTTGTAGACAAGATGAAGAGATGTGGGCTGTATGACAAGGCAGTTAGGTGGATTTAGAATTATCTACTTGACCAGAAGTAAGGAGATGATTAATGGATTTAGGTTACCTTGTAGGAGGTCTTTATCAGGGTAACACAGTTCCTGTTTTGGTTCTATTTAGTACAATTTTTAAAAATTTGGCTTAACTTCTAATGGACAGCAATGCTATGGGATCACTTTTCCAACTCTCATTCCATAGAAGGTTGAGTTCTTAGAGCTTGCCCTACTGCACCTTTTCCTCAGAGTTCCAGGGGGTACCCCTAGAATACAGTAGGGTTTTTCTAATGCTATTAGCTTTAGTTCCCATCTGGTGTTTTCCCCCTGATATCAATCATCATTGATTATTGTCCTAATAACATTTGGCAGTGCCATTTATTATCTCCTCTGTGTCATTTAACCCAGGGATATCTTCTTTATATCACTGATAAACAATTAATATAAATTAGCTTTATAGGAATTAGTGGTATATACCTACAATCCCCACCACTGGGTAGGCTGAGAATGGTGGGACCCATTGAGCTCAGGTGTTCTAAGCTATACTATAATTTTTATATGTATGTATATACACACATACATATACGTATGCATGTGTGGATAGATAGATAAAGACAATCAGTTCTCTGTACTTAGGTCTAGTACCAATATGGTGAATGCCTCAGGGATTAGAGGGTGACTGGGCTCCTACTTAGATTAGGTTTACCTAATTTGATTACCAGATCAGGTAAAAAGATCATGTGGCAATCAATGATGGGATCAGGCCCATGAAAAGCAATTGTACTTGTGACTGGGAGACATAGAAGGAGTCAATCTCAAAACAAACAAATAAACAACAACCTATGAATTAGAATATCATGCAAGATGGCTGCCTAAACAGGAGGGAAACCAACTGGCTTCTACATACTTCCTCCGACAAAATCCTCAAACTTGTACCAGACTAAATAATGATCAAGAAATAAAATGAGAAGACTACAGGAAATTACTGTTTGTTTTTCAGTCATGTAGACTGAAAGACCCTTTCTCTAAAAGCAACAAGAAAGGAAGGCTCCCCTAAGAAAGCTCCATGGTTGTGAGAAAGCTCCTGAGTGGGAATCTTAGAAGCTCCGAAGAGTAGCAACAGGCAACAACCAGCAATTTCTGGTGCTGCAACCAAAAATGAAACGGTCCAAACCCAGGAGTTGTGAAGTTCCTATCTCTTAAGACACCAGAGAGGGAAGATTGAAGCCTCTATAGCTCAAAGATGAGATAGGGAGATCTATGGTAGGGGGAGGGTTGGAGGTTAGCACAAGAAGCAAGGAGACAGGGTGAGACTACTCAGGACCTCCCACCCCACACAAAAATAGAGCGAGGGTCAAAAAGCTGTGGCATAAAGCCCCAATTCAGGAACAAAAGCTGAAGAAATGAGTAAATCAAATAAATATTGACCAGTATAAAAATTATTGCTAATCTTGTTGTTGAAGAGGACCAATACTATCAGGAGGACTTGTAAGTAAATTGGATTTAAGTGAGGCAGAACTGTGCAAAGCCTTACTTTTTCCTCCAGAGTTCTCTTAATCCAGTGGCAAGACATAGTTCAGAATGACTGGAGATGGCTCCAGATGCAGTGGGAGACCTTGGCTTTTTTTTAAGCTAAGGTCTTTCCTATGTCTCGGTTTGTCTGAGGCAACACCCATTCAGTGATTTAAGACTGGGCAAGAAATGAGGCTGAAGATGGCTTAGTTTGTGTACTAAAAAAAAAAAAATCAGTTTGGGAGGGGAAGACACTCTGGGTTTCTGGACAGAACAGACATAATTGCTATTAATACTCATTCTGAGTCATCAAAACCCAAACAACAACCAAATGAAAATCTGAAGATCCCCCAAAAGAAGGAGAGAATAACTCTGTAAACACTATGAGCAGAGACTAAAAGGGAAAAATAGATTTTGCACAATGAGTACATGAATATCTAGAAAAAAATGAAGCAAGAGATTAAAAAATGAAATAACAGTTGGTGAAGAAAAAACTAGAATGCGAATAAGTAGCTTAGAAGAGAAAGTGGTAAACTTTAATCTAAGAAATGGAATCCTGGAAAACTAGAATAGATCAAATGGAAGTCAATGACTTCATGAGACCACAAGAAATATTAGAGCAAAACCAAAAGCTACAAAGACCGGAGACTAGAAAGGTAAATTTATTTGTGCAATTGAAAGGAACTATATGCTAATGAAATGCTAAGATCCTAATGGGGTAGAAAAAACAAATGTCCTTTCAGTACCTCAATGTCTTTAAAAGGTATAGAAATAGTTAAGAAAAATAGAGGCAGTTATGTGTGGATTGGTTTTGTTCTGAGTGTTTTAAGAGGGAAGAGAGAAAGTAAAATATAAGGAATACACTTGTATAGAAAGGAGGAAGAAGAGAGTGGAGCCATTATTTCTTATCATTGGGATGATTGAGAAGAGTGTACAAATATCAAAGAAAGAAGGGGACAATGGAAATCAGACCTCCTTCTTATATGAAACAAATCTGAGTGGGGGCACTGAAAACATACAAAACAGTTTGGTATATAAATACCTCAGACTCAACAGGTAAACAAGTGAAGACTGGGGTCAAGGGAGGGCCTAAAAGGAAGAAATACTTGGGAGAGAATGGTCAAAGCAAAATAAACTTACGGATCTTTAATGGGGGATTAAAGGTGGAGTTGGGGAAGGGAGTAAAGAATTAGAATCTAAAGGATACCTTAGCTTGCCTCTTAGACAATTGGGGAATGGCTGAACAAATTGTGGTTTATGAACATAATAGAATATGATCCCAACGTAAGAAATGATGAAAGAGATGACTTTGGACAATCCTGGAATAGTACGAATTAATGCAAAGTGAAGTAAGCAGGAAATAAGAGGACAATTTATACAAGGACAACATTGGAAAGAAAAAAAAAACTTTGAAAGCCTTGAGAAGTCTGATCAAAGCATTGACCAAGTATGTTTCCAGTGGACCTATGATGAAGCATTCTACTCACAACCTGATTATGTACAAAGTACAGACATACATTTTTTTTAATATTATCCCTAAACGAACTTGTTTTGCTTTACATGGTGTTTGGTTATATGGGTTCTTTTCTCTTGGTTTTTAATTGCATGGGGGAGGTCAAGGGCAAAAGGAGTTAGCAATAGTAATATTTAAAAAAAATATCATGGTAACTAATGAAGAGAACAGAAAAAACATTCTGAAGGAAACAGAGATAAGCAGTATAGTTTTGAAAATAAGGTGAAGAGCTGATTATAATATACTTGAAAAAATAAGCAGAATAAAATGGAGATTCACTTTTAAAAATTTTACTTTAGACTCAAATGCCAGAACACAAATACAGAGTAGAGAAAAAAAACACATATCATAAACTTAAATATTGGAACTTAAATACAAAGTTAAAAAGAAAAAAAAGCATGTCACATGCATAACAGAACATGAGAGGATTTAAGATATGATAAATTTTCATTTTAAGAAAGCCTGTATGATACATAACACACATAGTGTTGAGAATTGATCTTATCTTTGTTTCCTTGTGAGTTTTCCTTTGTTCTCTGCTGTGGACTTTTCTATTTTTTTTTCCTCCCCCTTCAAAGGCTACAATAAAGTTTAGATGTTTCTCTAAAGCTATAAATATATACATATATACACACATATATAGATTCTACTTTCCTAAACATATTCTACGCCCTTTACTTCTATACACTACCTTGCCCTCCTATTACTTGTCTACCCTCCTCCAATGATCCCTCCCCTATCCTCCCATTCCCCCAAAATCTAAACACCCTACTATACTCCCTTTTTGCCTATTCCCTCAGCTTCCCCTCTAAAGATCCCTCCCATGTTCTCTCCCCCATCCCTATGCTCCTACAATTTTATTTTATTTTGAATTTAGAAGACTTTTATTCTCTTCTAAATATATATGTATTGTTACCTCTTGAACCCAGTCCTGATGAAAGTAGGTTACTACCAGCCCTCCTCCCCCATCTAATTCTTCTGTATCAATTCTTCCTCTTGTACCTCATTTATATGAAATAATTTCTCCTTTTAGCTGTTCCTAAATGATTTTATTTTAAAATTCATATTATACTCAGGTTTGCCCTAATCTTTCTTATGTTTTACTGAATTATTAATAAGAATCTTAGACATACATTTTACATTTTACATATATAAAAAGTAAACAGTCTGTTCTTATGAATCCCTTATCATCAGTCTTCAGTATATGCCTTATATTTCCCTTGGTTCTTGTATGCTGAATCTTCTGTTAAAGTCAGAATTTTTTTTTAATAAAGTCTTGAAAGTCTGAGAGTTTATCAAATGTCCATTTTTGCCCATTCAGAATAATACTTAACTTTTCAGGATATGATCTTTTTGCCAGAGCCCCGGTTCTTTTGCTCTTCAATATGTTGTGTTTCAAGACCTGTGGTCCTTTAATGTCTCTGCTGCTAGGTCTTGTGTAATTCTAATTATGGCACCATCATATTTAAAATTGTTTTAATTTTGGTGATTTTAATATTTTTTTCCCTTGAACTGGGGGTTGCAGAATTTGACTATGATATTCCTATGAGTTTTCCTCACAGAATCTCTTTTAATTGGTGATCAGTGTATTTTTTTTCTATTTCTACTCCTCCCCCCCCCCCCTTTTGTTCTAATGCTTCAGGACAATTTTCTTTAATTATTTATTGTATTATGGTATGAAGTTCGTTTTTTAATTGTAACATTCAGTTAGTTTGATTATTTTTCTATTTTCTCTTCTTGACCTATTCTCTAAATCTGTCATTTTTCTTATAAGATATTTTACTTTCTCTTCTATTTTTTCAGTATCAATATTTTGTTTGTTTATTTCTTGATCCCTTATAATTTGGCTAGCTTCACTTTTCCCAGTTCTAATTTTAAAGGTGTCATTTTCTTTCTTAAGATTCTGGGTCACTTTTTCTAATTGGTTGACTTTCCTTTCATATCCTTCTTGTTTTTCTTGGATTCTTCTTCTTCTTCTTCTTCTTCTTCTTTTTTAGTTTTTCTTGCATCTCTGTCATTTGATTTTCAAAGTCTTTCAAAAGATCTTCTATGAACCATTTGCTGTTACTCTTTGGGGGTTTCTTTACTTCAATATCCTCCTCTGAAGATGAACCCTGGTCATCTCTATTCCCATAATAGTTTTCTATGGTTGGATTCTTTCTCCTTTGTCTGTGCATTTTTTGTGGCAATAGTTTAATTTTTGTAGTCACTTCTAGCCCTGGGATATGGAAAAATGTGCCTCTTGCCCCAGATCTTCAGTTCTCTCCTCTAGCCTGGAACCAAAGCCAATCTTCCAACCTCTTGTAAGCACCCACAGCCAGGGGCTTTCTGCCCCACTGCATCTGCACTCACCAGGTGTGTGCTGGTTCCTTCTCATCTACCACTCTTCACAGCACAGCTGAGCTGCAACTGGCATTTCTTATCAGCAGAGTTTCCCTTGATCTTCCTGGGCTCAAAGGCCCAATTCCCCTCATTATCCTGGGGGTAAAAATTCCTGTGGCTGGGGCCGACTCAGCATCTCAAACCAAATAACCCCAGGGCTTGCTGGCTTGTTTAAGCAGTTTGCTCCTTGTTGTTAAAACAGAACCTATCCTCGAGGTATTTACCCTTCACAGGGCCAAACCTTGAACTGGGATTTTTTTTTCAATCTTCTCAAATTGTCCCAGGAAGACTCTGGTCAGTGTCCCTACTCTTATTTATCTCTATCCACACTTTGCACTAAGGTGCTATTTTAACTCTTTTGTGGGAGAAATTCTTGAGAGCTTGGAATTTTCTGACCTACTCTACCATCTTCCTAGAATCTTCTGAGATTCATCTTTTCATGTAGCATCCTCTGTGCATATGGAAATGTTCTTTTTGTGTGCTTAAGTTCAGGATTTTAAAAAAATTTAAAAATCAATTAACTTTTAAAAAGGGATATCTACTCAAAAGTCATAGCAAGAACCAAAGTATGAAAATATATCCCCCAAATCTGGCCACACTCTCCCTTTTACTACCTTAGTTCCTGAGTATAATGGGCTCAGGCTTCAAGTGGTTGCTAGTAAACATTTGCCCCAGCAATAAATTTATTAACAAGCATTTATTAAGCATCTAGAATATGTTAGGCATTGAGATACAAGTATGAATAATCATATAATCTCCACTCTCTAGGAACTTATAAAGAGGGAAATAAGTACATATATATATATATGTCAAGGTAATAAATTTAAATTCATGCAAAATAGTTAAATAGGAAGTAGCTTGGGAGGAGGGCCACTAAGCAGTCAAAGGATAAGGAAAGGTTTCATGAAGAAAAGAGTTCCTAGGTTGCATCTTAAAGGAAAAAAGGAACCCTCTGAGATTGACATAAAGAGAGGGTTCATTCCAAATATGGCGAAGACAGTGCAAAGGCAAAGTGTTTGGAAGTATACTGCTGTGTGTGAGGCACTCAGGCAAGGCTAGTTTGAGTGAATCTAAGAGTGCAGGATGGGGAATAATATCTACTGAGGTTAGAAAGGTAGTTTGGGATCATGTTATATAGGGTTTTAAAAGCTAAGCAGATGAGTGTATATTTTATCCTAGAAACAATAGGAATTGGTTGAGTAGAGGAGTCACATAATGAGATCTGGGATTAAGAAAAATTACTTTGGTAAGCAGTCAGTCAGCAAACATTGTTAAGCATTCATTATATACCAGGCACTGTGCTAAATGTGGAAGAAGAATGCGTAATGGATTGGAATGGTGAGACACTTGAAGCAGGAAGACCAATTAGGAAGCTATTGTCATAATCAAGGTAAGAAGTGATGAGGGCTTGAACCAAGATGGCAGATCTAGGAATGGAAAGTGTCAGACGTGAGAGGTATCATGAAAGTTGATGTCACAAGATTGGGCAACTGATTTTTATTTATGGAGTATAGGAGAGTGAGGAGCATAGGATAATGCCCAGATTACAAGTCTAAGACACTAGAAGAATAGTAGGACTTTCTACAGAAATAGGGAAATTTAGAAGGGGGTACACATTGAGGGAAAGCTAATGAGTTCAGATTTAAACATGTAAAGTTCATCACTTCCAAGTGTAGCATACTCACTAGCCAAGTGATTCCCTTGTCTGCAGGACACAGTATGTTAGCTGTCAAGTCAATTCATTTTTGGTGCAAGTCACAAAAAGTATTCCTTAGACAGCAATGACTCCTTACCTAGCTCAACTTTAGCAGTTATGACAGTATCTGCTCTGGGACTTGTCCTTGGATCTGTCAAAATTCACAAAGTCACAGCCTAGTCCTCTCTAACTACTCATTTATTTAAGGAAAAGAAGGAACGAATTCAAAGAGGGAAAGAAACAGAGGCACCATGTGTTCCCAGACACATGTCAGCCCAGGTAGGGAGAGTATGGCAGCTGAATTGGCTGCCTCTTCCCTCACCCAGGAGCTCATAGCAGTTTTTCTTTCTCATTCACCATCATGGAATGAAGAGTTCTTCTTTGTATGCATTCATAATTCTTGCTCACCATCACATAAATGGACAGGAATAGCCACAGAATAACTGCATATGCTCTGAATCTGGGACATTGACCCCCTATATTTGAAGTCATGTACTTCCAGGAGCAGGCTCACCACCTTTCCTTCCCCTCCACACAGGAGGAGTTGGCAGCAGGCAGGGTCCCCTAGGCATGTTTTGATGACTGGATTCCCATTGACCAGACCCCTCATTACACTTGGATGAAAACCATAGAAGGCATGATTATAAAATCTACAAATGGTACGAATATAGAAGGGGTAGCAAACACAGATAACAGAATAATCTTCCAACAAGATCTAATAGGTTAGAATGATAGGCCAATTTGAACAGGGTACAATTTGATACAGATAAATATAAATTTGTGCAGTTGGGTGTTTTGAACCAGAATATGCCAGAATGGGGAAGACATGCCTTGACAGCAGTTCATCTGAAAAAAACCCTCTAAGTTTTTGCAAATTATAAACTCCATGGTGTGACAACAACTGAAAAACTAATGTGAATTTAAGATACATTAAAACAATCACAGTGACAAGGATTCAAAAAATTTTACTACACTCTTTTGTCCTGCTTAGACAGCATCTGTGAGCTTAATAGTTTCTCTGAGGCA
This sequence comes from Pseudochirops corinnae, assembly GCA_028646515.1. Lineage (NCBI taxonomy): Eukaryota > Metazoa > Chordata > Mammalia > Diprotodontia > Pseudocheiridae > Pseudochirops > Pseudochirops corinnae. The sequence goes on along the minus strand of CM053587.1, from coordinate 214,439,087 downwards.
TCCCACAAGATCTTCTTGCTATTGAGCCAAAATCTACTCCCCCAAAATGTTCATGTCAAGGTTTTCATTCTGTCTTCTAACCTTATTGTGATCATGTCTTCCCTATGTCTTTTGTTCTCCAGGCCAAACAATCTTCATTGCTTCATCTGATTTACATGTGATAGTTTTGAGGGACTCTCTAGAAATGGCCTCAATTTCTCAATATTCCCCTCAAGTGTGGCCTCCAAAACTAAGCATATGTAAGACCAAAATGTAGTCCAACAAATGCGGAGTGCAGTGGGACTATTAGTCCCTTCTTTAGGATTATTACACTTTGGTGAATGTAGTTTAAGTAGGCTATTTTGATAACCAATTCACAATGCTGATTTGCTTTGTGCTTGTTTGCAATTCTCTAAAATCCTGAGACTTTTTGGTCCAAATAGTTAACTGTCTATCCATAACTGTCCCATAATGTATTCATACAGTTGATTTTTTGAACGTAAGTGATGGACTTTACATTTATGTTGATTACATTTCATTTTGTTAGATTTGGTTTTTAATTTTGGACCCCGATTCTATCAACTACCTGGACACTTACAAATGAACAGTCCAAATGAATAGAGGGTTATAGGAATAAAAATTGATTTTCTTGGGAAGACCCCTAAATATAGCAGCTTTCTGCTTTAGAATTAGACTGTCATCAAGATGGTGGCATAGAAGCAGGAACACTCCATGAGCTCCCCCTATAACCACCTCAAATACCTATAAAATATGACTCTAAACAAATTTTAGGGCTCCAGAACTCACAAAAGTACAGAGAAACAAAGCTGCCACTGAAGGAAGCCCAACAGGTGGGACAGGAAGGTCCCATTGCAACAGCCACTGGGAGCCAAAACCAGCCCAGCCTGAAAACACGGGTTGACCCTGGGGTGGCCAGGACAAGCCTCAGCTGCAGCACTCCAGAGAGTGGATCACTGGCAGCTGTGGCAGTTTCAAGAATTACCAACCCATAAGAAACAAGGACTGAATGAAAGGTCAGTGGAACTTGGTGGCAGTTTCAAGAATTACCAACCCATAAGAAACATGGACTAAGTGAAAAGTCAGTGGAACTTGGCTAAATCTGGGGGAGAAAAGAGGATCTGGCCGTCCACCTCCAGGACAAGAAAGCAGAAGAAGTGGCAGCCCTGCCACCACCTCCATGTGGCTGCTTCAGAGCTCTAGGCCTGCAGATTGCAGGGGGCCAAGCAATCATTCAGAGGCTAAGTGCTCTTGCCTTAAGCTGCCTGGATCCAGATCATGGTCTCGAGTTGTGGTCCTGAGGTGCATTTTCAGTGAGCCAAAGCTGGTGGGGGCTCAGTGGCCTCCTAATAGCTCCAGCAGCTGCAAAAACCTCATCAATTTGGGACAAAGCTCTCCACTCTGGAAGCAGAGTTCTACTTAGCCCAAAAGCGAAGTAATTGACTGGCAACATGAGCAGGCAAAGGAAGCAAAGCAAACCCAGCAATGCAACTTTAGATTCTTTTTTTGGAGACAAAAAAGATCAAAGTGTGGAATGGGAGGAAGACAACAAAGCCAAAACTCCTGCCTCAAAAGCTTCCAAGAAAAATATGAATTGGATACATGCCATGGAGGAGCTCAAGAAGGATTTTGAAAATCAAGTAAGAGAAGTGGAGGAAAAATTGGGAAGAGAAATGAGAATGATGAAAGAAAATCATGAAAAGAGAGCCAACAACCTGACTGAAGAAAATAACACCTTAAAAAAATAGATTAACTCAAATGGCAAAAGAGGCCCAAAAAGCCAATGAGAAGAACGCCTTAAGAAGTTGAATTTGCCGGATGGAAAAAGAATTTCCAAAGCTTTCTGAAGAGAATAATTCCTTCAGAATTAGAGTGGAACAAATGGAAGCAAATGACTTTATGAGAAATCAGGATACTATTAAACAGATCGAAACAAATGAAAAAATAAAAGACAATGTGAAATATCTCCTTGAAAAAATTACTGACCTGGAAAATAGATCCAGGATAGACAATTTAAAAATTATTGGACTCCCTGAAACCATGATCAAAAAAAGAACCTAGAAAGCATACTTCAAGAAATTCTCGAGGAAAAATGCCCTGATATTTTAGAACCAGAGGGCAAAATAGAACTTGAAAAAATTCACTGATCACCTCTTGAAAAAGATCCCAAAAAGAAAACTCCTAGGAATGTTATAGCTGGGTTCCAGAGTTCCAGATCAAGGAGCAAATATTACAAGCTTCCAAGAAGAAACAATTTGAATACTGTGGAAACACAATTAGGATAACCCAGGATCTAGCAGCTTCTACATTAAGAGATCAAAGGGCATAGAATATGATATTCTGGAGAGATCAAGGGAGCTAGGATTAAAACCAAGAATCACCTACCCAGAAAAATTGAGTATA
>CM053587.1:214414383-214436187 GCA_028646515.1 Pseudochirops corinnae | reverse complement strand
TCTCATGAAGTCATTTGCTTCCATTTGCTCCACTCTCATTTTGACGGAATTATTCTCTTTAGAATGCTTTTGAGATTCTTTTTCCATCTAGCAAAAGCGACTTTTGAAGGCATTCTTCTCCTCATTTGCTTTTTGGGCCTCTTTTGTCATTTGAATTAATCTATTTTTTAAGGTGTTAATTTCTTCAGTCATATTGCTGACTCTCTTTTCATGATTTTCTTGCAACATTCTTATTTCTCTTCCCAATTTTTCTTCCATTTCTCTTATTTGGTTTTCAAAATCCTTCTGCAGCTGATCTCTAGGTTTAAGGCAATCTTCATGTTTATTGGAAGCTTTTGGTGGGGGAGCTCTGGCTGCGCTGTCCTCTTCCCTGTCTCTGCCTTGATCCTTCTTTTCCTCAAAGAAGGAACCTAGGCTTTGGTTGCTGTTCTTACTTTGTTTCTTATGCTTATTCTTATTCATGGTTGGTCAGTCCATGATTTTTTTTTAATCTCTGTGGAGCTCTGCTTCCAGAGGGGAAAGCTCTGTCCCAAATTGCTGGGGTTTTTCCAGCTGCCAGAGCTCTTAAGAAGCTGCTGGGTCCCTCCTCTACTCCGGCTGACTGAAAAAAAAAAACACAGGACCAAAGTCCAAGACCGTGATCCAGATTCAGGCCGCTCAATGCAAGAGCACTTGGCCTCTGAACGATCGCTTGGTCCCCCTGAAGTCTGCAGGCCGAGAACTCTGAAGCAGCAGTATGGAGGTGTGTGCAAGACCTCCAGTTCTGCGGCCTTGTTGCTCTGGAGGCGTTTCAGCCAGACTGCTTTTCTCTCCCAATTTCGCAAATTCTACTGACCTAATTCTGGATACTGCCGCAGCTGCTGCTGATTTGCTCACCCAAAGCTCCAGCCAGGGCTCGGCTCTTCTTGTCCAGCCACCTCCCAGCTCCTCTTATCCAGCCACCTCTAGGGCAGGGCCACGGTTTCAGGCTAGGCTGGTTTCAGTTTGCAGGGCTGATATAGTTCTTCATAGCCAAGCTGACTTTCGTGGAAAGTATATATGTGTGCGTTTTGGAGTTCTAGAATTAGTTTAGAGTCATATTTTATGGGTATTTTGGGGTGGCTATGTGAGAGCTGCGATATGTTGCTGCTCTTACACCACCATCTTGGCTTCGCCCCTGTGGAAGACAGATTAAACCAGTTCTTCTTGTTCCCAAAGATCATCACTTGAAATTACAGAGTTGTACATTTAGTCGATGAACATTTATGAAGTACTTACTATATTACAGTAACTGTGTTAAATTCTAGAGATAGAAAGAAAGGTAAAATATAGTCCTTGTTCTTGAAAAGTTTACATTCTAATGGAAGATTTAAGATGTAAATAATGATGTACCTAAGAGAAGGGAATAATTTCTATTGATGTTTATATAGCACCTATCATGTGCCAAGCACTGTGGTAAGCAATTTTTACAAATATCATTTGATCCTCACAACAGCCCTGGGAGGTAAGTGCTTTTCTTATTCTCACTTTATAGCTGAGGCAGATAGAGGTTAATGGGTTTGCCAAGGACACACATCCAGTAAGTATCTGAAGCTGACCTGACCTCTAGGCTTCCTGACTTCAAGCCCAGTGCTCTATGACTGTGCCACCTGTTTTCATCTTGCATATAAGATATCTACATTGTTCATGGAAAGTACTCTCAGAGGGAGAAGACTAGAAGTGGGGAGGAAGTGGAAAGGGCAAGAAGAGAGACTGGAAAAGGCCATATTTATGTATAACTTAAAAAAAAAAAGACCATCTCACTAACAGAGTTGTCCAAAATGGGTGCTTTAGGAATTTTTAAGCAGAGGTTAGACTGCCACTTAATGAAGATGCTAAGGCAATCTTATTCTGATTGGGTGAGTAAGGTAGCTTTGAGTTACATGGCAATTTTTTGCTTCTGTGACTCTGTGCTAACATTTCTGAATGATCTTTGTTTTGGAAAAAATAAAGAATAAGTAATAATAAAAGAAAAAATAATAAGAGGAAGAGGAAAGGAAAAAGGGAAAACAGAATAAAGAGTAAGGAGGGGAAATTAATGAAGAGAAAAATACATAATTAAAAGCAAATTTAAGATAACCAAAAAGTCAGAAAAATAAGGTGGAGAGGGCAGGAGAGACAACTTTATACAAACCTCTTATCTTTGACAAAGGATACATACATACATACATACATACACATATGCATACACATATATACACATACACACATACATATATATATGTGCCTGCATATATAAAGGATACACACACACACACACACACACACACACACATATATATATAAAATCATAGAGATAGCATATAAGAACTGTATTGCTTTAGCATTCAATCTTATTATAGAAAGGATTAAAAAAGAAAATTTCTATTTCTTTCATGATAAATGATAAGTTAAGTGTAACAATTGAAATGTTAAAAATAAATGGCTAAAATTTTCCCAACAAAAAGAAAAAAACAACCTTAAGAATGGATTAAAAACAAAATTAAAAATATATCTGTGGGAACTGCATCTAATGGAAAGATGCTATGGGGGAAGGAAGATGGGAACAATCATTTACCAAACATGTATTGTGTGTCAGAAATTGTGCTAAGTTCTTTGCAAAAAATATCTCAGTCCATCCTTAACCTGAGAAGTAGGTGATACTATCATCTCCATTTTATGACTGAAGAAACTGAGACAGACAGAGGTTAATTGATCACCCAGATTCACATAGCTAATAAGTATCTGAAGTCAGATTTGAATTCAGGTCTTCCTGACTCCAGACCCACAGCTATATTCACTATACTACCTAGCTGCCTAGGTATATTTATCATGATGGGCTGAATAAAAATTTATTATTTTGCAAATAACTCAGGAAAATATGGAGTAGCTTTGGTGATATTTATCAAAATTCAATTGAAATTTGAAAGTACTGAGATAAAGAAATTATATGTTACTTAAAGGCATGTTAAATTCCAAAAGTATATGAATTTTGAATATATGTATCAAATAACATGGTCTCTACCTTTAGAATAGGAAAAATCAAAAATACACTTTTATATAAAGAAAAAATTAATAACATTAGGAGCTTTAGATACTCTAATAACAGAATGTAAGATGAGTAAGAACTTCAGTAAAAAAGACTTGTACAGTGTTGAACAAACTGGATTTAACAACTATATGAAGATTATTTTATTTAAACTGTGAAAGAAATCTTATTTTATTCAGTTTTTCATATGAGAATGTTACTGGTGTAAGGTACATTAGAACTTACTGAGTCTAACTCACTAATTTTATAGATAAGGTGACTGAGGCAGAGAGAAGTTAAGTGATTTTCTCAGGTTTACACAATTGGTAGCTAGCTTGCATAGTGGATAGAGTACCTGACCTGGATTCAGGAAAACTCATCTTCATGAGTCCAAATCTGGCCTCAGACACTTACTGGCTGGGTGGACCTAAGCAAGTCACTTAATTTTGTTTGCCTCAGTTTCTTCATCTGTCAAATGATCTGGAGAAGGAAATGACAAACCACTCCAGTATCTGCCAAGAAAACCTCAAATAGTCATTAAGAGTTGGAGATGACCAAAATTACTGAACAACAATAGCTACACAATGGTAAACATCAGAGATGGAATGTGACCCAAGGTTTCCCTGATTAAAGGTCCATGTTTCTGTCTGCTATGTAATACTGCCTCCTCATATAATGCTGAATAAAATATCCACATGATTTTAAACTTACGTAAAGAATTTTCAAAAAATTTGTATTTGTTAAACTCCAAATTTTTTAAAACTCCTTAATAGGACAAAGGTAGGAAAGAAAGCTATTTTTGTTAATAATAATAATAATAATTGTTATTATTATTATTCTATTTCAAATATCCATGGTTCTTCATTGGTGTGGGATCATTGGATTTTGAACTCAGAATGGTCTAAGAGATCGAGTACCACCTCCTCATTTACAGGTGAGCAAACTGAGACCCAGAGAAGTTAATAAATTTATTCATAATCATATTACTAATTAGAAGCCAAACTGATATTCAAACTCAGGTTTTCTTACTCAAAGCCAAGTGCTATTTATACTAGACCTAATAATTTAGATCAGAACCCCTCTGCACCTTAATTTTCAATTCTGATGTGACTGAAAAAATTATCATAAACCTTTTTATGCTGAGAATCTCCAAACTTGGCCAGGCATATGGAAAGGATTTAATGAAAAGCAAGGAATATACTTTTTTATCAAGTATACATGGAACATTTATAACACTGAATATTTTCTTAGTCATAGAGAAGTCCTATACAAAATTTGAAAGAAAAATTATGAAATAAATATTATATATGCATATTATTACACAATAAACTTTAAGTAGGTGATATATCATCAGAATGTGAAATTTTGTGGGATAATTAAAGTGACACAAAATAATGCTTGACTTAAAGAATTACATCCCTCTATGCCTCTACCTCCCACCATTAGACTATAAACTATAAGGAACAAAGAATTTTTTTCATTTTTGTATCCTCAGCATCTAATACAGGTCTTAGCACATAACAGATGTTTACTAAGTTGTACTGAATGGATTATATTGTTGTACATGGTTTTATTGGGGATTTATCACTCTGGGCAATTTATATTGAGATTGTTTACATTAAAAATTTTTTATTTTAGTGCCTTGTTTGCCATTTACTTATTGTCTCCCTAGTTCCCTGAGTGTCACTGCCACCATCCTAGATCAGACATTCATCATGCCATGCTTCTTAAACATTCTCTCTTCATATTCTGATCCATCTTCCACATTGCTACCAGATGAATCTTCCAAAAACATATTACTCCCTTGCTTAAGAACTGATGTTAGCTCTTATTGGGTCAAGTTCAGACTACTTAGTTTGGCCTTCAAAACACTATTAATAGTCTTTCCTTCCATAAATGCTCCTCCTCCTGACTTCTTTATATCTGTTAATTGTGTTACTAATGCTCTAGATCTAGTTACCAATATTCAAAACCTTTGAGTTCCTCTCCCAAACTTCCTATAACCAATTAATCACCTTAGTGACATGTGGCAAATTTATATACTCAAAATTTCTTGGAAGTTTTCTCTTTGCCATTTTCCACCACAACTGATGATCTCTATGATTGGCACTCACATTCCACCATGGTTTCTCTTCTAAAATCTAAGGGTTATGGCTATTATCTTCTGCCTATGACTCAAAGGGAGGCTATGTAAATCAGGGGCAACTTGGATTCCATGTAACCTACTGGGTTTCCTATGTTGATTCTTCCATATTTTCTATCTTTTCTGTCTCTTTGGTATTTTGTCTTGTCTGACTTGGATTATACTCTATTTCTGCTCCTGCCTTCTCCCTTAGTTGTCTGAGCATTCCTAGCTACCTGCCATCACTGCTGGATCCTTTATTACATGCACGACCTGTGACTACTTTGCCTATGCAGATCCTTGGATCATGGCTATGGCCATTGATTTCCCATTGTGATCTCTCACTGTGTCCCAAGAAATGGCCTTAATACTCATTATCTCTTTCTATTCCATATTGTGATATCCTACTAACTCATCTCATTGCTCCTCTAATCTGTGCTACACATTACTACCAGATTAAATTTCCTACTGTTCAGTTCTAATCATGCTATCTCATGGTACACAAATCTTCAGTGGTTTCTTACTGCCCACAGAATAATGTTCAACTTCTCAGTTTTTTTCTTTCACTATTCACCTATACATATCACACACTGTAGCCAAACAACAATGCTACAACTGACATTTATTATACATTGTAAATACATACATTGTAAAGTTTCAAAGCATTTTATATTCATTATTTCACTTGAGTATCACAAACCCAGTAAGGCAGACATCACGATATTACTGCTATTTTACACATAAGGACAGACTCAGTGAGGTCAAATGAAGGTTAAACTAGGCTATTTAAAACTTCCCCATAGATCAAAAGTCCTAGATTTTCCTGCCTCCAGAGTTGCAGGATTTGGGGGGTTTTTTGAGTGTGAGATAGAGTGTGGACGGGGATAATATAGCAAAAGAAAAGAGGGTCAGCAATACGTATTTTAGAGAAGAGAACAGACTGAAGGCCAGAAAGAAATACACAAAAGTAATATAGCTTTGAAAACTACAAGTTAAATTTATTATACTTGAAAAGAAGCAAGCTGTGCGTAACAGACATTTGCAGTTTCATCTATAATGCTCTTCTGTTCTACTTTATGTATATACATATATATATGTGTATACATATGCATGTATGTGTGTAAATGTATATTTTATATATACATATTTTATAGATATGTATGTTTGTATATTTTGTATATATATAAAGGTGTATATACACACACACATACATACATATATATGTATACATACAGGGAGAAAAAGAGAGAGAGACACAGAGAGAGAGAGAGAGAGAGAGAGAGAGAGAGAGAGAGAAACCAATGTCTTTGATGTTTGTTAAGTTCAGGATAAAAAGAAATACATTTTTAAAAGAAACCCTATCCATTTCCGAAAACAGCCCAAATTCCACCTTATTGGCACTTTCTTTGATCTATTCAGCTGGAAGGGAAGTTGCAGAGGGGACATAGAGAATAATGATTGGACTTGATATTGACATCTGGGTGGATCTGGGGTTTGATCAACGTGGCTGTTCAGAACACATTCCATATTTTCTTATCCTATGCAATTCTTGTTCCTGCCTTTCTCAAAATTCTCCTTTGAGGATCTCTCCAATGAGCTCTTCGCCTTCTTCTGGTTCTTTCAAACATCTCTGAGGGGAGCCTGTGGGTTGTCTTTCCCTTTAGCTGTAAATACTTTAGAGCTTCTGATTTCACTTAAAGCAAAAGTATTCAATATGGATGGGGTTTAGTTCCTGTAGTGGTCTGCCAAGTCATTTGCTGTTGGACAGAGATCCCATGTTAAGAGTGCCAGTAGTGAAACAAATGGTTGTAGATAGTATAAAAATGGAGTTTTTCTTAGTCCCCCTCCCTGTCCTGCCAACCAACCACTGGCACTTTGAACATGGAAGGTGACTAAATGGAAGAGCCATTTTGTTTCTGGCTATTTAATAGCCCCAATAATTTATCACCTGGGAATCAGTCTTCTAGTGGGAAACATCCATTTACTTAGCTAGGATGGCCCTCCAGTACATGTGTTGTTTTCAGGCCTTTCTCTGAAGTTCTTGACAGCCTGGAAGAAGCTCCCAGAGCTACTCTTCAGTGTTAATATGAATATGTTTCAGGGAACAGTAGAGATCAAAGGAATATCATGCAAGAAGGGGAGTGCATTCTAGGTATGAGAGACAGCCAGTACGAAAACATAGAGGTAGATAAAATGCCCTGTGGGAAGAGCAAAGAGAAGGTCAATTCGGTTGGATCACACAATGTGACAGAGTAAGGCTAGAAAGAAAGGTTTGAAAAAAAATTAGGAAAGGGTATAAAAACTAAAGAGAGGAGTTTATATGTTTATATATGTATATGTTGTGTTTTGTGTTTGTGTTTTATGTGTGTGTATATATACATACACACATACGTATTCCTAGAAGGAAGAGAAAGCCACTGGAATTTTTTGTCGAGTAGGGAGTGACACAGCCAGACCTGCATTTTAAGAAGATTACTTTGTCTGCTGGATGGTGGATGGTGGACGGTGGATGGACTAGAGTGGGGAGACACTTACAGCAAGAAAACCAACTGTCTATTGTATTAGTTAAGGCATAAGGCATGGTGACGATCTATTCTAGGGTGGTATCTATGTGAATAGAGAGGAGCAAATTTATATCCTATATACACAAGAGATATTATGAAGGCAAAAGTTGTGAGATCTGGCCACAGATTACATATCTCAGGTGAGTGCAAGTGAGATTTTTGAGGACCATATTGAAATTGTAAGCTAAGTGATTGGGATTGTGGTGGCACCCTCAACAACAATAGGAAAGTTGCCATCAGATGTAGTATGCTCAATTTGGGATTCAAATATTGTTTTAGAATAGGATAAGCCAAAGTCAATGGCCATCTTTTGTATGTTGGTCTAGATAATTCAGAATATTGTAAAGTTAATTCCTGTTCAGGTATGGGTTGGATCTCTGAGTCCTTTCCAATAATGAGTTCTGGCCTTCTGTGAAATGTAGGAAAAGATGGTGGAAAAGAGATCAGAACTCATAGGATAGTCATATTTTGATTTGGAAATGATCTCAGAGGTCATTTGGTTGAACCTCTTACACAATGCTAAAGAAAATCACCACATCGTCCTTTAAAATTCTCCAGGCTAAATAAAGTAGATCTAGTTACTTTAGTCATTTCTTCCATGACAAAAGTTTCCAGATCCATCATGAGCTTGAATCTCATCCTCTGTGGATATACTTTAGCTTGCTCTGTATTGTCCTTAAAATTTGGAACCCAGAATTGAACACTTCTATGTGGTCTAACTAGAAAACAGTGCAGTGGGACTATTACTTCCAGTAATTTTTCTATTGATGCAGGCTAAGGTTGGTTTAATTTTATAAGTTATACTGTTGGCTCATATTAGCTTGTGTCTGATTAAAGCTCTCAGATTATTTTTTTCCACACTAAGTGCTGCCAACCCAGATATCCCCCATCCTATATCTACAATAATAAATTTTTAGAGCTCAAGACATTGTACAAACAAGGAAACAGAAGTCCAGAATGATGAATCTCAGGATGGTTGAGAAGCAGAGGAGAAAGTGTGATGAACCTTAAGTCAGAAGACCTGGACTTGGAGCCTGCCTCAGTTTCTTACTAGGTGTGTGACCATGGCCAAATCACTTTTAACCTCTAAGAATCTCAGTTTTCTCATCTATAAAATGGGGGTCCTGGGGCGGCTAGGTGGTGCAGTGAATAGAGCACCAGCCCTGGAGTCAGGAGGACCTAAGTTCAAATCTGATCTCATACACTTAACACTTACTAGCTGTGTGATCTTGGGCAAGTCACTTAACCCCAATAGCCCTGCCTTCCTCCCTCCAAAAAAAAAAAGGCAAAAATAAAATAAAATAAAATGGGGATCATAACACTTACACTATTTACCTCTTAAGGTAATTTTAAAGAATTTGCAAAGCATTAAGCACTATATTAATGCTGAGTTGTTATTATTTAATGACATCAGGGAACAGGACCCAGGCCTCATAATTCCCAGGCTAAATTTCTTTCCACCTGACGATGCTGCCTTCTAATTTAGTGACATAAGTTGCGTGGCAATTTAAAAGGCAGAATGGTGCAATAATATTCTTTTCCACATATGTACTATAATTTGATAGGTCATTCCCCAGTCAGTATATACCTATCCCTTACTCTCAAATTAGCTTTTTTTTTTCACTTTTAATTGCCCTTTATGGATCAGAAGCTTATTTTTTTGTTTTGTTTTGTTTTGTTTTTTTACCTATTCCCTCACTGTATTATCTTCCCTTATACCAACATCCTCTCTCCCATACCCCCGTCTCTACCTGTTTTCCTATAGAGTTTTATGTATTTCTGCACCAAACTCTTTGTGTGCACAAATTCAACTCTCGTTTGGCTGGTTCATATGAGGGTAAGTTTCATTGGATGCTCACCCTCCCACCCCCTTCTTCCTGTTTGTATACTTCCCACCTCCACCTTCATATATCCCAACGAGGAGAAAGAGCAAGTTCTACCACCTTCCTTCTTGCTACGCTGGTGTGTTCCCTTTATTTCCCTAGGTTCTTCATCTGTGTATAGGCCCAGGTCAAAGAAGAGCAACATAAAAAAGTGGCCATTGGCTTTGGTTCCTCTGTAAGTTCTCAGAGACTTGTTCAGACACTGTTTCCTAAGTGAGGGTTGATGACTGACTGTCATCATTTCATGCAGCTAATTAGTTAACATTGCTCATGGAAGCTCTTTTAACTAGAACCGAAGTCACCAACTTGGCCAATTAAGTCCCCCATCAATTAATTCAGCTAATTAGTAAGCGCAGCTCACGGAAGCTATTTTAACAAGAAATGAAGTCACCAACTTTGCCTACAACCTAGAGATCCTGATTTCAGTTTTCCTACATCTGTTAAGGCATCATTGACCTCTCACTCCTCAGGGTTTTAATTCTTGGAGCTATGACCTATCACATCCCCAAAATCTTCTTGATTTTTCCTCTACAATGCTTCCCCAACTCCAATTCAAAAAGTATTTATTAAGTGCCTATTGTGTGCCAGACACATGTGATAAGCTCTGGGATTACAAAAATAAAAACAAAATAGGCCTCCCTATAAGAATTTACCTGCTTCTGGAAGGTAGGAAATATCATCTCAAACCAGACTTTCATCAATAAAATGTTTGAGAACTATAACTGTCTCCATCCTCCTCCCTTTCTCCTATTCCATCCTGTATACCATATCATATTAATTTTCTTTTAAAAAACATGGCTTCAAAAAATAAGTGAATAAAAATATGGCCTCCAATATCTCCAGCTCTCCTCATATTTGCAAATTTGTTTTCTTTGCCTTCAAAGCCATTCTTCTCAGTCTTACATTTGATGTTCTGCTTCCATATTATTTATTTTAATTTTATTTGCTATTACTGTTTTGCAGTAGTTTTCAAACTTTTTGTTCCCAGAATCCCTTCACATCCTTAAAAATTATTGAAGAACCCCCAAAGAACTTTTTTTAAGTGGGTCATTAGTTTCTAGATTGCTAATCTATCAACACTGGCCATATTAGAAAATAAAACATCTTAATATTGTGCTGAAAAAGTGTCTTGGAGACACCAAGGAGTCTCTGGACCAAACTTTGAACTACATTACTCTCTAACACAAACCTTTCATTACTGCCAGATCAGTTTCTTTAATCTGCCTTAAATAGTCTCTATATACCTCTGCCTCTTTTCATATCATTCGTCTCTCACCCAGAGATTATCCAGCCCATATCTCTCATGTAAGAGATCAGTAAACTGAGGCCCAGAGAATGACATGGTCTGCTCAAGATTACAGAGTAAGAAGTAAAGCTGATATTCCATCCCAGGTCATTTAATTTCACTGTCAGTGTTTTGTTTTGTTTCTGTTTCCCCCCCCCCCGTTATTCCACACTATCTCACAATCTCTAATTCAAATTATAAACTTCCTTTACAGTCTGGTCCAAGAACCTCCTTATAGAAGCCTTCCCTGACTCACTTCACTTGATGATGATCTTCTCCCTTGCTTTTCTGTGAATTTCCTCAGCATCAGGGCATTCAATCTGTGCCAGTCTCACATATATGCGCCTTTTGTAACACCCTTGGCTGTGTTATGTGTTTCTTCAGGTATGTTCTATGTCCATCTGTAGCAGCAACCACACTGGCATACCCAGGATGGCTGCCAGTACAGCTTCTTAGATCTGCTTTACTAGGAAAGATAGCTGTTTAAGGGATCAACAATCTTTTTAAATTACATTCACTAGTTCAGGGGAAAAGTCAGCACCCTGAAATTCAGAGAAAATACAAGTAGAGTAATAAAGACCAACAGACAGGGTTCTGACTGCCTGAATCAACTATATACTTTATATACATCCCTAAATCAAGAGAGCCTTTACATCTGAGCAGTTGGGGAGCTCTGAACATACATACAATTGTTTAGAATCTTGACCAAGGAATCACAAGATTCTTCTCATAAGCGAGCCCCTGAAGCAAAATACCAACTCAGAGTATATATACACTTCTCAGAGCCAGAAGGCATCACAACCCTTGAGACTCAGTGTATAATGAGAAATTAGCAAAAGGTATGAAAGCCTTCTTATAAGCAAGTCTCCCCTAAGCAAGCTTCCTTTAATGGACTTCATATAAGGCCTATTAATGGGCAGGGGAGATCTTATATATCATTAATATTACACCATCCAAGTTGCCTTTTGAAAGGGAAGACCTATACCTGACTACTTTTGTATCCCGTCTAGTGTTGGTCTCCTGTTCTGAATCATAAAGAAACATTCAATAAATGCTTCCTAAACTAATGAATTTGCATTTGACCCATGATAAAACAAAAGTCATATGTAGAGATTCATGCAGAAGGACATAAAGGGGTTAAATTTTGGCCCCATTTGTCAAAGCACAAAAGTGAGAACCCCACCCACAGTTGAGATCTGTGGAAATCAAAGGGCTGAATGTTGTATAAATTCCTCTGCCCTGATTGCACACAGAGACCTGCCAACATTTTTCTCTGATGTATTCGTTTCTACAAAAAAGGGTCGAACTGGGTTCCTAAGAACCTGATCCTGAACTGAGATATACAATCATGAATCACCACCACATATCTAGGAAAATTAACTCCTCACTGATCTTACAAGATGGGGGATGGGGGGGTGGGGAGGGGAAAGGTGGCCTAGCTTTTGTTACTGAGTAAGCCTTAGGAACAACTTCTCATCTTGGCACAAGAATGTACAAGCAGTCATTAAAGACATTCTGGGTCATCTAGGTTGCCTTAAATTTAATATGAGTCACTGCTGGGGAAAGGGGGAAAAGTTGGGAGCTGGGAATAAAATTATAAAATCAACTGGGAAAATGTTAGCCCCAAGAGAGGAATTTTCTTACTATTCATTTCTTTGCAATCCATTTTAAGCCTGGGGGGGAGGGGAGCAGAGTGGAAGAGAGATAATTTAATGTGCTTGGCTTAAAAAGGAGATGCTACTGAGATACCACTGCACATTTATTATAATTATAATGTATTAATTTCTCCCAGCTCTCTGACAAAGAACAAAAGCGATCTAACAACAGTACTATTAACTGAATAAAAATTTGGCTACAGTGGTGTTAGTGAATAATTTGTCTTCTTCTACTTGATTTACTCACATTCTAGCTGACAGGGTCCCCCATTCTATGCATTCATTTTGTACTTAGAAAGGGATTGTTTATAATTTACAGTAAGGCTGAGGGCTATTATTCTCTGTCAAACAGCATCAGCAGCAGTAGCTATCTCTTCCTCTGTCCATGCCACAGATACAAAGCAAATGTGTATCTTCAGTAATCAATCTTAGAAGTATTATACATCTTTTCTACCTAGTAGTGGTTAAAATTAGTTATTTTACAGATTTCAGTGGTGGTTCTGCAAATACGACAGAGACTGTGTGACAATCCCAGTAATCCTAACATGGCTAGTTTCCCTGAATATATAAATTTGTCAGTGGATTTTTCTCCAGAAAGTTATTGGGGAGGAGAGAAGGAAAGAGATAGGACTTTGGTGATGGTGGTGGTCCTGGTGGCAATTTTTTTTAATTATATTTTTTTCCAATTACATGTAAAAACAATTTTTAACATTCAATTTTTTAAAATTGAGTTTCAAATTCTCTCCTTCCCTCTCCTCCCCCCTTCTTGGGAAAGCAAGCAATTTGATATAGATTACCATGCAAAATATATTTCCATTATTAGCTATGTTGAGAAAGAAGACAGGCCAAAAGAAGTTCAAGAAAAATAAAGTTTGAAAAAGTATGATTCTATCTGCATTCAGAGTCGATCAGTTCTTTCTCTGGGAGTAGATAACAATTTTCATCATAAGTCCTCTGGAATTGTCTTGGATCATAATATTGCTGAGCCTAAATCATTAACAGCTGATCATCATACCATATTGCTATTACTGTGTACAATGTTCTGGTTCTGCTCACTTCACTTTGCATTAGTTCATTTAAGTCTTCCCAGGTTTTTCTGAAAGCATCCTGCTCATCATTTCTTATAGCACAATAGTATTCCACCACAATCATATATACCTTAACTTGTTCTGCTATTACAACAAATTGATGAGCATCCCTTCCAATTTTTGTGGTGGCAAATATTTTAAAAGTTGTTAAGGCTTCCTTGAGTTTGTTAGTGTAAGGAATTCTCTCCAAACCTCTCTATGACTTAGTGAGGAGGGAGGCTGTTTGAAGCACACAGAGGTTAGGTGACTTGCCCAGCGTCACATAGTCAGTGTTGGAAGCCAAGTAAATCTTCTTGATTTCAAACTTAGCATTCTCACCGTCACACAACATTGCCTCTATATTTTAAAAATAAAGAGATGGGACACTTAAAATATTAACAATATCAGAAGCCTAAAGATTGTGGGTGCTGGAGGAACCATTAAAGCCCAATTTGTCCAACCCTTTTATTTTTCAGATGAGGAGGTTGCAACTCGCAAAAGTGAAGGAACATGTTTGAAGTCCTATAACTAATGAATGGTGGAGCTAAAAAAAAATAGTGTGATTTTCAGTCCAGTGTTTCCCCCTCCTATTGGATCATGTAAATGGCACTCCAGCTGTAACCCTCATTTAGGAGGTTTTTGGTGGCAGAGGTCAAATCAGGAAGAAAAGGAAATATTGTGGGTGTATTGAGATCCTATAACCACTCATTTCAACATCACAAGAGATTACAGAAGAATTAGGCACATTTAGCTCTATCAAATACTGATTTTTGATCATTTTTACCTGTTTCCTTTTATCTTCAAAATATCAAAAGGCTGTTTGCATTTAAATTTTGCCCCTTCTAATAGTCCAATAGCATATTTTGGCTTTGATTTGAATTTGAAGAATGGACTTCTTTTGTGGTAGCATAATGCCAAGATTTTAATGGAATACTTTAGGAGGTTTCCAAATACTCCTAGCCAATAGCAAACAAAGTTCAACTCCCTTATTCTAAATCCTAAAACATTGCCTGCTTTCCCTTTGTGCAAAAAGAGCTACATTAGAAGATCATGGTTATACAACTTGATAGTTTATTTACTTTGTTGTTTTTGAAAGATTTTATTGATATCTTTTGTTTTTACATTACCTCACCACCCTCACTCAAAGCCATCCTTTGGAACAAAGAATTTTTTTTAATAGAGGGAAAAAAACTCAGCAAAAACCAATCAATCCATTGAAAACAATCTGACATTATATTGCTTTACATACCTGTGACCTCCTCACTTCTCCTATCTCTTCTTTGAAGACAAATATTTTCATTATCATTTTGCAATAGTTCCTTTCATTTACATTGATGTAGTTATTGTGTATATTGTTTTGCTGGCTCTGCTCATTTCACTTTGCGTCAGTTAATGTCTTTCCATGCTTTTCTGTATTCAATTATTATCATACCTTCTTGCAGTCAGTAATATTTTGTGGCATTTATGTGCCACAATTGGTTTAGCTAGTGCCCAAATGATGGAAATCTACTTTTTTTCCAGTTCTTTGTTATTAAAAAAATGCTGTTATAATCATTTTTTTTTTGTTAGTAGAATGACTCTAGGAACAAAGGATGTAGGCATTTTAGTCATTTTCTTACACTTTCTTTTCTTTCTTATGTAAAGAAACTGCTTTCCAGAATTGTACAGATTCACTACTCCACTAACTATGCAGACGTCTCCCTTCCTTTCTCCAATCCCACCAACATTTACTGTTCCCATCTTTTATCACCTTTGACAATTTGCTGGGGGAGGGTTGCAACCTCAGAACTGTTTTGACAGGCATTTCTTTTATTTGGAACATCTGAGCATATGACTGTTTATTAATCTGCAAGTGTTCTTTTGATAATTCTTTGTTTATATCCCTCTACTTATCTATGGAGGAATGGCCTTTAGTTTTATATTTGCAAGTTGTCTTTAGAGGTCCGGTATTTCCTCTCTTCTAACTTTTTTTCAACCTTCTGCAGTCTTGCTTCCAGTCTCATCATTTAGTTGAAACTGCTCTCTACAAAGTCACCAAATCTAACAGTTTTATCTCAGTCCTCATATTTCTCGACCTTTCTACAACTTCTGCAATTGTTGATCATTCTCTTCTTGTTACCCTCTCCTCTCTCAGTTTTCATGGTACTCTTCTTTCCTGGTTCTGGTTCTCCTCCTACCTGTCTGACCCATCCTTCTTAGTCTTTTTTTTTTTATCCCCAGCACTTAGCACAGTTCATGACACATATAGTAAGAACTTAATAAATGATTAATGATACCAAACTCTTATTAGAAATATTTGATACAAAGATTCTTTGCCTAAGTATCTCATTTCTTATGTTATGTATTCATTTTATTTGTACAAAAACTTTTCAATTTCAGGAAATCAAAATTATGTATTTTGGGGTACATGAACTACTACTTTTTTGTGATATGATCTTTAATATTCAGAAACCCTAGTATTTTAAGGACTACTATCTTACATTTAAATTTGGATAAAGTTTGTATATATGTGTGTGTATGTGAATGAAAATTTAGGGCTTATTTCCAAAATCAAAGACTAGTTTAAAACTTCTGCCTCACTATTTTTTTGCACATTGGGCTTAAATGTATTAGAAAAATTAAAAAATATATATACCATAACAACAGAAACCACAATCTTTTTTTTTTTCCTTCTGAAGGTTTTGTTCTCTTTTCTAGTTAGGAGGCAAATTATTTCATCTTCACTAACAGCACAGTGTCTAAACCATCTGTTCTACTAGAAGGTATAAGCCCAAGACCGTTCAGCCCAAAGCAGCATGAGCAGCTGTAAATCCAGAGGGCTTATGCTTTCTAAATGGAGCAAAGGTTTGTACATCAATTTCTCCAAGTTGCTGAGTAGCTGGTACTGTGCCCAAAACCTAGTAAGTAAATTCAATTTGTTTAAATGAAAAAAACAAAAGATATGTTGTGGCAGTTCATAGCTTATGGAGTTTAAGCATTTTTTCCCCAAAGTTCTAAGCATGAGCCCCACTAATTGTGACTCTTGGAGAAGTCACACAGCTTTTCTGGCAGGCCAATACCTGTTCAGAAGTAGTATCATTTGACCCTTAGGCACTAGTATGTTCCTTTCAGGCCCCCAAAACACAGTACAATAGAAAGTAATTAATATTTACGTGTTACATTTAGGGAAACCGAGGGAAGTGAAGTCATTTGGGTGACTAAGTGATTTATTTAACACAGGCCAACCCTTACTCTGTAGACAGAAACATGATGAGAACCCAAATCTCCCAGTCTGGATTCCATAAACCATTCTCTGGGTTCCTTGGCAATCCCTGGGCTATCTTCCAACTCTCAGTATTAATCATGGGCCAATGTAACATTTAGAACTTTTACAGATTCCAAGTGCGTATGTTTTAATTGCAAACATACACTTATTTTAAATTAACCCTAAGGCCAACACTATTGAAGCATGAAGTGTGTGCAAATTATCCTATACAAAATATTTTAATTTTAAATATTAGTGATGTTATTTTCATTACCCAGCAGGCTGTCGTCCCACATTATGGGTAGATGATGAAAGGAAAATGATTCATAAGCATGTTCCCTAAGCTGCCCTTGTGCCAAGCATACAGCCCAACTACTTTGGTCTGGGTGTGGCGATTTTGACCTTAGTGTCTATTGTGTATGTGGTTTGGGTTTTTTCAAAGTTTGTTTTGCTTTTTTTAGTCTGCCTAGTTCTATTTGGGAGTGTAATCTAAGGAAAGTGTATTTGTTTTCCATGGGCATTATGATTTGCTCATATTTTGTAATGACACATGTAGGATAACACCCAACTTATTATAGCATAGTTAAGGGTCTGTCAGTGTTTCATGATAAAGTCTTGCTTGCTAAGGTTTATTACACAGCCACAGCAAATTGCTACAGGCAGAAACTTGGCATTGCTTATCCTCAGCTAGGAGGAAATTATTTTCAGCAATTAAAAAAAGATAAAAATAAATATATGTTTACCAGCTAAAGAACGTATGAGCTTGCTAATGTAATTTTAAAATCAATTTAATGAGGAAAGATACATATATGATACAGCCTATATTTTTAAACTTGTTCAAGTTAGTGATTGGGTTATCGAACTAGAAGTAAAGTATTGCTCAGCTGCTATATGTTTTCTAGAAAAAAACCAGCTTTTAAATGATGTGGTTTGCAGCTCATATTGGTTTGCTGAACTGATACAATAAACCCCAATTGGTGTGAGGGCTGCTGACTAAGTGATCCAGGAACTAAATAGGATTTGAGCAGTAGGGCAGGACTGCTCCTTCAGAGATGTCCTCATTCATCACAATAGAAATTCACTTTCTAAACAATCAGATTTGTTCCCCTAGGTAAATATAGAAGAAAGAAAGAAATGGTGCTCAGAGGGGTTAAACGACTACCCTGTAAAGACAATGATAATTTTAAAATCAAGTCAGTAATTTAGAATCGAGTCAGACCTCTTGAACAGATCAGTAAGAAATGAATTAGATGATCAATTTATTGGTATTATGGAAAAAAACTGACTGAACTAAGAGTCAGCAGACCTGGGTTTTTCAGCTAGTTCTAACACTGCTCTGTAACCTTGTCAAAATTATATAACCTCCATGAATCTCAGTTGCCTCATCTAGCATCTTAACTCAAAGGAATATATAAAGATAAAATGTGAAAGGGCTTTTGAAGTACATAAGGTGTTATACATATATAAGAAAAATTCTTATCATGTGTCTCAAAGCTAAGCTAATTGATGCAAAATTAACATTATTATGTATTCTTAAAATAATATTTCATTCCAAACAACGTTATTTTGATCTTGTGCTTGCTTATGTAAATACCTCTTTTGCTCCAAGTCCTTCCCTTAAAATGAGATAAGATTGACTGTTCATGAGTTAACTTTATTTTTGAGGAAGTTCTATCCAAAGTTGCAGTGTTTGGTTTGGGCATGTTGTGAATTTGGGGTGGGGGGAATACTAGAATAAGATAAAAATTCCATCAAATAATTTAAATAAAAAGTCTAAATAGATATATGTGCTCAGCCTTAAACTTGAAAAGATGCCTACATCAATCCAAACCTAACTGCTATAACATGGTAGTAAATATTTTAACTCCATATCTCTGTCAATAATTAAACAAAGTATACCTATCAGACAACAGCCAATAAACTGATTTATGAACCACTATTTTTAAATTGCCCTTAAGTTGAAGACCCATACGATTATTACATTCAGCACACTTGTGCTCCCTCTACTGCTTTGATGGAAACATTAACTCAAAGACTTCAGTTCAATTTCCTCAGCAGGGTGCAGTGTCTCTGCAAAATAAAATAAAATTAAAAAATACTACTGTGTGCACAAATTAGGGAGTTCATGAACTAGAACTCAAAAGCAGCAGAAAAATAATTATGTCTTTAAACCCTCCCCCCCAAAACTCTAAAGGCACAAATTGATGGGAACAAGACTCTAGGAATAGGCAAAGAAGAGACAAGAAGGGTGGGGGGAAGGATGAACATAGGCATTAAGTGGGATATTGTGGGAGTTATGAATTTTGGGGAAACAATTATTTTATAGCAAATCATTTTAAAATATAAAAGCATTCTTACTACAATATTTCTAATCCCGCAAACATGCAGCCCATAAAATTTAATGGGTAGAATTCTTTATATGTTCCTGATAGCTAAGTAATCCAAGACATATGTTAGGTAGGAAGATTCCCCAAATCCAGGAGTACAATGGTGGTAAGGGACAGAATAGGCTTTCCTAGGCATTCCCTTGCCTTTTAAAGTTTGCCTTGTCCGTGTGTGAATGTAATATCTGGTTTGTGAATAGTACTATAGTACTACACATTTGCTTACTGCTTCATGAAAGTTGTACTCCTTTGACTAAGCTTTTATTTGCATGAGATAGTCTCATTTTTAAAGAGACAGTGCCAGATCTCTCTTATTTGTAATTTGATCCCTTCTCATCTGAAAACAACTGCCTCCAATACCTAGGTCATCGAATAGTATCATGAAAATTATGCTTAGCTTTTGGACTTGCAGGAAGAAATAGTTACAGATTTAAGTCATAGTTTATTGCTGTTCATCTCAGAAATTAATGACACATTCTTGTTTTACTGTCTTAGTAATATACAAATTTAGTTTCCTTAAGGGTGCATTTAAATTAATTGACTGACTCTAATCTGAATTATGAGTTTTAATTTGTTGAAGGC
The DNA here is from genome assembly GCA_028646515.1 of Pseudochirops corinnae. Classification (NCBI taxonomy): domain Eukaryota; kingdom Metazoa; phylum Chordata; class Mammalia; order Diprotodontia; family Pseudocheiridae; genus Pseudochirops; species Pseudochirops corinnae. The sequence continues at coordinate 214,416,376 of CM053587.1, read as the reverse complement.
TGTTAAAATAACTTGAACTGCTTATGTCAATGAAATAATAAAAATATTTGCTCTCTTTATTAAAAAAATTCTCTTAATGCAAGATGACTAAAAATAGACTGGAGGTGGATTGGACAGTCTGCAGATTATGAGTTGGAATAAAAATGTCTCACTTAAGCCAAAAACATGGCAACCAATATTTTCTGTTATAAAAATATTTTAGATGAATTTAGTTTTTATGAAAGCTGTCTGAAGCTGAAAGGAATAGCAGCAGCTCTCTATTTATTCACAAGCCAGTAATGATACCTGAGGCTCACAAAAGAGAAGTCATTATTGCCTAAAACCAACCAGCTCCCGTTTTTGTTCAAAACCTCCTCTGATGAGGAGGTTAAAATTTTTATGTTTTGTTATGTTATTTGATACCAACCTTCACTTTGCTAATGCCTGTCAATTGGAGCAGCAAAAAAGATCACAGCTTTTTGAGAAATGGATCATAACTGTCCACTAGAGGCTGTAATGAGACCAATAATGTCATTGTACAGCAGACCCTGGATTTTCAAATGGTAAAAATAAATAAAAATGTAAAAATGAGTAATGATGACCAATGGTTCTTTTTATGAGTAACAAATTATATGCTTGGATTTTCAAAATGATAGAAAAAAACTATTTTTCATACTTTACACACTATTTTATTTTCATATCTAAAGTACAAGGCTTTGCAATCCTTAAGGGGGCTACAAGCTGACACCAAGTTTCTTTTGGTGATTCTAGATTTGCATGACATGTTGACTAATATATTTCAGTCACACATGAATGCAGCTGAAAGATCCATCAAGTTTGACATACAGGCAAAAAGTAGAGTATTAAAATGCAATGCTAAACATCTTTTTGAACTGTATGTTGCCTGTTTCTCCAGACTAACTTCTCGAAGGGGGCCAGACAGTGTCCTGACACCTATAGGTTCCCCATTTATCTGCTGTAAGAGGAAGCTGAGCTTGCTTCAGCATGAATGTGGCTTCTTTTCCTCTATGTGTGCCACACCTGTTGGCAAGGTGAATATTTCTCAGAAAGAGATTCCTTCCTACTGAGGTAACATTCAACTAAGGGGGAAAAAAAAGAAAAAAGAAAGAAAAAGAAAACCCTAACAAACTGAAGAGCTTACCACTGAACCCAGAGGATGCGCTTGAAGCTCTCTAAAGTTCATTTGATGTTTGCCATTCCTCATCTCTCACTAGGACCTCATTTCTGATTAAATCAATGAACTTGACATTGTCCAGGTGAAGATGATGTTATCTCTTGTAGCTGGCTGCTCTGCTTAGACATTAGAAATAGTTACTGAACATCCGGGTCCAAAGAATCTTTCCCGGCCTGCTTTTGAGAGTAAGGGAATGGACAAGGGATAGTCACTAGGCTTCAGAGAGAGTGGGGGTAAGTGTATACTCAGGGAAAGGGGCATCCCTCAGAGTTTCCCCAGTAGAATTTAGTAAAGATTTCAGGGACCTTGCAGTCACGCTCGATCTTTTGCATTAAAGAATGAGTTCCCAAGTCTTGAATTCCTAACCCACTTGCTTGCCCAACCGGTTTCAGGGTTGACATGAGCTGTTCATTTAGCAGAGGTAAGATACTTTGAGCATCAGTGTTCAGCGGAGCTGCGAGTTCGGTTAGGCCAGTGTCGATTGAGTAATTCTCAGGCACTCACCTTGATCCTCCTCTCCTCTAGTCGACACTTCTGTAACCTCCTTGGGGTTTGAGTAAAAAAGTCAGACGGAGCTCCTCGGAGACCTGCTTGCCAAGGAAGTGAAAGAAGGTGGGAGGAGGAGGGGAAGAGATGGCAGTGGCTGCGGTGTAAAAACCCACCCTCTGGGGTTTAAATAAGCCAGCCCCAGTACCTTGACCTCTCATTTCTGACACTCTTCCCTTACTATCATCCCTCATCTCCTCCCATTCCCAAAGCTACTTTTTCAGAGGAGTGGTTAATGTGTGCTGGTTCTGGAATGAAAACTGCTTCCTCCCT
>CM053587.1:214380420-214413883 GCA_028646515.1 Pseudochirops corinnae | reverse complement strand
CTATCTGTCTACTTCCTACAAATGCTTGCACTATTATCTCTGTTCCCAAATTATATAAAAACATCTAGATGTGTCACAAGGACATTTTATTTGAAATCTGTGATGTCAACAGAAATGTTTCATTGAGTTTTCGTAATGTTTATTACCTCTAATTCATGGAATAATGAAAATTATGTTGATAATTATCATAATGTAAATCTTGTGTTGGCTGGAAAATTGCCATGTAGTAAGCTCATCTTAGTATAATCAGAACTGAGACTTTAGGTGGCAAAGGATCACTGGGTAAGGTAATGTCCTTTGAATGAGTGTGGTATTGGGGAGTTTTCTTTAAGCAATATTCTGCTGTTTTAGGAACTGCTGAAGATGACAGTCATCAGAGTTTATATAAGGATTTATGCCTCTATGACCTTATGTTTTGGTCAATGCATGGGAAGCTATCTATTCCTTTCTCCTACCCTTATCCCTTCCTCTCTTTTATACCTGTTGAACCTCAAGCATTATGAAGAACATTATGTTGTACTGGATAGCTAAATTTAAAAAAAAAACAAGTTCTATTCATAATGCAAACCTCTCTAGTAAACATAATCCTTTAAAGGTTTATAATTCTTTAGCCATATGTTTTATTTTTATTTCAGTCTTAGGTTTCTTTCTAATGATGTGTCACAGGTTGTATTGCCTGTTTTAATTCCTGTAATCTGTAGCAGACCAAAATCTTCTATAACTAGTAGACATATTAACCTGATAGGAATTACTATGTTGCATAATTGGGATCATGTTTAATTCTTTTGCATTATAGTTGCATATGTTGAAGTCTTGTAATTTAGACTCTATAAAACCTTATCTTACAGGTGATAGATAAAAATAAAATGTATGCACGACCAGTAACACATAAACCAATAAGTATGAAGTCCTAGAGTCATCTATAAAAACAAACTAACTGCATTTATGTTCAAAAATTGTTCAAGCAGTCAATATTCCACGGTAGATGGGCCTGAGTGAAAGCAAGATCCATTTATGAGGTCTTTTAAAAGCCAAATGCAACTACATAGAATTTCTTTTAACAATTTTTTGATTCATTTGTAAGCTCCCCAAGACTTGGGACTCCTGTAGAACTTGGAATGTCAGGGCTAGAAGATAGGGGAGAGCTCGTCAAGCCCAAAACTCTCATTGTACATGCTGAGACAGCATGATCTAGGGAGAGAGTGCTGGACAAGGAGACAGGAAGTACTGGGTTTGAATCTTGCTTCTGATACTTATTTGCCATTTGCCATTGGGTTCTCAGTTTCCTTATTTGTCAAATTGGTCAGTAATACCTGTAGTACCTGTTCTGCATGAGGATTAGTTTCTGGAGAGATGATGTCAAAGAAACTGTGTCCACAAGAGATTACTTTTTTATCCTTCTCATAGATACTTAATACAGTGCTAAGCACATAGTAGATTAACATAAGTTCTTTTTAAATGCATATTTGTAGTTTTAAAATGTAGTTAAAAATTTTTGTTCATTATCCTAGAAAAGTGGAATGGATTTGTTTTCCTCTCCCTCCCCAAAATATGCTAGATTGGACTGCATTCTTGAAAGTAGTCTGGGGAAAACTGGTGACTATTTAGAATGAATGCAGATGGATTTGAATACTGTTATACATTGGCATGTTCCCAAGGACAGTTGAGTCAATTACCCAGTTATTCATTATCTGTAGTAGGGGATTATCACCATCATATTCTTAACCTCAAGCTGGTTTCTCCTGAGGCCCAACATGCTTCTGGGATTTTGTTTTCTTGCCTTGATTTCATATGCACTCAGGAAGTTCACAGCAGAACATAATTGGGAAGGCATATCAACATCAAAGTTTGTATCATTTCATTCTAATACCAAAAATATGGTTTCAGAATTGCCAGCTTTATGCACTGTCTCTTCTAGTTAGTGTGCACAACTAAAGGTTACCTGCACTTTAAAAATCTGGTTAGGGTTAGCCTATGATCCTAAAATAACTAGAAGTACCAAGGTTTTTTGATGGCGAGGGATAAAAATGATGGAAATTTATTTCTCTGAAGATGTGGGACCAATAGATGATAGCTGTAAATTATTTTTTTTTATCCTCTGACTTTTAGGAAATGCTGTTTGTTTGTCTTTTTAGTCTTGTGGGATCAGAATTCTGATCTCAGCAATGATTTTTTTTTTATGACTGTCCTTCACATTATATTAGACTGTATATGCTCTTGAAAAAGGAAGAGAAACTGCCTTTTATAGTGCAGCATATACAGTAGGTATTGAATGAATGAATGAAATGTCATGTTGCTGAATATTAGATGCTGGTTTAAGTGAGGGATTGGACTTTATATGCCTAGAAGATACAGTAATATCAGTGGACAGACTTAACCTGATTCCATTTGTGATTGGTCATGAATTGATCTTCATAAGAAGAGTTAGGGGGCGAGTATGAAGCTATGGAAGGAAACAAAGCTAAGTAGCCCAAATGGAGGAGGAGGGACCAAACCTTAACCTGAGCCTAGGGTCTACGCCTCGAGCTGAAGTGGTCACAGTTTGATTGATGTCTCTTTGATACATCACTCGTTGACTTTGTTAATTGAAAGCAAATTTCACTTTTTGGAGCTGGTTTGTAATTATCTGCATTTCTCCTGAAGCAAAAGAATCCTGTGTGCTTGTATGCAGGCGGTGAAGTGAGGGATTCTCTGGGTTTTTGATAATCACCCTGAAGTTACTGTTCTTACATGCCTCTGAAGTTAAATTTGAACCCTAAAGAGGCAACTTATTTTGTTTTCCATTTGGTTTTCATCTTCTTTACTTTTGGATTGTTGCAGCTGCATCACAAGGCAAGCCAGCAGGGTGGTCCGTTCAAACTTTGGATTTATTCATGATCTTTGTACAGCAGCCCCTTCTCCCATCATCACTACTGGGAAGTGTACTATAAATCAGGTAAGAGTTTCATAATGCTATTCATTTCGTATCTTAGGATTTAGGCAGTCTGCTCTATAAAGAAAAAATATTCTAGAAAAGCTCTATGTGATTTATCCTTCAAAAGTGAAATCATGTTACTTGCTTTGTTTCTGGTCTAGGACTAGCAATGTCTACACAAGTAAAGTGAAAAGGAACATTGAAGCAATTACCAAGGAAATGCAAACTTTTTGCCTTATTACATTTATTGTTAAAATACTTCAGGGATTTGTGATTACTTCCATATGGTTAGTCCTTCCACCAACACAGACCTTAAACCCTTCCTGGTGCTCTGGTCTTTGGCAGCTGCCGTGGCCAAAAGCCCCATTTCCCCTACAGCCCACCTTTTGGTGATGAGTCTTTTTGAATTTACCTGAACTGGTCCTTGGAGGATAGAGAGTTCATGGAGGAGCCTGTACAGGAATTACTTGGGGGAGTTCACTGCCTCAAACCTTTACCTACTTTGTGGTTTCAGGATCATTTAGTGATTTTATTGGTTACTTTTACTTCATCAAAGAAACAAAAATGATTTGTTATCAAATAGTTATCATAAGAATAAAACATTTTTAATCCTTTAGACTTTGCTACCAGATAATATGTAAGATTAACATAGACAGTGGACAAAAAATAAAATGGATTTGTTTGGTTTGTACAAACACCCATTAGTGACTCTAGTATTTCTTTCTCTTGGCCTGTTTGCATTTTACAACTTCCTGATTTCTTCACATACAGTAAACTTGGACAATCATCCAGATACTGAGTGTTTGTGAAGGATGATGACTCATTGTTCTTCACTGAGGACAGGAAAAGAGGAAATTAAATTACAGCAGGAGAGAATCAAGTTAGATCTGAGAGAACTTTACAGCAGCAAAACTTGTTGAACTCTGGAATGGTTAGATTGAGTTTAAATAAGTACTTATTAAACACCTTCTGTGTGTAACACACTCTGGGGATACAAGGATGAAAAATAATACATAGCCCTCAATGAATTTACCATCTATTCAGCTAAAGGATATAAGTACAAATAACATAATACAAGCTAGAATAAGATAAAGGCATAATTATATTAAAACTTTATTAAGCTCTTCCTCCTGCATGTGTGTGCATGTGTGTCTTTGTGTATATGTGCCTCTATGCTAGAGCAAAATTTAACTGACACTGCCCCTGTCCTCATGGAACTTACAGTCTAGTAGAGACAAATATTACAAACACAGACAACTATTGTATGCAGCAATTCATGATAATTCTGTTAGAGAAATATAAAACACACCTCTAGATGCAAGTCCAAAAAGAGGGTCTTTATGAACAGGCAAAGGGGCAAAGTATGCATCTGGAAAGGCCTCAGGATGGAGATGGCCTTTAAGGAATGAAACCTTAACTAGTATTTTAGATAACGTAAGAAGGTTATTGGGGGGAAAAGAGACAAAACATTTTTTTATTTGATTAGTTCTGGAGATATAAATTCTAGATAAAGTTCTTTTGTGTTTCTATTCCTATGTTGTATTTTAAATTTGTCCATTTTCAGCAAGCATGATACATCATAATCTGATTTTGTAAACTTTGGGAAATTATTACTTTGAAAGGAAAGGTTTATGGCCTTAAAAAGATTCATATATTACTTACTTAAAAAGAAAGTGCTTTGCCCTACTTATTTATTTAAAGTGATTTTGATTTATATACTGTTTAGTGAAAATGTCATATTAAAAGTTATATACTCCTATCTCTAGCTATGTATCTATCTACCTTTCTATCATTTCATTAATTTTAAGTCATTACAGATGTTCCATCTGGCCCATAAATGCTTCTAAAGAAATAGATGTGCCTAATTTCTCTTTCTTTTTATTAATGTTATAGGCTGCTTGCAAGCTAGGCAAAATAATTGTGCCAGCATTTTGAATCCTATAACTTTCTCAGAACTTTGTTTTAGCCAACAACATGCAACTACAAATATACAATATAAAAATAACATACAAATTCTAATTGTGGACAGTATAGTAACCATAGAAAGCAAATGTCCTCATATTGTTGTCATATGAAACAAGGGATTTAACTCAAAACCTAAGAAAGTGTTGGTTTTAGGCCATAAAAATTAACTTGCTTCAGAATCGTACTGGATTCTACATCAGAAAAGTCAGTCAAGGAAATCCTTATTGTGAAATAACTTTTTAATATGTATATTGCCTCGTTGTAGAATATAAACACATTATTTTCCATTATTTTGGTTCTAGGTTAGGATGTTGTTCTTTAAATGGAAATAGGCCGCCGAGTAGTTTGTTCCATGCAAATTCATGCCTTTTACCATCTGTAGAAAGTTGGCTTAAATGGTTAGAGTTTCTTGCTACCACTGGAAGAGTTAGTTAAGGAATTCTAACACTTAAGAATTCATGCCTTCAATTTCTGCAGGAAAATAACTTAATTGCATGTGGTCCACACAGGTCAGAAGCAATATGTCTTTTTGCATGGAGTATTAAGGAGAATAGATCATTTTCAACAACATTATCTCATGGTTTTAGAAAATTGCTTTATTGTGAAAAAAAGAAGTCCGCAGGCAAATTCTTATTTGTTGGCCAATCTATGCAACTTGCTAAGAAGAAACACAGTTCTTCATAGTGTGTTAATCAAGTCTGAGTGTCTTATGAATACCCACATTGTATTATTGATGATGTAGTGCAAAGTCACCTTGGATTTTCAAGTAGCTGACATTTCCTGTGATTGCATGTAAAGCAATATTATAAGCATTATCTAAACATTTTGCATAAATAATGACCTTATTATAGGCAGTGCAATTGACTGTTAAACTTGGGCCAGCAAACAATGTCATCTATATTGCCCTTTTAGAGTAATCATTAAGGTGTGTGGGTTTTTAAAAAATTGAACATGGATATTATTTATTTTTGTTTTATTTATAAATTCTTTTTAGCTTAAGGAAGTCGGAGTTTAACTGTCACTGAAGCAGTGTCATGTTAAAAACAGTTTTCATTCATTCATTTATTTAGTAGCTATTTATTGACTATCTACTGTCTACAAACCATTGAATATGGCCCTTTCAGGGATGTGATGATGTAGGCAAAATGTACTCTATTTTCCTGGAGCTTACTGTCTGGGATGGTAGGGAGAGATGTATACCCAGAAAAACAGGGTATGAGACTATTACCATACCATGTGGGAACTAAAAACAAAGTGCTCTGGAAGGAAACAAGAGGGAGAGAGTTCTTCCAATTAGATTGGTAATGGAAGACTTTATGGAAGAGATGACATGTGTGCTGGGGCTTGAAAATGCAGTTAGGGTTTTAATAGTCAGATTTGAAAGAGAAGAGGAAGAGGACATTTTTCCTTTTGCAATCCATCATTCATCCACATAGCTTACCAGACTGACAAATTGATAGTCCCACAGCACATATGCACATATGAATAACCATTTTACTTTCCTGATCAAAAAGTGTGAGTAGTTCCCTATTGCCCTGTTGCTTGTCTCTGTCATTTGAAGCCCTCCACAATTTGGATGCATTTCCAGATTACTTTATATTATAGCTGCTCAGATACTGCATGTTCTGATCAAACTTATTTATAGGCTCTCCCCTGTACATAACATTCATTTCCTGTCTCTCTTTATCTTATCTTATCTCTTATCTCTCTTTACCTCTCCCTACTGTAATCCACAGGGCTACTTTTAAAATAAAGGACCCTGTAGATCCCCCCAGTTGGAAGTACTCTGCCACCATGACTGAATTGACTGCATATATTTTGTGTTTTCTTATATGTGTCAATGTTGTTCTCCTCTTGTTCCCCTTTCCCCAGTAGAATGTAAGCCCCTCTGAAGGCAGGAACCATATTGATTTGTGTCTTTGACTCCCCAGTACCTAGTTTATAGTAGGTGCTTACTCAAATGCATGTTAAATTGTGTTTAATTGAATTGAATTGAATTCCAGGTAGAGGAGGAAAGGCACGGAGGCAGGAAAACCCAAGGCTTCTGCAGGAAATGTTAAACAGTAGTAAAGTCTGGTTTCCTATTACAGTGTTAATAAAGAGGAAGAGTGGGAGATTAAACTGAACTGAAAAACTGAGATTGAGACCAATATCAGTCTGTAGCCTCAGTCAGTCACATGCCATTAGCATTTAACAATTCGCTCTACAAGGAGGCAGAATAAATGTGTAACCAACATATTTTTAAGTTTAGTCTGCAATATTACTGTTTTCTTCACCATTTTCTGAATTATAGATAGTCATACAAATCAATAATGCAATCAATAAAATAGTAAATCAAGCCCTGATTTGTATCATTTGCCAGTTCTTGAGTTGCAAATGTACTAAAAATTTAACAACTGACTCTCTAGAGCTGGTTCATCTGGCTGCAGTACACCCCTAACTTCTCAGCCCACCTGGAGTCAAGCTCAGCCATCTGGACTTTATTCTGAGACACTCAGGATCTACTGAAGATTTTATAACAAGATAGTGACATGATCAGAGCTTATTTAGGAAAAAATAATCTGATTATGGTGTGCTACATGGGTTGGAAGGAAGAAACTCTGGAAGTTAACCAATGAAGATAACCAGTGGTCAAGTTTTTCAACAGTTAACCCTAAAAAGCAATTAAAATGATTGAATTGGAGGGCTAATATCAGGAATAGGTAAAAGAGAAGAAACCTGAGAGATGTAGGGAAAGTAGGATAGACAGAAGTCAGTGAGCAATTGGGTGTTGGAATTGAAGGAGAAGAAGGAATCAAGTGACCTTTACTTTATAAATCTGGGTCACTGGGAGAATTATGGTGTCATTAATAGAAATGGGTATTTAAGTCTGAAGAACTGGTTTAGATAGAAGGATGCTGAGTTTAGTTTGGACATGTTGACTTTGAGGTGCTAGCAGGATAGCCTGATGGGGAGATATCTTAGGCAATTGGAAATACAGATCTTGAATATTGAAGCTTGGAGTTTGCAGAGAGGTCAGGGTTGTAGATGTCCATTTGGATCCATCCAAATATCCCTGTAAATGGACGTGTACATCCTCATAGAGGTGATAGTTGTAGCTTTGAGAGTGGATAAGATCACCAAATATCCAATCACCTTGTTGATTCTACTGCCACAATATCTTTCACAATTGTCCTCTTCTCTCTCACTAGGTGCCTAATAGCTATTTCAGGCTCTTAGGAGGTTATTGAAATAGCTCTTCTAATTGGTTACCCTGTTTTAAGTTTCTCCTTTTACCAAGCCACTCTTGACATTACTGCTAAAATGATATTCCTAAAGCAGAGGTCTGACCATGTCATTTCTCTTCTCAAAAAGTTTGAGTAAGCCAGCTCATTTATCAGCTATAGGATAAAATATAAATTCATTTGTTTGGCAAGTAAAGGCCTTTACAACCCTGTCCCAACCTATTTCTACAGCCTTATTATACATCTTTGCATTTCCCTCACTCCATGGTTTAGTCAATCCAAAAGTGATGTGTTTTTATTTTTTTAATTATTCTAAACCTCTAAGTTCTGGAGAGCAACATCAATACAATGATTGAGGCTGAAATGGAAGCTTTGGGTATAGAACCTTCTTTTGAGCAGTTTGTGAAAAGAATTAAGTATGCAGGGGGTATAGGAGAGAAGCCACCAAGAAGGTTTTTTTTTTCCTTCTTTCCTAAATTATGGAGCTACCTGGGCACATTTGTAGACAGAGGGAAGTATCTTCATTGGGAAGGGAAAGGCTCAAGGTGTAATGAAGAGTGAGGATAATAGATGGATCAGGGTCCTGGAAGAAGCTATTGGTGACCAACAGGACAAGTGAAATGACTGAATGAAAAGTCTTTATTAAGCATATACTATGTGTTTTGTCTTGGAGCTACAAATACAAGAGACAGCCCCTGCCCTCAAGGAGTTTACATTCTAGAAGAGAAAATGAAACACTACTTGAAAAATCTACCCTTGGTCAAGGTCACACAGGTAGTAAGTGGCAAAGCTGAGATTCAAAGTGGGGGGAGTGACTTCTGATTTCAAATTTAGTGCTTTTTCCTGCTGTACCTCCTACCTCAAAGTAGAATTAACCACAGCTCCAAGTGTTCTAATTAGAAAGTTTATATGATGGTGTTTGTCTCTTGCAGATTTCCTATCTGACTTTGGATTGATGGTCTTTTTGAAGCTCTGTATGTGTGTGTGTGTGTGTGTGTGTGTGTGTGTCTGTGTGTGTGTGTGTGTGTGTGTGTGTGTGTGTGTCGCTTGGGGTTTAAGGGGGAGAAGGTGGACAAGCAGGTAGGCAATAAATGGGTTAACAGCTGGTATGCTTTTGCAAATTTGTGTCTTCTTGTTTAGAGTTTAACTGATGAAATCTTGTTGAAAGTTTTAAAAATATATGGGTGTGTTTATCTGTTTACACAACACATACATGTTAGGAATCTGAGCTTATTTTATTTCAAATTATAATGTATGTGTAGATTGTAGGAAAAGCTGATTTTGTAATTCAGAATGTGCAGTATCTCTTTTTTTGTAAACATGTGATCCATCCATTTTCTTTTAATCAATTTTATTCGGAGGATTTTCTGTGAAGCACAGTGCATTTTAACAATTATTATAGGCCTTCCTTTTGATCTGGATTTATTCATCTTATATGACATCCATAAATCACATTGCGGCATCTTGTTGACCCTCTAGCAACTGCTTATTTGTGGCTACTCGTTGACCATGCTTTTCAAAATTTCTTAACTTAACTCTGTTATCTTTAGCTGGAGGTTCATATGAATTTTCTTAAGTATGGTGTTAAAAAAAAAACAAACTTAAGTGAGCACTACACACTTAGAGCTATTTGGTTTCAGTTTTTTCCTCCAAAGAAAACAACTTTGGGCAAAAAGATAGAAATGAATGCCTGGTTTCTAGTGGGAAGATTAGATCTTCTACAGATCTACATGACACGAAGTGAAATGGAGGTAATTTTGTTTAAGTGTAGAGCCAGATTTTTTTCTTTTCTTTTCTTTTTTTAGTGTTCAAAGTTATCTGGATTTTCTATCTACACTATCCAAATTCCTTGAAAAATTGCCAGGATACATTTTGAGCTCTGCTGAATCAAAGTAATGCCAGCACTCAGAAAGATCAAGAGCTGTTCATTCATACGTCCAGCAAATATTTATTTGTTGACAGAGCATTTTTCTGGGTTCTGGGGGAGTGAAAGTTTAGTTAAGACCTTGTTGTCTTCATTAAGCTAACTTTCTGTAAGAAGCAAGACACATGTAATTGTAATGTATGACATTGTATGAGATAAGCATGTATGTAAGAGACGTGGCAGAAAAGGATGGAAGGTTTGAAGAGGAAGATTGCTTCAAAATTCACATAAGGCAATTTGTTTTTCTGTTCCTTTTATTTTATTTTTAATTAACATTAATTTTCTATCCTCACATGCCCACGCCTACCCTCAATGAAAACCTTTGTAATACATATGCATAGTCAATTAAAACAAATTCCTACATTGTCCATGTGCAAAAATGTATATTTATTATGTTTTCTTGAGTTCATTTTCCTTTTGTTAGGAGCTAGGTAACACGCTTCATTATTGGTACTCTGGCATTGTGGTTGGTCACTATATGGATCAAAGTTCTTGTCTTTCAAAGAGATTTATTTTTAGAATGTTGTTATTGTATAAATTATTCTCCTGGTTCTGCTCCCTTCACTCTGTATCAGTTTATACTAGTCTTTCCAGGTTTCTCCTCTCTCATCTGTTTTTTTAACAGTTTTATTCCTAATTACTTTCCAGAGTACCTGGAGCAATCCACAGCTCCACCAATAAGCATTAATGTTCGTGGTTTCAGCAGCCCCTCCAACGGTTACATTTTTCCTTTTTCACTATATTTGCCAAATTGTTCAGTATGAGGTAGAACCTCAGAATTTCTTTAATTTGTATTTCTCTAATTATTAGTGATTTGATAGCTTGGATTTCTTTCTTTGAAAACTTCCTCTTCATATCTTTTTAATATTTATCAATTTCAGAAGGTCCCTTATTCTTTTAAATTTGAATTAGTTCCTCATATATCTTAGAAATGAAACTATATCAGAGAAAATTGCTATGAAGATTTTTTACCTTTCTAATTTTACCTGCATTAGTTTTTTGTGTACAAAACCCTTTAATTTTTTAATCAAAATTTTCTGTGTGTGTGTGTGTGTGTGTGTGTGTGTGGTTTTCTCCAACCCTTGTTTAAAAAATCATGAATTCAAAGTAGAAAGTTGCTATTGACTGGGGGGTTGGGTGGGACAAGGAAGGTGCCATGGAAAAGATGGGATTTGACTTGAGCTTTGAAGGATAGATAGACATTCAGCAGGTGAAGAGAGGAAGGGTATTTCAGAAATCTATAACATCATTAGCAAAGGTGAGGCTAACACAGACCAAATGACACATTTGAGGAAGAGAGGTTAAATCATTTTTCGTGGAGCCCAGAGTTCATGGAGAGGAGTTATGTGAAATAATGTTGGAAAGACAAACACTAGATTGTGATGTGCCTTGAATGTCTGCCAAAGATATTTACTACTCCTGGTTTACACTAGGGAATCACTGAAGGTAGTGGTAACCATTAAAATAGCAATTTATTCATTTTTAAAACATTTATTGAGAACTTGCTAAGGTAGAGAACTGAGGGAAAACTTGAAAAGAATAAAGCACAGGCTCTACCCTTCTCAAGCGGCTAATGGTCTAATGGAAACGTGACTTCTTTACAAATTACAGTGAGACAATTTGTGACAAGTGCCATAAGAAAGGTTCAGAGGGCTGTGGATTTAGGAAGAGAGAAGGGTCAGATCAGCCTGCTGTGATAGGAAAGGTTACTAAATTGTAAGCTCCAAGAGGGCAGGTGCATTTTGTTTTATCTCACTCTTCTCTGTATCTAGACCACTGACAGAGGCATCACAAGTGATTAGCCAACACCGAATTGAATTAAATTGAAATGAGATGGTATGTAAGGCAGGGCCTTAACAGCTGGGCTTCTTGGTGGCTGTCCCATGTCTGGTGAGCTCACTTTCAAAGACCTCCCTTCTTTCCTAAAGTCCTCTTTGCAATATCCCCTACCTTCCTCCCACATTCTCTTTAGTCTCTGCCAGGCTCAGGACTCACATTCAGTAACCATTAAACAAACGTGACAACAAGGATGATACATTTACCTGTCTCTGGGTGTACATATTACGCCTAAGCAGGGCTCCTGATGTTGCTAGGCAGGGAAAGTCTCAGGCTGATGCTGAACTTTTGACTCTTAAAGGATTCACTGGGTCATTGCTTGGCTTGTAAGATTTGTCTGAGAGAAACTATTTATCTCTCTAGCTTGAGGGATGATGGTGGTGGTGGTGGTGATGAATGCAAGTGGTGGGAATGAATGCAGGAGCTAGGAAAAAAATGTGCTGTTTGAAAAGGAGGTCATGCTTTCGGAAGGAGGATGATCTGAAGCCCAGATGTCCCCATCCCCTTTTCACTTACGGTCCTTCTCCTCCTGTTTGTTTTGTAAAAGAATGCTAATTTTTCAAATCAGATTGATAAAGACAAAACAGAGTACATTTTTCTGCTCATCTTGGATGCCTCTCATAATATATTGAATTTACAAATTTTTGATTCTCAGGACAAAATATACGTTCCTTGAAGGCAGGCATTGTCTGCCTTTTTTCCTTGTATCATGCCCATCATGAAGCCCAGTGTCTGGCTGGTTGGATTGGATTGGTCTTCCTGTCTTGCAGATTGAGTTATAGCAGTTAACTTACTTAAAAATAGCAGAAATGTTTTTTTTTTCTTTTTTGGGCAGGGGGGGAGGAGGGAGAAGGAGTTATTTTTGTTTTTTTAAAGGGCAAAGTTTCTCATTTCATTAGCCCATTCAACAACATTAAAGATTTATCATTAACCTATCACTGGTGGTTCCAGCACACATTACAACTGTAATCTTATAGAATACATTTTAATTTACAGATTAGTGGGGTTTGATGACCTAACAACTGACAGGAAAGGCCCTCCCTACAACAGTTGTATGTCATCTGCTTCAGAGAAGTAATTGCTTGGCAATTCCCATTTGGTAATTCCCTCTTTATTTTCTGATGAGTTACTTAACAGTGATGGGCTTGTTGAACAGAGCATTGAATTTAATGTGTGATTTTAAAACTGCCTTGTAGGCCTTGGGGAGGAGGGGCAGCATATGAATTCTGTTGAGATTTACCAGAGGAATACTGAAACCTTCATATGGACTGTTAATATTTTACTGAATACTAGGCTTAGTACTGAGTAGTTCAAAATATAAAAAAATAATAATAAATCAAAGCCAGGATTTAAAAAAAGAAGTTTCCCTGTTCATGAAACTTGGATTGGAAATGGGATTTGCTATCTGTAGAAAGTTTAGGTATCTTCTAAAATTGTGGTTTGAAAGCAAAATAGCTAAAAAAAAAAAAAATAGATTGCATCAGGATTCTTCCTCCTCCAATTGTGACATGAAAATTGTTTCTCTATTTTATGTTTAATTGGAAGTTCTCTTTTCATTACTAGTAAGTAATTTAGGGTACAAATTGAAATGGAGGACAGATTTCCAACTCTGACATTGTGTGAATTTGTGGTTATTTATCAAGAGTTGGTCGGTCATCAAAGATACCTGAGACTATTTATCTTTTTTTCTCTGTTACTTCCTTACTGAGGCTTTCTCCAGTTCCTTTTACTATTCTTAACTATAGGGCCTGAAGTGACACCAGTTTCAGAAGGTGGAGTATATTACAACTGGAAAATAACCTTCAACTGATTATGATTATAGTTTTGAGGCCATACTGTTCACTGAGCTGTCTATGCAAATCCAGTTGGTGTCATTGGGTGTTGACCTCTGCAGATAATGGGAGACCTTCCCTTTTCTCTTCTGCATTCACTTTTTCAATGGGTATTATTTTCAAAGTACCTGAAAAGCTTTTATTAAAAAAGCATAAAGTTTGGCTAGACATTCTGAATTTTTTTCCTTTTAAAGAGAATTTTAAAAATTAATAAAATGTAAAGAAAACTGTTTGACATTGTATCGTCCTCTTTGTTTACTTATTAAAAGTCATATGAAAGTTCTTGACCTATTGTGACCTTTGAAAGTCTTAGTAAGCCAGTGCAGATTTTTAGTTAACAGTGGAATAAATAACTCACTTTTGTTTTTGAATGGGAAAAGATTTTGAATATAGCTTTTGTATCTTGTCACACTCTGTTAGAAGACATTGCAAGTTTGTATCTTTTAAAAGCACAGTGAAAATTATATATTGAATAAAGGTAGCTTAGAAATATGAAAAGGAATAATAAAGTTGCTTAAATTTCCTTAAGTGTGTTTTAAAAATATTAATGACTCATAAGTTATTGGGTTTCCTACATTTCCCTAGAAAATGAGTTAACTGATACTGTTGCAGAGTTGGTATTTTTATGAAATTTTTGAGATAACTTTGCAAATTCTCATATGAAACCACTACTTTTTTTCATTACTGATAATTGTGAACGTAATTGTTTCTTTTAATTAATTCTTCCTATTAAATTTAAATATTAGCTACAAATAAAGGAGGTATGATTTCATACTTAAAGAATGCTAGTAGCTCTTTTTATAAATATGATTGTCAGAAACACAGCCTCTCATTTTTATCATAAAGGAATACTTAGGATAACTTACAATTTAAAAATCTGTAGTACAAAAGACATAAGGCACACCCAGTGATAATTTGTTTAGAACTTCAGATGATCTTACATAGGTTATTTCTCCAAACATATTGAAGAATCCATGTAAAAGTTAAAACATTTATTCTGGTCTATAGAAATTTATATTAATTATGTGACCACAGGCCAGTCTCTTAACCTCTCTGGACCTCAGATAATTAATAGCTAACATTTATATGGTGTTGTCTGTGTGCCCTGCATTGTGTTGAACACTTTATAATTTTTATCACATACCTCACAACCATTGTAAGGCAAACAGAGGTTAAGTGACTTAGGGTCACACAGCTAGTAAGTGTCTGAGACTGGGTTTGAACTCTAGGCTGGTGCCACCTATTAGTACGTTATAGACAGTTACAGTTAGAATAGGTACAGGGTGTTCCCACATTGATGAAATCACAGTTTCCTTCTGATATTTACTAACATAAGTAGATATGCCAATATCTACTAACATAAGATTTTTCAGTTTCTACTAATCTGTCAGTATCTGCTGATATCAGTCATATTTCCAACTATTCATTCTTGATATTGTGCAGACAGGACTTCTGGATTATTTGAGTGAATTTTTTACTTTTCTGCTGAATGTTTTGACATTCAAGTGCATTTTTTTTTTTTATCTATTCAGAAATATTTAATGTCTTCTGTACTAGCCATTATGGGGCATATAGTGTTAAAGCCTCACCTTCTCAAAATGAATGGGATCTAGTTAGGGAGATAAGACGTATGCTTGGACAAGTACACTCCCTGCCAACATATAATAAATGCTTTCTGAGTAATACAAACAAAAAGCTGAGAAAGATCACTTTGGGCCTAGTATTCAGCAAAGCCTTCATGGAAGAGGTATCATTTCTGCCAGACCTTGAGTGATGGACGGGCTGTTTAGGAGTTAAAGGTGGGAGGGAGGACACATTAGAAGATTGAGAATGACAAGGACCATGGTAGCTATCTTTAAGATGGGGGGGGAGGGGAGAAAGAAAGGAAAAAAAGAAATTTACATGATAACTTTATTATATATTTAAATGGAATAGCAAGTTGTACATAATAGATTTACAGTTTCATGTGTAATCATCTTTTTTATAATACTTTGTTATGGAAATGCTTATTTTAGTCTATAAATTAAAATTTAAAAATAAATAATTGAATGAATGAATAAAATAAAGGACTTGCCAAAGGTATACATTCATGGGATCTATGGAAGAAGCCCCAGGGAACACTGAAGTTTAGGGACAAGGTCAAGAAGCGTTCCCAGGGTTGTATTTGAAGCCTTCTGGACCTGAATATTAATCTGCCTATGAGGACTAGGGCAAAGGTCAGAATTTAGCTTTGTCATATGGAAGGGGCAGCTGGAGTATCCCAGAAGGATCTACTTTTGAAGGGGATTCATCGGGAGGTATCAGCCTGAGCTGGCCTTTCTGTGGGAGTATGATTGTTATGGATATGGTATGCCAGCCCTGATTAGTTCATTCTGTCCCCCAGGATGCCTTCTTAGGGTCCTACTAAGCATCCTACTAAGGATGCTTCCAAGGCTAGACGTAGGCCCATTTGTCGGGACGAAGAAGAGGATGACTAAATTTTAGTCCCAGAACATGGTCCTGAAAAGGAGGTCCCTGGGCAGTTGGCAACATGAGGAAGTTGGGGGAAGGGATTGTGGGAATAAAACTAGAAAGGCCATGGAAAAGCCCCACCTTGCTGAACAACAATGCCTGTGGAGAGCACAGTGACCTTGTCATCAGGTGCTGCATATAAGGTAGATAGCAAGAAACTAGTATCTTTCAGAGAGTGCTAGATTTGGCATCAGACTTGTTTGAATCCTAGTGTTCTTTGCCACGTATACGTCTCATTTCATCTTTCTAGCCTTATTTTTTGAACCCTAAAATGATGGGCTTCTGTTAACAGCAGGGGTTCTGAAGCTTTTTATTTTGTGTCCTAGACCTCCTTTGGCAGTCTGGTGAAATCTATAGACCCTTCTCAGAATAACACATTTAAATGCACAAAATAAAATTATTACAGGATTACAAAGGAAACTAATATTGAAATACAATTTTCAGAATACACATAAATAGGGAACAAGTTTACAAATCCCAGATTAAAAATCCCTAGATTACAACATCTCTAAAATAGTCTCATTTAGGCCCAAATTCTGAATTAGCCCGCTTTCGGTTATCTTCCATTTGCCAGTGAATCCTCATTCTCTAGCTCTCTTTAATTTATTTATTTTAATTTTCCCCCACAATAGTCATGTTGTGAAAGAAGAATCAGAACAAAAGGGAAAAACCACAAGAATAAAAAAACAACAAAAAAGCGAAAATAATATGCTTCGATCTGCATTCAGACTTGATAGTTCTTTTTCTGGTTGTGAATAGCATTTTCCATCATGGAATTGTCTTTCTCTCTCCTCTCCTCTCCTTCCTCTTCCCTTTCCTCCCCTTCTCTCCCTTCCCCTTCCCTCTCTTCTCCTCTCCTCTCCATTCTCCCATGGCCCCTCTCCTCCATCCTCTCTCCCCCTGACCTCCCACCCTTTCTCTCTCTCTCTCTCTCTCTCTCTCTCTCTCTCTCTCTCTGTGTCTCTGTGTCTCTGTCTCTGTCTCTCTCACTGTCTCTCTCTGCCTCTGTCCCTCTTCCTCTCGCCCCGCCCCCCCCTTTCACGTAGGGTTTTCTACTAAATAGTTGTAATCTAGCCCTATGAGAATTGATGAGTCTTGATCAGAATTTTGCTATCTAGGCCTGCTTCATTTATAAAGCCAAAAAATGAGCCTATCCCTCTGGTTTTAGCTTCAGTCACTCAGATCTGGTATCTTTGGACTAGAGTTCTATACATAGGACTTAAGAGCTAGGAGATGTTGGAGTTCATCTAGCCTAGAACATTCATTTTACAAACGAAGAAATTGATGCCCAGAAAGGTCAAGCAAATGGTTGAAGGTCACACAAGTTGTAAAATAGCAGCAGGGTAAGATTTGAATCAAGATTTTCTATTCCAACTCCAGTACTTTTGCAACTCATAGTATACCCTTGACCCATTTATGCATTCTTTAGGATTATGTTATTTAGTCTTCATTTAAGTTTGGATCATTTCTTCAAATGCCCCTTATTAATTATGATTTTTATTGCAGTCAGCAAAGGATCACACTATGCTTTGTATCTCCTTTAGCACAATTCTGAGTAGATGATAGATGATTAATGGTAATTTCAGTAATTTCAGGTTTGGTTTGGGACAGGGGTAGGGAACCTGCAGCCTCAAGTTCACATAAGGGATTTGTTCTGTGAAGTTTAGATTCAGTCAAAGGACCACACTTGAGGACCTAGAAGGCCACTCGTGGCCTTGAGGTTGCAAGTTCTCCACCCTTGGTTTTGGGGTATAAAAGAGATAGAGAGGTCTTCAGTCCCTCTGCCTACCCTTTTAGGGTCATCTAGGTGATAAGGTGATTAGAGGCTGATAAGGCAGGTACATTTATTCTGTGTCTACTGATGGAAAGATGATCTGGTCCCTTAAAAAAACATTCCTGCCCCCAAACCTTGA
The DNA here is from genome assembly GCA_028646515.1 of Pseudochirops corinnae. Taxonomy (NCBI): domain Eukaryota; kingdom Metazoa; phylum Chordata; class Mammalia; order Diprotodontia; family Pseudocheiridae; genus Pseudochirops; species Pseudochirops corinnae. The sequence goes on along the minus strand of CM053587.1, from coordinate 214,395,764 downwards.
TTTTTGTTGAGCTTGAAGGAAACATGTTGACACTCTATAAGCCTAAAGTTTGCTATTTTAACCTGGCTTTACTGTGCTCTCTAAATCCTTACTGCAATTGGTATTTACCTTGTACTGTTTAGGCAGTACAGGTTTTGTTTTTTCACTTAAAAAAATTACCTTAGCCATATCCTAATGAGCAATAATGTGATAACAATCTGTGTAAACAGATGCAGTGAAGGAAAACTTCTTCCACCATTTTCTTTTCTTTCTACCCCTGCAAGGTTACAGACCTGCTTCTTCCTCTCCAGGAATTTGTTGTAGATGATGATCAATAATAAACCATTTTTAAAAATGATAAAAATACATTTCTGACAATGACTTTGAAATATGTCACGTTAAGCCAGTCTGATACTTCACCTAACTAAGATGTGGAAACAAGTCTATCAGATAGAAAGATTTGCACTCTGTATACAGGTGTGGTTACTAATCCATGGAAAAGAACAAACACTGGCTGTTGGTTATACTGCTTTGAATGGAACACTTGGTGGCCTAACGATCTAGCAGTTTCTGTCACTCTGGTACATTTAATTCTGTCCTCTCCTCTGAATCTTGGGAACAATTCTAAACATAGCCAGCTTTCTTTTCTCAGTCCAGTTTTGTAAGGTTCAACAATGTAAGCTTCAAAGTTACAAAGGAGTGAAAAAACCTAGGTTTGCTGTTCCTATGGTGGGAGGAGAAAAAAATTTTCCATTTCCCTTCCAGGAGTTTATGCAATACAGACCTTTGAATCATGGAATTTTAGTGCTAGAAGGGATGTCAGAGTTTATCTAGACCAAACCTTACTGAAAACACGAATTCCATCTACAGCAGCAGTTCTCAACCTGTGGGTTATGTTCAATTTGTAACAACGAAAATACATCCTGCATATCAGATATTTACATTACAATTCATAACAGTAGCAAAATTACAATTATGAAATAGCAACGAAAATAATTTTAAGGTTGGGGGTCACCACAACATGAAGAATTGTATTAAAGGGTCGTGGCATTAGGAAGGTTGAGAACCACTTATCTACAGCATCACAGGCAAGTAGTCTTCTATCTAGTATTGTCTAGAGACCTTTCATAATAAAGAACTCATTATCATGGGATGGTATATTCCATTTTTGGATGGCTCAGATTCATTATCTTTCCCACAAACCACCACCACTCTCCTCTTCTCCATTTCCTTTTCTTTTGAGGGCATCAGTTCCCAAGTTTGAAGCCTATATCCAATCAATTGCTAAGTCTTGCCGACATATCTCACTTATGCTCCCTTATCTCTACTCTCATGGCCACCATCTAGTTCAGGACCTCATGAACCTCACCTGGACTATTACATTAATCTCCTACTTAGTGTCCCTGCTCAAGTCTTTCTCTCTCTAATCTATCCTCTACATAACTGTCAACATATTCCTAAAATGTAAGTTAAAGCAGTGAGGTGTCTCAGTGTTTAGAGTGCCAGGCCTGAAGTCAGGAAGACTCATCTTTCTGAGTTCACATCTGGCCTCAGACACTTACTAGTTGGGTGATGCTGGGCAAGCCACTTAATCCTGTTTGCCTCAGTTTCCTCATCTGTAAAGTAATGTGGAGAAGGAAATGACAAACCAATCAAGCATCTTTATCAAGAAACCCCAAATGGAGTCAGACAGGATTGAAATGACTAATCAGGGTAGAGTCTAGTAGTATCATAATCCTTCCTTGTTATGGATATTGTAATTAACATAGCCTAAGAAGTCAGAATGGTTTAGTGGAGAGAGGGCCAGCCTTGAGATTAGAAAGACTTGGGTTCAAGTCTTTCCCCTGACCTATATTAACTGTATTACTGTGGACAAGTCACTTAATCTACCAGTGCCCTTGGCAGTTCTCTCAGACTATAAGTTACAGATTGCTTGCTGATCTATTTTTGTTGAAGCATTATTCACACTGATAAACTCACAATTCTTTTACAACAACAAGATCTTATTAGCATGTTGAGTTTCCATATTACCATACTGACTTGTAGTCCATCAACAGCCAGGTACTTTTTAGATGAACCTTTCTCTCCCCCATATTAAATTTGTATATTTGGCTTTTGAACCATTTTTCCTACATTTTTTTTCTGTTGTTTTTCATTAGCTTAACTTCAGCCCAGTGTTCAGTAGGTTGAGATACTTTTGGGTCCTGATTCTGTATTTATTTAGCTCTTACTCTTAATTTTGGGGAGTAAGCACATCATCTATGTCTTTTATCTGAGTAAACCATAAAAGATTATATAAAATTGGAGCTGTTAGAGAGAGCTGACATAGAGGTTCAGAGAGACCTGTGAATAGATCTGTGAACAACACATAGCCAAGGAAGAAGTGCTACTGTATTCTATAATAGCCTTTCTCTAAAGTGACATTGATGCATTAACTAGTCTTTGGTTCTGTTTAACCAAACCACTTCTGAATCTATCAAATAGTAATACTCCTAGCTCATATCTTTCCATCTTGTCCATGTAAGGGGAAGGGAATGAGCATTTATATGGCACCTACAATGTGCCAGGCTCTGTACTAAATGCTTTTACAATTATCATCTCATTTGGTCCCCATGATAACTATGCTAGATAGGTACTATTATTATTCCAAATTTATAGTTGAGGAAACTGAGGTAAACAGAAGTTAAGTGACTTGCCCAAGGTCACACAGACAGTAAGTACCTAAGGTACTCTATTAATTATGCCATTAGATAGCTATGCATTTTTAAAGATATCATGGGAGATATGTCAGGTCTCTTCTTGAAGTATACATATCTTCTCTTCATTCTCTTCCCTGATCTACTAGTCTAGTGATCCTTTCATTGAGGTTAATCTGTCATGACTTAAACTCAAAGAAATATATGAGCTGATGGTAATTCTTTTCTCCCCTTTTCCATTGCTTACAAACCATCCCATTCTAGAATTTTACCAGGAAAATGGTATCAAGCCCACCAGGCTATAGTTTGAAAGGGCCATCTTTTTTCTCTTTCTAGAAACAGGAAAATCTTTACTTGCTTCTGCGTGGATGCCGTCTTGCTTGTTCACCAGGATCTTCTTCAGAGATCACTCCAGCAATTATCTTCACTTATGGTTTCATGACCCAAGGAATGAGCTGGTCTTGGTCTGTTGATGTGAACTTCTCCCAGGAAACTAGTTCCTCTCCTACTCTATCCTCACTTATTTGAATTTAAGTTTTCAGTTGACCATTTTTTGTCCCATCCTTCCAAGTTTGAAGGTCATTCTCCTTGATAGAGAAAATAGAAACAAAGTAGGGGCCAAGTTATATGTATTTTTTCACCAAGCTTATGATTTCATTGGTTTATGGCACTCTTGCTGAGGGGGAGGAACTCCTACTACCAGGGCAGATTCATCCTTTCTCTGCTACTTCCAGCTTCAGAGAGTTGGGAAGTTAAATTACTTGCCAGCCATCAAATGATAAATATGTGGCAGAAGCTTGTACTTGAACTCAGGTCTACTTGAGTTTCCATGTCAGCTCTCTCTACGGGCTCCCATTTTATATAATCTTTTAAGGTTTACCCAGCATTTCTTCACAACAATCCTGTGAACTGGGCAGTTCACACATTCTCATTTTACATTTGAGTAAGCTAAAGCTAATAGAGAGAAAGTGACACACACCACTCCTAAATAAGTAATTACTGAAGGCAAGACTGACCTTAGGCTTTAGATTCCAAGTTCATTCCATTCTGCTACATTACATCTCTAATTCTATCTTCTCTCTATTTTTTCTTCCTATCCATCCCAAGCAGGGCACCAGTTTCTTCTTTGATTTTTTTATCCCCCATCCCCCAGCTAAACAAAGCTCTTTTTCTTTCTTTCTTTCTTTCTTCTTTTTTTTTTTTTTTTAGTAGTTATTGCAAGCCTTAGCTCATACTGGACTTTTGCCTTCCTGTTACTTTTTGCATAGGACTCTTTTGCTTTTAAAATATAAATTTATTTCTGAGTTCCTCGTGCAGCAGGATCAGTCTCTCTACCCCACTTTCCCTTCGTTTTCGTCAGTATCAACTTCATTTAAATCCTTGGAATTTCTAACTGAGTGCTTCCTAGCCTGCCTTCAGCTGACTTCCCTTTTGTGGTTTCACTCTATGGAATCCTATGTGTTTTTCTCTGACTTCATGGAAGTCTGTTCTCAAGTGCAGGGTACTGGTCAGAGTCTAGGATGGCATGACTCTAGCCTTCCAGTCTCTCTGTCATTTTTGCTACTTATTAGTGTCTTGGGGCATAGCCATCTGAGCATCATTTCTGACATTCTTACGCTTCTATAAAATGAGAGGGTTGGATTAGAAGGTTTTTTGAGAGTCTTTCCATGTCTAGATCTATAGTCCTATAATACCCTTCGTTGATTAGCTCCTTTACTGCTGATTCTTTCTCCTGTACCCTTTTTTCCTTTTCTTTATGGTGTCTGGTTTAGCAATTGGATCTAGGAAGTTTTCTCCCTTCTTTTCATTTTCAATTCAAAGACTTGTTCATCTGTAGATAGGAGTAACTTGAAAGAAGGTGTCACTTCACCAAGCCCCCTTACCTTGCAGAGATATGTACAGCTGCGGCGCTCCCGGGAATACATAGTTACCTTATGAATCTGTATATGACCAGGTCTTTTGTGAGCAGAGATACTTTGTTTAATTGAATTGATTAGGATCCCCAAGTTTTGGAATGGAGCTGGAAACTTAAGGGAAAGCAAGAACCTGACTCACTGCTGTTAATGCTTATTTATTTATTATTTTATTTATTTTATTATTATTAATGTTAATATTAATGTTTAATGACCCCTTAAAACTTTTAAATTTAAATCTAAATTTTATTTTAAATTTTTTACATTATAATTTTTATTTATTGTTATAATATTTTAATACAAGATTATATTAATAATGAAAAATATTTCATAGTTTAAAATTAATTAAAATTTTAATTATTTCTTTTCATCTACTTCATCTCACTAACACAATGCTGAGATGGTTAAAATGAAAGTCATCTTTAGCCACTGAATCCTGTGACCTGATGCCTTCTGTAATGAGTTTTTTCCTTTGTGGTTACTCTTCTGGTGGTATTTACCCCCTTTTTTCCAGTAGACTCTTCATAGAGGAAGAGAGGAAGTTCATGCAATCACCTTTAAATTGCAGTGGTTCTTGCTTTGGCTTGAGAGAGCCAGCCTTTCTATCTTTGGACACTAGAAAATCATTCGGTGATAGCTGTCTACCTATACTCTTAACCAGTGCATTTCTCTACCTTTTAGTTAAAAGGCTGCCCAGCTCTTGACGCCAGTTATGTGGATGATAACCATTTTTCTTTCAGCTCTATTCAGTTCATTTTGGTAAACGTGTGCCAAATACCAATTTAGATGCCAAAAAGAATGATGGTGGCACTGGTGTGAAGGAATCCTTGTTTTCTAAAGGGAGTTACTTCTTTTACAGAAGCAGTTGGATGGGTGAAGAGCATGCAGTTAGCTCTAGGAGTACCAGGAGCCTGACCCTGTATTAATCTTTAAATAGACTTAACATCTAAATTTTGAACTAGTAGTTTGTTTTATTTTGGTTTTTGCTTTGTAGAGGGGGGAAGGCAGGGCAATTGGGGTTAAGTGACTTGCCCAAGGTCACACGGCTAGTTAAGTGTCTGAGGTCAGATTTGAACTCAGGTCCTTCTGACTCCAGGGCCTGTGCCACCTAGCCACCCCCATGAACTAGTAGTTTGGGTAGGCAACCTGGACACAAAGCCCATCTCTCTGTACTGAAGCGTCAGCATAGGGACAAATATGATCTTTCCTATATGACTGTTCTAGTTGGAAGTTTTGTTTGGGGCTTTAGCAGAGTAACTAAGAGTAATTTATCTCTACTACCCCCGAGGATGCTGAATGTACAACTGTTCTTTTTTCTCCACGATCCATTATGTTGGAAGTCTCCCAGATCTGGCCTTTTCTAAGTAAAAGTATATATATGAAATTTCCAGTAGAAATAATATATCACTATTAAATCATAGGCCTTTTATATAAAATGCCTCCAGTTTCAGAGATCCTCTCTTGGACCTACCATCCTCTTTCCCTCCCTCCCACATATCTCCCTCCTGGGTTTTTCCCTGTCTGTTTGAAATCTATTTCCAAATAACACTCAATTGGCTTAAAATTACTTGTTAAAGATGTGCAATTTTATACTTTCACGGCCATACAGCTACATACCTTTGTTACTTTCAGATCAGGGACTCCCCCTTGAACTCTGATTTTGTCCTAATACAAAGATGTTGACAAAAAGGCTCAAACCCAGACCTTTCATACTGTCATTTGAGCACAGTCTCAGACCTGGGATGACCAGGAACAGAAGCAATAGAGGACAGATTCATCTTGTATCAGTTTGTTTCTGCCGGTTCTAGCCTGTTTGTTCCCCATAGATCTAAGGTTTAAATTGTGGCATGATGGGTGCCACATAGGGTGTGTTGACTGTTGGATTTGAATTGCTTTTCGGCTTTGATTTTTAGTGTTTCTATCCCCTACCATAAACATTTTTCTCATAGGTTGTAATTCAATAGGACTCTTGGGGAAAAATAGATATTTTAAGATGGCGTAATGTAAAAAGTTGCCTTTCAGTATGTAGATACAGTGTGTGTTCAGTTTTGGTCAAGAAAGGGTGAAAAAAAGGAAAATAAAACCGCAGCATGGACAAACTAGAATGAAACAAGAGTAAACAGAAGCTGACAAATATATGCCCCTTGTTATGAGTTTGGCTCGTGGAATGTTATGTAGGACAAAAGGAATGGAAGAGATATTTCAGTAACATTTTGTTCTCTGTCAAAAAACCTTCTGAAATATAAATCTGCTGTGTATTGGAGATTGGCTACAGCAGTTGAAGCAAGTTGAATAGCGCTCATTTAACTAGAAGATCCCACGGAAAGCAGTTTGTGTTTGGCCAACTACATTTTTGCTCTTCCTGACTTCTAAAAAATTTGAACACAGTGTTGATTTATTTTGTAAGAGTATTATAGGGCTATAGTCACAGGTCAGATGCAATTACAGTGAATACTGCTAAAGCAGATCATTTCATTTTAACAGAAACATTTCCAAGACTTGATTAAGGACCTATAGTAATTTGTTCACATTATCACAAAATTTACTGAATTGAAAAATTTATCACTATTAATTATTATTAATTATATGATATAATTAAAATAATAATATTTACAGAATATAAATTATCTGTCTATCTATCTCCTCTTTGCCAAAGACCAGTATGGTTGCTTGATACTCTAAGGACCACCAACTTTTTCATCTTCCCAGCACCTGAACGCTCCTTTAGGTGTCATCTTTCCCATTTAGAATGTGAGCTCTTGAGAATAGGGACCTTTTCCCTTTTCAATTTGTATCCCCAGTACTTGGCACAGTGATTAATAAACATTAAATATTTATTCATTCCTTAGTATCACCAACATCCATATCTACCCCCACTTCCAAAACCCAACTCTTACTTGTATAACATAGAAAGATCCTTAGGAATAGTTTTTTTTTTTTAAATTTTCTTCTCACAGATGTCTTCCTACTAGAGGATTTTAAAAAGTCATTTACAAGTATGAGTGTGTCCTTGTAAGGGTCTTAACACAATGGTTAACCCCACTTCCAAGATCTTTGCTTGCAGCTCTACTAGTATCAGTGAACTTAGGAGCAGAATTCAAACAGCAAGAGAAATAGCTCCTGCAAGAAAATTTCAGTGCCTTTGGTGTCCATGTGTCCATTTCCAGGTTCATTGAGGTGCCTATTTACTTTATTCCCAGCTGGCTGACAAGGAGAGAGGGGTAATGATGGTTCTTGGCACTTGAGAAGTATAATGTTGCTAAAATATTGTGATTTTCCTGTGGAATTTGTTATATTAGAGTTTGACCAGTATATCAGAAGAAGCTTAGGTCTCGAGGTAGATCAAAGGACCTTAAATAAAATACTTAACTCTCAGCTTTTTGGGTATATCGATGAAACTCATAGAGACATGATACATCCAGTAGCATTTAACCTTGCTTCCAGATTTAATTTGACATTTAAAATTATATTTTCCTTTCAGGGAAGTCACTAGTTTATTTCTTGGATTTGTTTTGTTTTCTAACTTGGAAACTTTTTTTTTTTAATGCAGTACTTACAAAAGCAAAATATCTCTGTTATACCATGCTTTTTCTTTTTCTATACCTTGATTCTTTCTTTCCTTCTTTACTTTAATTCCCCTCCTCTTCTCCTTCTCTGGAGTTTCACTTTGCTCAGCATTTCTAATGTGTGTCATATCTGTTTAGCTTCTGACCCTCTTCTCCTTGCCTCTGAGTCCATTTCCTGTACTACTATAAATGTTTTGGTTCTGAGTTACTCTTTCTTTTCCTGCTTAAAACTCCTGGCATTCCAATGCCTTTAGATAGTCAAAGCTCAACCTTCTAGGGCTAACCCAGTTTAACCTAACAAAACTTTCATTTTCTCCCCTTATCCGTTTAGCTCCAGTAACTATTGAAGGAGGAACATTTATTCTCTTTTAAAACTCCTTTTCCTTGATTATCTTATGTAAGTGATCAAGGAATTTTCAGCTTTCCTAATATATGTTCTAGCTTTAGACAACAGTAGCCATCAAAAAGTGCTTTGTAAATTAGTTGTCTCTACACACTGGTTTGCAATATTACACTTGCCATTTAAAAATAATTAAGCTGCTTTCTGTGTTCTTAGGTGTGGGTCAGGAGCTTTACTGTCTTTGACGTCCAGCACAGAAGTTAATCAGCAAACAGGCCCTCAGCACACCAAATAATTAAAAATAGAGCAAAGTTTCTGAACTAGGCTGTGGGCAGAAATGTCTGTACTTCCACCTATGCATGGTTTGCAAAATAATTTATGATATTTAAATAACATCAGCTTTGGCATTTCTCTCATTTGGAACACACACACACACACATATACACATACACACACGTACACACACACACACACACACACACACACACACACCCCACCTCTATGTTGTTCTGAAGGATTTTTTGACTGTCAGCTATCTGTGTAGGAGTTACCATTACACTCATATTATACCTTCCTATCCTTTCCCACCCCCACCCCCATGTAAATTCCTAGAGGACAGGTACTATTTATAGTTTTTGCTTTAAATCTCTAGGGCCTAAAAACACACTTTTTGTACAGAATGGTCACTTGATAAAAATGATTGTTAAATTTAATTCCCCCAAAGTCCTAGTCAGGAAAAAAAAAAAGTAATTTAAGTAGCCTAGTATCTTGTATATATACTTACTAGTTCCTGCTATGGTCTTCATTTTTTAAATCTTTCTTTTTTTCTTTGTTATCTCAGAAAGTTTTCTTATGACATTATATTTGACCTTGATAAAATCTATGCATCTTTTGACCCTACATCTACTAAAGGAAGGACCTTGCCAGTCGTTTTCAGGTGCTAGCCTTGTGTATGCAAAATGCCGATAAATGAGGTTGCAAGCAGGAGTATGGTAGATTAGGCAATCCATGTTAACTGGAAACTGGTTTGTGCCTGGAATTCATGCACATTAGGCGCTGAGACACTCTTATGACATAGACACAGACAAGTGGGTGACTGGTTTAGAAGGGAATTTAAACCCTTCAGCTTTCTTGTGGGTAAGCTGGATCTCCTCAGACACCGCTCATTTCTGGCCAGCTCTGTGACTATACTATGACTTTTTTTTTTTTTTAAAGAAAAAAATTTTTGAAAAATGTTTTGGTTGTTATTTAATGTGGAAATTTTTCACTGGAATTTTTCTGTTGCCACTATTTTTCCTCCCCCCAAAAGATTCTTTGTTTCTATTGTTTTTGGGCCAAACCCCCCACCCCCACCCCCAGGAGTCATTCAGTATGTATGTCTGTGTATTTATGGTTTCTTGCTAATTTTGCAGTATTGACAGATATATGGCACCGTAGAAAACCAATGATATATGCCACCTAGGGAATATGAAATGACATTTTCTCCAGGGTGTATATATAGTATATATATATTATATATGTATTATATATAGTGATTACATATTATATATATACATAATATATACAGTCCTTCTCTGGGTATATTTTTTAACTTGTTTACAGACTTCTATTAAATGCCTGAATGTTGATTGGCAGGAATCAAATTCAAATGGTGTTTTCATTCCTGAGGCCTAGGAAAAGTGTCTTCATTTTCCAAATCAGGAGCAGCCTACCGAAAGCATCTGTCCACTGAGCTGATTGTAAAGGAAGAGCATGGAAGATGAGTCAATCAGTCAGTCAACAAACATTAACTACCTGTATGAGAGGCATTGTGCTAGATGTTGGGGATTTAAATACAAAGAAGGCAACATCCCATACTTTCAAGAGATATAAAAATGGTGGGAGAGAGATCATTGGCAGTTGAAGGGATCAGGAAAGGCTTCTGTGAGGTTGAGGTGAAGTATATTCCAGGTCTGTAGTGCATGGGCTTGGAACTGGGATATAGATATATGAGAAATAGAGGGAAGGGGACAGCAGGAATATCAGGATAGACTTGGGTTCTTATCTTGCCTCCTACACTTATCAGTTATTTGGATGAGTCACTTAACTGCATTGACTCAGTTTTCTCATCTCAAAATGGAGATAATAATAGCACTTAAAAAGTTATGTGAAGAACAGATTTAAAACATTGTAAAGTACCTTTTGTTGTTCAGTTGTTTCAGCTGTGTTTAGCTCTTTGTGACCCCATTTGGGGTTTTCTTGGAAAAGATCCTGGAGTGGTTTGCCATTTCCTTTTCCAGCTCATTTTACAGATGAGGAAACAGGCAAACAGGGTTAAATGACTTGCCCAGGGTCACATAGCTAGTAAATGTCTCAGAGTAGATTTGAACTCATAAAGAGGGATCTTCCTGATTCCAAGCTCAGTGCTTTATCTACTTCAAACATTAAAATTCTACACAATATCAGATATCAGTACTCTAATCCCTATAGCGTGGAGTCAGGAAGATGTGAATTCAAATCCTGCCTCAGATACTGGCTGTGTGACTCCAGGAAAGTCACTTAATCTCTTCTGCCCTCAGTTCCTCCTTTGCAGAATGAGTGGGCTGGACTAGATGGTTTTTTAAGTCCCTTCTAACTCTAAATCTGTGATCATTTTATCCAGCGTAAGTAATGAGCAGCAGAGCTAGGTTTCTTCAGGTCCCTTCAATACAATGATTTCATTATAATACTATATCTGATGCATTATACCATTTTTAATTAAAAAATTGCCAGAATCTTGATCTTATAAATATAGAGAAGAAAAATATACTTAGGGAAAGTAAAAATATAGGAAGTGATCCTTTTTACTGTTGTTTAAAATGTATACATTCACTTTTAAAAATTCAGAAGCAATTATGTGCCTATTGTGTTGCTTGCAAAAAAAATGTCTTAAAATACATTTTAAAATTAGGTACAAAACACATAATAAGCAAATGCCCCTCTCCCCCCGCCTTATTTCATGCCATGGAACACTTTCCCATTGAGTGAGTGTTGGCTTTGTATTTGTCAGACCTTAGAGTAGTATTTTTCATATTGATAGTAAAGATCTGGCCTCCAGGACCAGAACTGAAGAACCTTAGTTGATGAGAGTACCTTTGGAGCAAAAGAAAATTCTTTAGCTATGCAAGAGGCAGCATAGATGGGCTGCTTATATATAGAGATGTAGATATTCATATATATATATATTTATATCTATACCTATCTGTCTATATTGTTGAATCATGTCCAACTTTCTGTGACCCTCTTTGGGTGTTTTCTTGGCAAAGATACTGGAGTGGTTTTCCATTTTCTTTTCCAGCTTATTTTACTAAGGCTTAATTGGATTAAGTGACTTGCCTGGAGTCACACTTCTAGTGTCTGAGGTTAAATTTGAACTCAGGTCCTCCTCACTCCTGTCTATCTACAGATCTATAATACACACATACATATATACAATATGTAGGACATAAAATTATGATATATCATATATTATAGTAGCATATGTGTTTTAAAGCGAACAATATATAATTTTTAAAAGTGAAGATACATATATATGCATATACACAAACACACACATACCCCCCACTGTAATATACAGAAGGCAAGGTATGTGATGATAGTGTTGATAGAGATGTAACCAGAGAAGCACAGACCAATGTTTATAATTCACAAATGTTGGCTGTGGCAGACACATGATCCTTAACAGGGTCCCATTTGAGACAATGGCGTACTCTTATGTAATAATACAAGGCTTTCTTCACAGTATGATCGGGCCATGGAATGGAACCCATTGAAATAATACAATTTTGTCATCTTACCAGCCAGGCTTTATGATGTCATAGTTCAGTAAGGAGTAATACTCAGGATGGTTCATGAAAGGGCCAACATGTTTTAGCCTATTGCTAGTAAGGTGATTCTTTCATCAGGAGGAAAATGTATTCCAATAATTCATTTATTCCTTTTTTTAAACAAGCGAACAAGCATTCATTATTTGCAAATTGTATGATGTTGCATGAAGGCGCCTTCAAATGCCGCCGGGCTCTGTAGGAGGAGGTGGCAATTTAGTGCCGCCTTAACTGTGTGGTAAAAGCAAATCTGTTACTTTTGAGACACCTACGTTTTCTAACAAAAATATCTAACATAATTAAAGACACATTCAAAATAACCACAATTTAGCTAATTACAAAAAATGTAGTGGATTTTGAAGTTCTAAAGATGATGTACACATATAATTCATGTATATCTATGCATTTATTTTCTTAATGTTGGTTAACATTTTCTCAGGTGTGTCTATGTGTATAAATATATAATAGTACTTTATAATGCTGGTGCTGAGCAATAGTACTATGGGCCCCTTCTAAGTTAATCCTGTTTTATTAGGTTGATTTTATTTTTTATTTTTTCCATGTAGTTAGGAGGTCATGGCTGAATCTGGATGAACTGTATTACAGCAGGGTTCAAATGTATATTTGTATCTTTTTTGCTTACAGAAAGATGTAAGGGTCAAAGTCAAAGTCCTTGAGATGGCTATTAAGTAATCAAAGAATGCAAAGAGTTTACATGGGGAAAAAAAAACTATTCTAGGATAGTCTGCATATTATCCCAAAAAATGCCATCAGAAAAGGGACACGAAAAATCTTTGCTAAGGATATTTTTTTTCCTATCCAGAAAGCAAAATAGCCCATGTCCACCAAGTAGTAGAAATAATCTGTTTGATTTCAAAACTCTACTTGGATGTTCTAAGGGTGAATCTGCCACAACTAAGGCTGTAAGAATTGCCACTAGCTATGAAAAATTATAGTTTAATATTTCACAGCAAATAATTGCTTGGGGGTGCTTTAAATAGCACAGGAAATGTGTAGTGTGTTATACTTGACATTTACAATATTGAACACTAATACTGAAACAGATTCTTTGACCACAGAGAATGCCAATGTAGGTGGGGTGAGGGGTGGGGGTTTGAGATGGGGGCTGGAGAGAAAGAGGTAAGAGAGAAAGCAGCAAACATGATCAGATAAAAGTTTAGAAGCTCCTCCTTCAAACTGTGTATCAGAAAAATTCCCAATTAAGGCTAAGGCAAGATAAAACAGCTCACTTGAATGGTACCCCCCTGACCCCTTTTTAATATAAGGAGACAAGGATGCATAGTGGAGGGTATCTCTAAAGCAAGCAGTTGGAGCCTGCTGAATAGTCTTTAGCCATTGACAGCCCTTGTTTATTTTCTGGGGCCCTGAATGTAAAAATGACCTCTTTTTTTTTTCAAAGAAAGAATCCACATTATCTGTTACATCTGAACATGCAATTTCTTTTTGTAAAGGGCAGCTGTGTTGACCTTATTTTTCATAGCAGCCCTGTACTTTTGCTCTTTTTCTCCCCTCTTCTTTCTTCCCCCAAATGCATCTTGTACTCTCAGAGCTTTCTTTCCACCCTTCCCAAACATGATTAATGCTAGTTTTATCTCAGAATGAAGTCTTCGAGCAGTGTGCTCTTTCTCCCAACTGTACAGCATTCCTTCCTGCACAAAATGCTTACCAGGCAGCTTAGCTTAACCAGCTGTATTTAAGAGAGAAAGAAGCCATGTCTTAGGCTGAGAGACATTCTCTTGCTTGTAGATGCTTCAGTAAATTTCAGAGTCTTTAAATGAGTGTAAGTGTAGGGCATGTAAACAAATTGGTGCATGGAATCAGATTGGTCTCAGTCCAAACTGGTGAAATTCTAATGAAATTAGGTCAAAGCTTCACTTTTTCCCTCCTGTCTTTCAATAGGGGCACCTTTAAGTATTGGAGGGTGACTGGCAAGAATCTTTAAGGGGCAATAGCACTGAAAACACTGGCTTTGGAACTCAGAGAGAGACATAAGCTCTGTTTCTGATTCTTACAGCAGCTTCCTGTTTGAACTTGAGTTGAATAACTTTTAATTTCTCCAGTGCTGTTGCATTGGCATAGAGAGTTACAAGCCTGTGCTTCACTTAGCTTTTAAGGTGTGCATGCTTGAGAAGAGCGAGTGTGAAGGTGATGACTAAAATTCACACACACACACATACACACACACACACACACACACACACACGAGTCCTAAGGAGAACATAAAGGAAAATGAGAAGACAAGACACACAGGCACACATTAGCCCTGTGTAATATAACATTAAGGTATCAGAAAATCACAGAATCTCAGAGGCCAGCTAGTCCAAAATAGACCTGAATGAGAATTCTTTTTACAACATAGTCAATAGTCATCCATCCTCTACCAGAAGATCTCTAAAAAGGTTGGGGGGTGGGACAACCCACTGTATCCCAAGGCAACTCATTCTACATTTTTTTTTTTTTTTTTTGCTTTTTGGAGTGGGGGAAGGCAGGGCAATTGGGGTTAAGTGACTTGCCCAAGGTCACATGCTAGTAAGTGTTAAGTGTCTGAGGCTAGATGTGAACTTCCTGACTCTAGGGCTGGTGCTCTATTCACTGAACCACCTAGTTGCCCCTCATTTTACTTTAAAAAAAAATTTACTTTTGATTTACAACATTCAGTTCCACAATCCCTTGAGTTTCAAATTTTCTCCACCTCCTTCTCCACCCCTCCCCCCCAAAGCAGCATACAATCCAATGTAGGTTCTACAAAAACTTACACGTTAAACATTAGTCAAGTTATAAAGAAGTGTTAATTCATTTTACTTTTGCATGTCTCTAATTATTAGCAAATGTTTCCTTAGTTCAGGCTTAATTTTATCTCCTCCACCCTAGTTTTCTTTCCTGCTCTGGCTAAGCAGAGTAAGTCTTGGTGCACAGTCACAGAATTTAAGCACTGGTAGAAACCTTAGGTCATCCAGTTCAGACCCTTATTTTTTACATATGACAAA
>CM053587.1:214350509-214379920 GCA_028646515.1 Pseudochirops corinnae | reverse complement strand
TCCAGTTCAGACCCTTATTTTTTACATATGACAAAACTAAGACCCTGTTAGGTGAATGGATTTGCTTGAGGTTCACATTGTTTTTGGGGCAGAGCCAGGACATGTAGCAACCAAAAGTGGTGGGACTTCCCTGGAACACTGCTGTTGTATTTTGCCAGTTGCAGAAAGGGACTGATTGTGAGAGGAAACATAAAGTTGTCTGTTAAGGACAAGCAGTCACCTTTCATCTTCAAATCCTGGAATATTCTGTGTTCATAATTCTTTTCCTGTAAGCTTTACCCCTAAAGGAAGCTTTATCCCCTTTTGTTTTCAATATGTTGCAGCTTTACTTCTACTAAGGCAAGTAATGGCAATTTTATTTTTAAATATTTTTAAAATATTTAAATTTTAAAATCTCTGACATTCTTGAAAACTATAACTTAGTATATATTTTTAAAATATTTATTTTAAAGAATGGTGTGTGGGTCATGGTTTCCTACTACTCCTGACTGATGAAAAGGATCTTACTCCTTTTGGATGTAGCTTAAGTTCCCAAAGCCCAACAGAAGGCCAGGACTAGAAGAACAAAAAATGCGACCAAAGCAGAGTACCACACATTTAATAGATTAAGCAAAGGGGCAGCCAGTTCAGTCTTTTAGTTAATGCTGCTAAGTTTCTTCCAGTTTCAGTTCAGGGGTCATGTGATTCTGTAACAAGGAACTACTGACTGGTCAACACAACTCAGGGTACACTGTCTGGGCTGCAAACTTAGAAAGGGAAACTTTTAAACCCTGTCACTCTGGTGGAGCTGTTTCATTTGCTTAACCAAAGAAAATTGAGACAAATGGTAATAGTTGGGTTGCCCATCATTTAAGCAGAAGATCAGGGGATTTGGGAGTTTGTAATTATTTGGAAGGACTTGGCTCTGGATTTCCAGATGGAATTTTTAGTGTGAGTGAATAATACATAGCAATATGATCCAGATTTTATTAGAGAAAAACAACCATATACTTAACAAAATATTTATGACTCATAACTCTCTTTAGTATCATTTACTGTTAACTTGACAGAAAGTTTCCATTTGATGTCTCATTGCACTACTTTGCCTGCTCAGCAAAAATATAAACACACACCTTTGAAAGTGAGGGAGAGGTGATGCACTGTGGTTCAGCCAGAGCATGGAAGGGGTAGGTCATGATTTCTGATCTCTGCTCTTAACACAACAATGTCATACAAGGAAGGGTTGCTTAGCCTGGAAAACAAAAAGACAAAAGAGAGAACATAAGAGCGGGCTTTCAGGTGTCTGAAGAAATTGCATGTGGAAGAAGGATTAGATTTATTTTTGGTGGCCCCCAAAGACAGAAATAGAACCAGTACTTAGCATTAATACCTTATTTAATAAATGCTTGTTGATTGATTGATTGATGGATAGATGGATAGAAATGGGTGGAAGATAGAAGCAGGCAGACATAGGCTCACTGTAAAGGAAAAACTCCCTAATGTTTACTATTATCTACAAGTGGAACATGTTACCTTACCAGGTAGCAATTTCCCTGTCACTGGTGGGTTTTCAGACAGAGGCTGGGTGACCACAAGTGGTAATTCAAGTTTAAGGTAGAGATTGGACCAGATGTCTTCAGAGGTCCCTTTATTTATATGATTCTTTTGATTTCAAATTATGGGTATATTGTAGATAAAGTCTTTTAGTGATGGTATTTTCTTCTTTCCCAACTACCAGGTAGGCTAGGGTCAGTCAGTCAACAAGCGTTGCTTTATTAAGTACCTACTGTGTGCCGGTATCATACCATCCCTGGCCTGCTAAGGAGTTCTTGTGATATTACTACAGATGTCTTTGGAAATCAGGTTACTTGAGCCACTTGCTAGAGCATTGGCTAGCTAACCTCTGGATCTGCTGTGATGAGCTTCAGAAAATATCCTTTGTGATGAGATGCTGAAGGGTTTGATGGGAAAGGGGTAATAGCAACTATCAGTATAATAATGCAAGAAGAATAAACTTATATGATGGGGATGGTGGTGCCATGTAATTCTGGAGCCAAACAGAGGCAGGATGTGGTTAAAGTGTCAGACCTGCAGTCAGGAAAATGTGAGTTCAGATCCAGCCTCAGCCACTAGCTGTGTGATCTTGGACAAGTCATTGAACCTCTGTTAGCACCCTCTTCTCAGGATTGTTGTGTGGATCAAATGAGATAATATTTGTAAAAGTGCTTAACACAAACCTGGAGTTGGTGTTGGGTAAGTTAGAGTTGTTCTATTTTGCCTGTATGAACAGTTTCCTTTTCTTTCTCATGAAATACTGGGTGCCTACTTTGTACACATCAAAGTATTAGAAATTGGCCCCTACCCAATGCCTCAAAACTATGTATATCTGCAGCTACTTCTCAGGTTACTCATTTATGACATTTGTCATTCCACCGCTCATTAGTATTTTTTTTTATCATATAATATGCTGGGAAAATGTTGGAGATAAAATTAAGATCTTCCAGTTTAACTACATCAAAATATCATTAATTTTGACCCCCTGCTAATTTAGAATCTGTGATAATTTAGACAGGGTCTAGGCTGAAATTTACTTTCCATCTATGAAAAAAACGTTTACTCTGCTAATGAGTAGTGTAAATAACACGGAGAAGGGTAAATGTTTAGATGACTCAAGAGAAGAAAACTGTTTTCAAGTACTTTAAAAGCCTCTGTTGGCATCCAGACAATGGGATAATTATAAGTAATCCTAATCTATTCATTACTTGTTAGCCATTAGGTACTGATGCGGTATGCACTTGGAAGTAATAAAGCTGCATTTATTAAAGAAAAAAATCTGTGATTGAAACATATTCAATTCTGACCAGCAGTCCCTATGGTTTATCTGAACTTGTTTGTGACTGGTAGAAGATCTGAGAAATTGAGCTGAAATTTATGTGTAAAAGAAAGTTTGGGGATTATTTGTAAATTTCCCTTAGTCTGTTCTCTATGAGCTTATCTAATTGAAAACTGAAGACTTACTTGCCCAGTAAAATATTTTCACTGTTATTCTTATGATTTGTAAATAATTTAAAGAATATTTTGGTCCAGATCTGACTAACTTTGAATGAACTCTTCTGTACCTCTATGAAATGGGAAGGTGGCCTCCAGGTTTAAACTTGTAAGATACTATATTTTTGGGTCAGCGACATAATTAAGAACACTCTTAAGAAACAAGCTGCTCTCACTGCTTCCAACAGACCTGAAGACAAATAACCTTTTGAAGACTATTTGTCATGTTAGTTTAGACTACACAGGTAGTATTCTCAATACCACTCAACCAAAATTCCATGTGGCTTAAACATTTTAGAGTTTTATCTGGAGAAGGAGGAGCAGTACGGTGTAATATAAAAAGAAATATTGTTGTTGTGAACAAGACTTGCGATTGAAGATATCTCAGATACTTGCTAGCTATGTGACCCTACACTAGTTTCTCTGCTTCACTTTGCTCATCTGTAAAATAAGGGGGTGGGACTTGGCTTCTGAGGTCCCTTCCAGCTATGGATGGGTAGATAGATAGATAGATAGATAGATAGATAGATAGATAGATAGATAGATAGATGGAGGGAGGGAGGAAGGGAGGAAGAGAGAGAAAGAGAGAGAGAGATGGATGAATAGAGAGAGAGAGAGAGAGAGAGAATCAGTATGTCACTGGGAAAGACATTCTCTCATGCTCTGAGGCAGCTAGCTAAAATTATACCTATCCACATGGGAAGGAGAAAGTTTTGTAGTTAGTACTAACTAGCATTATTGAAATCATAGCTCTGGTCTAAAAGTGAGGAAGAATGTCCTGTTAGGAAAATTTTTCTATGTATCTCCCACTGGTAAACCCAGAAGGGATTCTATGTTTGTATTTCATACTTATTTATAATTGACATAATTAATACACCCCAAATATTTTATAAGTTGTGCTGATAATGACACTGCTTCGAGTGATCAGATGTTCTTTTTTTTTGGAGGGGGGGAAGGCAGGGCAATTGGAGGTTAAGTGACTTGCCCAAGGTCGCACAGGTAGTAAGTGTTAAATGTCTGAGGTCGCATTTGAACTCAGGTCCTCCTAACTCCAGGGCCGGTGCTCTATTCATTGTACCACCTAGCTGCACCTGGTCAGATCTTCTTGATGGTAGTGTACAGTGTGTAGCTGTCCTTCTCATTCTTTACAGCTTAATTGAGTGTGGATGCACTGTATGGTACTGAATCTTAACAGAATTCTGTAAGCCCATTTCTCTAGGGTCAGCAGAGGTTTCTGTGGGGGATTCCCTTCCCCTTTACCTCCCTACCTTCTTGTTTGTCTGTTTTATTTTCTAAGAACAGTGTGTGGGACTGTGACCTGCAGCTTTGCTTGGACTGATGATTTTCATTGATCAAGCTCTGATGGCAGCCTAGCTTTGACAATTTCAAAAGAGAATTAAAAAAATAAATAAAGCTGCAACTCCTTTTCTGATTAAAATTACAATTGCAAAACACCAACCACAAAAGATTCCTTTAGGGGTCAAGTTTACAGCAAAGGAATTATGAACACAAAAATTTCCAGGGTTTGAGATCATACTTAACAGACAACTGTATTTTTTTTTATAATCCCTGTGGGGGAAAAAAGATCCCTTTTTCAGACTTGCAAAAATATTAGCATTCCTTTGAGGCAGTGCCTTATCTTGCTTGGGCTATGCAGGTCCATGTATAACAAACAAGAAGAAAGAGAAGGAGCTGGAGGAAGAAGGAGGAGGTGGTTAATCATTGTAATGCACTTAGCACAGTTCCTGGCTCATAGCGAGTGCTATATTGATGCGTAGCTTCATTGGTCAGTCCCTGAAAGTAGCCCCTGTCAAAAACCAACGCTGCCAATTTCAAAGAGAGTTAAAAAAAAAATAAAACTGCAACTCTGCTACAGCAGCCAGGGAAGAGGGACATCCAGGTGTTTGGGACACACTGTGTATTTTAAATCTTTTTAGTTAAAACAATAAACCTTTGATGAATAAAACAAAAATAAAAATGGTAGCTATATTATAATTTAAGCTAACATTAATATAGACTTTATTATGTGCCAGACACTGTACTAAGCGCTTTATAATTATTATCTCATTTAGAAAGGCAAGACTGTTGGGCTTGATAAACATATACAAGTCATTTAACTTCTCTAACCCTCAACTTCCTCATCTGTAAAATGGGAATTATAATAATCTTGCAGTTCCTATGTCACTAGATAGGAAAGTACCTTTCAGTCATAAAGTGCTGTGTAAATGTTAGCTACAGTGTGAATTTCCTGTGTGTGTGTGTGTGTGTGTGTGTGTGTGTGAGAGAGAGAGAGAGAGAGAGAGAGAGAGAGAGAGAGAGAAAGAGACAAAGGGACAGAGGAAGGGAGAGAAAGAATGTCTCATTGGAACCCACTAACTTGGAAAAAATAAAAAGTTTATAAAAAATGAGATTTTTGAACCCAGATCTCTTTGTTTTAGTTTGGTTTCTCTTTGGGGACATGGCTTGAGTTTACTTCGTTTCATCTGAGCTAATTTAACCTTGAAACTGAATAGGTCTGAGCTGTTTCTCCATCACTTTTCTTTTGTCACCAATTAATTTACATTTTGTTGGACCATTTTCTAAACTTTGTTGTTTTGTAGTTCATACTTTCCTGTAGATGTTTTGTCTCCTTAAGAATTCTGTTGCTAACAAATTAGCAATCACTCACCTGGAGTGTAAACATGTAATAGTAGCTACTACTAGTAGCTGCTACTAGAAATTATGGAGAACTGAATAAATATTGAAAACTTAGCCTGTGTTCTGGAAGTGGCCCTGGAGAATGAGTCAAACATCCCAAAATACAAGAAGCACATCTTGAAATCAAGAAAGACCCAGGAGACCCTTGCAACGAATAAATTGTAACCCTGTTCCTTCTCAAATTTGGCTGTATAACCGAGTAAGGCTAGGGAACAATTTTCATCATTTCTAATTCCATAGACAGAAATTTTTCTGTTTTGACAAGACTTCTCAAAAAAAAAAAATAAAACCAGTCCTTCAGTTAGCATATATGATTTATAAAACCGGGGTGAATTGATGCACGGCTTTGATTTGGACATTTTTTATTTCATTTTTTCAACTAGAAAATACTCTGAATGATCTCTAGATCAACTCTTAGTGATAAGGAAAGGACATTTTATGATATTACATGACACAATATTGTGTCAGAGGTTCATGCCAATAGTTTTGTTTCGTCTCTGCCAGTGGTCATTTTGCCCAAATTTGTTTTAGGAAATTTTTTTCCCCCATCATGACTTCTTCATTTCAACCAAGATTAAATTGGAGGGATTAAAATTAAGATATAAGATCTTCTTTTCCTGACCTACTATTTTTAGCCATACCTTCCTCTGGAAACTAATACCCTCCAGTGACTGTGTAGTCTGTGGCTTCTGGCTGATTGGGTATACTTGATGGATAGTCTCCAAGGGATTCTGGGAGAATTTACCTCAGCCAGCAAGGATGGATGGTATAGAAATGAGAGCAATTACACTTATTTTATTAACTTGACTCTGTTGTTAAAATAATTTTAAGTGTGTTGAAAGATGCTTTGAAAATTGGGAACAGGCTACTCCTTGGATTGCTTTTCACTGTAGCAGGTGGAGAGCTGGAAGCCCAGAGGGCTGAAGAGATTTATCTCCCAGGTTGTGGCATAATTATGGAGCATGCAATAGAATGCTGGATTCAATACTTTGCCATCCTGTCAGAGTTTTGGCTTGTCTCCCATACCAGAGAGGCGCTTTCAGCTCTTCCACAAGTTGAGATTTCATGAATTTTCTTTAGGTTAACACTGAGAAATCCATTCTTAGCCATTTTTTTTCTGTTTAGTTTTTTTTTAACAGTTTATTTGAGGCTCATTCTTTTCTCTGTCTAATTTAAAACAAGATAGCCTTCATTTAATAATTTGGAAGATACAATGCTTTTCTCAGGGGCAGCTAGGTGGCGCAGTGGATGGAGTGCTGAGCTTGGAATCAAGAAGGCTCATCTTCATGAGCCCAAATTCAGACTCAGACATGGTGTGACCTTAGACAAGTCACTTAACCCTGTTCGCTTCAGTTTCTCATCTGTAAAAAGAGCTGGAAAAGGAAATGGCAAAGTACTTCAGTGTCTTTGCCAAGAAAATCCCCAGTAGAGTCATGAAGATTCTGAAACAAATGAACAAAATGCTTTTATTGCCTGATCTGTAAATAAATAATTTAAGAAAACTTTCGGTCTAAAGAGAATGATTAAGGGAGCTGTGGATTTGAATTTTACTAATGTAAGAAACAATGAGGAACTTTGAGGGGTGCTTCAAACAGGATGACTTTGCATCTAAGAGTTTTATCTTCAACACTGAAGTCATCTGGTTTGAAACCAAACCTTGAAAGGTCCTCACTGTTTCAGAATTTCCACAAGAGCCAGTATTAGTACTGTCACGTTGTCAGTAGAGAATGGAGGGAATATGAATACGGAGATGAAAAGCATGTTAAATAGAAATGATCAACATATGTTAAATATTTGGTCAAACTGTTTGGCTGAGGGGATATTTTTTTAATGGTTTTTAGGTTTAGCAATTAAGGAAGTCACATGGTCTAAGTCAAATTTTCTTCTAAGTGAAGAAGTCCACTCTGTTATTAATTTTAAAAACACATACTAAGAAGTTAAAATTGTATAATTATCTTAATACGAAGGAGCCTCTTTTCTGACTAAACATTGGATCCTGTTCTGTTGAATGTAGGGAATCTGGCCAGGCAAGCTTAAGGAAACTTAGCCTACGCAGGGGAATTTGTTAGATTTCTAAATAAAAGGTTTCGTTAAATGGTCTATGTTCATCATGCTGTGTGGCTATAAATGCGCAATGGTGTCTCATCTTTTGGTACATCTCTTAGGTACAGTTGTGTCTCACTTCAAATTGTAGATGCAATCCTCAAAAGTTATATGGAAAATGAATTTTTGCAAATCACAGTATTTTCTAAATACATAAGGAGAACCCACTTTTAAATTCTCTGCGTGATGGTTTTACAAAGTGTAGAGTCCTTCTTAAAGCTGGGCACACTTGTGATTTTTGAACAGGAAAAGATAAAATTTAATGACTATATTTAAAAAATCATTTCCTTTCCCTTTAAAAATAATTGCAAAGAATGCGAAGTCTTAACATTTTCAATTGCTTTAGTTCCTAGAGCATGCTAATAGTTACAATGTTCAGTTGCAAACTATTTAACAGCAGACTGTCATACACTGAACATTAAATAAATCTCAAGTATCTGAACCATAGCCTAGAAACGTTATGTAAAACCACCTCAAGCATTATGTAAAACACTATACTCTTGATTACTAGACATGCCATATTAAAATAACCAAATAGTTGTGTGGGTGGACGCATTTGTGTTCCTTCTCTAGTATGAGAAAAATTCTTCTATCGTTCTTTTTTTCCCGTTAGCATAGCAGATCTCATCGGGGCAGAGGATGCCACTTGTACATACAAAATCATCCATCCTGTATGAATGGAGATTATGGGAAGGCAGCTGGAAAAGCCAAATGGCCATAGCTCCAACATGTCAAATATACCAAAGTTACTACAGATGCCAAATGACAAAATATTAATTTTTATTGTAGTAACCATTGATAGTGTTTGGCAAAGCTGATACAGAATTGAATTCGATTACAGTTATGACTCAAAAAGGCTTTCATAATATGAGATATTTTCACTGCATATAATTTTAGCTTTTTCCCATGTCACTGTGCTTTCTTTCAGCAGAAGAAAAAGGGCCAAGAAAAGCAATACTTTAGTGACTCCCTTTTCAGAATCAATTTTGCAGACAAAATGGGAAAGCCTCTCATTTGTTCTTAGCACATATTCTGCAAAGTGCTTCCTTGTGCTTTTCCACATCTAGACATTTTTTAAAAATTCATTTCTTTTTTTTTTCTTAGACATTTTCAACACCTGGGTTGTGCAGCATAGGGAAGTGGCCTTTGAATTAGTGAAAAGGAAAATAGCCTGTGCACTTGTTTTAGTAGATTGAGAATATGGCTCTCATTCTACTTTCTTGTCAATGTTCAAATCTTTCCTATTGACCTAATTTCTTCCCCTTTTGTGCATTTAGAGCACGTGATTAATATACATACATCTTACCACTTATTCACAGACACTCAACTCTAATGTTCTATTTTGGAGAGCTATAGAACATGTGTTGAGAATTTTCGAATTTCTTCATTTCCTCAACCTTACTTTTGTGGTAACAAAATGTGTGAATTGATACTTTGAGTAGGGAGCCTGATGGTATGTGTTGATTAGGGCTAGAGGAGAGGAGCATCTGTGTAGTTCAGAGAGAGGAGAATGCCTGGATGAGCAACTCTACTACAAGTGTAAGACAACTGTTCAGAATTTTCAGTCCATGGTCACTAAATTCTCCCTCATATTTCCATATACTCCTAAAAACAATAACTTGGAGACATAGGAAAGAACAAGAAAGTCCACGAAGAGAATTAACAAATGACTGAGATGGTGGGATAGGCATTAGACTCTTGAGTCAGGAGGGCTTGGGTCAGTCCCAGCCCTGTCCTTAACTAGTTTTATACTCTTTTTGTTGTTGTTGAGTCATCTTTGGTCATGTCTGACTCCTTGTGACCCCATTTGGGGCTTTCTTGTCAAAGATACTTAGTGGTTTGCCATTTCCTTTTTCAGCTTATTTTCCAGAAAAGGAAACTGAGGAAAATGGGGTTAAGTGACTTGCCCAGGGTCACACAACTATTAAGTGTCTGAGGCTGGACTTGAACTCAGGAAGATGAGCCTTCCTGACTCCAAGGCCAGCACTCTACCCACTGTGCCATTTTGCTGCCCCATCTGTATTCTTGACCAAATCACTTAACTTCCCTGGGCCTCAGTTTTTTGCATAAAGTTAGGGAGTTGGACTAGAGCAGTGGTTCTCAATCTGTGGGTCGTGACAACAACCCTTTCACAGGGGTCACAGGGGTTGCGTAAAACCATCGAAAAACACATATTTCCGATGGTCTTAGGAATCGAGACACCGCTCCTCTATCTGTCTCTAGGCGGGTCTGCACACATGCAGATACACCCACATATGATTATTAAAGGGTTGTGGCATTAGGAAGGTTGAGAACCACTGCACTAGAGGATCTCTAAGGGCCAGTTCTGACACTATATGATCCTAAGACTTCCAAGGCATAGCAGCGTGGCTACAATGCTTATAAGTATGGCTGCTAACTCATTTGAGCCTAACTACTTGTTAAGATTTGTGAATTGATTGGTGGAAGTATTCCCTGAACCAGAACAGATGACACATGATACCTCCATCCCTGTCTTACTTGAGAGTCTTCATGAGTTGCTAGATAGCCACATGTCTAATGTTTAGTCTTTCTGAACCTATATTAGAAGCCTTTCCATGGTGGGATGAATGTGCCAGAGTTGATGCTCCACTCCCATGACTTTTAAGGACTCAGGGCCATGACGGGGACAGTATGAAACATTCAAAGGATGTTGTCATTGGATTTCACTTTGAAGCACTCAAAGATAACGTTGTAGGACTTTCAACATTGAATTGGTATGAAATGAAGAGACTCTTCTAACTTGCTTTTTCCCAATATTTAGAAAATACTTAGCATGCAGGTCTCTTGACTCCTCGTATAGTGAGTGCTCTTGCCACTGCACCAAGTTGGCAATCAATTTGATATCCTTGGGGAAATGAATGAGGACCAAGTGAAGTTGATGACTGCTGTCCCTTCTCCTGCATTGTTTTATCTGGAAGTTTGTAAGCAGGGAGCTTTCCAGGATTTAGAAATAGGAGGGGGGTGGGAAGGTTGATAACCTGCTAGGCCTAACAAGCCTAATACTTTTAAGAGCAGAGTGACACCTGCTCTCTCTCTTTTTTGTTTTGTTTTTTCTTTCTTGTGGTTTCTCCCATTCATTCTAATATATATATAGAGCCTTTATCAGATTGCATGCTGCCTTGGGGAGGGAGGAGGTAAGTGTGGAGGAGAAAATTGAAAACTCAAAAGGTTATGGAAGTGAATGTTGAAAATGAAAATAAATTAATTTTTAAAAAAGAGCAGAGTGACCACTTCTAAAGGTTAAAACATTAAAAACAAAACAAAATTCCTCTCAGATAGCAGGTGGTGGGTAGTATGCTAAATTTGCTGAAGAAAATATGTTAGGTTAATTTCCCTAATAGCAATCAATATTAAAACAGCTATTATGATTTTTGGGGAAGAAAAGAACAAGAGTAGCAGGAAAAAAGAAAATGCCTGGTTTCTGAGTAAATACTCTTTGTGAAATGCTTTTAGTTGTTTTTCAAGAAATGCATCATTAAGCTTCTTTGGATGCAGTCCTGTGCCACCATGCAAGTAGAAGGCCAAGAATTTAAGGCAGACAGGACTTTGATTAATAGGAGAATACTGGATGGGAAGTGACTTGGCGGTCATTTTATCTTGCACTAGATTTCTAGTTATCCCACATTGTATGTAGTGAATTCACAGGTAGGTGGAGAAGCCTTGACTTCTAGATGGCTTGGACTGGAGCCATTGGCTTTATCACCTCAGTCCCTAAAAATGCCTTCATACAGAAAATGGAGAAGGGATGAACTGGAAGCAAAGACATAATGGAATCAGTCTATAGAGGCCCTTATATGACCAGCCATATAATGTGATCGTTTCATGTCAGTTAGTCAACAAACAGTTATTAAGCATTTACTACATGCCAAACACTGTTAAGTACTAGGGATGCAAAGAAATGCAAAAACAGGAGACTCTGTCTAATGGGGGAGACAATTTTTGAGCAACTATATGCAAACAAACAGACAAACTTTCTCTGCATGCACAAACATATGTGTGTATAGATATACAATATACACAGTATGTGTTGTGTACATACACACATATATATACATACACACATATGTATACACATGTATATATGTGTGTTACATATGTAACTATATACATGTATGTATATATAGTTAGGCTGAAGAAAATGGGAGAAAAGATCTTATTGGTGGACATTGTTTTGTGAGAAGTTTAGTTAAGTATCAGATTTTTGTTTGTTTGTGTGTTTGTTTTTTAGAAAAGGGGGTATCTTTCTTTGAGGGGAAGAGAACTAATATTTGATGACTCCTACTGAAATAGATCAGTTTTCCTAACCTTCCTCGGTATATTGAGAAGTCAAGGCTTTTCTTGCTTTTCCTTGCCAAGTTTCAACAAAGAAGATGAAAAGGTGGTAACTGTGTGAAAAAGGAAATGTGTGTGTATGTGTTTTGTGGTAGGGAGGGCATCTTCCTTATGTCCTGTTTGCCCATCTGTCCAAATTCATTCAAAACATCTAATATGCTGTGGCAAAAACAAAAGCAAAACATCCGTCTGCTGAAATCTCCAGCATCATTAAAAAAAAAAATTGTGGTGTTTTAAAGTGGATAGAAACAAACTTTATTCAGAAAAGTCATAATAGCCACAAGAACTCAAAAGAAAGTAGTTGTGGTCATATAAAATACTGACCGTACTCAGAAAAAACACTCAGATAACAGGGTTCTTTTCAGCAAACATAGGATGAAGTCTATTTGAGGGAGCTACTCTATATGCCATTAACACATAGGGATCTTTTGACCAATTTTTTGTAACAGCCCATTGTTTTCTTTCTGATTGTTCATTCTTAGCTTGACAGTTACCTGGCAGATTTGGCTGATGAGTTTTCTATTTCAGTATTGCATGCTTTCTAAAAGTTATTGTCATGTATTAGTCTATGTGCATAATAAATTTGAATGCACTAATCAATAATTGTTTCCCTTGACATTTTTTGACAGTGCATTGCTATGCTTAGCATCCTATCATGAAGGCAAAATGGGATCTATCAGTCTGTGAAAACAAGGTAAAGTGGCTGTCTCTTTCTGTTCTCTTTAAATGTATAGAACTCGCAGATTTACCTTGACCATGGGGATTTTTCCGATGTGGAAATGCTGGTGATGATGCAGAATAAAAATAGCAAAGAGTGAATGGAAATAGATGACTTCAGAGAATTAACACCGTCTGCTAAGAAGCACTTGCCTTGGGTATTCATCTGAGGCATTACATTTCTCATTAACTGGACTTGATGGCATGCAGTGATCAGTGGCAGTGAACAATCTACAATAATTAAAGTAGGCATAGTGATTTTTAAATAGCAATTTAACCTTTTCCCATTTTCTATTGATTGTCCCATTTGGAGATTACACATGAAATACTGAGCATGAATGGAAAGACATATAAACACATATGTACAGATTTATATTCACACATATAAAAGCGTATGATAAGTGAGGTTGATACAGCCGAAGACAACAGCAGGGGAAAAAATGTTCTCTCTTAGTAAAATCACAGTGTTAAAAATCTTGGCAGCTTTCTTGGTCCCTCTGTAGCTGTTGGTTTACATTTTGATAATTTACCAAAGAGTATATAATATTTAATTCCTGTTAGGGTTGTGCAATAGAACTCAGCAGCTCCAGTAAAACAGCTCAGATATGAAAATAAAGCATTTCCTCTAGGGACTAGCAGTTCAGTAACTCCCTCTGTTTGTCTGTGGGTATGAGCATGACCTGAAGGTTAGAAACTTTGGGAAGGAAGAAGAAAAATGGATCATGTCACAGAGCTAACAGGAAAGGAGATGCTTCACATTCCTGTTTCATTTGTAGTTTGGTTTTTCCTTCCTTAAAGAGGTGGTATTTGGCCTTGCATCGCCCTAGTATGGTAGAGAAGGCAGTCAGTGAACTTCTGATGCCCTCTTTGGGGTGTTTTCATTTCACCCCAGTAATATTAATAAGTAAGAGTCATTGTTTTGCTTATTAGACTGAAATTTTTCTGAGTACTAAGCAACTGTTACCCAGTAACAGTGGGGGAAAAAGTGCTGTCAGTTTCTGAAAGTCTCTGATATCCCCGTTTCCCCATTCAGAATGAATTGTCATCATAAAGATTCAGTTGTCCAAAGTAGGGCATCATGGTACTGGAACCAGGGTGCATTTGAGCTGCTGTTCATAATTTATTTGCACTGGCCTTCAGGCTGCTGAATGGAGAACCTAGAGTAATTTTCCTCTTTTGTCTATATCTTTGAGAAGTTAGCCTAATACAAGGATAAGAACTTTGTGTTTTATCCTTAGGGGAGATTGGGTTTAGTTCTATCACTGTCTAAATAAATCCCTAGGAGAATTAGGTTTCTTAAAATATATTGGTTGCTATACCTGGACTAACACCATTAGGTAAAGAGATGAAGAGATGTGAGGACATGTGTGTTGAGCATCAGAGGAGTGATAGTCTTGTTATGCGTTAATTGTCTTTCTGGGACATGGGCTAGGATTTCTGAAGGGCCTCAGAGAACCCTTAGTTCAACTCCTCCTATACCCAACCCCCCTCTGAATTTATAGGTGGGGAAACTGAGGCATTGATTTGTGACTTTCCAAAGGTCACATAATTAATATTAGAGTGGGGACTTTGATCTAGGTCTCCTGATTCTAAGTTATATATTTTTCAATAACCACATATTGACTCACTAGAGATTTGTGATTCTCATCGATGGTAGATAATAAGCTTTGTTGGCTAATGGAAATATGACTGGTGGTTTTTGTTTCCCAAACTGGATTTCACCAGTTAAATGCAGCTAGTAGATGGGTAGTTAGGGTACTGAAACAATTTTGGGGAAGTGACAGCCTTAGCTCCTGCAGAGAGATGATTCCTTACCCAGACACTTCTTGCTGTTGTTCATTTGTTTCAGTCATGTCCAATTCTTCATAACCACATTTGGGGGTTTTGTTGGTTTTTTTGGCAAAGAGACTAGAGTGATTTGCCATTTCCTTCTCCACCTCATTTTATAGATGAGAAAACTGAGGTAAAAACAATTAAGTAATTTGTCCAAGGTCACACAACTAGTATCTGAGTTCACATTTGAACACAGGTCTTCTGACTCCAGGCCTGATGCCCTATGCCACCTAGCTGCTCAGACAGTAGGCACAGGCTGTAGTCAAGTGAAGGCCAGACCCTGTGCTCCCCTGGCACTGCTCTTCTTGATGCAGTGAAGAAGAAACTTAAGCTAACAATTGAATATCCAGGTTTATCTACTATGCATTTCCTTATGAGGTTTAGAATGCTTGGAATTGGTTTAAAAAAGCATTCCCTTAGGAAGAATTTCATTATTGATCTCCATTTCATTAATGATTCTTGTTTGCAGATGCTGAAACAAGAATATTTATATAGCAAATGACCATTATTGACTCCCCTAAGTAGTTAATTCAGCTGTATAGTTTGAAGTGTGTTCATGTCGGAGGGTTTAAAAGATTGCAAGTGAAGGTTGCAAAGAAATACAGCCGTTTTTGTTGTTTGTTTTTCATGGATGCTTCTATTGGGTGGGTGAACACCCATTTGTGTTTGGCTATAGTCAGTTGCCTTAATCCCCTAAACTTAGTGTTAAGGGGATTCAGTGTGGGTGGGAATTGGGCAGAATTGGACTGACAGTAATGAGTTCATACAGGTTTAAACTAGAAACTCGTCCATATCTCTCATTTTTAATATAAGGAGACTGAGGACCACAGAAGTCAAATGACTTAAAGCCATATAGACAGGAAGTAAGTAGGCGAGCTGAAATTTGACTTAGGTCTTTGGATTTCCAAACTGAGGGCCTTCTCCATTATCGTATGCTTCTGGGGTCACTCAGATTTTGTGTGGGTGCTTATATTTTCATGACTTCTATGTAAGATGACATGAGGCAAAACTACGATTAGTACACAGGCTAGAAGCTACTTACCCAGGTTTGGTCTATAAATATTTTAAACTTTGATACTTGGCTTTACATTTTCAAAAACAAACATACATTTGTACCAAACCTCTGTCTCAGACAGATTGGTAAGAAAACCGAATGGGGAACCAAGCGACCTGTATTCTGATCCCAGGTCTGATAATAACTCTCTATGTGATCTTTAGCAGCTGTATCCTCTCTGGAGGTTAGGGCTCAGTTTTCCTGTCTGTAAAACAAGGGAGTTGGATTCAGTGATCTCTGAGATCCTAACACTAGGATTTGATTTGATTTTTGTTGAGTGGTAGAGGGCAATCATACTGTGCACAGAGTGAGTGCCTGTAACTTGGAGCAATGCTTCCGCTTTAATGATATTAGCAAATCACACTTAGCCTTCATTCCTGTATTAACTGCAATTTAGAGAACTGCTTCACACAGGAATATGCACTCGCATACTTCTTTACCCATAAGGGGGAGTTATCCTTTTGTTCCTTTTTCCTTTTAAAAAAAATTAGTGAGTAAGCTAATTGTATAGGAATGTCTCAGAAATCTGTTCCTGTAAACACAGGATTTGTGAATTGAAATAGACTGAGGAAGCAATGCTGATCAGCATGATCTTGTTGAAATCTGTTCGTATAGTTACATAGTTCCCCCTAGACAGATACAATTGAGATGAAATAAAATCACCCTCTTTCTCCCATTCCCTTTTCACTCTGAGTGCAGTAAAGTTTAATATGAGCAATTTGTTTTTGCTTTTTATATAAGATTAATATTTTTTATTTTTTTTTCCACGAGTAGTGATGATTCAGAGAAGGAGAGTTGGGATTAATTGCTTCATCAACCATGCATATGAGTCATCTCTCAATTGTCTCATTAACCTAAGTGAAAAGAAAAAAAAAGTTATTTGGTTCCTGGGGCAAGGTTGATCTTCAACAGAACTAGCATACTCTTTAGAAGGGCTTGTGGTCATATTTTCATTCATTCACTAAGGAAATGAACAGACTGCAAAACCTCATCACACAAATTTGTGTGAGTAGAGGCATAAATGGCAAATCTCACTTACCTTGTGACTGTAATGGCATGTCTGATGTCCTAGATGGGATGTTGACAGAAAAGAAAAGGTTCCTTTTTTTTCTGGAAGGTGAAAAATAAAAAAGAAAAAGTATGTTTAGATGACTTTTCTTTACTGGATTCTTTTCTACCTACTTTTAATTTGATTTAACTAGGTAGGGGGTGGTTGGAGTAGAATGAAGAAAATACTACTCCAGATCTCTCCTCAACTCTCCTCTGAGTTTAGCTGAGTAATTTGCTAACCAATAGATGAAGAAGAGCCATTCGATTGTCATTTTTTTTTTTTTACCCCCCACATAATTTCCACTGAATCTTTTAAATGTTCATTCTCTCTCAGATTTGAAGTAGGATGGAGACTCTCCCCAGGCAGCTATTACTGTAGCTGAGGGGGTCCATCCACAATCTTTCATCACTATGCACAGTTCTGTCTCGGGGATTGAAGGTGTGAGTGGCAAAATTTTTGTTTTTGATTTTGATTCTTAATTCAGGTCTGTGATTTAATATGGGTAGGGTGCTCCCAGGGTGAATACTTTCTCCATTGATGCCAATCGGCAAACTGCTCTGTTAGGTCTAGGTTTAGAGAGTTGCCCCGGGCATTACAAAGCTAACTGACTTGGCCATCCATGATCACAAAGGTAGTGTATGTGTCAGAATTTGAACTAGAGGCCAGACTTCTTCTTTCTGCTAAGTCATGTTGCTTCTCTAGTAGCAGAAGATAGATAGACACATACATACATACATATAGACTGATAGATGTATACATGTGTGCATATGTATACATGTGTATGTGTATACACATTTACATACACACATATAATATATGCATATACATAAATACAAATATACATGGACACACATATATCCTCTTACAAAGTAGAAGTTCACATTTCTTCCAGGGCTAAAAATCCCCAGGTAGATAAAGGCAAAATAAAACAGAAAACAAGTCTACAGTACTCAGGCGTGTTGGTTCTCTTTATTTTATTTTTTAACTCCAATAAGAAAATTCAAAAATAGAACTTAACCCTTAGTAATAACACTTTTAAAATCACAGAATTTTGTAGTTTTCTCCTTTTATTTTACTTAAGCCTCACAGTACCTTACAAAAGATCTATTTTCATTATCCACATTTTCTTGATTTGTCAACAGACACTGTGTGAGGCATTCACCACAGATCACTGAAAATTGAAGAAAAGGGTTAAGAATTGACCCTGTCAAGAATTGTCTATTAAATAGTAGATTTTACAAATTGCTTATTTTTATGGAGTACAAGTGATTAATGCTAAGTTATATGAAGACATAAAGCTAATCAAGACTAACAAGAAATCATTTTAAATTTGCCCACACTGGTCAGCTAGTAACTAACCATCAGCAATTATATTTCTCTTTTAATTCAGTTCAGCATGGAAATCATGAAACTGCAGTTGAGTAGAAAGTGTTGAAAAGCTAGAAAAGATTGAGGGCCTAGTGGCTTATTGAACAGGCAATCAACCTGATATATCCATGAACAATTTTCACCCTTTAAGTATATTAAGTTTAAATGACCTTCTCGACATCTTAGATTACAATATTCCTTAAAAATATTTGAATCTATAAAGCTGAACATTGGAGGGAAGTGCATTAGCATTGTGTATCTTCTAAACTTTTTTCTTGCTAGATTAGTGAGCTGTCTTACCTTTCGCCTAGAGAGATAAAGAGTAATTGTTTTTTTTTTTTCATAATCCTCAACATGCATGTTTTCTAGGAGGCTGCAAATTAATTTTTCTTTGAAAATGGTAGGTTAAATAACTGGTGATCCCACAGAATGATAAAAGTTACTGAAAATCGAATCATCTTTTTATCGTAACTGAAATTTTTAAAAATACAAGCAATGCACTATTTCTTTTAAAAGGGAGAAGTAGTTGCATAGAGTATCCACATTAGCATCCATTTTTGTTTTGTTTTGTTTTGATTTAGAATATACAAATTTTTTTTCCTGACAGATTTTTACCTTCCTTAATTATGCTTGGCTTAGGCTAATTTAAAAGGAGTTTGTATTTTATGAGTGAGCACCAGCTGGGTAGTGGGGAGGTGGGAGGAGGTGACTCAGATTGTCCTGGATGGTTTGGGCAGAATCTTACTTAAGATTCTAAGATTTCCAGCACATGGTCCTCATACTGGTTATCGATTTGGTTCTTAATTGGAGGGGAAAAAGGCAGAGGTAAATATGATTAAGATAGATGTGCAATTAAAAGCACTTTTTTGTGGGGGAGGGAGAGGGTAGTTATTAACCAAAGTAATTTTCTGATTGATCCATCATAAAGTATTTCTTGGCCTGACTGCTATGTCTATACCCGTATTCCATTTCAGCAAAGCGGTGTTCATTGAATACCTACTATGTACTCAAAATGATACAAAAAGAGGAGATAGTAGATGTGACTGTTGGGTTTGGGAGAGCTTTTTGTTTCTTCTTTTTTTTTGTCCTTTTATGGTCTTCACATACTGCTTTTCTGGCTTCTGGCCCATTCAGCACCACCATTGTGAGATGGCGTAATGGTAATGACACACTATGGCTGGGTCATATTTTGCTCTGTGGTTTGTGTGCTTTTTCATTTGTTCTTAAGGCCTCCTGTTCCTTTCATTTTCAAATGGCACTGCATTTGTGGTTAGGCTGGATGTTGGCATAGAGAGATGACAGACTTTTCAGGTAGTTATACCTGAAAAGTGATGGCTCAAAGAAACCACCCTGGTAGTTTGGGCCTGGACTTTTGGGATTGGATCCAGTCATCCAGGAAAGTAAAATCATAGAGCTAGAGCTAGGAGCAAATCTGGAGGTCTTCTCATGCAACCCCCCCCATTTTTCAAATGAAGAAAACTTAGGCCCAGAAAAGGAAAGTGACTTGCCCAGACTTGAACAACTAACTTTCAAAGAATTAAAATATAACAAAATTTAATCACAATATCACAAAGCTAAACACTTGAAAATTTTACCTTTCATGGCTGAAGGCATCTCAGTATCTAACCCCTTTCAGGGGGCATTTTTCAGTGGGTTTACAGATAATATAATAACTGAAATTGATGTAGTATTTTAAGCCTTTTCGAGCTGCCTTTGAGGGCTGTCTCCTTTCATCCTCAAAGCACCCCTGTGAAGTCCATGCTGGAGGTATCATTATTCTCATTTTTGCAGATGAGACTGAAGCTCAGAGAGATTAAATCACTTGCCCTTGGTAACACAACTGGTAATTCTCAGCAGCAGAAATCAAACTTTTCTGACTCCCAAGTCTAGAACTCTTTGCCTTTTGGATCTGCCAGTGAATAGAAAATACGAAATAACAATGTTTACTGTGAGCTCTTTGAGAGCAGGGACTGTGTTTTACCCTCTTTATCCCCAGTGTTTAGCACAATGCCTAACACAGATAAGGGCCAACTATGTAGTGGCAGGAACTTTTGAGAGTCAGGAGAACTGGGTTTTCACACAGGAGGAAATTGACTTGCCCAAAGTCACACAGCTCCTTTGTGGAAGAATCTGGACTCCATCTAGATTCCTAATCTTTTCCCTGTTGTGTGATGTGTTTCTGCTGTATTTTGTTTGCATCAAAGTCCAGAAAAGGACTTTGTAAAAACCTACAAAAACTAGTCTTTTATTGACTTCATGTGTACTCATTGCTTCCTTGGAGAAGTTAGTTGCAAATGTCTCTATCACTGGTATTTCAGTAAGCTGTTTATATTATATTCAGAAACAAAAATCACATAACTGTTTTAACCCTTTTGGAGAGAGAGAAAAGCCCTGAACAGTCTCCTGTTTGAATATGGATTAGCTTTATTATTGCTATTCCCTCTCCCTCATCTCTGGAGCCTTTGTATAAATCTGTTTAATGAATCATTTTACATATGGAGTAGAATCACATCGCTTTGGAAGTTCAAAAGAAAAAGAAAAAAATATAGAAACTACTAAACCAAGTGTGGGAAGTATTTTTTTTTTTGATGGCAAAGAGTCTTCAAGTGCTAAAGATGATTTATGTCAAAAAGACATTTACTTTCATCAGTTTAGAGTATCTTCTTTTTTCTTATTCTTAAGAAATAACACCCCAAGTTTTAGCAGTAGCCAAGGTATTAAGCACAATGGATTTTTATCTGAAGAAGTTCTTAGAGGGAGGATAGGAAGGAGTGTTGCACGGTGCCTTTAGAAGTGGTTTGTAGCACTTGACTGATTCTGTAGAGTGAAAGCCATTTTTTTTTTTTTTTTTGGAATTTAGAGAGAAAGGAGTGCTTAGCAGCTTAGGGCTGTATGAAAATGACTGAAGAGACCTGTTCGGTAAATCTTCTGTCCAGTCATTGGTCTCATGTACAACAATGGATGGGTGTATATGTCACACCCAGTATTGCTGTCCTGATCTAGAGGCTACTTGAGAATGATTTTAGAAGCCAAGCTGAAAATTCATCTTGTATTTATTCTAGAAATTCTGCCCACCGAAAGTATATAGATTTTATTTGTGTGTATACACATAATATAATGAGCATATTATGTATATGTATATATACATATATGAGTATACATGTGCGCATATATTCACACATACATATATACATATACTGTATATACATAAATATGTGTGCACACACGTACACATACACACATGTATATGCACACGCATGCATGTGTACACCCAATAAATATATACATGCACATATAAACATTATATGTGCATACCCTATGCAAACACAATGTGTATGCATCCTGCGTGCATACATATAAATATACACATGTGCATATGTGTACACATATGTGACACATATAGTATAATAAAGACATGTATGTGCCTAGGTGGCATGTGCATGTATGTACATGTGTGTGTCTATGTGTGTTCACACACATACATGTGTGTGCATATATGTGTGTAATGTTCCACACTGGTAATTTCACCCACATTAGGACATTAGGATCTTTCATTGTGAAAACTCCCTTTACCAGGGAGGCCAAGCACCAGTCCTGTAGCTTGTAGCCTTAGAGAGCATCTTTAAAAATGAGAGACTTATTATAAGCAGAGGTGAATGTTGCTCTCCTCTCTGCCCAGTTCATTCTATTACTCATGACACAGACAAAGAAGCTGTTCCTTCCAAATCTAGACTCCATTCAGACACTACTCTTTTCAGGTAAAGCCCTGCCACAAAGCTTTTTATTTATTTTTTCTGTCTGTGCTTCTGTTTATATTGGGAAGAGATTTAAAAGGTACGTTGGCTTTTCTCTAGACCCAGATAGGTCTTCATCCAGTTTCCTTCCTTCCTAAGACATGGTCCCCACTTGGAAATGAAGGGGAAGCTCAGTGAAGCAGACTTTTACAACTAGGAGCTATGATTGGCTTATTATCTTACTTACACCCTTAGGGCCAATCCTCATTTTAAATTCCCTTTTTAAATGTTTTATCTAGCAGCTCCTGAAATTTGGATCTTTGAGGAGAGGCTCCATCTTCTTATGCCCACATCAAAGGTCTATAGGAGGTGAAAAGAAAACTACAGTTTGTGAGAAGGAATGAAAGCCATTTTATTGTTGGGGCAGCCATAGCAGCAGAAGCAAGAAAAAGAAACTGGCCTCGTTTTGTTGTGGTTCAGTAGATGGCCAAGATTCAGTCATTATCTCAGGATTTCCTCCACTCTGGACCCTTCCTATCACTAGAGCCTCCTGTTAAAGCCAAAACCGTCCAACTTGGTTTTCAGTCCTCTTTGTCATTACCTACCCCTCTCCATACCATTGGTTTGGTCAATATTTTCATCCAGCAAGCAGAGCCAAGGGTAAAAGAAGAGTTAAGAGCATAGAAAAGAAAGGCAACTAGGGAAGAACAACAGAGTCAGGACAGGGAGTGCTTTGGTCTACACCCCATATAGATCCACCTTCAGCTTGCCAGAACTAATACTGAGAAGGTCCAACCTTCATACTTCCTCGGTTTGCTTTGTTAGGAGGAGAAATCAATATAAATAAGCCAAGATTACTGAATTTACTTAGGGACTTTGTTAAGAGTTTTCTCTTCTGCTCTCCAAGGTTTGCCCTACCACATGTGTTTAATAAAAATGTGATTGAAAGGGAGAGTGAGATTGTGCATTGTGAATTTCCATGGGTGGCTTAATAGTTTATTCTATGACTTAATATAGATTTTATTTTATTCAGTAGATCATTTTGGTTGCCATTCAGTTTCAAAAGTGTTTTTCATATGAGGTAGTTTAAGTAGGATTTATTTTTGAATCTCGTTACTTTGCTTTCTTTTGTGACCATTCGTGTGTGTGTGTGTGTGTGTGTGTGACTGTGTGTCCTTTCGTGAGAGGGAGAGAGAGGAAACAGAATCTCACCAGTTAAAATGAAAGATGCACATTTGCCCATTTACTGAATTGAGTTTTCTTACCTGAGATAAAAGTTATTAGTATATAAAATTACAAAAACCTGAAACTTCTTTTTGGAAAGTCTGGGGAGGCCTGTAAGTTCTTGTTTTAATAAAGCCCAGCTGCATCTGTTTCTCCTTATCACCTTTCAGTATCTATGCTGCTGAGTCATGTTCTATGGTCTTGCTCAGCCCTCCCGAGAGGTCACATTCTGTTTCAGGCCTCTTTACTCTGTCCCACCAACAGTTTGGGGTCTTTCAAATGGATGAGCAAGAGGTAGAGCCATAAATAAGCAAATGGGTGAAAATGAAAATCTCCACTTCTGGAGCTTCAGCCTTCTCTCTTGGGTTTGGGCTCTTTCTGTTTCTGGTTTCAGATTGAGAGGGAGGAGGGGAGACGAATATTTCCTTCTTCCCAAGAGCAAACTGTTTACCACCTCCGGGGTGAATGACAAGAGAGTAGTTAACCATTTAAAAACTTAGATCTATAATGCCAAAGGGTCTGAAATTAGCTTGCAGTTTGTTTTAGGTAATAGTTTCAGACAGATGGCTGAAAGATTTTGCTTACTTACTCTGCCCTTTTTTTTTTAAATGGTGATTAATGGTGAGCGATGGAGAGGTTGTTGCCTCAGTGGAGGGAGCTCCTGAGTGAGACCCATAACTGAACAGATGGATTACAACAGCCATATATTTTGCTGTCTGTTGCATCTGGTAATGTTCTGAGTGTTGTTGAAAAAATAAATAAAGGTATTTTCTCCCTCCCCAGAAGTATAGGCCAGAAATGAATTCCTGGACAATGTTTCTAAAGCTTAACTTAAGGAAACTTGGTGGTGTTTCTCGACATTCTTGTTAGTAGGACGATTTTCTAGGACAATTCTATGCAGGGTGTCCCAAAAGTCTCAGTGCAGTTTTAATCCATTAAAACTGGGAACTACACTAAGACTTTTGGAACACCCTATATTTTAGAAATACTTTTTTTTTAAAAGGATTTTTAGTTTTAAATATAAGTAACATTTATCCCATTCTTTATTTTGTTGCATTTGAGGAGAATTCATAAAAAAAAGAGAATTTTAGAGACAGATGATATTTTTAGATCATCTGAACCAGAGGTGTCAAACAAACAGGCACAGGCTGTAGGGGGGCCCAAACAAGATTAAAATGTAATTGTGAAATATTAAACAGAATAGATATAAATGCCACAAAATATAGGTAAAGTTAACATGTAGTTTTCAAAGTCAGTTGGCAGCCCTCAGGGACCCTTATCTATGGCTTAGTGGCCCCAGTTCTACTTGAGTTTGACACCATTGATCTAGACCATTTCCTTCATTTTGGAGATGAATATACTTTGGATTAGAGAAGTTAGGTGACTTATCCAAGGGCATGGATTTGGGTATCAGGGACTGCAGGTCTTGATTCTTTGTCTAGTGCTGTCTTGGTGCACAGAGTTTGAGAGAATCATTGTTTTCTAAAATTTCTTTTTAAAAAATAATCTCTTTTTTTTTAATTCCATCTTCCAAAAATAGAATGGATTTTTTTTCATAAACTAAAGATCAACACCATAGAATACAAAAAACATTAAAAAATGCACTGACTAGAGCTTTAAGTGTCTCTTAAATACTGAAAACATATTAGAGGCCATCATTCATTTTTTAGAGAAAGAGTTAACTAATGAAAGCCCATTATTGGGTAATGTGTACACACATAACACTAAGTGTCCCTTTTAGGTGTAGGGGAATAAATGTGAGAGGAGTGGGGACAGGGGAAAAGATAATTCTATAAGCTTTGTGGAACATCTCCAAAGAGTAGAAGCTTGATTTCTATCACATGTTCAATAGTAAAACCCCAGTAGAGGTTCTTGTTAAAATAGAGCCTTTAATGGTAGTGAGAGAGATGTGTTTAGTTTTGTTTAGATGTGATAGTATAAGCTCTTTGAGTGCTCCTTAAATAAAGAACATTTAATTCAGTGAGCACATGGGATTCCTGTGAAAAATTATTCATAATGTGGTGGAGCTTGAAGGCCAAGTGTTCTCTCTTTTCTGTATTTTTTTTTTCTCTTGACTATTGAGATAACATTTTCTCTTTTTGTAGATAATTGTGAAATGGCAACCTGTCCTATTTCTCCTAAAGCTCCCCAGAAACAATGATGTGATCCTGATCTTTAAGGATAGGTATCCTGGTGCAGAGATCACCTTTTGTTCCCTGCGTTAGGGTATCCTCGTGGCCAGCTGGGGCACTGCCCCAGTAGGTAGGGCAACACTGTCAGCCCAAAGGGATGTCACATAGCTGCTGACTATGATTTAATCTCTCTCAGCTCCCTTGTGTTTACCTGATTTAGACTGACATATTGGATTTGTTTAACCCATGTTTAGTTTGATTAAGTGGTTGGCTCCTCCATTAAAAAGTCAAATTGGGTCTTTCAACCACAGGGAGTAATCCCCCTCCCATGTGACTGAATTAGGAACGTCTGGGGATACATTCAGTGCTGTTACCTACACTGTACTCAGTGGCTTCCTATTACCTCCAAGAGCAAATATAGAATACTCTATTTGATATTCAAAGCCCTTCACAACCTAGCCCCCTCCTACCTTTCCAGCCTTCTTATATTTTACTTCCCACCATGTACTCTTCAATCCAGTGACATGGGCCTCCTGGCTGTTCCCTGAACAAGACACTCAGTCCCTC
Organism: Pseudochirops corinnae; assembly: GCA_028646515.1. Taxonomy (NCBI): domain Eukaryota; kingdom Metazoa; phylum Chordata; class Mammalia; order Diprotodontia; family Pseudocheiridae; genus Pseudochirops; species Pseudochirops corinnae. The sequence goes on along the minus strand of CM053587.1, from coordinate 214,354,060 downwards.
TGCTCTAGGCATTCTCTCTGGTTTTCCCCAATTCCTGGAATGCTCTCCCTCCCCAACTCTGACTGTTGACTTCCTTTAAATCACAACTAAGATCCCACCTTCTACAGGAAAGCCTTCCCGAATCCCTCTAAATTCCAGTGCCTTCCCTCTGTTAATTATTTCCTATTTATCCTGTATATAACTTGCTTGGAATATATATGTTGGCCTTTTGTCTCCTCCATTAAATTGTAAACTCCTTGATGGCCGAGACAGTCTTTTACCTCTTTTTCTATCCTTGGCACAGTGCCTAGTGCATATTATACATTTAAAAAATGTTGATTGATCAATTGATAGAGAAAGAGACACCTAGAGATGTAGAAGGCAAGATATCTCTGGCTGAGAGAAACTGAGAGCTGCTATGCACATATAATAAATAATACAGACTTGCTGAGTTGAGGGTCTTTAGTGCAAAGAGTAGGATTAAAGAGGAAATTAAAACCTGTTTTCTAAATATAATTAAATATAGGCTAGAACAGAAGGGGCCAGAAGCAGCCTGTATGTGGGAGAAAATAAACAAATATTGAGAATAGTGGAGGTTATGATGCTTCAGTGACAAGATGGTTAATTGTCCTCAGGAGTTTCTGGTTTCTTCACACTTGTACTAAGTAGGGAGTTTTGGAATTTTATGCTTGAAAGTGAAGGTAACTAACTTTCCATCTGCCTGCAAGATATCTGTATCTAGATATCTCACTGGTACCTCAAACACATCCAAAACCGAACCTGCTTTTTCCATCTTTCTCTTTACTGTATCTGATTTTTTTTTTGCATTCATCTGATCATGTAACTTCTTGTTATACAACTTTTATGGAGGGGGGGTAGGGACTTGGGGGGGATGGGGAGGGACTTTTTGCCTTGTGAGTTTAAACTTCTTTGGTGATCAGAGCCCTCTATGATTGGGCTCTTCCTAACCTTTCCAGCTTTATCTTACCCCATAGAATCCATGTGCTGGTCAAACTAAATTTGTTGAAGCCCCTTACATGTCTTGGGCTTTTCTGCCTGTGTACCTTTGTTCATTATTTTCTGTATCTGTAGTCTACTTCTTTATCTTCGTCCACACTCTCTTCCTGACCCATAGAATTCCTACCCGTTCCATGGTTCATGCTAGTAATAACCTTTTCTTATCTGACCTTACTAGGACTTTGCTTGCATTTCCCTTGTATACTGATACTTAATTTTGTATTATAGGGTTTTTGGTAGTGGTGGTGGTGGTGTGTGTATGTGTGTGTGTATGTGCCCTTCTCTTAACACCTATAAACACCATGAGGGCAGAAACTATTTAATGTATAAACTTTCTCCCTGGGCATCTAACAGGGCTCTCTGTACATGATAGGAATGTAACAAATGTTGGTTGAATTGAACTCAACAGAGTGGCATTTAAGCAATGAAGTGGATACAGCACTAAACCTGAATGAAGTCAGGGAAAACTGAGTTCAAATTTAGCCTCAGATACGTCTAGCTGTGTGATCTTGGGCAAGTGACTTAAGTGCTGCCTGCCTCAGTTTCATCATCTGTAAACTAGGGATGATAGTAAGAGCACCTACTTCCCAAGGCAGTTGTGAGAATAAAATGAGATAATATTTCTGAAGCTCTTTGCACACCTTAAAGTGAAAAATAAATGATGCTTGTTTATTATTATTATTCATAAATATTATCAGTGTGTTAACTCAGTGGTTAATTGGCTACTTAAAATAAATTTATCTTTCATATGATTGGGCATATGGGGGCAGCCATCTGAGTGGAAGCCATGATGTCTCAAAGTAACTGAGAAGCCATACTTAGAACTTGGCCTTCTTTCTCCAATTATTATTAGTGACACAGTGCAGCAGAGACACATGACAAAAAGCAAAATGTGGTGTCTGCTTGATTTTATTCCAGTCACCTTATTTTATAGCTGTGAAAACTATAGCAGAGAGATGAATTTACCTGCTCAGTGTCACACAGCTGGTAAAGGACAGAACTGGGATCTGAACCCGGGTTCTCCCAGTATTCTTCCAGCACCCCACCAGAGTAATTGCATAAGGTGCCTTGGCAGTGATCCCAGCATACCTTTGTGTGCAACAATCTATAGTTTCAAAGTAAAATAAATAATTTTATTTAATAATAATAATATTAATTGAATAAATTTAATTAGCATTGCTAGATTCTGGGCTTGGCAAAAGAAAAAATCTCAATTAGTCTTTAGTTCCACATTTTATTAGCATTGCTAGATTCTGGGCTTGGCAAAAGAAAAAATCTCAATTAGTCTTTAGTTCCACATTTTACCGCCTCTGTGACCCTGAGCAAGCAAGTCACTTAAGCTCTCAGAGCCTCAGTTTCCTCATCTGTAAGGTGGGAATAATAATATTTGTACTTCTTTCTTAACAGGGTTATTATGAAGAAAATACATTGTACAGTCTCAAGTCATATAGAAATATAAGCTTACTGAATTTTCAGGTTTCAGATAATTAAAGCTTAGACTTTAAGCACTAAAGCTTTAAAAAAAAAAATGAACAGAAATCTTTCCTAAAAATGTTTTGGAGCTTCCCTTCTCTGCCTTTTTAAAATGAACATGCTGAACATAAATTTAGTTTTTCTTTATTACTTTTGGGTCATCATTTAGAATATTAATTATTGTACTAGGCTATCCTATAGTGACATCCTCAGGGGTTCCTGAAGTTTGTATGGGGGTGGGGCACATTTTCCCCTACATGAAATATTATCAAAGGCTGCCTTGTATAGGTGATTCTGCTGCCTCTGCTTTTTCCCTCTCTCACTATTAGCTGTCACTTCTCAGTACTGCAATGTCTAACAGCTCCACCCCCTCTGCCTTTCTAATAGCCTGTAACCTGAGGGGAAACCCGATCACTAAGATTGTTAAATCTAAAAGCTTCATTTGATGTCCAGTTCTAAGCCCTCCCTCGGGTTTCAGGGGTTCACGCTTCTATTCTGGATGTTGAAAGTTATGAGGTTGTTGGAAGTTAATTAATGTATAAAGTGGGGGCATGTCAGTGCCCATTTTATTGTTTTATTAGTTGTCCAGAATCTGCTGGGCATTTTCTCAAACACTGGCAGCGGTCGCACTGACTGCCGCTGTGGAACTCATGTCCCTAGGTAAACTGAGAGGAATACAGTATGTGGGAAAAGAGCCCTGGTTTGGAAACCAGAAGAGCAAAGTTCGAATCCTTGTCTGCTACTTACTACTGGGCTGAGCTCAGCATGTTCATCTCTAAAATGAAGGCTTTGGTTTAAGTGATTTCTAATTCTCTATCTGTGGTTCTAGGATTAAAACAAGGAAGAAGAAGTTGTACTTGCAGTGTGGTTTTTCTGGGTAGAGGAGAGACACCTTTTGGGGTAGTATGGGAAGGTAAGAAAGGAGGAACATGGGATTTGCATTAGTAGGGACAGATCATTTATTCAGGCAATGAGATTGATAAAGAACAGCAGTGTACCTTAATTTTTTTTAAAATTTTATTATGGTTTGCATCATTCATTTCCACAAGATTTTGAGTTACATATTTTCTCCCCCTCTTTCC
>CM053587.1:214263305-214350009 GCA_028646515.1 Pseudochirops corinnae | reverse complement strand
TGACTTTAGTGGGAAGTATCCTTGTGTGCGTTTTGGAGTTCTAGGATTGGTTTAGAGTCCTATTTTATGGGTATTTTGGGGTGGCTATGTGAGAGCTGCGATATGTTGGTGCTGCTACGCCGCCATCTTGGCTCCGCACCCCCAGTGTACCTTAATTTGCTTTCAAAGGAAAAAAAAATATTACCCCAAACGTAAAAGTAATAGATGATAGGGCCTAATTCAGGAGCAGATTGTGTTTCAAAAGTTTATGAATTGATTGTTTGGAACTTGATTTTTACCTGTGTTACCATAAATCACTGATCCTTCTTAACCTCAGTTTCCTAATCTGTAAAGTGAAGGTTTGGACTTAGATGACCCCTGAAGTCCTTTCCAGTTCTAAATGTATGATTTTCTTTTCTTTTTTTAAGTTTTATTGATGAATTTTTTTTTTACCCCATCATTTCCTTATATGCCCCATTTCTCATAACCCTCCCTTTTAGCAAAGAAAAACAATTATGAAAATCAACCAATAAAGTGACAGCATTGGCAATATTCCACACCTGTAGTGCCCCACCTCTCTGCCAAAAAGAGGGAAATTTGTTTCCTTATCTTGTCCTCTGGGACTTGTAAGGCTGGAGACTGCATTTTATCTGAATTCAGAAAGCTTTTAAAGTGGCTTTCACTTACCTACCTGAGGTCATGCATGGTACGTACTGTTCTGGTCCTCAAAGCACATTTACTCATGATATAGTGTTCTAACACAGGATAGTTAGATTTCTAGACAAGCTCACAGAAACCAGGTTAGCCCATGAGGTGGTAAAACAGTAATAATGATAACTCTTAGTCACACACAGGCAGCTGGATGGTACAGTGGATAGAATGAGTGCTGGGCCTGCAATCAGGAAGACTCATTTTCTTGAGTTCAAATCTGGCTTCAGACACTCACTGGCTTTGTGACCCTGGGTAAGTCACTTAACCCTGTTTGCCTCAGTTTCCTCATCTGTAAAATGAGCTGGAGAAGGAAATGGTAAGCCACTTCAGTATCTTTGCCAAAGAAAACCCCAAATGGGGACATGAAGAGTGTGATAAAATTGAAACTACTGAATGATAACAATAACAAAAAGCCACATACACCCAAGATTTCCTCCTGAGCTTTGTCAGTTGCATGAGGAAGGGTTACAGTGGAGAATGTGTGTAGAGCTAAGTCATTTAAAGAGGACATAGTGAATATTTGTTGAGTTAAAATTGAAATGACTTGTATGATCAAATGGGTAAACCTAGCAAAGGCAGCCAAATCCTATCTCAGAAAATGCAAACAATTTTTGCTCCTTTCTTTCTTTTTCCTTATTTATAAGGGGCAAAAGATTTAACAAGTCCAACCTGCCCTTTGCATCAAACTCTTTTAATCATGCTGTTATATCTCATTACATCCTCTTAAATTTTGGTTCCCAGAGGTTTTACTCTCTATTCTATTTATGACTTCATCAGTTGTTTGTGTTAAATTAAATATTACCACTAATAAAATCATAGACAGGTGGCTCTGGATGCTTAAACAGCCATAAATATTCAGTATTTTAAAACTTTCATTTGGAATGCATAGTCAGATTAATGATCTTTGAAGATTATATAGAGAGAACTCGGACACATCTGACTTTTTTTTTTCAGCCTCTTATTCTTTGTTCACAGTGTTGCCTCTGCCTAGAGAACCTTCCTTCCTTCCTTCCTTCCCTTCTGTGCTCCCCTCAACTCATTCTGCTGCAGCTTTTCTCATTTATTGCTCAAGGCTGAAATCTTAAAATCCTCTCTGTGAAGTTTTCACTGCATACCTCCTCTTCTTCATTTCTCTTCTCACCCTCCAAAGCTGAAAGTGATCCTCCCTTCCTTTGAACTTGCATTGCTCTTTTTATCTCTTACAGCATGAGCACATTTGGCCTTGTGTTACACTAATTTCTTTGCCTGTGTTATCTTCCCTGCTTTCCTGTGAGCTCTTTAAAGGCAGAGACCCTGGTACATTTATCTTTGTTAGGTTACTTAGACCTTAAGTCAGTGCTTTGTAGATAGTAGTTATATTACTGTATAGGTGAGCTATATGGAATTAAATAACTACCCAGAGTTGATTCTGATTTGATTCAGATAAAATCTTTGAAATGAAGATGACTTCTGATTTTAACCATTCCACATATGACTTTGACTGGAAGCATGAACCTCCTTTTTGCTTATTTATTTGATAGTCTAAAACCAGTTGTATTAAGTATAAATGTCATGAGGCAACTAGGTGGCACAGTGGATAGAGTGCTGGACCTGGAGTGAGGAAGACCTGAGTTCAAATGTGGCCTCAAACACTTACTGGCTGTCTGACCCTGGGAAAGTAATTTAACCCTGTTTGCCTCAGTTTCCTCATCTGTAAAATGAGTTGGAGAAGGAAATGGCAAACTACTCCAATATTATCTTTGCCAAGAAAACGGGGTCATGAAGAGTCACACGTGACTCACCAGAAATATAAATGTCATGGATGATATTCACATGAGATACTGAGCTGATGTAGCCTGATCAACCAGGAAAAGTCTGGCTCATGTTCTTTCTCAAAAGCCAACATACTTTTTTATTGAATCAGCATATCAACATTAGCAATAAGTAACAGAGGAGAAACAAACATTTTCTGAGCACCTATTACCCACATGGTGGTACGCTAAGTGCTTGGCCATAAAGATAAGGAGGAAGAAATGCCAACACTCTGCCCCTTTGGAGCTCGTGCTCAGAAACACAGGCATTCATTCATTAAACAAACATTTGTTCAGGGGACTTTTCTGTTCCAGAATAGCAGGTCTGATGCTAGGTGGGATACAGAGCTTATATAAAACATTGTCCCTGCCCTCATGGATCTTAGAGTCTAATAGAGGAAAAATATAAAAACACAGATAGCTCTAATAGTCACTGCATATTAATCACATCAAAAAGGTGTATAATAAAGTGCTGTGTGAGATCAAAGGAGGAAGATGGTTATTATAGATTAGGGGGTATAGGGGAAAGAGGAGAAAAGCTTAATGGAGAAGATGGCATTTGAGTTGATCTTTAAAGAGTTGGTAGTAATTCAATCAACCAACCAACCTACTAGTTGTCTGCTGCCTACCAGGCCCTGTGGTAAGTATGACAGGCACTGAGGACACAGAGCCAAAATGAAACCATCCTTTACTCTCAAGGAGTTTGCATTCTACTGGGGAACACAACACATGGACATGCGATTCGAGATAAGATAAATATACAAATACAAGATAATATTTTTAGGGGAGGCAGCATTTCATCTCAGAAGGGATTGCTTAAAATGGACTTTGAAAAATAAATGGATGATGGAGGGGGAGAGGAAGATATGCTGGGCACAGGAAAAATGTGATTGCAATGAAGGGATGGAGTGGCCCATGCTGTGGGAGAGAAAGAATAGACTGGCTTAGATAAAGCCTAAATTGCATGAAGGAAAGTAATATAAGAAAAGGTTGGAAAGGAGCTGGATTGTGGAAGGTGTCAAACAGCTGATGAAGGTTTTGAACTTTATCTGGGAGATAATAGGAAGCCCCAGAAGAATTTTGTACAGAGTGGTAACATGATCAGGTCATACATAAGAAGGCTCTCAGCAGGGATGTGGAGGCTAGATCAGAGTGGAGAGGGCTGAAGTGGGGAAAACTATAAGGAGGCTATTCTGTCCAGGGAGTCATGAAGGCCCACACTAGGTTAGGAAGAGAAAGTTGAGAATAAATGTAGAGAAGGTATAGTGGTATTGTCACGTGATAAATAATTTATTAAGGGCCTGATATATGCCAGGCACTTTGCTAAGTGATGGGGATACAAGAAGAAGCAAAAGATAGTCCCTCCCCTCAAGGAGCTTACAATCTAACAGAGCAGACAACCTGCAAACAAATATATATGAAACAAGCTATATCCATGATATACATACATGCATGTATGTAATACAGAAACATATATGTGTGTCTCTGTATCAATATATTGGAGATGAGAAGCATGTGTTATATACTTGTATGTATATATATATATATATAAATATGTATATGTGTATGTTTCTATGTGTGTGTGTATATACAGCGAGAGAGGAGAGAGAGAGAGAGAGACAGAGAGAGAGAGAAAGAGAGAGAGAGAGAGAGAGAGAGAGGAGAGGAGAGAGGAATATATTGGAGATGAAAAGAAAGAAGAAAAAATCAAAAGGGTAGCTAAGGTGATGCGGTGGATAGATTGGCAGACCTGAAGTGAGGAAGACTTATTTTCCTGAGTTCAAATATGGACTCAGATACTTACTAGCTATGTGACCTTGGGCAAGTAATTTAACCCTGTTCGCCTCAGTTTCCTCATCTGTAAAATTAGCTGGAGAAGGAAATGGCAAACTACTACAGTTTCTTTGCCAAGAAAACCCCAAATGGGATCATAAAAAGTTGGACATGACTGAAATGACTGAAAACAAGAAGTCAAAATTCAATCTAATACAATTATTTGTTTACTATTTTTTTATTTGCAAGACACTGTGCTATGTATTGGGAATACAAAGACAAAACAAAAAACTAGCCATTGCCCTCAAGGAGATTACAGTTTACCTGGAGACAAAACGCATACTCAGATAAATATAGAGATGGGATTTTGAGGAGGGTCAGAGTATTAGCAACTAAGAGGATCAGAAAAGGCTTTGTTGTGAGGTCGAATATGAGAACCTTGAAGGACTCTATGGATTCCCAGGGGTAAAAGTAAGGTGAATGTACATACCTAGAAAAGCATGGGGAGTGGCCTGTACACGGGTATGAAAGTGGGATGGAAAGTGAGTATTGGGAATAGATGGAATGTAGAGTTCATGAATGAGAATAGTATGGAACAAGCCTAGAAGAACATTCCAGAGCCAGATTGTAAAGGGCTTGAAATGCCAACTTAGCAGGTAAACAAAGGATGTCTCCTATGTTTGTTCAAATAGCAAATATAGGAGACTGATTGATGAATTAAAAAAGAAAGAGAATTAGTGAAGTCAGAAGAACGACCATGATTAAAGGGAAGTATAATAAACTCACTTGGGATCTTTTGAGTTTGTGATTTTGGTGGGACGTTCAGTGGAGAGGTTGAAGATGGTTGGCTCTTGGAGATACAGACTTGGAGTTCAAAACAAAGGTCAGAACTAGAGAAATTCTTAGAGTTATGTACTTATGAGATTGCCAAGGGAGAAAATGTAGAGAGAGAAGAGAGGCAAAGGATAGACCCTTGAAGAATGTACTTATTAAGGGGAGAGGAGGAGGATAAGAACCAGCAGGGAATCAAGATATTGTGGTATCTTTGAAGCCATCAGAGAGCTGTTTGAAAAGGGTTCTCAATGGAGAGGAAAGAACTAGGATGATATCTGGATAGGTTGAGAAAGGCCATAGGAAAACCTTTTTAGGATTTGGGAAACCTCTGCGCTTTATTGGAGGTAGTAGAGAGGGAGAGATTAAAGACAGTAAATGACTGCTGAAGCAGGGTCCCAGAGGGAATGAACTGGAGTGCAGAGAGAGAGACCTGGTCACAAAAGCATGTAAAGTATAGAAATGCAAAATTGATGCATCCAGCTTAATATTTTGATTCAGTGCCAAATGCAAACCCACTAACATTTCTGTACTTCTATAATCCCAGTAAGGTATCTTCCATAAAGACAGCTATGGTGATTGGAGACGTCATAGACTGGAAGAGCCCTGCAGTCATGGCTGTGGTTAATAGATAACAAACATTGGCTGAAGCTGAACCTTTAGCCGTTATCCCGAGGCAGTTCTGAGATGTTGCTTAGAATTAAACCTTTGGCTTTCAGTTAGTCACACACACACACACACACATCCAGAGGGTTCACACTAAGGGCAGAATAGCTTGGAGTGTATCAGGGATCACTTTAAATACATGGTTTAATTCCAGTTCTTACATTAAGGGTAGGGTATAAAGAGGGGAAGTTTTATTGAGTCTGCTGATCAAAGGAGATAGGGTACACAAAGTGCTTTGCAAGCATTAAAATCTTATAACAAGCAAGTTTAGTGATGTGTTCAATTTTTAAATGCTGTTCTTCCTCTTATTAGTTTATTTTTAAACCTATTTTAGCTATCTTGCATTTACTTACATGTGTACATATTGTTTCTATTTAATTGATTGTAAGCCCCTTGAGACCAGAGACAGTTTTATTTTTGTCTATGTATCTTCAGTGACTAGCACCGGTCTCTAATTAGATGACTATTCGATGAATAAATGGATGAATATGCACATCAGCTGCTATTTTATCATTGCTATTACAAATTCTATGTGAGCTATTCAGAATTACTTGAGGAGGGGAGCTGATGAGATAGAAAAGGAACTAACTGTAGGTGATCCTCAACAAACCAAAGAAACCTTGGCAGCCATTTGGGGCTGTTTCCCAGTAAACAGCCTGGAGTCCATCAAGGTCAACTAATTTGTGAAGAAGGTGAGGGGAAATACTTGTTACGATGAGGTCCCTACAGGGAGATGCTGCAACAGTTTCTTTCCTTGATGAAGAATACTTCAGTGAAGTACTTGGAGAAACAGTGGTTGTGAAAGACTGGTATACAGCAGCAATCCCTTAGGAGTCTTCCAACCATAATAAATTCTCTCTTTAGTTAAACCAATTAATTAAGCAAGCATTTTTTAATTACCTAGTTTGTACTGACTACTCTGGGTGAGATATTAAAAATATAGATTAAGACTTATCAGGCCTGTCCTCATACAACTTACACAAATAATGAACACAAAATAATGCAACTATGCATAAGAAAGGTGTAAAGTATTGCATGTAAAGGGGTACCAGGGAGACAGAAGGATTCTAGTGTGAACCACAGGGTAGCACGTTCTACTCATATAACCAATTTTCAGAGAATTAGAAGATAATAAAGCATACTTATTGTTAAAACTATACTGAATATAATTTAATTTTTCTCTGGCGATTGATTCAGAAGATATTTTGTGATTTAGAGTGCTTCAGGGTAATCTCTATGAAATCATCTTGGTGTACTAGAGGTATGTAGAAGGGAGCTGGTTAACAGTTGCAATTGATAGAATGACAAAACATTTGCTTTATTGATGTAGGGTTCAAGGCTTTTTATGTCTATGCTTGGTTTTGAACCTGTAGCAGCAAAGATTTTAATGTGTATACTGAGAGGTTAACACTTTTCCTATCAGTGGCTATCAGTTACTTTAAACGTGGATGTCTCTTTAGTTGTCACATCATTCATTTGGCTCATAGAATCAATGTGAGGGCAGGGACATATCTTGAAAAGAACACTTATTTTCAACCCTAACACATTCCTCTTTATTTATTGTGTCTATATCAATCAAATTTGCTCACTATATGTTTGTAAAATCTAAAAAAGAGCCTTTAACATCATTATCTCCCAAGCTCTGTTTTTTTAAGATTTCAGACTGTTAGCTATTTCTCTCTGAATCTATTCACATAAATTATCTGTTGCATCATTAGGCCTAAAATTTTATTGTGACTATCTTTCAGCTGTTAAATTACAGACTAGAATCAAAAAAGGGAGCCACAGACAAAATGACTAATTTCTGTAGCTACATATAGGTCAGGGGTATAACTGGCGTAGGGCTAATTGGAAAAGTAATGATTTTCCAGACACCTTCTGAACGGACAAAATTCCCAGCACTCCTTTCTCACACGATATTCTCCTGTTAGCTGTGGCTTACACCCTTGTGTCTATACATTACTATTTTTTCCACTGACATGTGATTTCAGTAATGTAGGGAGCTTCTGATGAAGAGCCTCCCTTTACCAATGCAGATCACAGAGTGTTTACCAATGTAGACCACAGACTGGATTAACTTTCAGTTTTGGAGAGTTGCCTGCGTACTGAGAGGTTAAGAAACTAGCCAGTCCTTCAGGCAGTGTGTATCAAAAGCAGGACTTGAATTCACATAAACCTCATTTTGCTAGGTTACTCAGTGGATGGAGTGGTGGGCCAGGAGTTAGGGAGACCCAAGTTCAAATCCTGCCTCAGACACTAGCTGTGTGATGCTGAGAGAATCACTTAACCTCATCTACATCAGTTTCTTCAACTATAAAATGGGAATGATATTAATATCTCAAATATTTCAGTACCTCCTGGGGTATTTGTGAGGTCAAAATGAGATAATATTTGTAAAGCACTCTGCAAACCTTAAAGCTCTACATAAATGTTAATATAACTTGATTAATTATATTATTATTACAATTTCCTATAGGGAACTCTAGCTAGCCATGTGACCTTAGATAAATAATACTCCCTGGGTCTCAGTTTCTCAAACCTTTATCAGGAGAAAAGTGAGTGATCTTTAAAGTCTCTCCCAGCACTATTATTCAATGGTTTGATTGTATTATATTCAACTTAAGCATTTTTTGTGCTTTCAACAATTATAATTAATTACAATTAATTGTTAATTACAGTTAATAATTTCTGTGCTTAGTGCTGTTGGATACAGAGAGAAAATGAAAAGCAGTCCTTAATGAAATGAAAATGAAAAAGAAGTTTCCTTTCAACTGTGATAAGAACATTTATAGATCAGTAAATGCTATATAATTCAAAGAGGAAAAAAACACTAAGAAATAGGAGAATAAGGAAAGGCTTCCTGATAGAAGCTATATGATACAGGGTTTAAAGGGAGCCAGGAATTCTTATAATAAAATATAATATTTGTATAAGCCCTTTAAAGTTCCCAAAACATTCTACATATTTTATTCCATTTGATCCTCACAATAGCCTTATGAGATAGTATAAGGGCTTTTTTACCCCTGCCCCACAATTTACAGATCAGAAAAGTGGATGTCAGGGATATTAAACACTTGCCTATGATTACTCAGTAAATATCTGGGATGTGATCTGAAGCCAGTTCTTCCAACACGCTAGGCACTATAAAGCCCTGTTTTAGGCCACTTTGGCTGGTATACATAATTTTTGAATTCAAATGTTCCTCTGAAATTGTGTATGCATTGATAGCCATATACAGTGTCCTGAAAGTTTCAGTGTGGTTTTAAGATTTAATAGCAAAGGAAGGGACAAAGGAAAGATCTAGATAACATTCTAGTGAAATAGGTACCACAGTATTTTTATCCTTTTATGGGTGAAATGAAGGTTCAGAAAGGATGTCTTTTGCTTGTAGTCACAATACAGCTATTATGTGTAGGAATGGAGGGCCATGCCAGCTATGTTCCAACAGTCTCATTTGGGTACCAAGGTGATGAACCTTTGAGTTTCAGTGACTCTAAGACTAAATTGTACATGTACTGGTAGAGGAAATCCCTCTCTTTATACTGATGAAACTATGGATTCTTGAAGCATTAAGGTGTTCACATATGTATAGATTTACCATGAATTTTTAGTATATTGAACAAACTTCAATACATTTATTTCCACTTAATGACTGGCTCCAATACTCTGACTTTTAGTTTCTCTGCTTCAAGCTTAAGGAATTTAATGATGCCCATAGAAAAACAGAATTGCAAAAAAGGGAGAAACCTTGCATTAAGGGAATTCTCCAGGGAATCCTTCTTTTGTAGTATAAATAATCAGGATTGGATTCTTCTAAGTCTTGTCCAGGAATCAAAAGATTTAGAGCTAGAAGGCCCTTTCTGTTCTTCCTTCATTTTGCAGATAAGGAATTGAAGCCTACCCAAAGAGGCTGAAATGACTTGGCCAAGGTCACGCAAGCACTACATGGAAGAGAGCTGAGAGCCCACTTTATGTCCTCTGACACTGGATCCTATATTCTTTCCATTACATCACTGCCCCTTGGCAATATGAGCTATGGAAAGTCATTGTGCTAGGTGGAATTGAGCATCCCAGAATTTTTGAGTGGGGAGAGACTTTAGCAATCTCTGACATTAAAGCTGTAGGTATGCTTTTATCTTTTCATCCACTAGCTTCCAAACAGGGGGCTAGCTTCAGAACCAGTCTAGTCTTTTTAATTATCTGCAAAGGCTACACTTCTATACACTTTTTTCACCTGGGGTGGGACAACAGCCTTAGAAATTTAAAAATCAAACCAATACTTAACCTTTCTGATTCCTAATGCATTCTCCATCAGTTCCTTGGCAGCTCAGAATCCATCCTTTAGAGTAAGTAGCAATTATCACATTTTACCTTTAAGCTGGGGACAAGAAGAAAGTTTTGCCACCTGTAAGGGAGGTAGGAACATAGTTTTATCATTAAGCATCTTTCTTGTACTTCCTAGCTTCCTCTGTGCCGAAAAGCCTAGAAGAAGAAATATGGACTTCTAACCAGTTTTTGGTGGTTCTCAAGGATGTCATTAGTGGGAATCTCCAGCTTTTAATCCCATTTCATTGAAAGAGTTTATTGGTAGTTTTAGAACAGTATTGCTTTTTTAGGGAATCCCTCTCATTAAAATGTGCATAAGGAATAGTAGTTTAGATGTGGTCCAGAATATTTTGTGGGAAGTGGGCATAGAAAGAACTCCCTATTTTCCCCACTACTCTTACATTTTTGGTTTGTGGTGTTCTGTTGAGCCAGGCTATATCCTGTCACTGAGTGTTAGAGCTTGTCACATTTGGTGTTTATTACTCACAAAAAATTCAGCCCACAATGTTAAGCAGGTGCTAAGTGACCCATTCTGAAATTAGTGGCAGCTCTGCAGAGAAGACAAAAGTTCAACCTCTTAATTTTGCTCATCTTATCTCACTCGGTGTTGGCAGCTGTTTGCTCTGACTGGTAACTGGGCTTGGAACCACAGGATTTAGAATTGGTGGTGAAATGACTTACCTAATGTCACACAGTGAGCAAATACCAGAGTTGAGATGCAAACCCATGCTCATTCTACTATTGAAAGTCATCTTAGTAGGGAGAACTGAGTATTTATTATGGAATTTTTGAGGAGAGGAGAGATCTTCTCAGTCTAGTTTAGCCAGGACCCAAGGAAAGGAAGCGACTTGGCTAAGGTCACAAAGAAAATAAATGGTAGAGCAAGTCTTTGAATATGGCTTTCTGATTCCAAATCCCAGACTCTTTTCATTACAGCACGTGGCTTCTTAAATATCATCTAGTTTTATGTGACAGATGAGGAAACTGAGGTTCAGAGAAATGAGTGAATGACTTTTCCAAGCTCACAGAGAGAGTATCAGAGCCATGATTCAAGACTAGATGATCTCTAAAATGCCTTTTGGCTATTAATCTTATGACCTCCTCTTATTATCATTTGAACCAACATACCTTGCCTGTGGTTTTCTAAAAAAAAATTTTAATATGCCAACATGTTGAGCTCTGTTAGAGTGTTATCATGTCTCTTCAAGTTTTTTATATTTTATCTTATTGACAACTCCTTGACTGTTTTGTGTATATGAAGCTTCATGTTTATAGAGAAGAGAAAAAAACCCTATATTTTTGTTAATTCAAAACCTGTAGGAGATCTGTCAGCCAGCAAGAGCTCTCACTAAAGAGCCCATGGGTCAGAAACTCAGAATTGGGAATAGGGGATGGATAATTGGTACTCAGGACAATCACATATTTTATTTCTTCTGCTTATTCAGTATAGATGGTGTTTGCTTTCTTTCTTTTTTCTCCCTCGTCCTTTTTTTAGTCTCTCTCTGAGTTTTGCAGTTCTGAAGTACATTAGTTGCTATGGCAATCGCAGTGTCCCTTGGAGTGGACAGAGCTTTGGTGCTACTGACAAGTACAGAATCATTTATAACATAATGACTCAACATTGATACCTTGATTTGGGAAATGTAGGCACTTGACAAGAGTTATGGTAGTTCTGTCTTTGCTCTAAGAACAAATATGCAGATGGAAATAGGTAGATTCATATTTTTTTCCCTTAACTGCTCATGTTGCTTTTTTGCAGATTTTCTACGCTTTTGGTTGGTGTCATGGGCAATAGGCCATTTTTTTGTCTGGCCTCCAATGGATTCTGGACTTAGTCAGACTGAGTTCAATCCTAGGCCCCAAAGGGTGTGTTTCTGTCTTTGGTCCATGCTGCGATCTCTCCAGGAAAATCAAAACAAACTTAGGTAAAGTTCAGGTCTGGGATTCTCTAAATGTGCATAACAGGATTCCCTGCTCCTGCACAGGCACTCAGTGTACAATGTGGATATCAGGTATGGGACAGCCTTTATTCCGTCAGCATAGAAAATTTATAAGATACAAAAGTCTCTTTAGGATCCCATGACCAAATATAGATATATGAATCTGCTAAGAGGAAGAATGGCTAGAGTACCAGGCTTAACCATCAAAAAGACTTGAATTCAAATGCAACCTCAGACACTTAGCCATATAACCCTGGGCAAATCTATTGTTTCCTCATTTATAAAATGAAAACCTACCATCTAGGGTGTTTGTGAGTATCCAATGAGATAGTCATTGTAAATCTTTTAGCTTTACAGTATCTGGCACATAATTGGCACTATATAAGTGTTAGCTTTTATTATTATCATTACTATTATTATTATGTCTTCAAACAGCGCATTAAAAAAATCCCTTTCCCCCTCTCCGAGGTAGTTATTTTTTGTGGCTGCTGTGCAGTATTCTTACATGATGATGATGTTAACTAACATTTATTTAGCACTTTAAGGTTTACAAAGCATATTACATATGTTATTTTATTGGATTCTCACAATAACTCTGTAAAGTAAGTTCTGTTATCATCCCCATTTACAGATGATGAAATTGAAACCAGGAGAGCTTAAGTGACTTACCAGGGGTCACACAGCTAGTAAGAGTCTGAGGAAGGATTTGAACCCACACCTTCCTTACTCTGAGTAAACTTAGGAGGATGGTATGGTCCCACGCCCAGCACAATAGGGCACCCTCACAGCCAATTACTGTATTGGAAATGGATCTACTTCCCAACTTCTGCTGTTCTTGTAACAGCTCCACCCTGGTGGCATAGCATATGAAATGTCTCTAACTGGTAGAGTTATGGCCCACTGACAACTATTTGAAATGAGAGGCATCAGCAACATTTCTCCATTGTCTTTGACCCCACAGGGCAGAGAACTTTCAGGTTCTGTCTCAAGAATACTGGCCTCTTCAGGAATTCACCTAGGACCTTCACTATCTGAGCAACTCCTAGCAGTAGCGTGGAGGGTTGGCAAAGTTGAGATCTCCTGGTCCCACATGACATATCTGTAGTCCTTCAACTATAGGGTAATCCAAAGATCATGCTGTTGAGGAAATCTCTCTTTATGAGGCTGCAACCAAATGACCAATCTCAGAAACTCTAGAATTTGCATAGAAAGTCCATTCTCATGAAATAGTCTGAAGTCATCAGAAGACAAAATAGAATGGTAGAAGATAGTCAGGAGCTGAAGGTTCAGGACTCTCCTGGGAAGTGCCCTTCATTCCTCATCATTTTGACTAAGGGACTTATCAAATTGGTCTTGAACATACTTATTCGATTTGCCTCAGGGCATTCTATTTCCAAGCAATTTCTTGGATACCTTAGGTTTACATATTAGAGAAAATAAGTTGTCCATGTCCCTCACCCCTTTGCAGCTAGGAGGCATATGATTTGGTCTCTTCCTGTCCATGTCAGATTAAGTAGCAAAGCATTTAAAAACATCTTTATTCTCTAATTCCTTCTTTTTTAAGCGTAATTTTTTTCTTCTCAGTGATTATTCTGCCCTCTGTTGACTTCTGAATAGGTAATTGTTAGAAGATGGTGCCATCTTATGGGAGACCTTCCTCATCTGGCTAGGGGCAGTTAGATGGTGCAGTGTATAGAATGCCGGACTGGGATCAGGAAGACTCATCTTCCTGATTTCAAATCTGACATGAGACACTAGCTGTGTGACCCTGGATAAGTCAGTTAACCCTGTCACCTCACTTTCCCCATCTTTAAAATGAACTGGAGAAGGAAATGGCAAACCATTCCTGTGTCTTTGCCAAGAAGGGTTGTGAAGAATTGGATATGACTGAACAACAACAGCAACTCATCTAGCTAGTCTTCCTGTTTGGTCACTTCTGTGGGCACCTATGTCATGGGGACAATAGCAGGCCTTCTCTTCAAGAAAATAACATGTTTTGGTTTTAGTTTTGGGTGGATGGGACCT
Source organism: Pseudochirops corinnae (assembly GCA_028646515.1). Taxonomy (NCBI): domain Eukaryota; kingdom Metazoa; phylum Chordata; class Mammalia; order Diprotodontia; family Pseudocheiridae; genus Pseudochirops; species Pseudochirops corinnae. The sequence goes on along the minus strand of CM053587.1, from coordinate 214,335,968 downwards.
GGGTTGGGGCTAGGGTTCCTTTAAAATACAGTAGAGTTTGTTTTTCATGAGCTTTGGTTTTATTTCCAGCTGAGGATTTCACAAGGCACAATCCAACTAACAGTTTGCCTTCCTGGTTGTAATTACATTCCAGGTTCTTGCTGGTTATTATTTTAGAAGTTGAGCTCATCATGGATTCTCTGAGTGTAGGACTTCCTGATTGTTCACATTAAGATTGTAATTTCATCCTCGGGGTACAGTGTCATCACAGAAACAGGATGGAATTACAGCTTTATGCGCATTATGGAAAGATACATTATTTATTGAAAATGCATTATAAAGTTAAATATTAAAATAATAATTTTCTGATTGTACTGAAAGTCCAAGGAATTTGGAGAGAAGCACAATACTGGGCAAGGAAAGAAAGCACTCAGTCAATATTTATTGGTTGAGTGATTGATTGACAACCTCTGATTAAACTATAGGATTTAATCCACACATTTCTTCCAAGTGTGGAGATATATGTAGAGAGGTTGCACCTACACTAGTGTTTTTATGCATAAATTATTTGTAAATAATTCATGCTCTCCTGTCTTAGTGTGCTGGTAAAGTGACTCTGAGCTTCAGAAACTTCTGTCCCCAGAGCACAGGGGCCCCAGGAATGGACTGAATATTTGGCATCCAAGGATCAGCTACCGTATGATTGTTGGCCAGGTGATTTGATGTGGCCATTGCCATTCAAAAAGACCCTCTCTAAAAGGAGGCAGAGATTCTTAACATTGTTTTTTGTGTTCTGGACCCTTTGGGCAGTTTGGAAGAGCCTAAGGACCCTATCTCAGAGGAATGTTTTTAAATGCACAAAATAAACTATATTAGTTTATAAAGGAGAACTGATTATGTTGAATACAAAAATTAAGATAAACAACTTAAGTTCTCAGGCTCTAGGTTGAGAACCACTGTTCTTAGGAACAGATGGATTGTCTTCTGTATTTGTGTACATGGTTAATTAAACCTATACAGATTAAATTATCAATCTTAGAGTGTCCAAGTAAGTGCCTGTGATTGATGTTATTAGGCCTGCTTCCAAAAGTGATAAGAAAAGGCATACATTAAAGTGGAGTACAGGACACTGGGTTATTGGTGGGGATGGCCTTATCTTACTTTGCAATGTATCAAAATTTTTGTGTTTATATTTATTATTTATATTTTATATCAATATAATTTTATTTTTTAAATATGTTTTGTTATTTATTAAATTGATTGATCCATAGAAATACATTTATTTTGGTCCTTTTTCCTGTTACTTGCAAGCTTGGTGTTGGCCTATTTGGGGGACACAGAATCCTCAGCTTTATAGATATTCCTACAGCATGATCAACAATTGCTCCTAATTGATAGTTTGTACTTTGGTGTAGGCCCTCTCACATTAAGGAGCCAGTTTTACCATCAGATAAAACCTCTCATAGGATTTTCTGTACAGCCAGAAATTTTGACAGTATGGTGGGTAAAGGCAGAAGACCTGAGCTCCTCAGTATTCTCCCGGGGTAATGACTTGGGCAATCAGACCTAAGGTAGCCATGATTCCAGAAGTGGTTTGCCCAGTAGCGGGATGGCTTCTGTGTTTTCTCTGACACATTACGTCAGAAAATGTGTATTTTTGCCAACAAGGTTTCAGATTTCTCTGTAGGGAGATAAAATAATACTTGTTATCTGACATGAGCTTATAAATTTTTAGCTTTTGTAGTCATTTGCATTATAGTGTGAGGTCATGAACTTTGCAGTGAAATGTGTGTGTGTGTGTGTGTGTGTGTGTGTGTAAAATTCTATTCTATTTCATAACGGAATATTGTGCCCTCAAGATACAATTTCAGAAAGGCTCTCTGTAGAACATCATACTATTTTTGAGTGAGTCATTGGAATTTCAAAATTTGTGCATGTATGCATGAATGAAGAGGTCTTCAAATACCTTTGTTGGTATAAATAATTAAGGAAGCTTTTTTATTAAAAAAAATAGCTTGAAGGAATTACAAATATTTAAAATTAGCTCAGATATATTCTCTCTTCAGAAGTATTCGACATGATTAATTTGCATGGAGAACACAGAGATCAAACAGATACCCTAAAAGGGACATTAAGTGTGCCAGCACCTGTGTTATGCAGTTAGAACAAGCAATGATGAAGACCTTGCTTTTCTGGCTGATAATTTTTGCCAAAGTCAATGTCCCTGATCTACATTCTTGTGAAGGAATTATTCAAAACTCTGCAAACTAGTTCCATGTTTGGCTGTAAATCGAGACTAATCATTCATTGGCTGTTTTTTCTTTTCTTTTCTTTTTCACATTTTTATAACTAATCCCATCTTCTTTTAGTGACTTATAAACATTGTATATGGTAGCTAGTACCCAGGCCTAATTTTATGCCAAAAGAAACATTTCAGACCCTACGTAGACTTGGAATTAGGAGAGGTCAGAGGTCAGGTTCTATCTCACATTCCAGTTCACAGTGTGTCCCAGGTCAGATCATTCCCCCGTCTGAGTGTGGTTTTGGTCTATAAAATGGGTCTAGCAGTACTTATTTCATGGGATTATTGTGAGAAAATTACTTTGTAAACCTTAAAGCACCATGAAGTGTGAGCTATTATTATGATTTTCTTTAATTGCCTTTCCCCACCCACCGTCCCCAAAGTAGATTTTTCTTCCTCTGATCTTAATTAGTGGTGAATCTTATGTAAAGTCTTGGATCTTCTGGGGTGGTAGTGTAGGTGCCACAGTAATCTTTGCATATGTCTTTTTAAATATGCAAGATGCATCATTGGCTGTGGGTGGGGGAACTACCTGAGATGCTTTAACTAATTCCACATACAGCTGTAACTCACCAGAAGGGAAAAACCCTCAACTCCATGGCTCACGTAAATTTCGAATAATGAAGAGACAGAGAGAGACCAGTCTAATTTAGTGAAACATCTGAATTATAGAATTTTGGGGGGGAAATAGGTTTTATAAGTTTTGGGACCAAATGATTCCTAAACCTGTATCTCTAACTCTCCCTCCCCTAACACTCACTTCACTGTTGCAGTTCTAATCCTACATCTCCAATTGCCTGATGGAGACATCTTTGTCAGAATGCATGGTCTGTGCCTCACACTCAGCATATCCAAAAAATAGCTCATTATCTTGCCCCTTATCCTAACCTCCCTATTTCATTTGATGGCATCAATACCTTCCCATCCTAGTGACCCAGGCTTGAAACCTTTGATTTTTCCTTCTTCCTCAACTGCTCTTCCCCATTCCAGACAGTTGACAGTTCCTATTGATTTTACCTTTACAATATCTCTGATACTACCCTTTTTTCAATAAATCCATTAACAGACATTTATTGAATGACAGCTCTCCCTCCTCCTCCCATCTCCTCAATGGGAAAGCAAACATATACATGCATTATTATACTCAAAGTATATCTAAAATAAATTTTCTTTTTCACATTTTTATAACTAATCCCATCTTCTTTTAGTGACTTATAAACATTGTATATGCTAGCTAGTACCCAGGCCTAATTTTATGCCAAAAGAAACATTTCACACCCTACGTAGACTTGGAATTAGGAGAGGTTGAGCTGGGCAAAGCCCAGCTCAAATGTCACTTTCCTGACACCTTCTAGGAGCTCCCTAGACAAAAGTGATCGTTTATGCTTCCTATTTTCCTAGACCATTCTATCTGAACCTCTCTTTTGTCCCCTCACATTCTAACTTGTATTTATTTGTCTTTATATTCTCCCTTCCCCCTGTAGAATGCAAGTTCTCCAACACCTAGTACAGTGCCTTTGTATATAGTAGGTTACCCTGAAACTGTTTAATTTGCATTTAGTACAGGCTAAGAGATAATATTCTAAAATAAATTCTAAAATAAATTCAAGGTAATCTTGTCAGGAAGGCTGTAGCCACTAAGAGTGGGCAGATGAGTCAGGGGAAACCAGGAAAAGTCTTGTGTAGGAGGTGGTCCTAGAGTTGAGTGTTAAAGGAAACCAAGGATTTGGTGAGGTGGAGTGCATTTCAGATACAGATAGCCAGTTCAAAGACACAGATTTGGGAGATAGAGGGTCATGTGTAAGGATGTAATGCTGCTATTCACTTTTAAAATTGGAACAATAATTGCGCCGATATCATAAGATTAAATGAGATAATATATATAAAACTCTTGCAAACCTAATATGCTATATAAATGTTAATAATGATAATAACAATAAATGTTTGTATTTTGTCCTATAGTCAATAATAATAGCCACTATTATCACCTACAGGATTATTGTTATTATTATTATTATTACCTATAGGCTAAAATGCAAAGTGCTTAGCTTGGCATTTAAGGCCTTCTCAAATTTTCTTTTCAGTCTTACTTTCCAGTCACACAATCCTGCCCTCTCTCACCTCCATGCATTTGGTCAGATTGTCCTCTTATTCCCAGAAAATAATAATAAAACCTAGCATTTATATAGCACTTACTATCTGTGCCAGTCACTGTGCTAAGTGCTTCATAAATATTTTCTCATTTGATCCTCACAACAACCCTTGGAGGTAGGTGCTGTTATCATCCCCATTTTACAGATGAAAAAAAACCAAGGCAAACAAAAGTGAAGAGATTTTTCCCAGGATAAGAGAGCAAGTAAGTATCTGGGAATAAGTTCCAACTCAGGTCTTCCTGCCTCTATGCTCAGCACTCTATCCATTACATTATACACTCTATCCACTCTGTCCACGAGCTCCCCCATAATATTCTGTCACCATCTGCATCCTTTGACATCTTTTTCTTTCTTCAAAGCCCAGCTCAAATGTCACTTTCCTGACACCTTCCAGGAGCTCCCTAGACAAAAGTGATTGTTTATGCTTCCTATTTTCCTAGACCATTCTATCTGAACCTCTCTTTTGTCCCCTCACATTCTAACTTGTATTTATTTGTCTTTATATTCTCCCTTCCCCCTGTAGAATGCAAGTTCTGTGAAGTCAAGGACTATATTTTTCATGTTTGTTTTCTCCAACACCTAGTACAGTGCCTTTGTATATAGTAGGTTACCCTGAAACTGTTTAATTTGCATTTAGTACAGGCTAAGAGATAAATGGTTTCTAGTTGACAACAACAACAAAACAAAACAAAAAACCACTAGAGTAAAACTATCTTGTTAGGCTCTCAAAATCAACCTCACACAACCATGTAAAGCAGTGAAGTCCTTTAATATGTAAAAATTAGTTGCTGAACCCAGAAATAGGTTGAGGGAGTCCTTTTTTCTCAACTCCTGCCTCTAAAAGCTACTGACATAAGGCTATAGAGTTCTGACTTCCTAATAAGACCATGATGACTTTCAGAGAAGGAAATTACTTGAAGTTTCCACTCAAGAATAGCTGTCTGAATTATTGAAAACTCCCCATCAAAAGAGGCATTGTTGTAGTGGAAAAAGTATTGGACTTGAAGTATAAAGATTTGTGTTTAAATCTTGGTTATTCTCCAGTGTCTGGCTATAGTAATTATTTAATAAATACTTGGTGGTGATTGATAGGTTCTGCTTAGTACCTTGGTTGGTTTTTGTCCTTCGTTCTCAAAGAGGACCAAACACAGGTCGGGCACAAATAGTCTGTGTGAACATTTGGGGCGGATTCTCGAAATTTGGGGATCCTGTGTTTTCTTCAAGCTGTTTCAATTCTGCTTTGCTCATAGAGCACAGCACCTTCTCTGACCAGGGCATGCCATGCTGAGCGGTCCTGTGCCAGTGTCTCCCATGTCACAAATCAATTCCAAAATTCTTGAGACCTTGAGAGTGTCCCTGTATCACTTCTTTTGACCATCATGTGAATGCTTGCCTTGTGTGAGTTCTCCATTAAACAAACAAACAAACAAAAAAACACCATAGTAGCTGTGTGACTTTGGAGTTTACCTTCCTTCCTCGGCTTCAGTTTCCTCCTATATCAGATTGAGGTAATTGGATTAAGTTATCTAACAATCTGTGATTCTGTAAGGTTTTACTGTATAAGAGAAATCCATTTGGAATGAGCTCAGATCTTTGATGGGTAGAAAACTAAATCTAGTTGAGAATGAGTAGACTCTGCTTCTTTTCAGAACAGCCTGGGATCTTTGCCAAAGGAATAGAGAGGAGAAGGGAACAGAGCTTTGTACTGCTCCCCACTGGGGGGAAAAGCCTTATGAAACAGAGGAGACAGAAAAGTAAAATTGCACTGAATCCTTCCTTTCCCAGCAAAGTTTTTGAATTCAAAGAATCACTGGTGTTTTCCTGGTTACTTAGGAATCCATATTTGGCTCTTGGCAGCTAATCCTTTGGGAATCATGTTTTATGTTGTTGTTCAGTCATTTCAGTCATGTTTGACTCTTCATTGGCCCCATTTGGGGTTTTCTTGGCAAAGACACTAGAATGGTTTTCCATTTCCTTCTCCAGCTCATTTTATAGATGAGGAACTGAGACAAATAGGGTTAAGTGACTTGCCCAAGGTCACACAGCTACTAAGTGCCTGAGACTAGATTTAAACTTAGGAAGATGAGTCTTCCTGGTTCTAAAGCCAGTGCCCTATCCACTGCACCACCTCGCTGCCTCATTAGATCATTAATCACTTAATAAAGGATCTAGATTTCTGAATTGTAGTGTTGAAGGAAGGAGGGTTTATCCAGTATCATGGATGTTAAGAAAGATAAATTACTAGTAATAAAGTATTTTTAGTCTGAGGCATCGATGATCATGGTATGAACTCTCTGTAGACCTCCTCTCCCCTTTTTCTTGACTTTTCCTCCTCATCTTTCCCTACACACCTACCTAAACAGATTATTCTTTTTGCAATTCAGGGAACTGTGGTGTTTGTGGGTGACCCCTTATAGGGTCCCCAGTCCTGATTTGTTGGTGCTGTGGTATAAGTCAGGGATTGTGGACTGATGATGGCTCAAAGTGACTTTTCCTATTGCCATGCCAGGCCAAAGGAGGGGCCTGGTGGAAAGAGTGTGGCATGTCCCATATCATTGCTGGAGTGCAGACAGCTCCTTGGCACTGTGCCTCTACCACTTGGTGTGGGGTACAGTGAGTATGAATCAGGAGAGTGGCAGGGACTGTGCAGCGGTATCCAAATTGGTGGCAGCAGCCTTCTGGCTTGTGTGCCAGGCAGAATAAACTCATAGATCACCCTCTGACCTGCATGCCACAGAGTATCCATTCTTGGTCTAAACCATTCCAATTCCTTTGTGCTAGTACAAAAATCAGGGGCACAAGTAAAAAATAGCCACATAAAATTTTTATTTATTTTATTTTTAAAGACTGACGGTGTGAATGGTTAGTTTACTCTGTCATAAGCCTGAGAAGTTTCCATAGCACTCTGTGGACAGGAGGGGGGAGCTGCTTAGTAAGCTTATTGATTTTAAATGAGTCTGCCATAATGGTACCAACATAGCTTATATTAAGGAGCCTTGAAAAGAGGATTTTTCAAAATATGGAAAATGACGAAGGGCTCAGATCTCCATTTCTTTGAATAAGGGGTGGCAATTCCTTCATGACTCACAACAAAATTCCTCCTTATGAATAGTCAGGGAGGTACTTCTGTTTCTACAGACTCTCTAGGGTACTTGAGAGCTCTGGAAAGTTGTAGTAACCTTTAGGGCATTCAGTCTGAGAAACTGCCAGACAACCTGGCAGCTACCATTAATTCTGGAAGGCTGTCAATGGAGATGCTTGCACTGGTTAATTTAGGGAGCTGCTATATCGGAGGCTGCCAGTGAGCTCTGATTGGGCACATTGGTTTACACCCTGTCTAAGTTCTGAGTGGAGAGTTGCAGGTGTGCCTCTCTTTATGCAAACCCAATATTTGAAAATCTAGACTTGCATTATTAGTAAACAAGAAACTGAGTTCCTTAGGGGGGAAAAAGAATCATACCCTTATTTTGTCAAATAGTAAATTCCTTTGCTACTTTGAAAGTAAACTTCAGTTTTTGTATGCCTTTGCAGGAATATACACATTTTGCAAAGCAAAGCACACTTTTTTCTCTGGGTATTGCTTACAAGGATGCTATCTGACTTTCATCAACTCTTTGGTTCATTTTAGATGTGGAGATGGTTCATGGTAGAGTAACTTTGAACCAGGTTTCTGATGCTCCTTCTAAGCCATGGGTGCGGAACTTGCAGCCTCAAGGCATTCTGTGGCTGTCCAGGTTCTCAAGTGTGGCTCTTTGACTGAATCACAGGTTCCCCACCCTTGTTATAAGCCATTTTGACTTTGGAGACATGTCCTGGCAAACTCTCAATAAGAACTATCATAACTCTAAAAGACTCGTGATGGAAAGGGATATCCACATCCAGAGAAAGAACTATAGAGTCTGAAAGCAGATTGAAGCAAACTACCTGCTCTCTTTTTTGTTGTTTTGTTTTGTTTTGTTTCTTCTTTCTCATTGTCCTCTCCATTGGTTTTGATCCTTCTTTACAACTTGACTAATGTTTAATGTGAAGGTATTTGTCAAACCTATATTTGATTGCATACCACCATGGTGGGGAGAAGGAAGAGAAAATTTGAAACTCAAGGGATTGTGGAACTGAATGTTGTAAACTAAAAGTAAAAAAAAATAAATTTACCAAAATTTAAAAAAAGAACTGTCATTAAATTTTGGTAAAATATATCACTAGACACATAAACACATAACAAATATAGAAATAGGAAGGAAAGGATTAACAGACAGAAAAGCAATCATTTTTCCCTGGAAATATTATAAGACACTCATAAAGTTCTTATAATACTTTCTTCTATTATATATATTATTATATATTATATTATATTACATATTATTTATATATATGTAAATATATAGGTCTTTGATTCTGTAGAGACAGCTAGATGGCTGAGTGGATTGAGTGCTGGGCCTGGAGTCAGAAAGACCTGAGTTTGAAATCTGGTTTCAGAGACTTTACTAGCTTTGTGACCTTGGGGAAATCATTTAATTTTGCCTTAATCCACTGGAGAAGAGAACAGCAAACCACTTCAGTATCTTTGCCAAGGAAAATTCCATGGACAGTACTGACATGCTATGGTCCATGGGGTCACAAAGCATTAACATGACTCAACAATAATAATTTGATCCTGTCCTGAATCTCCATAGTTTTTTTTTATTTTCTGGTCATAAGTATTCCATAATTTGAGGCCTCAAAGGTTCTTGCAAAAACTTTGCTTAAATTTTATCATTTGCTCATTTTGGGGAATGTGTGGAAATGGCTTATTCTCTTGGTCTCAGAAATTAGATGTATTTTGTCCTGTGTGCAATTGCAATTTCTTTTCAGTTTTTTTCTACCACAGATATTCTTATTACTCAGTTATCTAATCTTAAACTTATAGCTATGTGGGGATGTGAATTTGCTGGGGTGATGGGGAGTGTTTATTTCCTTGAGAATAAATGATGAGGACAGGTAGGAGAATGTGGAAGATTTCCACAGGACAGTCTTACAAGTGACAGTATTCAGAACTAGATGTTGACAAGAGTTCATTAGAGGTAGAATTGAGACTTTCAAGGAGCCCCTCGTGCTGCTGAAATGAAGCTAGGATCAAAGTTAAGATTAGAATTGATCTTTTACCTTTCAAATGCAGGTAATAGGAACTGATATGTGCATGCATGTGTGTGTGTGTGTGTGTGTGTGTGTGTCTTCAGAGGGGAGGGGTGGCAGATGAGTAAATTAAAAAGAATATTCACTTCCAGCCACTTTGGAAAGTGTCTAGTTTGCATAAAGTAACACAGTTTGGAGGGGTCAAAGTGTTCAAGTAGTATAGGCCAGTGGCATCATATCGTGGAATTGTTTTCATTCCTTCCTTCAGCTTCTCTGTCTCCTCTGCCCCCTTTATTGTGTTTAAATTCTTGGTCCATAAAATTGCCAGCTGATACTTTCCATTTCACATTTTGCTGGCATTTTATAGCCTCCCTTTAATGGCCTGTGTGTGAACTTGGATAGTTGGATAATTGCAGTTCGTCCAGTTCATTGCAATATGCTTAGTGACTAATGGCCTAATCAGGATTGTTGAAAATATATAAACAACTCAACATAAGCAATTGATTCTGTAAAATTCTTTTCATCCAGAGGAGGGTGAGCTAATGAGCATCCAAAAGATGGAGGTGTACAGCAAGCCCTTTGATGTATGGAAGTTAGAGCTGTTCCCACAGATCCCATGCATGCATTAACATTCGTTGATGGCTGTTCCTTTTTCATATGCATGAGGCAGCAGTGCCAAATTGTAGTCCTAATTGGCGGCTGGATATTCCTTGATATGGATGTTACACTTGTTACAACTTTTTTCCTCTTTTTCCTTAAATACTGACTGTGACAAATATTTATATCACCAGCCTGTCTGAGGGCCTTCATGGTATCATTCTGCACTCCACACCAAAAAGCCTGGCATTGTATTCCCACTCCAGTTCTCTTGTTTCTTAGGATAGAATTATGATGGAAACAACACGCACAGTTCTTGGGAGGGAGGGAGTGCTTTGGCTTGTTTCTGCAGCCCGACTTCAGTGCCCTGTTTAAGGAGCACTGTTGATTGGCACAAACTCTGTCCAATTTTCTGAGCAACCTTTTCATCACAACAGTGACCCAAGAAGAAGCAGAGTGGGTAAAATGCAAATCTCAAAAAAAAGGAATTGAATGTAGTGGGCCACAGAATTCATCAGGAATATGGACAGTTTTTCCAGGGGGAATTAAAAAAACCCACTCAATTATGATAATAACAAAGTAACATAAGTTCCTTTAGGTAACAGTTAAATTTCATTCTAATTTTTCTTTTGGTTGTTACAGGATACAAAATTAGATTGCTTGCTTTCTTTTCCAGGCTCTGCTACTAATTCATTCTGTGATTTTTTTTAAAGAAATCACTCAAAGTCTTTGCAAACCAGTCGCTTTCATCATCCACAAATTGCTGCAATAGCACTGAACTTTTTCTGAAATATGCTATGAAAAATGGCTATGAAATGATGATGAGATATTATGTCTTCTGTAACATTGAGTATGTTTCTTCCTTTAACTCCAGGACAATGATCAGACATGGAGAGGTGAGGAAAAGAGGCAACTCACCTGGAGGGAGTGGATGAGTGACAGCCCCATTCTTCACCTCTCCTGTCCTGAATTCACTGAGGAGGGGAAGGAAAGTTTTGCTGGTCATTCTAAAGCCGGTGGTCTCCTAAATAGGAGCTGTGGTTTGAGGCCACCTCCACTGAGATAGCCAGTCCTGGGATTGTCTCTAACACAGTCACTTCTATCTTTATCCCCCAGCATTTCCCCATTTCCTTTTCCTTCTGTTATGGAAGCTCTCAACCTTCCCCACCCCAGGCCCAGCCCCACAAAACCCTTCTCAGTCCAGTGTTCCCCTCAGGGCAATTATAACCTAAATTAGTCACTATCCAAAGCAGCTACCCAGATGTCATTGGGAAAATTTTACTTACAATATCTGCCTCTAGAGGTTACCATGGTCTGTGGCAGTTGCTCTGTGCTTTTGGACATCGAACAATGAGTAAGATCCCAGTTTTCATTTTGAGTTGGGCAAAGTAAGCGCACAGCATGAACAGGGATAGGATAGATTGTGGTCTGGATCTCAGATATTATTAAACTATCTTTCCCTACCTCCACCCCCGCAACCCATCTTTCTGCTGAATTTTTGTATTACTGTTGAGGGCACCTCCACACTTCCAGTTGCCCTTGTTCTTACAGCTACAAAATTAAAAAAACAAACTTCACTTTCCCTCTCTTCATCCATACATCCATTTGGTTGCCAGGTCTTTTTTAGATTTACCTCCATATGTTTCTTCCCTACCTCCTTCTCTCCCTGTACACACAGCCACAGCCCTCTTCAGGTCCTCGTCCTCAGTTGCCTGGATTATTGCAATAGTTTTTAGTCTCCTGGTCTCTCCCCACTCTAATTTTCCATACAGCCTCTAAAGTGATTTTCCTAATGTAGAGGGTCCACCACATCATTCCTCTACTCAGTAAACTCCAGTGGTTCCTGTTAACTGTGGGATTAAATAATTTTTCATCTTTATCTTACCCTTTAGATTTTTCTATTTTTAATGAGTTTTTATAATGCATGTAATAAATACAATGTATATATACACATGCATATGTTAATATAGATTCATAAATATGCATACATTAAGTGTTTGTTGTTTAAATTTTTTTTTTTTACTCATGGGCTTACAAGATCACAAAAGTTTGGAGACTACTGCCCTAGAGGATTTTGTGCTCCTCCTGGCAATTATGTGTCCATGTGCACAGTAAGTTTTTCATTACTTTGAAGCCCTGCTGTCTTGGAGAAGTACCAGGAAATAAATATCCAGGTTTTGTCTTTGGTGCCTGACCTCCTCCTTTTAGTCTCCTCTTCTTCTTCTGTTCCCCTTTCCCCAGTTTCCTCAACTGTGTAAAATGAAGATAATATAGCACTGACCTCCCAGGGTTGTTGTGAAGATCAAATAAGACAATATTTTTAAAGCACTTAGCAATTCCTGGCACATAGTAAGCACTTAATAAGTGCTTGTTTCTTTCCTTCTTCCCTTCCCCCATTGCACTGAAAGTTTCAACCTAGTGCCCTAATATTTCAGATTTATGGCTGAGGTGTAACATGTAATGGGTGAGTGAATTATGGAGTAGTAAAGTTATATTTTAAGGGGAAGCCTTAAAAGGCAATGGGTTAGTTTTTAATGGTGGAATTTTGTGACATTATATATCTCTCTCACAGGGTTGTTAGCTGTGTCATAGGGCTGTTGGGAGAAAAACACTTTATAAACCTTTATTATTATTGGAACCAGTGAATAGATAGGGGGAGAGGGAGGAAGAGGTTTCCAAGGTGGGTAGCACAGGCAAATTTCTTTGCCTGTATCCCTCACAGAGTACTAATTAGATAGCTGCTTATTCTGTCTTCACATAAGGTTTAAGACTACAAATTCTGTGCTCATGAAGCCCATGCCACAGCCTACTTTGGGACCATGGAATTCAGTAAGTTCCGGGAAAAATGGCTGTGATGATCACATGAGACAACACTTGTAAAGGGAATTATTTCAAAGCTTTAAAGCATGATATGAATTCTAACTTATTATTTAAATCTGAAACACTAATATAGTGAGTTTTAGGTCATTTGCAGAAATAACAAAGAAGTGTTTGGTGGTGGACATGTGGAAACAATAATGATTTTCTCTCCTTTTTCAGGTTCAGACCTGCATCACACATGTAATAGAGAATAATGCAGATTAGATTCCTGCTATTGCCCTCTCCTCTCCCCACCCCAGTCTCACCCCTGCCTTTGAGTGAAGCTTAAAGTCAGACAGACCTGAGTTTCAAATGCAGTTGTAATCTATAGGGCATGAGTCTCTTAAATATTTAAGTAATTTACAAAACTTAAAATTACAAATTATATTTTAAAGATTTGACTGTATACCATCCCTCCTCCTGGTTTTCTGCTCACCTATTCCTGGTCTCTCCCCACTCTAATTTTCCATACAGCCTCTAAAGTGATTTTCCTAATGTAGAGAGTCCACCACATCATTCCTCTACTCAGTAAACTCCAGTGGTTCCTGTTAACTGTGGGATTAAATAATTTTTCGTCTTTATCTTACCCTTTAGATTTTTCTATTTTTAATGAGTTTTTATAATGCATGTAATAAATACAATGTATATATACACATGCATATGTTAATATAGATTCATAAATATGCATACATTAAGTGTTTGTTGTTTAAATTTTTTTTTTACTCATGGGCTTACAAGATCACAAAAGTTTGGAGACTACTGCCCTAGAGGATTTTGTGCTCCTCCTGGCAATTATGTGTCCATGTGCACAGTAAGTTTTTCATTACTTTGAAGTCCTGCTGTCTTGTTGTTTAAATTTTTTTTTTTCTTTTTAGCTTTGAAAGGACTCTATCCGTTTTTCATACTGATTTAAGGGCAGAGCCTAATGTAGAGCTGTACTATATCACCCAACATGCTATCCATGGAATAGGAGGGTAAAATTTTTAGTTTGAAGGCCCTTGTTTTCCTAGGAGTATAAAAGGAAGCCTTCACATATCTGATTTATGTTGGTGACAAAGTGAATAAAAACATGAAAACAGTATTTCCCTTTGCTCATAGGGCTAAATAAATGGTTGGAATAAATGAAACCTAAATAACTTTAGATAATCAAGAATTGACTGGACTTTCACTATCAATACAGATTATTTCAGGACCATGGGACTCAGATTTTGGGCACATAACTGATAAAAACTATTAAAGTGGTCTGCAGAAATAATATTGTACTTATTTTGGGCAAAATATCTGCTCGTCATGGAATGGTAATTCAATTTGCCTGTTACCACATGATGTAGAACCCATAATTTGATTTTTTTGCATTTTGCGGCTTTCAAAATTTAGGCAAAAATGTAGTCCATTTGGTGACAACGTTTATTAAAAATGTTCTGGTTAGAAAAGAGTTAGTGAATGAAACATATATTCTAAATAATGACCAGTATTCAGAAGAATGGCATTTTGATTTGATGAATACTTCACTAGGTGAGCTATAGGTAGACTTTTATAGGGGGCAATAGAGTACCTGGCAAAAGATATTAGAGAAAGCCTAGTGAAAAGGAGCACAGGCACCTGAATCTCTGCATTTTCATTAATTTGATTAATGGAAATAGTCTTTCATGTCCTTATCAATAGGTCCTTTTGCTTCTACTCTCTTTTTCCTTCTTATTTGTCTGACCATGTCAGACTAATTTTCTTCATGCAACTCTGCTCCCCATTCATTAAATAAAGTTCAAATTTCTTTGCCTGATATTCAAAGAGTATACAGTCTAGCCCAACCCAGTCACTCCAGTTTTTTGTGTTATTGTTTTTTTTCCCCCACAATACCTTCTTCTGCTCTATTTGAGTAAGATGGACTTAGTAGTAGGCGGGTGGCAAACATTTAAGTGCTGTGCTAAGACTCTTAGGACTCTGACTGTTCTCCATTCCCAAATGGCGCTTTAACTTTCCTGCCTCTGTGCTTTTTGCTTTTTTCAGTACTCCTTGTATGTGAACTAGCATTTCTCATTTCACTTGTTGAATTGTTACCCATCCTTCAAAGAGTAACTAAAATGTCACTTCTTCCATGCAGCCTTCTCTGACCTCTTATCAGTAGAACTTTCCCTGTTTAACTCATATTGCACTTTGTTTTACAACTCTCTAGGGCACTTAACATGTAACATTGAATATTGTAAGTTATCTGTTTGTATCTCATCCCCCTTCTAGACTGAATTTCATTGTTGTTGTAATTGTTCATCTTTTGTTCTCAAAGAGAACCAATGACATCAGGAGAATGGTATCTTAACTTTGAAGTGAATTGGGTTTAAGTGAGGCAGAGCTGTGCAAAGTCATTGTGCAGAAAGAAGGGACTTCTTTGACCATCTAGCTTGAAAGAAATTCCCACTGCTGTGTATATAACAAATGTTCATCCACCCTATTCTTAAAAATCTCCAGGAAGTGGGAAGACCACCACCTTTCAAGGCAGCCTATGGTGCTTCTGAACTTTCTACATTGAGACAGTGACAATATCTTACCCAAACTTAATTCTCCCATAGTATGTATGATGATGTGGTCTGCACAGTGCAGAAACTATATGGTTGTTGGATTGAGTCACATCTGAAGAGTAAGAGTATTGAACTCAAATTCTAACGTCCTTTCTAGTTGTAAAATCTATGAATTTTTAAGAATGTCTTTTAATCATGAAACAAGTTTTATGTTTTAAGGCAGCCATTTTCTGTTTTAAGTTGTAGCTGTATGTTCTGAGAGATTAAGTGTATCATAGATACAGGAGATAGTGTTTGAAAATTGTTTGACAAAAGCAGACTGAATTAAGAGCCCTAAGAATAAATTGTAAGCATGTATGTCTGAATTCAATCAGTTATCCTTTGCTTGCATTCACAATTATTCATCTAATGGAAAAAATATATGCAGGTGAACATATTTAGGTGCTGGAAAGACAAATACTCACATTGAGTTTCCATGAAGAGTAAGGTTAAGTACTTTGGAAAAACACCTATCTCTGTGCTGAATGGATGAATTCATAATGAAAAGAATGAAGATAAGCAGAAAAATGAATGATGTTTACTTAATTTTTTATAAATATATTTTGGGATTTAATGAGAATTAATAGTAGAAGATCTTTTAGCTACTGTTGTTAATGCAATGAGTACTAAAAATGAAACCAGAACACTAATAGTTATGCAAATAACAAAAGAAATTATTGGGGAATTTCAAAAGAACTAATCCTTAGAAATCAAAGTTATGACATTCCAGAATCTTTGATTTGACTTTTCAGACTGCATGTATGACTTTAATTTTATAGGTGTCCCCAAAAGATTGGCTTCAGATGCTTCCTAGCTGTGTGACCCAAGGCAAGTCACTTCACCCTGTTTGCCTCAGTTTCCTCATCTGTAAAATGAACTGAAGAAGAAAATGGCAGACTATGCTGGTATCTTTGCTAAGAAAACCCCTATAGGGTCACAAAAAATTGGACATGACAGAACAACAACAACAAATACCCCCAAAAATGTGTCTTTAATTTTGTTAATAGTTCATTGGAAACCAAATCTAACCAAAGGTTTACATCTGAAATAATGTTATTTTATATTATTACATATAGTATAGAAATCATATCATCAGATAATTTTGAAACCTTCTTGTCTTCATTGTAATGGTGGTGTGTATATGTATATACATTTATATAATATCATCAGAATTGTAGAAATAGCTGCTGTGAAAGCATGAATAAACTGATCTTACCCGAAGAAAATGGGGTGATTGAAGCTAGTGTGGAACATTTCTTCTTCAGTTAGTTTATAAGTTGTTGAATGTATGTTTCAGGAAGGAAATCAACCACAGTCAAATTATGTAGCCCTATGAAAGCTGTTTTGAATATACTTCTAACCAAAAAGTATCATGCTGAAATACCTGTAATACCACAGGCATCCAGCAACTGATGATATAGTTCAGGTCCCAGGAATCAGGAAGGAAATACAAAATGTCAAGTTCTTTTTATATATGTAATCTATGGCCCAGAACCAGGTTTATCATAGATTGGTTTCAGTCTTGAGATCTTTCTTATATGTCATTGTCGTTGGTTTGTGCACCCACCCAGGATTTCCTTCACTGCTGTGCTGCCATCTCTTCACTGTTGTTGTCCCCAATGTTGAGAAAATCTTTGGGGATGGTTATATTGAGGAATTAGTCTTCCCCCAGCTGCAAACTAACTATATGCACTACCTGTGTATAACTCCTCTCCTGTTTGGCTGTCTCTTAGCTCTGGTCTCTATCCATGCCTTGTACTCCCTTTAAAAGACCAAGTCCAAAGGTGTGACTCAAATAGATACTATATATGACTCAATCAGTTCTAAAAAGATGTAAATGGGCTAGTAAGTACTCTCAGCAAGTTTACTTGTTTATTCTTCATTACAGAGATATCTTCAAGTTCCTAAATGTGGTGGATGTATTTCTTATTTCTGTGAGACATCAAATTTTCTCTGTTGTGCCCCATGCCTGAATTGCTCTTCCTCCTTATTTCTGCCTCCTGAATTCCTCAGTTTCCTTCAAGTCCCAACTGAAATTCCACCTTCTACAGGGAGCCTTTCCCCATCTCTCTCAATTCTAATGCCTTCCCTCTGTTGAGTATTTCCCATTTATTCTGTGTATATCTTGTTTTTACATGTTTGTTTAAGTTTTGTTTCCCAGGTTAGAATGTGAGCACATAAAGGGTAGGGATTGTCTTTTGCCTTTCTTTGTGTCCCTAGCATTTCACACAATGCCTGGCACATAATGGGTGCTTAATAAATGTTTCTCAGCTGACTGACATCTTTGGTAGGAGGCATATTGTTCCACCTGGTCAATCTTAGTCAATCTTCCCCCTGGTCACGTCTGCTGTCCTCCCCCCTCCCACCAAAGAAGATAACTGTGTTGTTACCTCTACATCTAGGCTCTAATACATAAATTGTTTCAGTTCCTTTAAGGATACTACCCCCACCCCCACCCCACAGACCCCAATAACAATAGCAACAACTCCTGAGAAGTAGTGTGGTATAGCAGAAAAGGCACTGAGTTGGGAGCCTGGAGACCTGACTTTTTTGTCTCCCTCTGTGCCATCAAATAGCTTTATGACCTTGGGCAATTCATTTCACTTCTGTGAACTTTATTTTCATCACCTATGAAATGAGAGGATTGATTTCCAAGGTCGCTTTCAGCTCTAGTGTCCTATTCAAGTCTCTTCTAAAAATGACAAACCCAGGACCTCAGAACAGCCTGGATTCATTTTCATATACCAGAAAGTGTGGTTTGAAATAATATGCCATGCTGTGCATCATTTTGGAGAAAAATATTTGTCTGTAAACCTGAAGCAACATTCTTTATTCATAGTGTCATTACCTAATGTCTCTTTTATTAGAAAATAAAGAATGTCATGGGCAGAGGCAATATGGTATAGACAAAGTTGAGAAACCTGAGTTGGAATCCTATCTTTGCCTTTGGCCAGATCACTTAGCCTCTTTAAGCTCAAACATGCCTGACAAACTTTTGAATTTTCTATGTCATAGGATTGTTAATAATAACAGCTAGCATTTTTAGAGTGTTTTAAGGTTTGCAAAGTACTTTACGAATATTATCTCATTTTATCCTCAGAACACACCCTGCAAGGTAGCTGCTATTATTATCCCAGTTTAACATATGAGGAAACTGAGACAGGCAAAGATTAAAGTAATTTGCCTGGGGTCACAGCCAAAGGGGTAAATTTCTGAGGATGGATTTGAACTCTTATCTACTACTTCATATATATAGCTGTCGTAAAATAATTGTTTAAAAAACCTTGAAGTTTATATAAACATGGCTAGTAAGTGTTAAGTGTTTAAGGCTGGATTTGAACTCATGTCCTCCTGACTCCAGGGCCAGTGCTCTATTCACTGTGCCACCTAGCCACCCCTCTATTTTTCCCATTTTACAGGCAAAGAAACTGAGGCTTAGAGGGCTTAAGTGACTTGCTCACTTCAGAAAGTTAAGTGAGCATCAGAGACAGGATTTAAGGCAGGATTAAGGCAGTAATAGGGAGTGTTTCAGACAACTCTTTAGTACTATATGTTATAGTCTAGTTTCTGACCTGCATTGGTAGAGGGAGTTTCCACACCTGGAATTCCCTAATACCAATAAAATCAGGGATCCAAGATACTCCCTCTCACCCCATATTCTTGAAGAAAATGTGAGAGAAAAACCTACAGGAAAAAAATGTGTGGGTAAATTTGCTATTTGGGCAGCTAGATAGTATAGTGGATAGAATGTCAGGACTGGAGTCTGGAAGACTTACTTACCTTCCTGAGCTCAAATCCAGTTTCAAGACACTTACTGGCTGTGTGATCCTAGGCAAATCACTTAACCCTGTTTGCCTCAGTTTCCTTATCTGTTAAATGAGCTAAAGAAAGAAATAGCAAACTACTCCACTATCTTTGCCAAAGAAAACAAAACAAAACAAAAACCAAATAAGGTCACACAGTCAAACACGACTGAAATGACTGAAAAGTTGCTATTATTAGGAAGTCTCTGTCATAGTTAATATGGCGGTAATAGTTTGAGCCTTGGTCTTTGAGCATCTCAGTAGCATTAGTCCAGCTAATAGACTCTATGGTTTTGTCTCATCATCTCATTTACGGGGTAGCCTGTATGGGGAAAAACTATCTGTCCTTTCCCTGCCTGTAGCAGCCTTTACGTTCTATACAAATCAATTGAACCCAGCTAATCTCCAGTTTGAAATGATATGGTCAACACACATTTAGATCCACTGTGAGGAATGGTGGTCGTGCTCCAGAACTCAGTAAAATTAGTAACCTATGACTTTATACCACGATTGCATCAGTGTTGAAATTATGCATGGCATCTTAGGGACTAGGTTGAATGAAAAAGCACCCAGAGAACATATTTTAAGTTTGAGTGGTTTAAATCTGTTACTTTCATGTGGCTTGCAAAGAAATTTATCTGTTTCTCTAGTAGTATGATGTATTATCATAGAACACTAACTATGGCCTAATGCAGAAGCTTTTGTTTGATTCTCTGTCTGATTCTCTGTCCTTCAAGGTAGTGGGATTTTATTCTTGTGTGCCTCTGACAATGATCACAACTTCTGTATGCCTTAATAGATGGCCTTTGTGAGCTGCTGTAAAATATGTGTGTATATATATATATATATTCCTTGTGGAACAGTCTTCTGGTAACAATGTCTTACTTAACTGGGCCTCTCATCAAATGACAGATTATCTGATCTATTGCTTGGGTAGTACTCAGTGTGGAATAGAAAATGACAGAGTGGACTCAGAGTTAGGAGCACATAAACTCAAATCCTGTCTCTGATGCTCACTTAACTTTCTGAAATGGGCAAGTCACTTATTCTCTCTAAGCTTCAGTTTCTTTGCCTGTAAAATGGGAAGAATAGAGGGGTGGCTAGGTGGCTCAGTGAACAAAGCACTGGCCATGGAGTCAGGAGCACCTGAGTTCAAATCCAGTCTCAGACACTTAACACTTACTAGCCATGTGACCTTGGGCAAGTCACTTAACCCCAAATGCCCTGCCTTCCCACTTCCAAAAAGAAAAAAAATGGGAAGAATGCCCATACTTTTTACCTCATGCGGTTGTTGTGAGGTTTAGGAGATATAAGGTGTTATATAGATAACAATAGTCTCTTTTTAAACTCAAAGCCTGTTTAGCTTGGTAGGGTTTGCCAAAGTTTCTTTTCCCCTAGCATAGACTTTGAGAACCCAGGGTCACATCACATCCACATCATTATGTGACATCATAGAAGGTTGTTAGTGAAGATAGTTCAATGTCAACAACTTGCTCAGTCAACAAATACCAAGGGGTCTGCTATGGGCTGGTCAGGGTTCTCTGTGTGACTTCAGGCAAATCACTTAACCTCTCTCAAGCCTCAGTTTTCTCAAGAGTAAATGGGGATAATAGCACACATTTAACAAGGTTGTTATGAGGGCCAAAATAGAAATTTCGAAAACTTAGGTCAAGTGTTTTACAAACCTGATAGTTGTATATAAAAGTTAGCTATTATCAGCATCCTCATTATTAATACCTGAATTATTACTTGACCCTTTTTGTTGGAAAGAGGGCTAGATTCAGGGTCACAGTATTTGGCCTCAGTGTTCTTATCTGTAAAATGGAGGAGGAGGAAAGAAAAATTGGATTCTCTCTGTCTCTCTTTCTCTCTCTCTGTCTCTCCTTTCTCTCTGTCTCTGTCTCTCTGTCTCTCTCTGTCTCTCTCTCTTTTCTCTCTCTCTCTGTCTGTCTCTCTGTCTCTCTCTGTCTCTCTGTCTCTCTCTGTCTCTGTCTCTCTCTGTCTCTCTCTCTTTTCTCTGTCTCTCTGTCTCTCTCTTCTTTCTCTCTCTCTCTCTCTCTGTCTCTCTCTCTGTCTCTCTGTCTCTGTCTCTCTCTCTGTCTCTCTCTCTCTCTCTCTGTCTCATTCTCTCTCTCTCTCTCCCTCTCTCTCCTTTCTATTCCTAAATCTGTGGTCCTATGATTCTCTGTTCCTGAGATCCACATGTCTCATTTTCTGAATTTTAGTTTTCATTGGCCAAATCTCTTGGCACCACCTAGATGTAGTCAATATGGGCATAGAATACGGGACTTTTTTTCTTAAAATAAAGCCCTAAGGTAGTCAGATAGTTAGCCTTCGGTCTGGTTTGCCTCAGCTGAATAATTTGTGACATCTCTTTTATTGTTGTTCAGTTGTTTTCAGGTATGTCCAACTCTTTGTGACTCCATCTGAGGTTTTCTTGGCAGATATACAGGAGTTTGCCATTTCCTTCTCTAGCTTATTTTATAGATGAGGAATCTGAGGTAAAGTGGGCTAACTGACTTGCCCAGGGTCACATAGCTAGTAAGTGTCTGAAGCTGGATTTGAACTCAAGTCTTTCTAACTACAGGCCTGGTACTCTATCCACTGTGCCACCTAGCTGCCCCTTGTAATCTCTCTAGAAGTTCCAAAATTCATGATTGGAGTATAACATGCAGTGTATACTTTTTTAGTACCATATAATCACTAAAAAAAACCATGAAATTCAATTTAATTCATCACACACTTATTTGTTCAGCACACACCAACTATGCAAGACCCTTATTAAAAATATTTTTTAAAAGTTTAATTAATAAGAAGGCATAAATCTGCTCCTAGCCTGTGGATGAGGATTCATTCATCGTGTCTCTGAGGCTGAATTTTGACAACGTATCTTTTATAAAGGCTGACGTTTCTGCACTGCAGGTATGACAAGGTAGAATAAGAGCAGGCCCAATCCAAATATGGACAAATGCCTCAGAACCCTTTCCCTGCCTGGTTGAGGTCTGAGACAGTGAGACAGAAGCTGACTGGGTAAGATGACCCATGGGAGTCTTCCCAGCCTCCAAAGAGTTTCAAGGTGAGAGGTCCTCTAGAAGATGATAATGGGGTAGGAGCCACATCTAGCTTTGTAGAGGAAAACAGGACTGAGAGACTGGATGTCTGGATGGAATCTATGAGTGGGGGTGGGGTGGGGGAATAAAAGAGGCCACCCAGTAGTTAAATGCTCTAGTCATCACAGAGTTTTATTTAAAGAGAGATTAAGAAATAGCTATGGGATTCCATCTTTTAATCAATTTGTTAAAATTGAAGAATATTTGTGCTGCTCTGAGAAGGCTTTCATGCTAGAAATGTCTTGAGCTTTGACTTTCGTTTTCCACAAAGTGACAAAGGCAGCTAATACTGAAGCATTTCATTGATTTGGAGTAGATTTGGAGAGGGGTCATGAGAAGAGTGTAAAAACTGTCTTTTAGAAATGTAATAGTGTAATTTTACTGTCTTTAGAAGTAATTTTTCCTTTAGTTAATGTAGATGGAATAGAAAACATTTTGTATAGTGTTCAGAAGTACCAGCACAAACACATTCCAAATAAAAGAGAAATTTGTATGTCAGAGTCAGAAAACAAGGAGACGGGTAAGGGTAGACAGAATAGAAATGTGAGTGAGTAAGTGAAAATCTGTTTCTATTATAAAATTAGCAAGTAGGAATGTAATGAAACTTTGTGAAATCCCTTTAAAATGCTGATGTTGGAGGCTATAGCTAAGACCTGCTTTAACATGAGAATCTTTTCATGTGTGGCTTTTGTTATATATAGTTATCTTTGGGGATATGATTTGTCTCTTGGAATAGGCAAACCTATGCTATAATGAGATATCTTTTAAGAGTTTCAAATTTGGTATAGTTGGAATCACACTGGATGCTCTTCCAGTGTGGAGCAGGATGATTCAGGGCAAGTTATATAACCACATTGAGCCGGTTTCCTCGTCTGTAAAGTGGTGATAATAACAACTGCCTCTCCTATTTCAAAGGAGTTCTCAGATGAAATAACTCACATATCAAAGTATCCTTAAAATCAAGGGTTCTTAACTTGGGGACCATGGACTTGATTTTTAAATATTTTTGTTGTATTTCAATATAATTGGTTTCCTTTGTAATCTTTAAATTTTTATTTTATGCATTTGAAAAACATGATTCTGAGAAAGGATCCACCAGACTACCAATGGGGTCTATGACACAAGAAAGGTTAAGTACCTTAGCTTTAAAATATAAAATGCTTTGTAAGAATATTTTTACTTCTGCTCTGATTATGCTTACTTGTAAAGTCAACCTTTCATCCTAATTAAATATGTTGTTGTTAACATCTAATTCTTCATGAATGTCCAACTCAAATGCTTCATCCTAATGGTGTTCAAGCTCTAGTCGGCCCTCCTGCACTAGAAAGACTTGGAGTGTGGACCAAGTGACAGAGAGGCTTTATCATCTAAAGAAAAGTCAACCTAAGTTAGGAGAGATTCCTCTCCAGGAAGTCATGGAGTTAGGCATTGTGGCTATTCAAGGAACATAGAGGGAATATATACACCGATGAAGTCATGAATCTTTTACAGAATTCAACTCAACCATGATTGAATGTCCCAGAAGAAAAAGGATTTTCTGACAAAACAACTAGTCTAGCCAAGATGGGAATAATTGGTGAGTTAGCAGAAAACTAACTCTGATTTTTTTTTCTCCTTTGTAAGATTCTAAGAGATGATGCAGTTTGTTCTCAGTCTGAAGTATTGGAGCAGGGGAAGAAACAGGATGAGCAGGCTTTATGGTCACAGAACACCAGAGACCACAATGTACCTCTTCTCCCACTCTTTTTCTCCTTATAATCCTTCTGATATCTCCCCTTATCCCTCTAAATTGTGTTACAGGTGAAGGGGAATGTAGGAATAGGAAGAAATAGACTCAATGATAACAAACTCTGGTCTCTCCCATACCAAGTAGGTTTTTTTTTTATTTTTATTTTTATTTTTTTTATTTTTTTACCAAGACCCAGTTATTATTCTTGACAAGCCCTGTCAGGTTATAATTAAATTACACAAGGCTCAGATCAACGTAGCATGCCTTTATTTCAGTTCAATTCAACAAACACCTATTAGTTGCTTACTACCTGTGTGGTCTTAGGCAAATCATTTAACATTTTTGGACCTCAGTTTAACCATAAAATGATGGGGTTGGACAAATGGACTTCGAGCTCCCTCCCAGTTTTAGGTCTGATTCTGTGATCCTGAATGCCTACAAAGGGCCATGTATGAGATGTAGATATTGAGGGTATAAGGATGAAATGAGACATAATCCCTATTACAGTCTAGTAGGTTTAAATGGATAGCTTTAACACAAATAAGAATGTGATAGATGTAAGGCATGAGATTTAGGGATGAAGGAATCTAGGTGGGATAATTAGGGGTGATTTCATGGAGGAAGATGGTCACCTGAATTGGGCTTTAAAAGAGGAGAGGGTTTAAGTAGATAGAGGTTTGGAAAGAAATCCATTCTAGATTTGGGATAATAGCATGTACGTTTTCACAGTGATAAGAGAGAACAGGACAAGGTTGTCTAGTTTGGATGGAACATGAAGTGTTTGAATATAAATTTGAAAAGTAAATTGCAGCCTGTTGGATGGGAGGGACCTTAAATACCTAAGGTATATGTGTGTGTTAGTCAATAGACAGACCTAACCAACAAAGGCCAATTTTATCTGAGAGGGAGTTAGATGTGATACTATGAGCTTGAAAAGAGGAGGTTTGGGACTGGATATTATAGTTTCAGTGAAAAGTGAACAAAAGGATTGCTATGTAGCTGTGAGGTTTCAGTTGAAGTTAGACAATGATAAATATGTAGTGGGTCTAGGCATCAAGATTTTGTGACTTCCTCTAACCACACTTGGAAGTTCTAGGATGGGATTAGAGAAGGCTAATGGTGTTGATGTACCCACAGATGGAGATTATCCAACAGGATATAGCAGAAGATCAAGGGGCTAGATGTTCAAGGGCAGAACCCATGGTATCATGTTTATGAAAGAAAGTGGAGTCAGAGGAGGCTTAATGGACTAAGAGAACAGGGTGCCATTATGAGAATAAAGAGGAGTATTAGGAGGAGTGAGAATATGGGAAAAGCAGGAGGATGGGAAACTGTGCCCAGAGAAGGGAACTTCAGAGTTCAGGATTTTGAGGCTGTATCAGTTTGTGAAGTGAGTGAGGTCTGAGGTATGTGTAGAGGAAACAGAGTAGAGGGTTTGGAATTTGAAGATCTGAGAGGCTATACAAGCGCATAATGAAGTTGGTGAAGATGATAACTGGGAATGGGATAGAGAGGAAGTTGACAAGTTTGTAAGTCATTGAAGGGGGTGGGAGAAGTTTCTGACAGTTGTTTAGCTGGTTGATGACAACGAAAAGGATTGGAAAGGATATGATGTACAGTGTGAACTTCAGAGAAGGAGGTTGTTGAGTAATGAGTTCTAAACCAAAGTCTGAAAGTGGTGTTGGGAAGTATGAAATATGTGTGTCCCTGGCTTTGTGAGGTAGGGGAGGAAGAATGGTTGAAGGGCTGATCCTCAGGGAGAATGCATCTGTCAAG
The DNA here is from genome assembly GCA_028646515.1 of Pseudochirops corinnae. Lineage (NCBI taxonomy): Eukaryota > Metazoa > Chordata > Mammalia > Diprotodontia > Pseudocheiridae > Pseudochirops > Pseudochirops corinnae. The sequence continues at coordinate 214,309,996 of CM053587.1, read as the reverse complement.
TAGGGCCAGGATTTAATGGAAAGATATGAAGGATGATGAGATAATTTATAATAGAACTGGAGTTCTGAAGGACATACTGGGGAGGTAAAAACAGGAGGCTGGGGATGGGGGTAGGAGTAAAACTGAGATGCAGAGGGACTAGAAGAATAATTGCAAAAAGATTAAGATACTGAGGCCTGGAAGAAGTCTTAGAGATAATCTAGTACAATACTATCATTTTTACAGATGAGTAAACTGAGGCTTGGATAATTTATTTTTACAAAGTCAGACAAATTATAGGTAGAAGAGATCCTTTAGCACCACATCCAATGCTCTTTTTGGAATTTATGTCCTGGGACTAGATTAGATAGAGTTTTTAGATGACAGTGATTCTCAGAGCAGTTAGGTGCTACAGAGGATAGAGTATCAGACCTGGAAAAAGAAAAACACAAGCAGGGTCACAAAGAGCCAGATATGACTGAAATTCCCCAATAAGAGCTATCAATTTTCATTCTAAATTAACATTTTGATTAATTTTGATTTTTGAAAACATGATTTTTACCAAATAAGAGCATTAAACCCTTTATCAAATGATAGTAGCAGTTCCATAATAATACAGAGGATTGGCCGATTTTCCTTGAAAGCAATGAGGACTCTACTTAGAAAAAAAAATTAACATTGTTTAAAAGTGTGTGTGTGTGTGTGTGTGTGTGTGTGTGTGTGTGAAATGAAGATAAGAAGATAATAAGGGTAGGAAAAATTATTGACTTTAAAATTTAGCGAACTTGTGCTGAATGTAAGGTGAATGTAAGGCATTGTATGTGGGGCTGGTAAAGTTGAAACAAAAATAGTCGTTATGACTCTTTTTTCAATCCAGTATGATATTCTAAGAGGGGAGAAGGTTAGGTTAGTGTGTTACATTTAGATTAAGATGAACATTTTAATGATTCCACAAATTTAATTGTGGGGGTTATGAAGGGAAAATCCAAGGGCTGAATGGAGGGAAAAAATATTTCACAGGACATTAAGAAAGGAAGCAGGTTTGTACTTATGGAATGGCTTACCCCTGACACTTTGTGTTCAGAAGGTTGGGAAGATAGAAGACATAAATCCACTATCAGGTCATTAACATTTTAAAAAATGAGGCTGAGTAACTAGGGTCACTTTGAGGGGCATTTTGGTTTGTCTGAGAGGAAGATAAACATACCTGTTAGTATAACACACTAAAAAAAGGTGTTGCTATTCTTGCTGTAGGATGTTAAACTTCATTTTTAAGAAACATTGGGTGCAAGTCTTTAAAGAGGGGTTAGGAAGGCAAACAGGTAAATTCAGTCCTGGACCCTTGAATCTTGTAATGTTTAGCTGAAACAATAGCATTCCTTAAAAGGTCAGAGCCAGTTATTTTGTGATGTGTTCCCAGAGAAACATGTTGAAAACAAGAAAAACAGATGATTAAAGGGAAACAGTAGAGAAAAATAACAGTAAAAAAGAGTACTTTTGCAAAGTGTATTTTGAGAGTGTAAGACTTCTGTAAGGCTTCTGGTGATTCTCTATGCACTTAGAATCCTTTTTATCTTCTATCAATATGTAACGACCTACCATTGAAGGCTCTCCCTCCACTGAAGGTCTTAATATCATTTATATTGGGTTTGTAAAGCACTTCACATATATTATCACTTTTGAACCATACATCAGCCCTGCGAAGTACTACTATTATTATCCCCATTCTATAGATTAGGAAACTGAAGCACAGAGAGATTAAGTGACCTGCCCAGGAGCACATCTGGAGTCACATTCAAACTCAAGTCTTCTTTCTTCCAGGACCCATGCTCTGTATTCACTATGACACCTAGCTTCCTTCTGCCTTTGAGGGAATTATAGAGGGGTTCTTATTCAGTTACAGGTTAGCTTATCATTGGTTCTCAACCTGTGAGTCGCGACCCCTTTGGGGGTTGAACAACCCTTTCACAGGGGTCACAGGGGTCACCTAAGACCATTGGAAAACACATATTTCTGATGGTCTTAGGAACTGAGACACGGCTCCTCTATCCATCTCCAGGCAGGTCCACCCACCCACAAACAAGGATTAAAGGGTCATGGCATTAGGAAGGTTGAGAACCACTGGATTAGGTGGTCTCTGAAATGATTTCTGACTGAGATTGTATGGATTTACCCATCTCTGTGTCTATCCAGGATAGAAGGACATTTTAATTAGTCACTGTGAAATACAGTTTATTTCCCCTAGGAATATATAGAATTATATATTCTAGAATATCAATAGTTGGATGGTCTTTATAGTCCAATCACTACCTGGCCTTGTAGTTCAATGAGTCCTTGAATAGGAACCTTCTTGAGGCAGTGAGGGGGCTCAGTGGCTAAAATGCTGTACCTGGAATCAAGAAAACCTGAGTTAAAGTTCTGCCTCAAACACTTACTAGCTGCTGTGTTACCCTAGGCAAGTCCCTTAACCTCTGTATTCCTCAGTTTCCTCAATTGTAAAATGGTGATAATAACAGCACTTACCTCATGGGTTTGTTGGTTTTTTTTGTGAGGATCAAATGATATCCTATTTGTAAAATATTTAGCATAGTGCTTAACAAATGGTAGAACCATATAAATGCTTATTCCCTTCCTTTCTCTTCCTTGTAATACCCCTAGAAAGTGCTTATCCAGTTTCTGTTTGAAAACCCATTGTGATAGAGACCATCATTGCCTATGCCTAATTAAATTGTTGAGTTCATAGCATAATGTAGCAGTTCTCAATCTGTGGGTTGCGACTCCTTTGGGGGGGGGGGGTTGAACGACCCTTTCACAGGGGTTGCCTAAGACCATTGGAAAACACATATTTCCAATGGGCTTAGGAACCGAGACACTTCTCTATCCATCTCCAGGCTGATTCGCCTACATGCAGATACGCCCACATACAAGTATTAAAAGGTTGTGGCATTAGGAAGGTTGAGAACCACTGGCATAATGTAATATTGGTCATTTTCATATGAACTATTGTTTAGCCATCCTTATTAAACTACTTCCCCATCTTTATCTCCATTTGATTTTTTTGAATGAAGTATAAAACTAAATTTATTCCTATTAAATCCCATCTTGTTAGGTTGGGCATATTGTTGATATGTTCTCAAAGTAGATGATACTGCTCCCTGAGGGGGCACTGGAAAAATTGGAGGGGTTTATAGTAGCCTCAGTTGCAGTTGGGGGATGTTGAATAAAAATAAGGGAGTGGTGGTTCCAGCATAAGGAAAGAAGAGAATTTTGAAAAACCATTCATGTATGTTTCATCTGTTACATAACAGTTAAAACCATAGTGATTGCATTTTCCAAATAAACACACAAAATTCAAGTTATAACTGATCAGTGGTCAAGTTTGCTGACAGGTCTTAACAAGCAAGTGTTGTCAGGTGAGCATGTTGTGCATTGTTGTCCAGGATGCATCCTCAGGAAAATGTGCATGTAATAACTTGTTTACAATAGGATATTATATGATTACATGACACAATATTGAGTCGTCAAAATTTCAATGCAGAAAAAACCAAATTTTCAATAAATTACTAAATTTAAGATATATCATTTAAAAAATATGTATTTTATATTTTAAAAAATGTTAAAGGATTAAAGAAAGCAGATTTCCAGAAGGGGGCACTTAGTAATCTTTTTTTTTTAAAGAGGAAGATGGGTCAAATAAATTTGAAAACCTCTGTTTTAGTCTTTCAGAGGTTTTCTAGGTCCTAACTTTGTCCTCTAATGTATTAGGTATTCCTCCCAGCTCTGTCATCTTCAAACTTAGTGAAACTACTGTTTATGCCTTCATTTAAATCATTGATAAAAATATTGAACAGATGAAGTGCCAAAGAGTGTAAGGAGTTTTTGAGATAGTGAGGATACTGGCATAGCCAGAGCAGAGGCATTGGGTTTAGGTATACGAGGTATATTGTATGTATTTGGGGGAGGAAGATGGTGGAGCTAGTACATATCTTATTGGATTTTATTTTGAGCACTGGGCACATTTATATGCTTATTAAAGTTCCTGTCATTAGAGAACTTCAAGTTTTTCTGCCACAGAATAAGAGATAAATGACTTTAGAATAAGGCATTTGCCCTTTTCATATCAGATGTTACTAGCCAGTTATCTATGTTGGAGGCAGTGAAACTTACTGATTGGTCTTTAGCAGGTAGACCTGAGTACTCCAAAGCAGGTCCTCTTTCGTAAAGAATAAAGTAGTAAGAAAACCTCATTAATTTGTAGTAATTTCAGGGAAGAACTGTATGAATTAATGAAGCTTAAGTTAATAAATATTTTAAATAGAGGGAGGTTTTAATTTTTAAAAAAACTTTAATACTGTATAAAAACACACCAAATTTACACATGATTTCTAGTTGAGTTCTTTTGGCTATTGTTAATGACTTTATTAATAATTTGTAATTAACAACTCATTTCAGTTCTACAAAAATTAAAATTAATAGCCTTCCATGAGCAAAGCCTTCTGCTAGGCAATGGGGACACTAAAAAGAAAGGTGACATGGTCCCTGCCTTGAAAACATTTATAGTCTTGTAAAGAAGATGGAGGGAGTCAAGGCAGTTGGGGTTAAGTGACTTGCACATATATTTAATATGCACAAATAAAGAAGACACAAAGTAGAATGTGATAATGGCAAAGTCTAACTTCTGTTTAGAGTTGTTGGGAGTTTTTTGTTTGTTTCATTTTTTAAAAATAAATTATGAATGTGTCTGAATTAATGAGCTGCCATTTAAATGGTTTTTTAAAATGAATACAAGGTTATTGGATATCTGGCCAAGGTTAGTGTTGCTTACTAATCTGCTGATTTGAAAACTGTAAGCGAGTGTAACATAACTCTGATCTAACTATAATGATCACAAAATCCTGGGAGATTATTTGGTTCTGAAACTGAACAGGGTGTGTGGTGCTTAGAAAACAGGCCTAGTCACAGAGGAAACCTTTTTTCAGGGAAGTATCATAAGGTTTCCATACTAATTCATAGTTATTTGGGGGGGAAAAAAGGTCACAGGTTCATGGATTTAGAGCTAGAAGGAAGTTAGGAGGTCATTTTATAGAACAGGACCTGAGAACCAGAAGGGTTCCGAGATTGATTCAAGGTCAGACAGGTAGTGATAGAGAGGTAGGATAGGAACCTAAGTCATTTGACTCTGAAGCTTTTTTTTTTTTTAAATCATACTGTGCTACTTCTAAAGTTTGTCATTTGATGATCTGATGTGGTCAGGAAGCATTGTAACCACTAGCACAGTGACTGGTGCATAATAAGTACTTAATTTCTTCCTTCTTCCCTCCCTTCCTTCCTCTCTTCTTCCCTCCCTCCCTTCGTCCCTTCACCTCATTTTAGCATTCTTTTCTAAAATGAATAAGATTAACTTCTAAAAGTACATTAAGAAAATATTTCAGCCATTTTCTCATTTTATTAAACATCATTTCCTTTTTGTATTGTTAGATAAAGGAATTTTATTGCCTTGTCACACTATTCTAATAGCAGGTTAGATAGTAGCAGCTTATATATTGATATATTACTAATACAGGGTGTTTTAAAGTGGCAAAAACAAACAAAAAGCCTTTCATAATATATCACATGCCTTTATGAAAAGAGTAACTTCTTGCCACAGTTAGATTTGTAAATGTCAGCAGGCTTTGTGGTGTTTCCTTTTCATGAGTCTTTGTTTCCAGTATTGTGGTTTCCACTAGTTGTGGTCATAATCTTAATAGTTAAAACAAAAGAAAATTATTTTGTCCCATGGAAAGAGGAACACTTTCTTGGCCCATTGATTATAGACATTGCCCTGCTGGTAAATTAAGGATGATTTTCAAAGCAAACTGCCAGAAGTTTACTAATTTCAAACACAATGTCTTTGTGAACTCCTGTTAGGCTGAAATGCAAAGTTAATTTCTTTGACTTTCTACATGTTATACGTCAGAGACAGGCAGCCACATGATGAATAATGGCTTAATTATTTAAAAGAAAAATTAAAAGGCATTTTGTATTGTCTCATTAGGACAAGAACAAGGACAAGAGTTGCCCAGGGTTGGCAATCATGGGTGGTTGGTAATCTGGATTACTGGTGGGGTCACACTTATGAGAGCACCTATCCCCTGGATTTCCAAAATATTTGTATAGTAACAAGGTTTTTCTTGTCAATTTCTGTTTAATAGTACTCATTTGCAAGAGATACCAGCACTTTCCACTCAGAAGCTTGATACTGTTTCTTTTCTTAAGAGATTTCCATCTTTCCTAGTGAGAATTGTTTCAAGAAAGGAGTGTAGTGGATAGAGATCTTACTTTTTGAAGTCTGAAAGACCCAGATTCAAGTTTCATTTCTCTATCTTTTTCTTTTTTTTTGGAGGGAGGAAGTCAAGGCAGTTGGGGTTAAGTGACTTGCCCAAGGTCACACAGCTAGTAAGTATGTCGTGTCTAAGGTCATATTTGTACTCAGGTCCTCCTGACTTTAGGGCCAGTGCTCTATTCACTACGCCACCTAGCTGCCGTCAATTCTCATTTCTTACACACACTCGCCATGTAATCTTGGGCAAGTCACTTTATTCCTCAGTGTTCTATGTAATTTTAACACTAAGGTGAAAAGAGATGCTAACCTACATTGCTGGAAGAAGTTTCTTCACTGGGAAATTTTCTATATATCACAGTTCCACTTCTCATTTTTCTCTGTTTTTAATTTTAAAGTGTAAGCCACCATGGTGATACCTCATTCAGTTTGTTATTTTCTTAGCGTACAACCCAGGTTTTGCTGCCACCACTGATTTTAGGATAATTTACATCTGATACACATGTGTAAGGGCAGATAGACCTACAGAATTATGGATACTTCAGCATTTGAAAAATGTGCCAAAATTACTGATTGCCAGATCATCATAAAAGCTAGCTTTTATATAGTATTTTTGGGGTCTTTTTGGAGGGGGAAAGGCAGGGCAATTGGGGTTAAGTGACTTGCCTAAGGTCATACAGCTAGTAAGTGTTAAGTGTCTGAGGCTGGATTTAAACTCAGGTCCTCCTGACTCCGGGGCCAGTGCTCTATTCATTGAGCCACCTAGCCACCCCTTTTAGGTAATTTTTTGAGGATTACAAAGGGCTTTACAAATATCTGGTTTAATCCTCACAACAACTCTGTGAGGTACGTGCTGTCAACTCATTTTACAGTTAAGGAAACAGTTTGAGTTTAACTTATTTGCCCAGGATTACATCAATAGTAAATATCTGAGATCAAGTTTGAATTCAGGTCTTCTTTGCTCCAGCTCCAGTGTTTTCTCTGTTGTGCCACCTAGCTACCTAATATCTAGAGATTTAGCCTCTATATACACAATATGAAAACAACCAATTCTCATTAGTTGTGAAGGCAGCAGTATATAAATTTAAGAGCTAATTTCCTTGAAAAGTCAGCCAGTTCAGAGAAAGCTATCTGTGAAACAGGTTGTAATCATGAAAATTCAACCATCAGTGGAGCTGAACCTTGCACTTTTTAAACAGTTGTTTTTGGCATCATGTAGACAGGCCTGGGCTGGGAGAGCATATAGACTTAGATTTTAGTTCCCAAGGGATCATTAAATAACCACAGCTAAAAATAAAAGTTGAAAAAAAAGTACTGAAACTCACCAGAGTGCTTTGTCATGGGATTCATATTTTAGCTGTGAGTCATGTTTGGAGTTTGAATTACTGAGTATGATCCATCATTAGCTTTAGCAAAAGTACTGATAATGCATTTTTAATCTTTTGGACTCTGTGTGCTTGGACATTGTAAAAAATGAGTTCAGCAGATCTAGAACTCACCTTCTCAGAGCTTACCATTAAAGATACATAACACTGGTGGCAAACAGATGTGTCCAGGGAAATGGGATTACTGAACAAAGATTGAAGAAGTAAACAGTGATTTATTATATTTGTAATAAGATTGTTAAGCACTGTGTGTAAGCAAAGGAGCAAAGGTGAGTGTGATACTAAGGGAAGAGGAAGTTATGAGAAATGCATGCTCAGAAAAGAAACTGGACTGAAGGGAAGTTACTATCTTTTTTTCCCATAGAATCAGACTTTTAGAGCTGGAAAAAACCTGGCAGGTTAACTAGTTCAAACCCCTTATTTGACAGGTGAGGAAACTGTAGGACAGAGAGTCTAAGTTTCAAGATCCCAGAGCTAATAAGTTCCTTTACACTTAATTCTAATTTTGAAAGAACTATATTCTTTTTCCCAGAATGTTTAAAAATATTTGAACAAAATTCAGCTAGGTTATTCAACATAGATCTGCAGTGGCTAGAAAGCCAGCACATAAAAATTCTATTATGTCAACCTTGGGGCAGTGGACGGTGTGTATGTGTATGCACACACACGCATGCATGCATGTATGTGTAGGGAGAGAGAGAGAGAGAGAGAGAGAGAGAGAGAGAGAGAAAGAGAGAGAGAGAGAGAGAGAGCTATTAATAGGTGTAGGTGAATCAATATGAGAATGAACTGTTATAATTGAATTCTACTATATTTTGACATTTTTCTTTCATAAAAATGTTTTCTTTCACAAAAGTCCTACTTGGATGCCTTGTCATGGCATAGAGGTGAGCCTGGATTCTTGCAGATGTCCAAGGAAAGCTCAAATTCTATCAGATCTTAACAAAGCTAGAAAGGCTTTCAGTGTGGGCTCAGTGTCAGACTATATGTCTTCTGTTGAAGACATTTGTATGTTTGTTTACACAATGTTATTTTTTGAGTGTTTGTTTTTGCTTTGTCAGGTAGCATGATTGCAATTCCTGCCTTTTTGGATTTATTTGATAAATGGCAAATTTTTTTTTCCATCCCCTCGGCTTTATTTTGTATATCTTTGTTTTTTTAATGCATTTCTTATAAGTAACAAATCACAGGATTTTATTTTCTTATACAGTCTTTCGTTCTTTTTCCTTTTATTGGATTGTTTAATCCATTCACATTTAAAGTTATGAATCATGTTTATATTTTCTTTAACTTATGTCAAATATAGTTTTTAAAGTTATGATTATTTCCCCCTCTTCTGACATAAACACAGTACTGTTTCTTCAGTTACTTTACCTTAATTTTTCAAGGTGGCCCTGTTCTCCCTCTATTTCTCTCTCTCTCACCCTAGATCCCTTCCTCTTGTTTGTTACCCCTTTCCCTTTTGGGTTTTGCTTATTAGTTACTTTATCTCTACTGTTTTTATCTGGTTATATATTTTTCCCTCTTTTTTTTCCCCTTTCAGTTATTCAAATAGATTTTCCCCTTTTTCTCCTCCTCTTCAACTAGTCCTGTTCATTAACATTTTAAATTTAATTTTTGCACCCCTTTTCAAAAAAGATTTCTCTCACTTTTCATTATCCATCTTCTCTTTCTAGCTATTCTAGATCCTTATTCTTTGATTCATGACCCCTATAATTTTCTAGTCTCTCTCTTTTCCCCCCTGTATTCTTACAATCAGATCTTTCAAAGTATCCATTCTAGAATCTTCTAGGCAGTTTCTACCACTGCTTTGTAGAACTTGCCCCATAGGTTCCTTTTTTCCATTGTGCCTGGTATCTTATTGGTCTCTCTGCTGTCTTCTGTCCTTGACTGCTGAGTTTATTCCCTTTTCCTTCATTTTTGTTTTTAGAGGTGTTAAAAAAACAAATAATCTCTTCAGTTCTGCTTTTCTTTCTAAAAATATTTCAAACTCTTCTATGTTACTGGACATTCATTTCTTTTTTTTCGTTTATGATTACTCTCATATTTGCAAGGTAGGTTACCTTGGACTGCTTCCTGAGCTCTGTTGCTCTTATGAACACATTATTCCATTCCTTCCTGTGTTTTCTGGTGGGTACAGAATAGTCTTGTATTATTCAATTTTCCTTTCCTTTGTATTTCAGGGTCATTCTCCTGATTGCTTATAGAACTTATTGTTTCAGATCTGAATGGTTAAATTTAAATATTGTGTATCTTAGTTTGTAGCATTGTTTTGTTTTTTTTTTCTCTTTCTTTTCTGGAGGTGATCTGTAAATTCTTTCAATTGATATTTCATTTCCTATTTTTAGAAGTTCTGGGGAGTTCTCTTCTTGTTTCTTCTATTATGGGGTTAAGGTTTTTGTTTTTTTTTCCTGTCGTGTTTTTTGAAACACCTATGATCCTTAGGTTATCTTTTCATATCTTTTCTTTGAAATCAGCATTTTTTCCTTGAAATGAGCATATTTTTCTTTTAATGTTACTGTTTTTGGCTTCTTTTCTTCTATGTTAGCCTTCATTTCTGTCCATTTGCATTCTTAATCTGTTGTTCACTCTTTGAGTTTTGTTTTGTTTTTTGGTGAGACCTACAATTTCAAATTCTAGTTTTTCTATTCTGTCTATTATTTTGCTATGCAAGCCATAAATCCTGCTGTCATAATTTTCATTTCTCTTTTGAGCCACTCAAGAACAGTGAATTGTTTCCATGTTCTTCTCACATTCTACAGAATCCTCTGTCTCATCCAGTGTTAGACCATTTTCCTTTATTTTGTGGTATTTATTCATAGAGAGCTAAGTGGTGCAGTGGACAGAGTGCTAGGCCTGGAGTCAGGAAGATCTGAGTTCAATTTCAGTCTCAAAACACTTACCAGCTATGTGACCCTCGGCAAATCAGTTAACTCTGCTTGCCTTAGTTTCCTTGTCTATAAAATGAGCTGGAGAAGAAAATGGCAAACCACTCCAGTATCTTTGCCAAGAAAACCCCAAAAGGGGTCACGAAGAGTGGACACAACTGAAATGACTAAGCAACAATAATTTATTTATAGATGCTTGAACTCATTTACTAAATCTGGAGGCCATATTTACTTTAGTTGTTAAGGTTTTCTGTATTGGTTTGTCTCATTATGTCCAAGTTCTTTTGAGTTTTCTTTTCCCTGAAAGCTCTTAGGTAATTTCAGTCTTCCCCCTGCCCCCTGCCCGGTTTTCCCCATTATTTACTGTTTGACTTTCTCCCCTTTGATAGTTGTTACCTTTAAAGCTGGTTCTCAAAGCATATTAGCCTCTTCAATTCATAGTTCACTAGCCTAGGCTTCTGTCCTAAGTAACTTTTGGATGATACAGAGCTGGATACAGAGCTCTTTCTCTCAGGCTTAGTGGAGAGTTGCAGAAACATCCCTTCCTACTCTGTTTGCTTCCCTTGCCACCCTCCAACTCCAACCTCACTGCCACTCCAGTGTCCTGTCCTACCTACTCTGTTCCTCAGAGGACCTGTGAGTGGCTCAATCCTAGCATTTGTAAGAGCTGCCACCCTGTTGCCAGGGGTTTGCTTGACCTGGCTTCTGAATTTCAGAGCTTTGCAGAATTTGTACTATGAGGTAGTATCCCCCAGGCAGTTATTGCTCCTGTAGTTCTGAGGTTGTGTTGACTGTTTGTCCTGGTCTGGGCATGAGGTCTTCACAACACTGTAAAGAGAGAATCTACCTCGGGTATAAGTGGGTAGTAGTTTTTTTGTAAGCCTATATTGAATGTTGGGGTCTGCTAGTGGGTACTTCTGGTAGTGGGAGGTAGGAGAGAGGTGCTGAGTGAACTCACGGTCAGTGAACATCAGCATCAGCATAATTTTATAAAGCCTTCTTTTGGATTTTGAGTGTCCTAGGCTATGAAGATAACTAATGGTGATTTATCTTTGATGCATATTTTCTGTTTTTGAGAGGTCATGGGGACCAGAGAAAATATCTAGTCCTCCATCTTGTCCAGTGATGGATTTTTTTCTTTTGGCCACAGAATAGACGGAAATACAAAGTGGCACTCTGCCCTATCATCCCCAGTGATGGTGATTTAGTGGTGGATACTAAAACAGAGAGTGCAGAGGATCAGATATGTATTAAACCAACTAAAAACATGAATTTAAATGTTGATAGTCCTGATGTGTGATCTTTTTCAGTGACAAGCAAGTGAGTATACTACTAGAAGAAATAGAAACACACCCATATCAATACTAGTTCAACCTTTTTCACCTTGCAGATAGGAGCCTGAAGTCCAGACAGTTTGTGATTTGTGTAAGGTCCCAGTGTAGGCACCATCATCATCATACCAATCACTGCAGCAAGAACAGCTGTGGCATTTATGTGACCTTCTAAGTTTTATAAACTGCTTTACATAGCTTATATCATATGATCTTCCTGACTTTGAATTTTTATCCTCTTTTTACTCATGGGAAAAGTAATACTTAGAGAGTATAACTGACTTACCTGTCATCACACAACTAGCCATAAGGTTTGGAGATGAGGTTTGAACTCTGGTCTCTCCTGGCTCCAGATCCAAAACCTATGCATTCCAGTTCAGTACTTTTATCTGCAATATCAGTGCTGCCTTTTCTCATATTTTTCCAATAAAAAAAGCAAAGTAACTGAGCAAATGGAAACTTAATAAAAAACAACCACTGCATGGTACTGAACCTCTCTATATAGTCCCAATTCTGCTAATAAGGCAAATTTGTAGCTTATCTAGGACTCTTGTTTTTTGGTGAGATCTACAATTTTAAATTCTAGTTTTTCTATTCTGTCCATTATTTGGCTATGCAAGCCATAAATCCTGCTATCATAATTCTCATTCCTCCCTTGAGCCACTCAGGAACAGTGAATTGTTGGGGTTTTTTTTCTTTTTTGGAGTTTTGTCTAAGTCACTTAAGGCCTGTCAGGCTCTTCCTCAAGTTGGCTGCGAGTTTGGGGGAGATGAAATTCTTGGCACTTAATTTTACCATTTATTAACAGCTTTGGTGAAAAAAAAAGTTTGGCAGAGGTGTAGGTTGGAATTCTTATTTAAAATGAGGTCTGGAAAATTATCAGGGGGTTTCTTTTATGCAACTGATGCATAACAAACACCCAAAAGCCAATGTAATTGAGAGCTGACTATAATTCACATAGCGTATCACTTGCAGCTCTTCCTCCCTACGTCTGTGGAAATAAAAAAATCATCATAACTAGAGACACTTTCAAGTGAGATTAGTTTAATTCTTCTCAATAAGCAGTATAATCTCTTTCCCACTACAAACCTGGTTTCTACCCTTGGAAAAGGACATCGTGGCATCATAAAGCTGTTCTGCCTCCAAGAGATTGGTTTAGGAGACACATGAAAAGGGTAAATATAGTGCTGAATTTCACTATTTTCTTATTTCAGGAAAAAGTAAATGTGTATGTATCTATACATATTGCACAGGGCTCAAAAGAGAACCCTACAATGGATTATGTATAATACTATTGATGAGGTTTAAGGGAAAAATTTTTTAAAATTACATTTAAATGACATAAAGGATTTAACATAAAATCCAGGCATATCCTGCAGAACTTTGACATTTTGTAATAATTTTGATAAGACATTGTAACATAGCCCACCAAAAGTCCTGAGCTCCATCACACTTCATTTGGTGCTTAACTCCTGCTCTCCTCTGGTCAGGCTCCAACTCCCCTTTATTTGTATCTGTTTCTGTATTTGTGTCCTGTTCCAGTATCTGTTAACTTCTCCAAGTAATGTTTTGCTGGAGTTGTTTTTATAGAACCAAACTGTAAGCTCATTTCCAGGTCTTAATTCATCATGAATAGGAATATTTCCCCCCTATCTTGGAGGCAAGATAAAGACAGTTTGTTATCTTTCAGAAGAAAATGATTTAGGATGATTTAATCATGTATCAATATGTTAGCTGTTCCTCAAACATTTGAGTGGGAGCTGAATTGGTGGAAAAAGCTAAATAGAGCTCCAAGAACAGGTGAAATCATTACAATCTGACTTCATTGTAGAAATTCATTGGATGAATGAATGAAAAAAGCATTTATTAAGCTCTTACTCTGTGTAAAGCTGTGTTAAGCAGCAAAGTTACAAATGGAAAAAGAAAAATAGTCCTTTCTCTGAAAGAGCTCACCCTCTAATTGGGGGAGACAGGACATAAAAGACAGTTCAGATACAAAACAGATGGACTAGTGGGGAATATATGATAAAGGTCTGTTGGTGCTACAGTACTGTGTATGGCAAAACCCAAGGGTCCTTAGGTTACATCAGAAGATCAGATGATGATGTGAGGGATCAGCCTTCATCCTTCAAAAGTAGAAGGGCATGAAAACACCTAAAATGCTCTCAGTTATTTTCAGATAATTTTATCCCCTTCCTTCTATCCATTGGCTTGGCAACAGAGTTCAACATAAATTACTTGAATCAATCTGATTAGCTTTCACTTATTTATTTTATCATTTCCATCATTATCAGAAAGTATTTATTAAATGGCTCTATTGTGCCTGAGCAAAACCATATATAAAGCCCCGGGGGAGAGGGAAGTGGGGGGAGCAGTTTTAGAAAATTAAATGATTTCATCTTCAGAGGGCTTTCCAAATATTAGCTAATTATGTGCAGTAAACAGGCATTATCTTTCTTAGTTTAAGGTTGACACACTTGAGGTAAGAATATTAATGATTGACTCAGAATTGTAGGAGCAGAAAGGGTGGACATTAGAGGTCAGGGGCTGACTGGGAGCTCATCTTTGCCTCTGAGCAAGTTCTGAAAACTGTCCCCAGCTGACTTTCCTAGTTAAAATGGAAAGAGCAGACATAAGTTAGCCTTAAAAAATGCAGGCAATGCTTTTATATTATTTCTTTAAACCAAAGGGGAAAAAATAGCTTTAATGGAACATGAGAAAAAGAAATCACTTAGGCTTGCACCCCATCTCACATGAGCATTGTGAATACAAGGTAGAAAAATGAGCTTTTCATAGTGATATTGGCCTGTAGTGACTCTGCTATGTAAGCTCAAGTGGCTGCTGTGAGTGGGGGACAAGAGGCATGCATCTTCTTAACCAGGCATTTAGAATTCATAATATAGACTAACTTTTAAATTTATGTAGATGAGATTTTATCACAATTGAGTCAGACAACCCAAACCTATCAACTTTCTGTTTCTAAATTGAAATGGAAATTTCTCTTTCCTTATTAATTTCTTATCTTCTTAGCCTTTTAAAAAAACTCATATCAAGATATTAATACTAGTTTAAATCATTCTGATAATCCCTTACAAGCCTTTTGCTATGTCATAATGGGGCACACTGAAAGAGGTTATCCTGAAACCCCATTGACATTTGGTAGCTCTCTAAATGTTGTTTCTCATATTTTAGCTTTCATTTTAATTTCATGACCTATCTTCCATACTGAGAGGAAGCCTGGTATAATATATAGAAGTCTGACCTTTGAGTCAGGATTACCCGAGTTCAGGTGCTGACCTTCGACACATATCTAGCCATGTGAACCATGACAAGATATTTAGATTTTTCCTTACCGCCTACCAACTAAGAGTATAAGAGTATAAGAACTGCAAACCTGCATTGCTGGAGGGGGATTCTTACACTAGAACTTTGAGACATTGATGACATCACAGATGAGGACCCAAAAAATCCCTCCTATTATCTTCTATGATGTTGGGCGTATGTTTTGTTCATCTTTGTATTCTTCTCAATATACCTAACATTGTGTTTTATGAATAGTCAGTGCTTTCATACATGTTTATTGAATGAAAGAAATTTAATTTGAACCATCTAACTCCTTGCACATTTTGGAGCTAAACTCTTCTATGTCTTTAGGCAGACATTCATACCCCCTACAAACTTTTAAAAAATGAGAATAGTTTTCTGAAAGCTAATCTCTTCTCCATTTGCATATTTGATTTCTTTCCAAAAGTAAACCTTCATTTTTGTAACTGGAGTCTACATACCTTGATGCTCATTTAATTTATTAATACTCCCTTCCTTGGGGTTTAAAAATATTTTCAGATGTTTTAGGTTGCCACTGAAAGTTACCCCAAAAGGACTTGATGTAGATCAGTTGTCTGATAACTGGTGTGGCAGTGATGAACGTGTTTGTTTGAGGTTATAAGATACATATTTGAGAAAGGCCAGGGGTTTCCCCGAGCCACTGAACAAACACTTGAAGTGGCATTTTCATTCTGACTTCTTGTCTTGATTGTTTTTATTTCTGTTATACCACAGCATATTGGAGCACAATGAAAGAGTTTATTCCCAGACTTCAGGAGAAATTCAGCTACACACAGTGAGAAACAGAGCAGGTGTAGACAGAGGGCTGCATGAATGGTCTTGAAACATACGTGATTTTAGGTGAGTCTTCTGAACTGAAAGACTTGGTACATATTGGCTTTTAATTTCATTAACTCATTTATTTTGTATGCCTGAACATCTTATTACAGTGTATAACTATTTCTGTCCAACACAAGCAGTAGGATATTGGAGAATTTGTTTTCTTAATGAAAAATCCAAGTAATACAACCCAGTTCACAGTGTGTTTGTTTCAGAAATCAACAAAATGATACTATCTGAATAAACTTTATTTGTTGATAGGAAGAATCATGACCAGCTGCCATTTTAGCTGAGAATACCAGGATTAACAAAACAAAAACTAGGCACTGGTTCAAATCCTAGGACCTAGGGCTGGCCAATCCTTTCGCCTCCTGGGGCTTAAGTTCCCTCCCCCCAATAAAATAGATAAGATGGAGAGAGTTGGGCTAGATGGCTTCTTGAAGCCCCATCCAGCCCTAGACCTATGATCTTATCACTAAGGGAGATTCCTTTCTTTGGATTTGAGTATCTGATAATGAGTCAGTCAGTCAGTCTGTCAACTAACAGCTATGGGGCAGGCACTTTGCTGGTCACTTGGGATAGGGAGACAAAAACTGGGACAGTATCTCCTCTCATGGAGCTTACATTCTACTGGGACGGGGGTGGTGACAACATGTGTGTAGTGAGATATAGGCAATATAAATACAATGTTATGAAGGTAGCGTTAACAACTGGGGAAACCAGGAAGGACATATTGAAAGAAGCTTTGATAGGAACTGAAAATTCTTAAGAGGTAGAGGTAAGGAAAGAGAGAGAGAAACAGAGACACAGAGAGAGAGACAGAGAGAGACAGAGATAGAGACAGAGAGAAAGAGAGAGACAGAGACAGAGAAAGAGAGAGACAGAGACAGAGAAAGAGAGACAGAGAGAAAGAGGGAGAGAGAGACAGAGAAATAGAGAGACAGAGAAAGAGAGACAGAGAGACAGAGAAAGAGAGAGAGACAGAGAGAGATAGAGAGACAGAGAGAGAAAGAGAGAGACAGAGAGAGAAAGAGAGACAGAGACACAGAGACAGAGAAAGAGAGACAGAGAGAGATAGAGAGACAGAGAGAGAAAGAGAGAGAAAGAGAGACAGAGACAGAGAGACAGAGAGAGAGAGAGACAGAGAAACAGGGATAGAGATGGAGACAGAGAGGAGAGACAAAGACAGACAGACAGAAAGACAGAGAGACAGAGAGAGAGAGAGACAGAGACAGAGAAACAGAGATAGAGACAGAGACAGAGAGGAGAGACAGAGAGAAGATGTGAAAGTAGATTAATTATCTTAGAGAGGTAGCACAGTGGTTAGAGTGGATGGAGGTGTACAACTGGAATCAGGAGGATCTGAGTTCAAATTTGGCCTCAGATTCTTATTAGCTGTGTGACTCATAACAAGTCATTTACTCTCTGTCTGCCTCAGTTTCCTCATCTGCAAATTGGAGATAATATTATTTACTTTCCAGAGTTGTGAAGATCAAATGAAATAAATTTATAAATAAGCTTTATTATCTGTCTGACAGATAATAGGCATTTGATAAGTGCTTTCTTCCTTCCTTCTTCTTTAAGGAGTAGACAGAAGGCTTGGCTGGAGCTAGCCAGCATGGATTTTAGTAAGAGCTGTGCATTTATTGTCAGAGGACCTGAGGTTAAATCTGACTACCCATGTGGCCTTGGTGCTTTTTTAGTTTTAGTTAGGTGCTTCCTAAGGACTCTCCCAGCTCTAGATCTGATAATCTTGTGTGGCCATTCAGCATGAAATGGGTGGGAAGGTACCTCTTATCCAGAGCATTCAATGTCCTTTACTGCTTGAATGGCAACTTTAACTAGTTGGAAGTGTTCAGATGCTGTAGGAAGGAAATAAACTACCCCTGAAACTAGTCATAGCAATAAGTATTAAAACTGTAGTAGATCACAAAAACAGTTGTACCACCCTATGTGCCCTTAGAACTGCTTCCACCTCACAATGTATACAAGTAGTAAAATGAATTAAATAATCACAATTAATTTTTTCAATCATCACTCACATAATGAATGAATGACTTGCCTTGGGAAATAGTTATTTGCAAAACTGTTAAGCTTTCCAGTTTAAACTTGTGGAATTCCTTGCTACTACTGGTACTAATGATCCAGTCCTTTGTTAAGTGAGAAATTTTACTCTCTAAGGGTAATAATGTACTTCCATTCAAGAGACGGCAAGATGCAATAGACTTACATAATGAGACGATTAAAAATGACAAAGAGCTTCATTTGGGCTTTTGCTATTTCCTTTTATATAGGAAATCTATAGTTTCCCTGGTGCCTTTCATGGTGTAGATGGCTTACCTGCCACCCTTTCCCCCTGTGAAATCTGTAACTGCTGTTTATATTTAGCGGCATTTATTTTTCTCTGTATTTCTAAACATCCTCTTTCTGAAGCTGAGCTGAGAGTGACACTTTGAATGATGCTTGGATGTCGCTCTGGTTAGCAGCTGGCTGCCTGCCTCTGAATGTGGTGCCTTATTTGGGTTTCACAACTGCATTTTTTCTCTTACAAATGTTAAATTATGAAGTGCAGGAAACCACATGAATGCAACATTAAGATAGAAAATTCAAACCCAATTAGGTCAGAAAATGCTAGTGTTAAAATTCTCTTGGTAACAATATCTTCCCTGAAATCAATGTGGAAAGCACATTTTACCTGTGGGCTGCTGCAGTTTGGTGAGTTGTATGTGTCATAATATCCTCATCTCCATTTATGCTGCATCTGCACATGTTTCCCATATCATATTCAATCATAAGTTTTGGTCATGCTCCATTGTTTGCTGCCCTCCCTTTCTCTGCTGTGGATCCAAATCCTACCCATCTATCAAGGCCTAACTCAAGTCCCTGGAATGTTGGCTGATTCTTCTAGTCCTCATTAATCTCCCTCTCCTTTGAACTCTTATAACCCACAGCCTATACCACATAATTTAGCACTTAATCATATACCTCTATATGTCTTCATCTATCCTTTGCTCCTTCCCTCCAGTCTCAGAGAAAGATGGCCTTCCTCCTTGTCACACTTCACATCTTCTCGCTCTCATCCTATCTTTTATGACACCTCATTTCATCTTTCTGTCTCTCTGTCTCTGTCACTCTTTCTCTCTGTCTCCGTCTCTCTCTGTCTGTCTCTGTCTCTGTCTCTGTCTCTCTCTCTGTCTCTGTCTCTCTCTCTGTCTCTGTCTCTCTCTCTGTCTGTCTCTGTCTGTCTCTGTCTTTGTCTGTTTCTGTCTCTCTGTCTCTGTCTCTCTCTCTCTTGACCTCCCTCCCTCCTCCCATCCCTGTTTTTGTTTTTTGTTTCTTTTTCTTTTCTGTTTGCTCACATCTTCCCAGTTTTTCTTGAGATGATTAGATTCAATGTCATCTTAGCTCTCTTCTAGTTCTAAATCTTTGATCCTATAATTCTATAAAAAAAATCAAACAGAAGAAAAAATCCAAACTTTCCCTGGACCATTTTATGCCCTCAAACTTTATATTTCCTGTCCGTTCATCGCCAGACTTCTAAAGAGAGTAGCCTTTACTTATTGCCTCCTTTATCACCCACTCAATCTTAAACACATGTAAATTAGGCTCTCTACCTCACCTCTATTGAAATTGCTTTCTCTACAACTCTAATACCTTGAGTGGAAGAATAGTTACTGATCTGCATTTTTCAAGAGAATATCCTTCGTGGAGGAAATCACAATCCGAATCATGTGACGTCTTAATTGCTAAATTCCATGCTTTTGTGTTAGTCTTCATTTCAGGGGATGTTTTTATAGTATTTGACTAGTGCTGACCATTGATTGACTCATTGATGCTCTCTTTCTTTGGCTTCATGGAAACTTGTCTCTTCCTGGTTCACCTCCTACCTCCCTGACTGTTCCTTCTAAGTATTTTAATTATTCATTCGCCTTCTTCAGTTCTCTAAATGTGAATATCCCCCAAGCAGCTTCCCTACACCTTCTTTGCCTCTCTATGCTCTTTTTAACTGGAGACAACTTGCATTTCCATGACTTTAATTATCATCTTTATGAAGATGACTCCCAAATTTTAACTTCAGTTCCAATTTCTCCTTTGATCAGTATTTTTATATTTCTAATAGTCTGCAGTGTATTTCTACCTGTGTATCCTGATGATACCTCAAATTCAACTTGTCCCAAACTCAGTGTATTCTCTTCCCACTTTCTTCCTAACTTTCCTATTTGTTTTGTTGGCATTAATATCCTCCGTGTCATCCAAGCTTGAGAATTCATCTTTGTTTTTTCCTTCTCACCTACCTCATCCAATTATTTCAGTGATTTTCAACCTTCCTAATGCCGTGATCCTTTAATACTCATATGTGGGTGTATCAACATGTGGGCACACCCACCTAGAGACGGATAGAGGAGCGGTGTCTCCGTTCCTAAGACCATCAGAAATATGTGTTTTCCGATGGTCTTAGGCAACCCTTGTGAAAGGGTCAAAGAGGTCGTGACCCACAGGTTGAGAACCGCTTAATTATTTGCTACGTTCTATTCAATATCTATCAGAACTAACCTTTATCTCTACTCAAGAATGTCTAATTCAATCTGTCTTCCATTCAGATGCCAGAGTGATTTTCCTAAAGCATTTATGACCATGTAACCCCCTCCCTCTGCCAACTCAATAAACTCCAACAGCTCCCTCTTACCTTTAGTATCAAATATAAAATCCTATTTGATATTCAAAGCTCTTTCCAATATGCTCCTTTTCTACCTCTCCATTCTTTTTATATTTTACTCCCCCAAATGTACCTTATACAAAATAGCTATACTATTTACTATTTTACTATACTATATACTATTTGCTATTCCTCACATATGATGCTCTATCTTCCAGCTCCTTACCTGTCTCTGTTTCCCATATCTGGAATGTTTTCCCTCCTCACTCCGGCTCCTAATTTCCCTAGATTCCTTTAAGACTCTGTGCAGGTCTCACCTTCTGCAGGAAGCCTTTGCCAATCCATTACTGCTAGTACTTCTCCTTTGAGATTACCTGCCACTTACACTGTTTGTATATTGCATACACAGAGACATTTGGATGTTATTCCACCCCCATTTGTTTGTGAGCTCATTTAGAGCCTAGAGAGTATGTTTGTCTTTCTTTGTATTCCCAATGTGGTGCTAAACAAATTTCTGTTGAATGACTAATTGACTGGACTATTGTAATAGTCTTCCAACTGCTCTTTCTTTTTCCATTCTCTACTCTTCCACATCTTCCCTTTTCACGGTTGCCAGAATAGCCTCCCTGATTTAAAAGTCCAACTATGTCATTCCTATCCTTATTACCTCCCTGTAGGATAAAATAAAAATTTCTTAGCCTGGCTTTTACAACTTCACAATTGGGTTCCAACTTTTCATCCCATTCCCCATTATGCATTCAGCATTCCAGCAAGAGTGGTATATTAGATGGTTTAACTTATGTGCAATTGTGCCAACTGTCCCCCATCCTTAGGACATTCTCTCTGTACTATTTTAAATCCTTTTCCTTTAGGTCTAGGTCCTGTGTATCTTCCCTCCTTTCTATCATTCTCCTGACTGAAAGTGATCTCCTTTGCCTTTACCCTATTCTACTGTGCAGGGTTTTTATTTATTTATTTGTCTGATCCACGTAATTCCTGGTTAGACACTTCAGTAACATTTATCATCCTTCAACCCCACCCGCCCCCTTTAGAACCACTGCAATGTCTTCTTCATCTACCTCCAATTTTCCTACAGTGATAGCAGCCTATGAGGAGGCCTAGTGCAGCAGCAGTCATATACGGTGGTGGGGCACCAGGAATCAGCTTGCCATTCCTAGAACCACAGCATTAATCAGAAATAAATATCATAGGATTCCTATCTCTAAGGGACCTTAGGCCAATCCCCCCTTTTACAAAGAAGGAAATTAAAATCCAGAGAGTGTAAACAACTCACTCAAGATTATTCAGGTATTATGGAATAGACCTGAATTTGGACCTTGGTCTTTGGGCTACTAGCCTAGTTGTTCTTTCAATGCTACCACCTGGCTTCTCTAAGGACCTGGCAGATCTTACTTTATAGCATCATAGATAAGAACTGAAAAGCACCTTAAAGGTCATTGAGTCTGTCAAGATGTTAGGAGACACCCTGTTTTCCAGAGCTAACGCCCAGCAAGCAAGTTGTGCCCTGAGCTTGGCATAACAACAATCCTTTGCACTCACCTTTTGGAACTGATGGTCCCTGAGTTTGGGCAAGCACCAACAGGCGCAGACATGAAACCCTGCTTTGAACGGCCTCACTGTTGCTGTTGAAGCCATTTCCTCACTTTGAAATTAAACTTCTGTTTAATTCCTGACTCTCCTATCTCTAGCCTTCTCTGTTTGGCTCCAGCCACTCACAGGCTAGAGGCTGGTTCTGTCCAGCTGACAAGTCCAATCCCCATTATAGATGATTGAGACTGAAGTAAAGATAATAACTCATCTGAAGTCACACAAATTGTAAGTATCTGAGATTTTACCTAGGATTTGAACCTAGATCTTTCTGACTTCAAGGCTAAAACTGTATCCACTACTCCACGAAGGGCGAGGAAGTCAGCCTAGCTGAAGTAGCAAGGCCCCCTGAGGGAAAGTGAGGAAGCACCATGTGCCAAGAAAATCAATGACACCATTACCTTGATTGCCACTTTCCCCCAGATCCTGATGACCAGGACTGTGCACCAAGATTTTGGGGACTACTTGTGCCCCTCAGACTACTGATCATGTCTCTAGACCAGACCCCATTGCCATCATTAAAGAAAACAGTCACCATGGAGAAGGGCTCCACCTTCCTTGCCATCACCAATACCACTTTCTGACCAGTTTCCCCCAGAGCGTTCCATTATTCCAGGAAACAACATCTGTGGAGATGTGTCCTGGCTCCTGTTGCAGCCATAACTACTTAAAACAAAAGTTTCTGCCACCAGAGTCTTTGATGTTGTTAGTTGGTTCAGCATCAGAAAAATAAATGGTTGCCTCAGTAGAAATTATATTAAACAAAAAGGCAACTTTGCTGCTGTATTCTGAGGACTAAGGGACTTTTCCATCTGACTTAGAGCCGAAACTTTCCGTGTATATGTCGTTTCCCTTATTAGGATACGAACTTCTTGAGTGTGGGGACTAACTTTTCCTTTTGTTTTCCCAACACTTAACAGAGTGCCTTGCTCATAAGCACTTAATAAATGCTTTTTCATTCATTCATTTATTTATTCATACTATAAGACAGTTTTCCATTTGGGAGCTCCAGCCTTCTCTGCTTTTCTTAGCATTTTAATTTGTCAGTTTCAAATGTGAGAGATTTGGGGTAGTTAACTTCATTGCCAAGAATATTCTCACTACTGAAACCATATGGAATTTAAATGAGGACAAATTAAAATATTCTGGTTGGGTTGGGCAACTTTGGACCTTGGGACTAAAAGCAATGAAGGGCAGCTAGGTGGGCCTGGAGTCAGGGAGACCTAAGTTCAAATTCATCTTCAGGCACTTAGTAGCTTTGTGACCTTGGACAAGTCACTTAACCTGCATTTGTTTCAGTTTCCTCATCTGTAAAATGGAGGCTAATAATAGCATAATAACTTCCAAGGACTGTTGTGAAGCACATATGAAATAATGATTTTAAAGCACTTAGCACAGTGCCTGGTACATATTAAGTGCCATATAAATGTTAGCTATTATTATTTCTCTCTACTTTTTGCTTCTCTTTCTTCTTCTACTTCCGGTAGGGTCAGAGAGCCTGTGTTTGGAGTCATCAAAAAAGTTTTTTTTCACTGTATAATTTTTGTTCCCCCAGATGATGTTTTTTCATGTCTGATGATGATTACAGAACCAGGAGGAATACCTGTCAATAAGGAACCAATAGAAAGAGTTCTCCTAGTCCACTTTGGATGACAGGGAGAAAATGGCCCATGTATATTTGTTAGTTACTAAGATAGCCACTGCTGTGACTGAGTTCATCAATTAATCTCTAGTTTGGAATCAAGTTTACTTGAAGGAACTGAATTAATTCTCAATTTAGATAGGAGAGGTTTAAAAAAATGAAGTCATTTTCTCCATGTAGGGGCTAACATTATTCCTATTGGGTTCAAGCTTAAACCTAAACCAAATGTGACTTAGAAGGAAGATAACCCAGATTGCATCGGAAGTAGGGGATTTTTCTCCACCTTTTCTCAGCTAATAGGAAAAAAAAAAGATGTTTTTGAACTGAACTGAATTGGTTCCCAAAGCAACTGGTGTTAAGTGGAAATGAGGCTTTTATAATATGTGTGCTTCCTGGTGACCTGTTTTGAGTTCTTCCTATGTGGATTCTTTCAAAGGAGGGGAGGAGTGCTTTTGTGAATTCAAAGGAGAGCAAGGGCTCTGTCAGCCCCATTATAGAATTGTTCATTTGTTTACATAAGTGTGTAAGCCTTTATTAAATGGTTTCTGGTCTCGTTTAAATGGTAAGAGAACAATAGGGACCTGGTTGTGCAGCTGAAAGAATGTATGGAAATAATAAAGCCATAATTTGAGTGAGATACCAGGAGCTTCAATTCTTAATTTGCAGGATATGTTTAGCATTATGTAGTTGTTCATTGAATATCTTTTTTATTAGTAGCCATAGATTTTTTTTTTAAGAATTGACGCTGAAAATACATTTACATAGTTGGAGAGCCCATGAATTGACATGATGTATTCTTGAAAGCAAAAAAAAAAAAAAAGAAGAAGAAGAAGAAGAAAGAATAACATCCATGGGGCTCTTTAAGCTATAAGCGCAGCTTTTTGAAGATTATTGATATGAATGGGGCTTAGTCCACAGTGCAATTCATTCTCCTTCCACCCCCACTCTCTCACCCTCCACTCCTGCTTGTCAATGAAAAGCTTCTGAGAGACATTCCTATTTAAAGTGACTTTCATTTATTCCTGATACCAGACTGATACTTCAGAGACTTATTTCCTAAAGCATTACAATAATGTGTCTTCAGCTGACTCCAGAATGCCCAGCACATAGTAGGCCCTTACCATTTATTGAATGCTTTAATGAATGAATGACTTGATCTCTTCTGGCTAGACCTTTTTAATGATAAAATCACAGAACAAATAAATGCATTTATACTTCACAAAAACTATTTGCCTTGGCAGGGCTATTAGGAAATCTTACTAATTCAGGAAATTGGGTGAATTTTCTGACACTAAGCAACATACAAACAGATGCCTCTTTATTTTGTAAGCTTTCTCACCTTGGCAACTGTCAAGGAGTTTTGAAGAGAGGTATTTGCTTGTGAGTGGAATGGAAATAATTCAGAATTAACTGGCATACTGTTGGAGTCCCTACAGGAAGAAGCCCATCCCGAAGTATCTAGATGAACCTTGCAGTGAATCATTAAATAAATTGTCAAATAAAGCCAACTGTGTCTTTTGTTTGGTTATAATGACAAAGAGCTGGCTTTTGAGGTATACACCAAAGGATCGGCTTATGGCTGTAAGGAACATCCGAGCTTGTCTAATCCATTTCCTTCCTTTTACTGGTGAGGACAAGGAGATAATGAGGAGGTCATGATTTCCATTGCCTGGGATCACACAAAAGTAGTTAAGTGGTGGGGATTTGAATCCAAACCCAAAATATAAACTAGTCTCTGTGACTAGTATTCTTTCTGTAGTACATCTTGTCATTTTTGCAAGAAAGACCAGATTCTAAAGAGACCATGGTATAGTAGGAAGAGTATTTAGAATCAGAAATCATTTCAGTCATGTTTGACTCTTCTTGACTCCATTTGGGGTTTTCTTGGTAGAGATACTGGAATTATTTACCATTTCCTTCTCCATCCCATTTTACAGGTGAGGAAACTGAGGCAAACAGGGTTAAGTGACTTACTAGTAAGTGTCTGAGGCTGGATTTGAACTCAGGAAGATGAGTTTTCCTGACTCCAGGCCCAATGCTGACTCCAGGCCACCCATACAGTAGCTGCCACCTAGCTGCCCTAAGAATCAGAAGTTCAGATCCTGGGTTCAAATCCTAGTTCTGCCACTTCACTACTTGTGTGCTGTTAGACAAGTCATTTGATCTTTTGGAACCTCACTTGCCTACCTGTCAACTCAGGAGGTGGACCAGATGATCTCTAAGGACTCCTCTAGCTCTAAATCTTAAAATCCTAGGAGTTTGATAACTATAGAAAATTTTGAGCATTAGTGAATTCTGTCTTTAATTGGGATAAATTAAATTTAGTCTTTGAGGTTATTGGGAATTGCTTTTTAATTATACATAGTACATCTGCTAAATTAGATCACAAATTGCCATGTCCAGTAAACCAGCAATATTATATGGATTTGTGTTTTTCCCAAAGATGAATCAGAAAAAAGACTTGATAGCTAAATGAATAATAAGTACATCATTTTCATTTGTTAAATATAGAAATATATTCATTACTATTTTGTTGTTTCCTCAAACCTTTGTGGCAAATATAGCAAAAAAATAAAACAACAACAACAAGAAATCTATCTTGGCTTGAATAAAATTAGGAGTAATCACCAAATTACTTTGGTGTCCTTTAATGTTTCTTTTGAAAGGGAGTAGCTCCCCCCCCCCCCACAACATTACTAGATGGAAAATGAAATTAAAAAAAAATAACCTTTTACTTACAGATATGAATCAGAAATATGAAACAAAATTTTGTGGAGATCAGTGAAGCCAGAGGCAAGATATATATAGTCTAGATAGACCAGAATTTTAGCACTAGGGATATTTTTTCAGAGAATATCCTCCTTCTCACTGAACCCCCCTCCAAGTGGAGATAGGCAATAGCCTTGTCAAAAAATTAAAATCAGTCATTTAGAATTTTGGCCTTATATATGTTTATAGGATCAAATTTAGCACCATGAATTTAGAGCTGAAAGTAACTATAAAGATCATCTAGGCCAATCTCCTCATTTTACAGAGGAGAGTACATGAATCTTGTCTACAAAATTGAAATTTGAAATTGAAATTGAAAATTCTGGACTGTTCTTTAGCACAGTTACTTGAAACATAACACAGAACTGAATGTAATAGAAGACAACACATAATACAGTAAGTTGACTCACAGATCTGGTTATGTCAATACCTTGCTCATAAACCTTTAGTAGCTACCTCTTTCTTTTAGAACAAAATATTAACTTGGGGTCTGCCTTAGCCTTATTGCAGCCTTACTGCACACTACTCCATGAACAAGTCAATATAGTACAGTATTAAAACAAAAAAAGAAAACTATTCTAGATTTTGAGGCAAAGATTGTTGTCTGGTTGTTTTTCAGTCATATCTGACTCTTCATGACCCTTTTTGGGGTTCTCCTGGCAAAGATACTGAAGCATCTAGCTCATTTTACAGATGAGGAACTGAGGAAAATGAGGGTAAGTGACTTGCCCAGGAACACACAGCTAATAAGTATCTGAAGCCAGATTTGAACTCAGGAAGATGAGTCTTCCTGACTCCAGGTCTGGCACTCCATCCACTTCCCCTCCTGGATTCAAATATCAGTTCTGCTGCTTCCTACTCATTGGCTCTGGGCAAGTGACTTTATCTCTCTGGTACTCAGTTTCCTTACCTGTAAAATGAAAGGTTAGACTCTTTGATGGTCACTACTCCAAGGCCTCTTTTAGTTCTAAATCTATTAAACTATGCTACCACCACATTCAGTCTCGATGAACTAGACCACTTTGCGTTTTTCCCTTCATTGTACATTTACTCCACTCTCTACCCTTCAGCTCCTCAGTGGACTCCCTTCTCTTCTCTCTGCCTTTTGAAATCCTTTTCTTCCTTGAAGGATCAACATTTCCTCCATGAAGCCTTCCCCATATCCCTAGTTGAAAGTCAACTCTCATTTCTCAGATTTTTTATAATGATTTGTGTGAATTTCTTTGGATTTAGATCACTCCTTTGTTGTATTTTACTGAATGCATTATGTTTTACCATTTTGTCTTCTCTTCCTGAATAGATTGCTGATTCCTTGAAAGCATGGTCTATGTCTTACCCACACTGGTTTTCTCAGTGCCTAGTATTGCCCCTTTCATATCATAGGCATGAAATAGATGTTTGTTGAATCGAATGAAATGACATCAGTTTTCAATATTTCGTGTAGATTTCCTCCCCCATTTCATACATTCTGCTTGAGGAATCTCACAGTAGAAATTCCTGTTGTTGTTTGTTTGTTTTGATTTTTTTGCCATGGTACTGCCTGACTCTTGGGTGGTGCTCGAGGTGTGACATGGCTTGACTAGGGTGACTGAATGGATGCTCCAAGCCGTCCTCTCACATTGAAGATATTAAGGTGACACACAGCTGTGGTCTTCACCATTTACTGTTGTGTAGTGCATTGAATCTAAGATGGATACTTGAATTGCTTTTGTGTTTGTCACTATTTGGAAGCCATCTAGGAGTCTGGTGACAAAGCCAGTAAACTGCAGCAGTTCTCCTTTCCCAGGTATTTAACAAGATTTCCACCCCTTCTTTTGAGCCATTTTGGCAGAGCATTATCCAATGGGCTGATTAGTATCTTATTTTGGCTGATGACCTATTGAACTCATCCATCAATGAAAAATCTTCCTGGTTGCATTCAGGTTCACTCTCTCTTAAAAAAAAATCACTAAAAGAAATAACTGTCAGTAATGCTGAGCTCATATAGGTAAGCCAGGGAAAGAGAAATGATTAGAGATTAACTTTATATTCTGAATACAAAACACAGAAACTTAAATCTACATGAGATTTTTCAATCCCCTGGGAAAAAATCTAGGTCCTGAGAACAACATTGATAATAATAACAGTAACAACAAAAAGAAATAACATCATATTTTTACATAGTGCTTTTTAGACTATAATGTAACCAGTACTAGTATTATTATTCCTTTGTTTTTTAATAGGAGAGGAGCCTGAAGCTTAGTGTTATTAAGTAACTTTCAAGGTTATACAACTAGTAAGTAGCAGAGACAAAATTCAAATCCAGGTCTTGTAATTCTAAGCCCAGTATTTTTGTTCTCTTTTACCGCATGACTTCTAAGTTTCTGGGAAAACTGATAGCTTAGCAAATGAATACAGAACTTATTGTCTTTATAGTGGTTCTGTCAAAGTGTGACCCAGAAACCCCTGTGGGATACTGAGACCCTTTCATAGGGTTCTTGAGGTTAGGACTGCCTTCATAATAATACTAAAACACTTTAGTTCCTGATATGATAAATATTTATTTTGTTGTTGAGTTGTTTCAGTTGTGTACTACTCCTTGTGACCTCATTTGGGGTTTTCTTGGCAAAGATACTGGATTGGTTTGCCATTTCCTTCTCTAGCTCATATTACAGATGAGGAAACTGAGACAAACAGGGTTAAATGACTTTCTCAGAGTCACACAGTAGAAAGTATCTGAGGCCAGATTTGAATGCAGGTTCTTCTGATTCTACAGTCAGAGCTCTTTCCACTGCGCCACCTACTTAAAAATCAATAAAGATAATTAAAATAAAGAAAAGCTTTTTGTGTGTATGGGGGGGTAACCTCAGTTTTTTAGAGTGTAAAGGGGTTCTGAGACTAAAAAATTTCAGAACTGCTAACTTGTATCATTCGTAGGATATAAAGTTAGCACATATTGTCTTATGCTTTATACAATTCTTATATTCTGGACTAGATGGTAATCTGAGAACTAGGACCATATTTTATACTTCTAATCTCACATAATTATTAGCCAAGTGCCTTAAAAAGTCAGATATTTGTTGAATCAAATTTGGCTCTTAGACTTAATTTAGAACTGTGAAGAATAGAGACTGGGTTATATCTTTCCTTTTATGTTCCCTATCCATCCCTTCTCCCTCTATCACTATCACCAAGGGCATGGCTTCTTATTTTTCTCCCAAGAACATTGTTGACAAGCCAGTATTTAAAGCCCCACAGGTTTGTAGTATAACACAACCTCCCAGGAGCTTGTGACCCAAAGATAGGAATAATAACATATTCTGGAAGGGCCAAACCAGTATTTGCCTTTTTCGTGCTAATCTAAGCTTGAAATGGCATTTAGTAAAAAGGGAAACGGAATACAAGTCACCAAAATGCCGTAGCTGGAGAATTCATAACCATATCTCTCTTGAAGCAAACCCATTATTTGAAGATTTAGATGTACAAAAGTTAAATTTTGGGTGATTATTCTCTTAACATTAGGACTCCCCAGAGAATCCTTTTTAAAAACTGAACTCGCTTAGAGCATTTAAAGCAGAGGTTGGCAGTCTCTTTGATGAAAGTCAACGTGGGGTTGTTGGCTCATCCTCTTCATTTCCAGCCTTAATGATGTGTCAGAAAGTCGCCATTTCTGCAGCTTGCCAGGAGGACAGGGTTCCCCACCTTGGCATTCTACTCTTGGGAATTTTGCCAGGTGATTATTTTAAGTGTAATTTCAATGTGATTGATTTACAGAAATTTGATTTGCAGAAATCCTTTTCAAGAATATATTTGACGTATAAAGTAAAAAGCACATTTATATAATTCTTATCACAGTTTTGGAAGGTAGCCCATGACTAAAAGGGAAAGTTATAGGAAATGAGAACCTTTTTTTTCCTTACCCATAATTGAAATAAAATAAAACGATATAGTAAAGACTAAGGTTTTTTTTTTTCTCTTGGCTATATAGTTTTATGCCTCTTTTCTGCTTTGATTCGCTAAAGGTTTAGTTTCAATCTATGTTTAGATTGAATTACTTAGCTGTATTTCTATGAGCAGACCTGTAGTTTGATAGTAAAGCTTCTTGAGAGCTTGTTTTTTTAGACACCTCCTCTCAACTGACTTGTTTTTCATTCTTCTCTTTGTTCACTTCTGAAATTTCTCATTCTGCCTGCTTGCCTGTGCCCGATGGTAGGCAAAAGCATGTGGTGTAGCTCCTTCTGAACTTTTTGTGCTATCACTTAAGCCTAAGAATGCCTTTCTGCACAAAGCCTTATAATTTTGCTGTGGCAATAGAATTGTAGTAGAGGTGAACACAATTCTTCTATTTATATCTTTCATGAGCCATGATTAAAAATAGTGAGGTGGTGTGTCAGAGTGAACGTGCAAGCTTTTCTGTGGCCCTGGCACAATATTGTTTTCCAAAAACCTGGAGAAAGACATGAGTGGAAGTTGTAAAGAGACTTATTTAGGTTTGATACTAAGCAGAAACTTCCTGCCAATTAGAGCTCTCTCACTGTGGGATGGGCTGCTACTGGGGGTATAGTGGGTTCCTTCTCACTGGAAATCTTTAAGGAAAAGCTGAATGCTCACTTGTTGGAAATGGTGTCAGAGGCATTCTTATCCAGATATAGGTTAGACTAGAGGGCCTCCCAGTTCCCTTCTAGCTCTGAGATTCTGTGGCTCTATGAAAGCCAAGGAAAGGCATCACTAACTCTATAAGTTAGTGGGATAGGAGTATTGTCATGGCTGGACTAAGGTAGGGGTTTGCCATTGTATAGGGGAAAATAAAGCAACTGCTCTCTAAATCTCCTTTCACAGAACATCTTTCCTTTTTTGATGAAAGGATATTATGAATTAATTTAAGATTGAGGCTCTTGGAAAGATTTCCTGTCTCCTTCTTCACTGTTGTGACAGATCTGATCAGCTGGAGCTTCTTTTTTCAGAGTTGATTTACAGCCCAGCAACAGAAGCAGAGTGTTTCCTGGACAGGGCCCTCCTCTTTGGCATTTCACATCTCTTTTTCAGCACTCCAGACCAACCATGTTAATGTCAGGGACAAGGGGCAAGCATGACCATTTGGTTTGGTTCTCTTTAGTCAGCGTTGCAAACGCATGGGGTTTCTTCTGTGTTCCACTTCTTCCCCCAATGACCTGACTGAATTGTGGAGGTAGTTTTGTGTGCTCACCCAAGGGACCCTTTCACTTATTTCTTCCCACAGTTGCTTAAGTGATATAGAACACAGAGTGTGTGCTACTTTCTAAAACAAGCCCCTGTGGACTGCCTATCTCCTTGATGCTTATTGGAAGAAGCTGTCTAGCTAAGTTAATGAAAAAAGTGGTTTTTATCCTCAAAAACTAATGTAGAAACACTTCACATTTCTAGTTTATTAAATTCAATTTGGTAAATATTGAGAGGATGGAGGTGCCTAGCACTATAACTAACCATGCCCTTAGATGACTATATATATACATGGAGAGAAAATCTACACACATGACATGTCTACATACATTGCATTTTTACTTTCAATTTACCTTCACAATTTCGTATTTTTCTTTATTCCTTAATAGAGTGAAAATTGAAAGATTTTCCTGGACTTCTAAAGATTCTTCACTGAGATTTTTAAGGAATTGATATCATATTACAATTGTTGTTGTCGTTGTCCTTTGTCCTACCAATGACATCGCAAGAGCGATGTCTTAACTTTGGAGTGAATTGGACAAAAGTGAGGCAGAGCTGGCAATCGTTATAGTAGGAGAAAACGCAAGGAGGTATAATAGAAAGAGCACTGGCTTTAGGGTTAGAAGAATAGCATTCAGATTCTAGCTCCCCTGTGAAATAATCTCTTTGTAACCTGAGGCAAGTCGTAGAATCATCAATTAATGCTGGAAGGAACCTTATAGACCACTCACATAATCACTCTACCCCTCAGTTTTCCACATCTATAAAGTGGAGATAGTACTTGTCCTCACTGGATCGATGTGAGGATCAAATGAGATAATGTATTGAAAGTGTTTTGTGAACCTTAAAGTGTTACATAAATATCAAGGATGATGATGAATAAAAGCTAGACCATGGTATTAACATTTTACTGGGACTGAATAACAATGATGACTCATATTACTAGGGATTTCTCCTCCTTTCCCAATCATTTCCCCTCTATTTGAATTAAAGTAGTTTGTAGTATAGCAGTGCTACTGAAAAACACCACCAAAAAATAACACGGGAATTTTAAAATGTATCCTTTCATATACTACTCAGAACAAAATTAATCTAATGGTCATATTCTAAAGACTATTTTTTCTTGGCTTGACACACTGTTATTTTAGGCTAAGTAATTACCTTAATAGCCCACTTGTTCAAGAAAAACTACAAGTTGAAGCCAAGGAAGGTAGGTGACTGTGATTTGAGAAACAGCTGTTGATTTCTAGTATGCTGAATTAGGGGTTTTTTTTTTCCTTCTTCACTTCTTTAAATGATTTCCTTTATTGTTCTCAGGCTGTTGTTAGGTGTAAAAACTAATTTAGCTTAGATTATTTTTTAAAAATGCAGCTGGTGTTCAAGCTGTGAAATTTCCTACAGAAAATATCACTACTCTGACTTGAGAGGAAAAGACCCCAAGAAAATATAAGCCTTGATCTTTTTGGGGAAGCAGGTGTACATATGTCTAGGGATATGAGCTTGAGTTTTTGTTGTTGTTGTTTTTTTCCTGCAAAATTTCTTCACTCTGCATTTTGAGGTTGGTGAGAAACAAAACTATAGGAGAATGTTATGTCAGTCAGTCAGTGAATTAAGGGACATTTGGTATGAATATCATGTCCATGTGCTCACAGGTCAGGTAAAGAAGCCCAAAAATGGAAAATTGCTACCTATGGTTTGTTTTCTCAGAAAGTAGAATGACTGTTACCAGGGCCTGCTTGACACCAAAATATATCCTAGTGTTTGAACAAGTGCTAGGGAAAGGGGAAAGCAAATAGGCAGTGGAGTGTAGTGGAAAGAACGTGAGACTAGGCCAGTAGACCTGAAATTTAGTCTAAGGTTTTCCATTCACATATACAAAACAGCTCATTTTCTTTCCTTCTGTGTCCACTCTCCTTCTGAAGTTATTATTGATGTCTTGGGTACCACCATCCTTCTAGGCACCTGAATTCAAAATCTTGCTGTCATCCCTTGACTCTTTCCTTTCACTCATCCCACCTAGCCAATCAGTTGCCATACCAAGCCATTTCTATTTTTACATTTCTCACATTCATGCCTTCCTTTCTATTCATGTGATCAGAAACCTAGTTAAGGCCCTTGTTGCCTTAACAGGAACAGGCCTGCACTGTTCCAAAAGTCTCTTGCTCTTCACACTACTCTGTCCAAAGTGTCACCAAAGTGGTTTTCCCCCTAAAGGTGCAGGTCTAATAACATCATGTCAGCTCTGTCCGCCTCTCTGAAAACCTTAGTGGCTTGCTATTGCCTCTAGGCTCAAATATAAATTCCTTTTTTTAAAAAACATTAAATCTCTTCACAGTCTAGCCCTTCTCTACCTTTCCATTCTTCTTCTTAAACATTACTTCCTTCCTTGCACACTGCAATATCACCATGCTGACCTCCTCATTATTCTACACACAAATATTCCATCATTCATCTCAGTGCCTTGAATAAGACTCCCTTCTCACCTCTGACTTTTGTAATCCCTGCTTTCTTTCAAGGTTCTACTCAAACACCACTTTGTGCAGGTCTTTGAGACCTTCCCTCACTCCCATCCCCTCCACTAGGCTGTTAGTGTTCTCCCTCCACGAACTACCACATCTTCATTCATTTGTTGGATATATTGTGCAAACAAAGTGTCCTGAAAAGCTTAGTGAAGTTGTTAAGTGTTCTTAACTTAAAGGAGCTTATGTGATCTTCCTCATTAGAATGTAAACTCTTTGAGAGCAGGGGCTATGTGTCTCCACAGCATTTATCAGGCGGGCATCAGTTTAAATGCTTATTGATTGAGTGATTGATTGATTAGTAACTGTGGGACCTTAATGACAGTGTCTTTAAGCCTGTTTTTTTTTTTTTCATCTGTAAAATGAGCTAGGCAAGGGTGGGAGCTGAAAGATTCCTGGAAAAGGGAAAAATATCTCCCATTATGAATTCAGCTGATGGGGAGGCATCCTGTCTGGAGAGAGCTGTGTGTTCCTGGCATCCAGAGTTTAGTTGCAGGGTATCTGTTCATACAGAGCATGTGATACTTTACAAAGCCTTTTCTTCACAATAGCCTTATAAAAATGAAGGTAGTCTAAGTATTTTCATTCCTGTTTTAGAGAGGTAAAATGATGTGCTCAAATGTCACCCAACTACTAACATTAAGAGCAGGGGATATTGATCCCCTGTGTCTAAGTTCAATTTCCTCTCTATTAGGCACAGTTGCTGCTCTGAGCCTTGCCTGAGAGCTTTCTTTAAGGGACAGTGGTCTTATCTTGTACTGATTCTTCCTATCCCCCACATACAGGCGTGCGTTGTTATCTTTTGTAGGTGGACTTTGCCTGCCTTTTTGTCACCCCTGCATTCCTTTCCAAAAACTGTACCTTCACACATTCAGGTTTCATCTGGGAGTGCTCACAGGCCACTGGGGATTTTTGTTGCAGCTCTAGAAGACCTGGAAAATGATGTAGATCTATTCTTCTGCAGTTTTATTTAGTCTGTGCTGCTCAGAAGAATCAGATATATTTCAACGTGTTGGTGGCTGAATTCCCCATATGTGAATGAGCTATTCTTATCCGTAGTGTACGTGCTGTCTGAATTATCTCCAGTCTTTGCCAAGTAACCTAGTTAGTCTTTCAGTCAACATTTATTGATTTGGGGCTGAGCTTGACTCAGATACTTAATACTTTTATATTGGCTTTGGGCAAGTCATTTAACATTATTGGACCTCTGTTTCCTCATCTGTAAAATAAGATTGATCTTAAATAACCTCTAAGGTTCCCTCTAGTTCTAAATGTAGGATCTATGATTGTATGATATGACTGCATTCAAAACAATTCAGTTAAATTTGACAAACATTAAGCAACTACTGTGTTCAAGATTGTGTTCTAGGCAGTGGGGAAGATAGAAAAATGAAAAGCAACAGAGTTCCTGTCCCTAGGGACTTCTGAGTCAAATATAGCACCATACTAGATGGTCCAATGAGTACAGGAGACATATTCTCTGCTCTCAAGGATTCTGTGATCAAGAGACTGACAAATGCAAATATCTGTATTTTTAAATCCAAGTGACAGAGACAAGGCACAGGCATAGCAAACTTTAATTATCCAGACAGTGGTAGGAGTACTAAGAAACTGGATGGAGGACTTGCTGGGGAGACTGGAACCAGTGGATGTAGTCTAGTTAGACACAATGAACTAAGTGTCCTGATCTGATTTTGGAAAGAAGAAAGTGGTGTGATTTGATGGAGGGATGGGAGAAAAGACCCTTTAGACAGGGAAGTAGATATGTGGGGGCTCAGAGACTGGAGGTTAATTGGCAGGGAAGTGAAGGGGAGGGAGGGTAAATGATAAATAGGCTAATCTGGCTGAAGTGATCTTAGGATCATTATGTTGTTGTTCCAGTCATATCTGACTCTTCGTGACCCCACTGAGTTTTCTTGGCAAATATATTGGAATGGTTTGCCATTTGCTTTCCCAATGCATTTTACAGATGAGGAAACTGAGGCAAAGAGGGTCAAGTGACTTGCTCAGGGTCACACAGCCAGTAAGTATCTAAGGCCAGATTTGAACTCAGGTCTCTCTGACTGCAGGCCTGGCTCTCTATCCACTGTGTAACCTAGCTGCCCCATCATAGATTGGGGTTGGAAGGGGCCTTAGTTGTCACTTAGTCTTAACTCCCTTATTTTATAGATGAAGAAAGTAAGTCCAAGAGAGGCTAATTGATGTGCTCATGCTCACCCAGGTAGTGAGTACCTGAGCCAGGACTTGGATGAAGTTTCTCTGACTCTGAAAGTGTGATACAGCATACTTTGCCTTATACCACACCTGCATGCAACACAAAAGGTGGAGGCAATTAGTAGATATAGACCAAACCAGTCATCAACAAGCTTTTATTAATTGCCTGCTTTGTGATAGGCACCAAGATGTGTGCTTGGGCTACAAAGAAAAAAAAAAAGTCTTTTCCCTCAAGGAGCTTACATTCTGATGGGAGAGACAACTTCTGCATACATAGGTATATAAAAAGCCATTACAATAGAAATCCAAGGTAACTTGGGGAGGAAGGCAGCAGTATCCAAAGGACCAGGAAAGGCTTCTGTAGGAGGTGGCAGGTTTAATTCTTAAGGAAAAGAAGATATTCTAAGAAGAAATGCATCCTAGGCACCAGGCAAAGCTCGTGTAAAGGTGGGACATGGAGTACTATGTATGTATGAAGGGCAGTAAATGTAAAGAATTGTTTAGTGTAATGTAGACAAATGTAGAAAAATAGAGTGTAGACTTACCCACAGTTAAATATCAGGGTAGCATATGAATGAATATGTAAGATATTTTTACATCTTTCAAATGTAAGCACACATTTCAAACAAAACAGTGGTTGTCTGGTAACCAAATAAGGTACAGGCAATGGTGTCATACCCTAGAGAGATTTCTTCTTGGGTTTCTAGTGTCAAATGATATGAGCTTCACATTCCTGCAATTGAGCTGTCACCTTCTTCACTTCAGATTTTCCATTAATTAGCACAATGGAGTTGTTTGAAGACTATCCAGGGCATAGTTGCTTTAATTGCAGAAGAACTCTTGGGATATTTGTGTGTTCAGATGTCATATGCTGCTTTCCTCCAAGGCCAAAGTCATGTATAGGCACCATATTTTGGCCTGCCAGCCCCTGGGATGTGTGGTAGCAATATCGGCTATCAAACCAGAATTAACCTAAAGATGGGACTGCAATACTTCTAGGAGTTTCCTGTTGGCAACATTTGACAAGTAGTTTTTGACAAGGATGGGAAGAACATTTGGAGAATTTGAAGAAACTGGATTTGTAGGAGATTTCATTTCCCATTTTCCCTGGTCTTTCAGGATCTCCTGGGGAATTAGGAATTCTTCTCAGTCACCCTGTCCTTTCATTTCAGAGATGCAAAGAATAGAAATAAAGTGTAAAAATTGAGGAAAGATCATGTTTTCCACCAAGGATAATTTCCCCTCAAAAAATCTTTATATAAAAAGGGAAAGAAGAAAAAAACTTTTACACACACATACCCACCCCTGACATTGACTTCTTATACCCCCCACAGATATATGTGTAAACACACACACACACACACAAACACACACACACACACACATACATACACATTTTATAGCCCTTTAAGATTTGCAAAGTGCTTTCCATAGGTAACTCATGGCTTAGAACTGAATGAATGTTTAAATTTACTGTGTTATAGACACTGTCATAAACTATGGGAATACAAATAAGCAAGGCAATCTTTGCCCTCAAAGAGCTTACAAAGCTCTTTTGTGGGGAAAGACAACACATAAGGCAGAAGTGGGGGAGGTGGAACACACATGATGACATGGTTGGTTCTGACCAAGATTATGTGAAAGCTTGGTCCAAGAGCCCAGGGTACTACAGACAGATCTCACATTCCAAAGCGGGGGTGGGAGTGGGGTGGGGGAGGTGAGGGGGTGGCGGGGGAGACAAGGAGGATGATTGGATTATAAGCGGCATGATTTAGAGATGGCTGGGAATTGCAAGTCTGATCTCACAAGAACCAGATTCAGTCTTGGGGGCTTTTCAATGATTTCCAATAATCATACTCTTTAGTTTGTATCCCAGACCCAGGGTCACCCTGGGAATATAAGAATTTGCATAGTATTTTAAAAGGCCCTTAGATCTCAGGAAACTATTTAGGCAAACAAAACATTTAGTATAGGATAGGTTTTATTTATTGTAATAACAAATTTAAAAAACCAATCCATAAATAGGAAAATTCTATCTTATAGTGGATTCCACCTTTTCCTAGGCTTATATTATTCCCTGGGGGGAGATCTCCTGCAAAGGGCACTGAAAATCTTCCATTTTTTAGATGTGTCTTCCTCAAGGACTAGTACTTGTGGTATGAACCCTTTTCAGGGTTGTTCATCCATCTTTGGTATCTGCCTGGCACTCAATGCTCACTTGTGGCTCCAAGAAACTGTATGTAGCATGCACAGTGGCCCCACCCAGTAACCATCTAGGTAGATAGGTAAACCAGGTAACTGACAGGTCTCAAGCCCTTTGATGAGTTAGGGGGATGTCTACCCCAAGCATGTGAAGACTTCCCGCAGCAGAGTGGATGGATGAGAACAAGTTGTTCCAACAACTGAAGCAGGTGTCTAGTCCCTAGAGCTTGGTTGGACATAAAAGACAACAAAGTCATCCAGGTCATTCTGGGCCATTACCAGTCATCTTGACTTTTGTCTTGCTACTAGACTTTGATGATTTGAGGCTGATGACTTTGTGCACCTCTGCCTCTTAAATCCAATTCACGCATGAGTCAAGATATCACCCCATGATATGGTCTTCTTGAAAAACAAAGGATACACAACAACAAATACAAACCCAAATTCGCATGACCTTCTATACCACTGAAGATATGGTTCCATGATATTCCTTTATGTTGTAGCTCCTGGATGTAATCATCTTTCCTTTTGAGATACTTCTCTTCTTTCACATCTCTGCTTCCCTGTCAGTCTATATCTCCGAGTTAGTATACATTTCCAACTGATGCCAGTTCCTTTTTTTCCATGCAATTACATATTTCAATGTCTGACCTCTTCCCAGCTTCCCATGAGTCCCTAGCCCAAGAGTGT
The DNA here is from genome assembly GCA_028646515.1 of Pseudochirops corinnae. Taxonomy (NCBI): domain Eukaryota; kingdom Metazoa; phylum Chordata; class Mammalia; order Diprotodontia; family Pseudocheiridae; genus Pseudochirops; species Pseudochirops corinnae. The sequence goes on along the minus strand of CM053587.1, from coordinate 214,270,451 downwards.
AGCTCAGAGGTGTGAACTAGTCCTGAACTTGAGGCTCAGGGGTGGGGTAAAGACCCTAATTAGTCTGAGAAGGTGGCTTAAGAACAAGGGGAACTCATGCCTGGTCTTAGCAATTCATAACTTGTCAAGAATACCTAAGGGAGTTTATATCTCCTGGAGCATGCCTGTTATACATATATTATCTCATTTTATCTCACAACAACCTTAGGTAGGGTCTACAGGTATTATTGACATTTTATAGATGAGGAAACGGAGGCACAAGATGGCCTGTGGTCACATAGCTGGTAAATTTAAGAGGTAGAATTTGAACTCAAATCTCTTTTAAATCTATATTCATTTAAAGTCTGTACAGACATTCATTTCAAAGTATTATAAGAATTTAAAATTTATCTCTAGGTTTTGGGTTTTTATTCATGACTTCAAAATTTAGGAAATTTTATAGTTACAGCCTGGTAAGGATTGCTGTTTTGAAAACTGGTGTTTTGATGAGAAACTCTGGTGATATTTATGCAGCTGATGATTTGGCAAAAAATGTTGCTCCATCCTTCTGGACTTTTCCAGAACTTATTCATGGATTGTGTGTCAGTGGCTCAGTGGCCATTTATTTCTTGTCTGTTCCTAGAGCTATAACCCCATATTGGATTGACATTTTTTTGCTTCTCTCTTTATCCCACTTACTTGAGTACTTGAGGAGAATTAACAAGAACTCTTCATGCAGAAAAATTCAGATGAGAATTTTGGAGAACAAAAGCTGTAACTCTTCCCTGACTAGTGCCATGGAGGTAATGGGTAGAGTAGAGTAGCAAGTGACAAGTGATCATGTGGAAAGGCATGAGAAGTGAGGGTAGTAGGGAATAAAGGAGCCCCTTAGTAGAGGAGGCAACTTAATGTAGGCATCTATTTTGTTTTGCTTTTTTTTTCTTGGAGGGGGGAGGGCAAGGCAATTGGGGTTAAGTGACTTGCCTAAGATCACATGGCTAGTGAGTGTTAAGTGTCTGAGGCTGGATCTGAATTCAGGTCCTCCTGACTCCAGAGCCAGTGCTTTATTCATTGTGCCACCTATCTGCCCCAGGCATCTATTATTAATGTCAACTGTCTATTGATGAAGAACTACAGATTTTCCAGGTTATAGGTTTCTGTATCCTATTTCTTCCTTGCTTCTTGCATTCAAGTATCTGATATTCAGGGCAGAGAGGTGGCACGTGGATAGAGTGCCAGGCCTGGAGTCAGGAAGACACATCTTCTGGAGTTCAAATCCGGGCTCAGACACTTACTGGCTATGTGACCCTGGGCAAGTCACTTCACTGTTTGGCTTAGTTTCCTTATCTGTAAAATGAGTTGGAGAAGGAAATGGCAAACGACTCCAAAATCTTTATCAAGAAAACCACAAATGGAGTCATGGAGAGTCAAACAGGGCTGAAACAACTGAACAACATATCTAATATTTGATCCCTAACACATTATGTAAGAGGGTTTACTTATAAATGAAAAAATAAGCAAGGACTTCAGGAAATATGTTAGCAAATATCCTATTCTTATGATATATTTTTAACTAAAAGGTAACTCAGGTTTCTCAGACCTTGTACTAGCTTCAGCTATGGCCCTAGCAAGAGACTATGCCCAATAACTAAGGACTAACGCATTTAAATCGCTAGGTGATGAATTATTTGGCTGTGGCAACTCATGAACCAAATCAAAATATAGAATGTTCCTTAGTCCTGAGTAAACTCCTTTTGCTTCTCCAGTGATGGTGGTGGTGGTATAGTGGCTCTGGAGCCAGAGGATACTGAAAATTACATAACATTTATACTCAAAGAGTTGATGACCTGAGGAAATTAAGGTAGGGAAAGCTTAAACTATTTCTTAGTAATTCAATGGAAATTTTGGTGGGGAAGGTACAAACTTTTCCCTCCCTCCTCCCTGCCTTCCTTACTCTCTCTCTCTCTCTCTTTCTCTCTCTCTCTCTCTGTCTCTCTTTTTCTCTCTCTCTCTTTCTCAATGTGAAGTTTTGCAGATTATGTGTGGATTTTGGAAGATTTGAGTTTAGTACCCAGAAATGCCTGAGGAGAGATGTTGACAGACTGCAGAAAAACAGATTTCAGTTTTATGTAAAGACAAACTTCCTTATAATTAATGCTTTCCAGAAGTGGGGTGGATTTCCTGGGAGCACAGCTGAGAAGTGTAGTAAAATGGGCCTGCTGCACCAGGAAAATTAGCTTCACAACAAGTGGACAACTACTGAACCATCAACATGGCAAAGAAATGGTTTCTTATTACAAAGGTTTTTAAGGATGGCTTCTTGACCATTTGTTGACAGTACTATAGAAGGCATCCCTGTTTAGGTACAAGTTGGGTAAGATGTTGTCAGAAGTCCCTTCCAAATCTGAGACTGCAGGGTTCTTATGATAATAATGCATACTCTTTTGGTAATTATGTTTTCAAGAGGTTTCTCCAGTCTGTTCTACTTAATAGCATAAATAAAGCCTTCAACATTTGGAATCTAGAATGCAAGAGTCTGTGTTCAGGAGACAGGAGGTGATAAATCTGATTTGGTCTTGGAGATTTTTGGAAATTGGTACATAGTTCTCAATTTAGCAATCAGTAATTCCATTCATATTTATTAAGCACTTACCATTTGCTTTGTATGGCAGATACAAAGAAAGACTAACAGACAACCCTGTCATCAGGCTAACCTTCCAGTGGAGAAGAAATAAATACACAGATACTTATCTCAAAGTTTTAAGGGTACATTCTAGAAAGAATGGGAGATTAGGACAGTGGGCCATTTTGAATGTCACTGTAACATTTCTTTTTGGTGCCTATCTTGAACTATAGTGATGGTCCATTAATTAATATCGTGGCTTTCTAATCCACAAAATATCCCAAGAGTTGACTAGAGTTAGTTATTTTTCAAGGGAATTTAGTGGCATATAAAGGCAGATGTAGGCAGTAAAGTCATGGAGTGGTACTAGCCTGTGGGAAGTTTGGTGAAAGATAGAGAGCCCAACTAGGACCCTACTGCTCTGGCTCCTTGGGCTTTGGCTTTGCCAGTCACAGGATTTGTAAGGATGCCAGGTCCATTCCGTCAATCAGCAAGTGTTTATTAAGTAACTATTGTGTTAGTCACTGTGCTAGATGTTGGGGTTATTAAGTACAAAAAAAAGAAAGAAAAAAAAAGAGAGCTCACATTCTAATGACGAAGACAGCATGGAAAATTTTATATGTGTACACACGCACACACACACATATCTATACACACATATTTTTTATTGTTTTTCGGTTTGTGACCACATTTGGGATTTTCTTTTTTTTGTTGTTTGTCTTTTTTGTTTGTTTTTTTGTTTGTTTGTTTGCCTTTTGGAGGGGGGAAGGCAGGGCAGTTGGGATTAAGTGACTTGCCCAAGATCACACAGCTAGTAAGTATAATGTGTCTGAGGTCAAAATTGAACTCAGGTCCTCCTGACTCCAGGGCCAGTGTTGTATTCACTGCACCACCTGGCCACCACTACATTTGGGATTTTCTTGGCAAAGATGCTGGAGTGGTCTGCCATTTCTTCTCTAGTTCATTTTACAGATGAGGAAACTGAGGTAAACAGGGTTTAGTGACTTGCCCAGAGTTACACAGCTAGTAAATGTCACAAGCTGGATTTGAACTCAGATCTTCCTAACTTTAGCCCTGGCATTCTATTCACTGTGTCAACTAGCTACCCATGCACACATATATAACCTTACACACACATATACACATACACGCACACATATATACAGATATACATGCATATATACATGTATATATACAGAGTAAACATAAAATGAATAAATGCAAAAAAAGATAAATACAAGATAGTTTCAAGAAAGAACAGATGGTAATCATCTGCAATCACAAAACATACAGTGTGCCCTTCCTCAAACTTAGTAAAAGAGATTTTAAAAAATTTTTGCTATAGCAAGAATGCAAAATTTGCTGGGTGTAATCATGGCAAGCAGACAGACTGCATAACCAAATGCATTTAATACTATTTCTATTAATATCCACACTTCTCAGTATTAAACCTGACTATTTTATGGTTTGAATTGCCCTCTCTCTGAACAGATTCCTGTTACTGTCATTCTTGCTTAATGTCTCCTGACAAATATCATTATGTGTTCAGCTCTCTGCTTTGTGTTCCACTGTTGGTGACTTCATGAACTCTTTTTTAAGCTCATTACCTAGGAAACTCATCTGTAATCATTAGCAACTTTAGTGTCAAAGTAGAGAAGTTAAAGCATTTGCTTATTCTCTTTGCTCTACAGATACATAACTCAGCGTCTGCCATGGTAGCAAACAATGTCCTCCTAGGCCTGCATTCCCTAAATCTTCACTCTTTTTGTCCCCCAAATCTAAATAATTGTTCAAAATAATTGTTCATCTTTGTCTTCCAGGAAGGCTTTCCTGAATAAATCCTCATATTAATCATTTTTTTCCTTCTGCATTCCTTTAGCATTGAATTTTACACTTAAATTTTAACTGTATTAATTCCCATTCCGTAGGTTTTGTTGTTTGTTGTTAAGTCATTTTTTAGTCATGTCTGACTCTTAGTGACTCCATTTGGTGTTTTCTTGGCAAAGATACTGGAGTGGTTTGCCGTTTCCTTCTCCAACTCATTTTATAGATGAGGGAACTGAGACAAAGAGGGTTAAGGGACTTGCCCAGGGTCACTCAGCTAGTAAGAACCTAAGGCTGGATTTGAACTCAGGAAGAAGAGTCTTCCTGACTCCAGCACTCTATCCACTGTGCCACCTTCAGTTCAATTCAAAAAGCATTCATTAAATGCCTACTGTGTGCTAGGTATGGGAGACAAAAAATAAAACAGAACTAGATGTCGTGGAGCTTATATAATAATGTGGGGGAAAGGGGAGCACACATACTCTTTTTTCTTTCTTTCCACATATGTACAAGAGGTAACCATAAAATAGTGAGACTGATTACCAAAGGAGGCTTGTGGGACTGTCACTGATTTAAGCATACAGCCCGTATTTTTGGATTGGACCTGTGATTTCCCTGATACAGGGATATCTCTGTGAGGGAACACCCTGTACCAATGGAGAGCCATATCTGTTCTAAAACTTGTAGTCTCTGAGTTGCTGAGAGTTCAAGGGATTTCCTTAGGGTTAGTCAGATAGCCATTATTTATCAAAAGCAGTACCCAAACCCAGGTATTCCGAACTCCTAGACCAGCTCTTTTTTTCATCATGCTATTGGTCCATTAGTTCCCACTACCTCCTGGGCCATTTCCAGTTGTCCTGATTGATATCTGGTCACTGGGCCCAGATGACTCTGGAGGTGAAAGTGAGGCTGGTGACTTTGCATAGGACTGCTTCACTTAAATCCAATTCACTTGCAAGTCAGGGCATCACTTCCCTAGTATCATGGTCCTTTTCCTGAAGGAAAGACAAACAACCTTAGAGCAAGCTGCTGGGTGTATCAGGATATTTAAATTTTTGACCCAACTAATCAACAGAACTGTTAAGTACTTCTTTTGGCCTAGAGCCTCTGTGAAAAATCACTGAGACTCTAAGGGCAGTCATGAACCAAGAAAGTTTGGGAACCTCTGTATTATACCTTCCTTCTCTTATCATACAGATTTTCACTTGGCTCTGCAACTAGAATCCATAGCCCATAGCATCTAGTGAAGCTGAATGCACACAATGGGCATTCAGTAAATGCTTGCTTAATGAACTATTGAATGAATTTCGATTTCATCATCCATAAAAATGGGACTAATAGAGCTTTTACTATTTACTATATTAGGTTGTTCCAAGGAACATGCTTTGTAAACTGTAAAATGCCACATTAATGTGAATAATCGTTATTAATTCAGCACCATTAAAGATCTTTTGAATTCATTCTTCTGGTTATCCATATTGTATTTCTTCTATTTACCCTTTTTTTCCATTCCTTCCTTGTTTCTCAGTCAGAGAGGATGAGGTTTTTAGAGTTGGAAGAAATTTTATAGATAATTTAATCTATTCTCCTAACTATGTAGATGAGGAAATTGAAGGGAATCTGTTAAGTGACTTGGCATACTGGCATGGCTAAGATCTAAACTCATTTTCTGACTCAAAGATCTGGTGCTTTTTTTCATACCACCTGGACAGACCATGGGAGCTGAGTTGTAGTGAACACCCCTTTTCATGCTATCAGATAGCCTGTGTTCTAAGACCTTGCAGCTGGATTTTGCTGTTTAATATTAAGCTTAATTTGCAGATGAGGCTAGGATGCCACTTAGGCAGCAAATGAAAACTCTTATAGATGATTTGTGTCTAGCAGGCTTTCTACTTGACTACAAGAAATCAGTCCTTTCTGTACTGCCACTGCCCAGATTTAGATTTGACTTTTGAGCCTGATGCCACAGTACACTGTGCTAGCCTTCTGAAAGACATGCCCATCATGATTTTAGTTTCAGCTTCTCTGGTAAGTAGTGCCATATGGAAGAGAACGAAGCCTCAAAACCAGAATTCACTGGTAGCATTGAGTCTGGCATTACTGTGTAATCCTTAGCTTTTTGACATGATTTCTCTGCTACAGGAAAATACTAGAAGTTAGCTTTATCACTTATCCTTTATAAAGTTGCTGATGATCTTTAGTATTCCTGCAAGCAAGTGACTTTATGCATGCAGACACCAGGTTTAGGTGACTGTCACGAGAATGGCTATGGACATTAATGACTTGTTGAGATAGAGTCATACCTTAAAGATTTAGATGCAAAATGTCATCTCAGCTTTGGAGTGCCTGACTGTATAAAATAGACTGAATGAAGCTGAACTCATATTATTTTACTAATTAATTCCAGCATGATGTAGGATTCAGAAGAGACCAAGGACATTGACATCTCTTTCATTTCCCCATATACTGCCCTGTGACTTATACTATTAACCAAAGTCTAACCAGTTAGTAGCAGAGGAAGAAACAGTATAGTAGAATACAGGGATATGTAGGATTTAGTCCCAGACTTTAGAGCTGAAAGGGAGTTTAGGTTTTATCTAGTTCATGCTCATTATTTTCTGTTAGAAGATGAAACTGAGACCCTTGTTTCCATCCACTCTGAAATGACCGTCTATCTTGGAAATTCTTAACGTGTGTGTGTGTGTGTGTGTGTGTGTGTG
>CM053587.1:214202642-214262805 GCA_028646515.1 Pseudochirops corinnae | reverse complement strand
CTGTACATGTGTAATTACGCAGAACTTTTCTACAGTGGGCACATTGTGAGAGACTGATTACATGTCCCTCCTTCAACTTTGATAAGTTCCTTATGATTTCTGAATAGTATTTCTAAATATGCAAAATGAAATAGATTTTTATGAAGCAAATGAAATATATTGGAATGCAATTATCAAAGTCTTTTTAAAAATAAGTTTCTAAAGCCCACATTAAGAGCAAGTATTCATTAAATCATTGATCATTGATTGGTTTGCTCAAATAATGCCATGATTGCCAATGTGTTTATTTTCTTTCTCTTTTTGGAGGCAGTCAACATTAAGTGACTTGCTCAGGGTCACACAACTAATAAGTGTCTGAAGCTGGATTTGAACTCAAGTTCTTCTGACTCTAAGTCCAGCCTAGAGTCAGGAAAACTCATCTTCATGAGTTCAATCTGGCCCAGACACATAATAACTGTGACACTGGAAAGTCACTTAACTCTTTGCCTCAGTTTCCTCATCTATAAAATGAACTAGAGAAGGAAGTGTATCTTTGTAGATAGAAATGTATCTAATATTTTTGCATAGAAACCCCAAATAAGGTCATGAAGAGTTGACTATAACTGAAAATGACTGAGTGACAAAAAACATCCAGTGCACTGTGCTAAGCCCTCAGGGTATAAAAACAAAAAGACTAAAACATTGTAGTCCCTACCCTCCAGAACTTTATAGCTTATGGAAATTTTCCATGTGGCACAATGTTTTTGAGAGTTCCTATGACAGAAGAATTCATCATGCTGTAGCCTATTGAGCGATGAGCTTTTTAGAACCTAGCTAGATGGTCTTTGGACAACAGACATATAGTCCATCAGGAGGCTCACACTTGAATCCTTCTGAGCTTTGGAGGACCAGCCAAAGCTTATGTTCTACTGGCATAGCCTTTGATGTTATCTCTACAACATAAAGAATTATTGGAGTAAGACTTTAGTATGCATATATATGGAGGAGAAAAATAAAGATTTCTATAGTACCTATTATGTGCCAGGCACTGTGCCAAGAACTTTACAAATATTATTTTCTTTAATTTTCATAACCATCTGGTGAAATAGGTGCTATTATTATCCCCACTTTACAGTTGAGGTAACTGAGGCAGACAGAGGTTAAGTGACTTGCCCAGGGTCATGCAGTTAGTAAATATCTGAGGCTAGATTTGAATTCAGGTTTTGCTGACTCTAGCCCTAGTGTCTGAACCACTGCATCACCTATCTGTATGTATATACATACATACACGCACTTACATCTTGATGTCATTCATTTATTTTGTTGTTTGGTCATTTTCAGTAGTGTCCAAACTCTTTGTGATTCTTTAGGGTTTTCTTGGCAAAGATACTGGTATGGTTGACCATTTCCTTCTCTAGTTCATTTTACAGATGAGGAAACTGAGACAAATAGGGTGAAGTGATTTAGCCAGGATCACATAGCTAGTAAGTGTCTGAGGTCAGATTTGAACTCAGGAAGAAGATTCTTCCTGACTCCAGGCCTGCCACTTTATCCACCATACCACCTTGCTGCATATATAGATAGATAGGTAGATAGATAGATAGATAGATAGATAGATAGATAGATAGATACATACATACATACATACATACATACATACATATATACATAGATAATCTCAGGATGGAACATATCTTTGGAGTAAGATACGGTGCTTCATCAGAACATATTTTCTGTCACTTTAGGGATGCTGATATCTATAACTTTATAGCTCAAATGGAGCTGATGCATTTCCTTTTGGATGATTGCCATTATTATCAACTCATTTTGATGGCTATAGGATGTAATATTTTCCTTGTCCAAGGTCTCTTCACAACTATCATTTTGCTAATTTAGCTTGGAAATGATTGTATTCACCTTTCAAATAGCATGCTTTTCAAATCAGGCATACTGCCACCCAATGGTAGTAGGATGCTGTAACCGTGCAGTGTGAAGAATAAGGGATAGTCCCTAAGTGATTTTGGTTGATATGCAAGATTGCTGTATTTTGCTTAGCTTTTTTTTCAGATAAAATGTCTTTTCTTTTATAAATTTATTGCTGAAAAGCTAAATTGAGCAAAATTTAAGCACAACTACTTTTAAAAAAATAAAGCAAACTAATTCTAAAAGTATAATTAGTCATCTTTCTTCCCAATTAATTTATTGTGATTTCTAAGTTTCATTTTGTAGCAAAAAATGCCCGTGTACATTTCTCTTTGACTCCCTTTTCTTCAGTTCTCATTTCCAATCAATCATCAAGTCCTCTTGGTTCACAGTTTTTCTCGGACTTTTCCCTTAGCATCTACTCCATGCTATTACCTTTATTCAGTCCTTTGTTATATTATGGCTGAACTACTGAAAGCTTCCTTCCCTTTCCAGTTTATCCACTTTCTAATTCATTCTGCACATTGCTGCCAGCATAATATTCTTAAAACATTGCTTTCATCATTTAATTCCTCTGGTCAAAAGCATTCAGTTTTCCATGATACCTTCCCCATCCCCCATTGCTTAAAGGATAAAGTTCAAATTCCTTAGCTTAGTCCTTAAGCCTTTACATAGTCTGGCCCCAGTCTACTTTTCCATGTTTATTTACTACACAAACCCTCCACTCAATCCAAATTGATTTACTTGCCATTCCTAGAATATATATTATCATTGCTATGCCTTTGCTTATACCTTTCTTCCTCCCTTGTGCCTTCTTTCTGCCTATGCAAATCATATTTATCCTTTAAGGCGGTTCTCAACCTGTGGGTTATGCTCAATTCGTAACAATGAAAATACATCCTGCATATCAGACATTTACATTACGATTCATAACAGTAGCAAAATTACAGTTATGAAGTAGCAACAAAAATAATTTTATGGTTGGGGGTCACCACAACATGAGGAACTGTATTAAAGGGTCGTGGCATTAGAAAGGTTGAGAACCACTGGTCTTTCCCTTTTCCTAACTTCTCTTTTTCTACTGAAGGCTCCAACGTCCTTCTGGTCAGTAAGGTTCAAAATCTTGGAATCATCTTCAGTCCTTTCCTCTCCCTCACTCCTCTTATCCTGTCAGTTATCAAATCTTGTCCATTCTATCCTTAAGGAACAGAAAACTTATCACTGGCTGTCGCAGTGCATGGAACATAGTAAGCACTTATTAAGTGCTTTTTGAATGAATGTCTAAAACTACTTATCATTTAAGGCTGGTCCACAACTTGCATTTCTGGATTTCTCTCATATTATATCCCTCATCTATCCTGTGCTGTGGCCAAACTGTGTTTCTTTCTCATCATGACCACACTTTTCCATCCACTGTATCTTTCCTTATACCTGTGTCTGAAATGTCTTGTATTTGCACTTCCCCAAACTGGAATCCCATCCAGCCCTCAAGTGCCCACTGAGGTGCCACCTCCTCTGCCTTCCTAAAAGGAAAAGATTCTATCTTCTTTGGAGCTTTCAATATACTTAACACTTTCTTTTACATTTTGAAGCTTTGATTTATGTCACATTTATTAGTATCTCTCCATAGTAGTAGATCATGAGTGCCTGGAGAGTCAGTATAGTGTTGTGGAAAGAGCAGGAGACCTGAATTTGAATCCTGTCTTTTATAGTTAAGCTGTGTGAACATCAGTAGATCATGTAACCTTGGTTCCTCATCTATAAAATTATGATAATATCACTTCCATTACTTGCCTTATAATTTTGTTGTAGGGGAAGTGAGTTATATACTTGAAATTGCTGTATTTATTCTTATTGATGTCAGGTATAATATTGTATCACTTTTCACCAACCTTACTGCCTAACTGGGAGCCTGGCATATAGCAGGTCTACAATAATCATTTGTCAAATTGAACTGAAATAGCATGTACCACTTGTCTGGTCCCTCCCCATGTACCAGAGAAGACAGGAGAGGGACTTATGGTGAAGAGATGAAGCATGTAGAATGGGGCAATCCTACCCTCTCCCTGCATTCTAGGGAACGTTTTAGCCTCAGAGATTGCAGCAGTGGGGAAAATGCAACCTAATGGAAGAGTTCCTGACCAGAGAGCAAAAGAGGAGGAATTCATGGGGTACATTGGGATCCTGGACCAAGCAGAAGCCAAAGCTGAAAGACAGTAGGAAGCAGATTCACATAGGGAGAAAAAAAACACGGACCTAACTTTCATTAGGACTAGACCCACACAGGAGTCATATTCTGATGAAATGTTCCTCCCCTCCAGCTGGGGCATGAATTGAAGACAATATTTTGTGGGGTATCTTCTAATATTATGCCTGGTCTGTATTAACCCAGAGCTGTGGTTCTAGGTTATAAGTTATAGTAATTATACTGGCACTGCATTGGAAGACCACTTTGAGCTTTCCAAAGTATTTTTACAGTCATTATCCTCCAGGACGTTAGCATCCTAACTTTCTTCAACTTGTTATGTATTTGCTTTTGTTCAAATGCAAACTCCTTGACATCAGGGACTGTTTTTAAAACTTTGCTTCCTACTTTCTGTACCCAGAGCTTAATACAATACCTTGCACATAGTAGACTCTTCAAGTCTTGACTTGACTTGACTTGAATTGATTTTCATCTGTTTCTTGGTATATATGTCTTGCCTTACCAGCAGACTAATCTTAAGGCAGGAATTTTGTCATATCCTTTTCTTTGTATCTTTGTCAGTACCTAGAATATAGTAAATAGTAAATATTGATGGATTGATTCTGAAGCAGAAAATGGTAGTACACTGCCCTCTCTTTTTTATGTGTATTGATAATTTAGACGTCATTTATGTCAAAGACTATAGACAGAGCAGTCAGAGATGAGTCGCTGATTTGCTATTGCAAAGGAAGTGAGACAAAGGTCATCAATCTTTTTGATCTTCCCTAATTATCCTGGCTCTTGTGATTCACCTAAAGTAGTGGAGCATGATGGAGAGGTAGTGAGTGGGGAGCAAGGATGAGAAGAGTTTTCCCTACACCCTTCAGCAAAGTACCTTTCTTGTTTAAGGAAGTAGTACCTTAAGAAGACTTGCCCACCCCTAAACCATGAGGAGTATAATAAGAACTAAGAAATCCAAGGGCAGCTAGGTGGCACAGTAGTTAGAGCACCAGGCTTGGAATCAGAAAAACTCATCTTTATGAGTCAAATAAAGGTTCAGTCGAGACAATTAGTGGAAATAGTACAAAGGTCAGGAGCCCAAAGAGCCAGCTGGTGTAATCTTAGCTTGGACTTCTGCTACAGCATGCCTAAGGAGAATGGTGGAGACATTACACCAGTTATGGAATAGGATCGGCAGAGAACATTATCATAACAAATTAGCAGCTACAGCATTAGAAGCATGAATTGTCTCTCCACGCATGTGCCTGAACACACAGTTCCTGCATTTATACCATGCAGATACACTAGTTCCATTTCTTCCCTCTGTGTGTATGCCTAAGGCATGAGCCTATGCTGTCCGATCTTCCACGGGTAGCATGTGTACTTGTGGATGAGTGATCTCAAAACTATATAAGGGGAATGTTCTATTGTTATTTCATTACTATGCTATTTCCTTAAATGCTGTTTCTTTGAACTGTGTGTTCCCTGGCTGACTAATAGAAATAAACACACTAGCAGAAACTTGTGAGCTATGGCTTAAAGAGGATTCTGATTCACCAAGTACCCAGATCCTGGGGACTAGTCTTCTGGAAGCCACGGTTGTGAAGGGTGCTACATGTCTAGATTAGAAAAGAGACTGATATGCTTTCTAATACTGTGTAAAACATTGGGGCATAACCTATCCAGCCACTGGAGGGTAACTCAATCACAACTGCCCCATAGTCCATTGAAAACTCCGAGCTACCCCTGTAGAAAAGAAAAAGAAAAGGGTGTATAGGTCATAGAATCATGGTGTCTTAGCATTAGAGAGGAACTCAGGTCACTATAAAGAAAGCAGTTTTGATGACCCTCCTTGTCCTTGCAGACATGAATTAATCCCACTCTATGTGCCCTGACAGTTGTTAAAGAATATATTTCCTACCTCTGCTTTAATTGGATTGTCGGCTTCATTATAGAATCAGAGAAGTGAATTAAGGTGAGCTTTGAAAGAGGAATGAGATGTAGCTAGTTTGATGGCTGTGGGAGTAGGAGTGGGAGGCTGTTCTTAGGCATAAAGGATAGTATCAGAGAAGGTTGGGCTGTTCTATTTCCAAAAACCGTGTATGGGTTTCATTGTTTAACACTTATTGGGTGTCCACTAATCCTAAGGCTGTCCAGAAACAAAAACACCACATGTATAGATTATGTAAAAGAGAGGAAATGTATTCATTTCAGTGGCAAAATTAAAGGTCGAAGCCATCATGTGGTTGAAAATTTAAATATGCAGAAGTTAGAAAATTCAAAAGTTTAGCTACAAGCATGACTCAGTCCCCTTGGGCATATGGTAGTAGTATTTTCTGAATTGTGGCATATTCTGTTAAGTTTAAGCCCCTGTATGTGCAAAGTTGTTGTTTTGAGGTTCCAACGAGAACAAATAACTTTAAATTTCTGTGACTTTTTAAAAATTTTCTACCAGTCTCACCTATGACAACTCATGCTTTTGTGAGTTCATTTGTGAATTGAACTTTTATTGCTCATCACAAATTTTAAAATGAGGGAAATGCCCAGCCTGAGGGGCTTTCCATGTGATTTGCACATTTGAAATGTTAATGTGCTTATGGTAGCCTACAGTAGTGGAAACTGAGCCGGGCTTGAAGTTCTGAGAGACCCAAGTTTGAATTCAAGTATTAGTAGTGTGACTTTAGGTGAGGCAGTTAACCTCTTTGAGACTTACTTCCCTCAAATGTAAAATGGGAATAACTGTACTTTCAATACCTATCTTATGCTTATTGTCAGAAAAATACTTTACAAGCTTTAAATCATTCCTCAAATATGTCTTTTTTAAAATACTTCTTCATTTTTGAAATAAAACAAAGCCATATTTCAGATGCTTTAATGTAAGGACAGGTAAATTCTTTATCTTCCTCCTTAGACCTCAAATGACTTCCACATTTGCACTGAGCTGCTCTAATTTAAAAATGCCATTAAGAAACTACTAAACTGTGCATTTCCTTTGATACCACTACTAGGTCTATACTACAAAGAAATCAGAGGCAGAGGGAAAAGACACATATGTACATAAATATTTATAATAGCTCTTTTGAGAAACTAGGGGGTGCTTATCAGTTGGGTAATAGCTAAACAAACAAAGGAATATAAATGTGATGAAGAGGATGATTTCAGAGAAACCTTGGAAGAACATGTATAAAGTGATACTGAAGGAAGCAAACAGTACCAAGAGAACAATTTATATAATAATGACAGTATTATAAAGACAAAAACCTTTGAAAGATTTAAGATTACTGATTAACATAATGATCAATCACACTTCCAGAGGATTCTTGATGAAATATTCTAGCCACCTTCTGAAAGAGAGGTGATGGACTCAGGGTAGAGATCAAGACTTTTTTTTTAAATAACATGGCCAATGCTGGTATCTGGTTTGCTCAATCGTGCATATTTGTTTCAAGGGTTTGTTGTTGTTTTTTTTCCTTTTTCAATGGAAGATTGTAGGAGAGAGGGAGAGAAAGAGAGAGAGAAGAGATTTTATTTAATTCAATGAAAATAAATAAAATACAATTTTAAAAAACATGCCATTGAAGGAATACTGTATAATGCTGGAGCTCTTAACCTGGGATTCATGAACGCATTTTGAAAAGATTTTAATAACCGTATTTCAATATAATTAGTTTCCTTTGTAATGCTATATGTTTTGTTTTGTGCATTTAAAAACTTTATTCTGAAAAGGGATCCATAGGCTTCACTAAACAGCCAAAGGGGTCCACAATCCCCCTAAAAGATAAGAAGCCCTGGAGGAGGAGTAGAAGGAACAATAATAAATGGCCTCTGGAATGTTGGCCAACGTCTTCGTCTTCGCTTCTTTGGGCTTCATCTTCCTCAATAATACAAAGTAGGAGTTTGATTAACATTCCATGATTCTGGGAATGGTGGTAAGAGAAAGGGAAGATCCTCAGAAGCCTAGCATGTTCTGATGGTGAAAACGTCTTTGCATATTTAGGAAATATGCTTACTTGAATTGAAATTTTTAAATTTCGCAGCCAGGTGGGTTTTTTTAGTTATTAGGAGCCAGACTTTTAACCAAACTAGAATTTTTTAAGTGGAAAAATTATGCTTTACTCTGCATTGAGAGTTTATCCCTCTGTAGGTGAATAGCATTTTTCATCATGGGTTCTTTGGAATTGTCTTGGATCATTGTCTTGATCAGAGTAGCTAGGTCTTTCACAGCTAATCATCCTTACAATATTGCTGTTACTATGTATAATGTTCTCCTGGTTCTGCTCACTTCACTTTGCATCCATTCATATAAGTCTTCTCAGATTTTTGTGAAACCATCATGCTCATCTTTTTTTTTTTATAGTACAGTAGTATTCCATCATAATCATATACCACAACTTGTTCAGCCATTTTCTAATCGATGGGCATCCCTTCAGTTTCTAATTCTTTGCCACCATAAAAAGCTGCTATAAATATTTTTGTACAAATAGGTTTTTTTCCTCCTTTCTTTGATGTCTTTGGGATACAGACTTAGTAGTGGTATTGTTGAGTCAGATGCATAGTTTGGTGGCCCTTTGGGTATAGTTCCAAATTGTTCTCCAGAGTCATAGAACCAGTTACAACTCCACCAACAGTGAATTAGTATACCTATTTTTCCACATCACCTCCAGCCTTTATTATTTTCCTTCTCTGTCATCATAGCCAATCTGATGGGTGTGAGGTTTCTCAGAGTTGTTTTAATTTGCATTTCTTTAATCAGTAGTGATTTAGAGCATTTTGTCATGTGACTATTGATAGCTTTGATTTCTTCTTCTGAAAACTGCCTAGAACTAGAATTCTTCCTGAAAGATCAAGTTTGTGGACAACCCAATTTTGAGTTGGCAAGGAGTTAGGAATAAAAATTCCCATCACTGAAGTCATTTGAATAGTGTTTTCTAGGTGCTCCCCCCCAAAGGCTTTTCTCAAATTAGAAAAATGACATTTCATAGTTAGTTAAGAATGTTTTCACCCCCCTCAAAAAATCTGGAAAGTAATTTTCCAAAGTGCTAAGGTATATTCACAACCTTTTAAGTTTATAATATAAGAGAAAATGGATACTACACGGTTCTATTTAAAATACTCTTTTATAGTATGGGTATTATTCTGGTAGTATAAGAGTTTCCCAAAATAATTTGACTACAGAACATTTTAGAATATAATGTTGGAATTAGGTTTTTAAAAATTAAATTAAATTTAAAAAAATGAACAAAAATGTACTTTCTTTCCCAATCCCACCAACACTTGTCTGAAAAAGGAAGAAAAATAAAACTCTTATAACAGGTATCAGTTGGTCAGGGTCAGAGGTGAGAGGATGGGCATACAGAATACCTTTGGACAAAGTAGGGCTGTGGAAAAGGAATACTTTGGATCAAAAGAAAGTAAAATAACCTATTTTCATATAGAAACATTGCCTCATATTATCTTTTTTGACCCCAAACACATATTCCTTGAGTTAAAAGATTGTCTTATTTCTTTGTATCCACATGACCTAGTATATGAGCTTGGTTAATAGATACTTAGTTAATATTAGTTTGAACTGGAAACCAGGATAACACTGGACTGCTGCTGTAGGTCACATGATAGATATAGTCCTTTGGCAGCCCAGGCCTTTTAAGTGTTGTACAAATAACAAGTCAGTTCAAACCATGAAAAGAATCATGTTTGGTCTCTAGGATTAAGAGAAGGGTTCTAACCACGTATATTCCTTTTGTTCCCATGACTCTTAGGCTCTGCTTCTAGTCTTAGGGTGTGTGGTCTCTAACTGTAGCCTGCTTGTCTGCTACTTCCCTTGAATTTGGCTCCTGGCCACATCATTGACTTTTACTAAAATGGTTGCCTTGCCTTATGACTGTTATCCCAGTGTCTCAACTTAGATTGAGTTTTCCGTCAATACTTGCTACTTTGCTAACCATTGCCTAGTGCCTACTGCTCTCACTGATACAACCAGAGAAGCAAAGATTCCTGCCCTATGTCTTCTGCTGTTTCCAAGACAAAGGAAAAGAACCTTCTTATACTCCTTTCCCAAATAATTATTGTAACAACATTGTTTTTATGCAACTCATAATTATATAACGTTAAAATCTAGGGTTCCATGGAATTTTCTTGTTCAAATTCTAAGTATGGTAAATAATAGTAATAACTGAAAGTAATTGCTAACATATGGTGCTTTAAAGTTTACAGAGCATTTTACATACATTGTTCTATTTGATCTTCTCAACAACTGTGTGGGAATAGGTTTTATTTTCCCCATTTTACAGATAAACTGAGGCTCAAGGAAGTTAAGTGTCTTGGTAAAGGTTACATAGTTTGCAAGTGTCATCACATGTAAGATTCAAACCCAGGTCCTCCTGACTTGTAAGACCAGTATTTTTGCCACCATGGCACTGGGTAGGCAAGTAAAAAGCAAAAGGAGGGCAGGCATAGATACACTGTTACCCAGAAAATTTTTATGAGAAAATATTTTAAGATGCTGAAAATGGGATCTATTATCAAGAGAAGTCAAATTTGGGTTTCTAAATGGTCTTTGTTGTATGATGTTTGAGGGACGTTTGAATCTGACAGTACAAATGAAAAATAATTATTATTTTAAAATGAAAAGGTGACAGATATACTGGTGCTCAGGTACCATATCTTCCATGAAACCTTTCCAAATTCTAGGTAGAAGGGATATCTATCTCTCCTTCCTCAGGTTGCTCATAGCATCATGTCCCAATTCCTACCATAGGGCACCTATCTGAAGGAGGAGAAATATGTTCAGCTGGTAGACTTAGACAGATAGCCAGAAGCTGAATCAGAAACAGCATCCTCATTGCTCAGTTGCCCTTCATCTGCTTGACATGGTATGTAGCCTCTGTACAGCACAAACAAACAATTTAGATAAGAACAACATAGTAACAAATTATACAAAAGACACCAAACCCACAGACCTCCAGCGTTGCAGTGGTGTTGCTTGAACTGTTCTTCTGAGCCCTCTTGGCCTCTGGGCTTTTACTTTCTCTGTTCATCACCACAGATAGGCCCATTTCAGCAATAAACCTGAATGCAGAGATGTATGAGATGTTGTAGTGGATGAATCAATCTATAAGAGTTGGCAGCTGATTAAATAGGAGAATCAAAGGAGAGTGAAGAGTTGAGGAATATGACCATTTTAAACTGGGATGACTAGAAGAATGGACATCAATAGGGAAAATAGGAAAAGGGCTGGATTTAGTGAGAGAGTAACTGAAATGAGTAACAGTAGCCCAAGTTTATCTTACGCCGGAAGATTACAAAGTGCTTCACATGCTTTGTCTTTTGATCTTTGCAAAAACACCGTAGAATAGATGTAGTTCTAATGAGTTCCATTTTATACGTGTTGAGTTTGAGATGCTCATGGGAAAGCCAGGTCAAGATATATAGCAGACATTTGGGAGATGAGAGACTACAGCTCAGGAGAGAGATGAGATCTGGTGAAGTAGATTTGGTGGTCATCTGAATAGAAATGATCATTGAACCCCACGGAAGCTGATAATACTGCCAAGAGAGGAAGATCGGAGAGTCGTTAATTAGAAGTAGAAGGGACCTTAGAAGTCTAAATCTCTCATTTTACAGAGGAGGAGACTGAGAAACACAAGAGATTAAGACTTGCTCAGCATCACATGGTTAGTAAGGCAGAATTTGAATTCAGGTCTTCCCGACTCTAAACTTAGAGCTCTTTCTACTGTGCCACCTAGCTACCACTGCACTCTACCATCTGAATAAGAGAACCCGGGCATAGATCCACACCTAGGAGCTGAGACACAGCTAATGAATTCAGCAAAAGGGACTGAGAATAAACCAGCAGAATGCTATGAAGAGAGTCAGTAGGGAGCAGTGTTATGAAAACCCAAGGAGGAGAGCATATCCAGGAGAAGAAGTTGGTCAATTGTATTAAAAATGTACAGAGGTCAAGAAGAAAGAAGATTGAAAAAAAAAAAAGGCCATTGGGTTTAGCAATAAAATCTTACTTTATTATTTTGTTGTAATTATTTGTTTCCATTTCGTCTCCCCTATTTCACTTTTCTTTCTCTCTTCTTTTTTTTTTTTTTTGGTAGCACTCTTCATTGGTTTTTATGTGAAATTATCTGCTGCATATGTTTTTTTTCCCCTTTTCTTTTCAATCATCCTTTGTATGTATTGCTGAGTGTACCCTCATTACAAACAAATACGCACATCACTGGGGCCATTACTGTCTTGCAGATGTGGGAATTTTTCCATGTTTCAGAGACAACTAAAACATTTACGATGCTTTAGCACTCCAGCTTTGTTTGACACTATTGTCTTAGCTCTTAGACTGAGGTTGGAGTGAACAATGTAGAGGCTTTGGAACTGTGAAAGCGACAGGCAGGCAAGAAGAGCGGGGATGATTTATAGATAATACACTCAGTTATGTTATCTCCTAAATGCATGTGCTGTTATGCCACTTCTAATGGTATCTAATGACCTTGTGCTCCGTACATGCTCGGTCTTTGCTTCAGAATTCATTTGCTGCTTTATACATAGCTAGATTTATGGAAATGGTATGGCCAGTGAATGTATCACAAACAGTGGGGATGCCTGGGATGTTTTAATTTATTTTTTTAATTTTAGTTTGTTTGAAACATAAAGGCACTTGGTTTGATATACAAAAGCTTCTAGGACAAGAAACTACAGTTTGATGCTTATTTGCAGAAATGTTAATAATTCCTTTTTTAATGGAGTCATCACATTGGAAGTACCTTAGAAATCATGTAAGTCAATCCTCTTGCTTTTGTAATAGGTGAGGGTCCAGAAAAGTAGAAGAATCAGCTTATTAGTGGGCAGGCTGAAACTAGAACTCAAGTCTCCTGACTATCTCTTTAGTGCTTTTTTTCATTGTAACTTCGTATCTGTTTCTTCCCTTTTCAATTTACAAATCAGCAGGCATTTATTAAGCGCCTATAGTATGTCCAGACACTGCTTTAATCACCAGATCCAAAGGCAAAGAATCAGTCTCTGCCTTTAAGGATATTCTGTTGGCAGAGACATCATGTTCACATATAAGTATGTGTGTATGTGTTATGCATATCTATGTACATTTACAATTATATATACATATCTGTATATAGACATATATATGTTTACTCAAACACACACACACATACACACACACACACACATACATATAAACAGAGTACCTGGAACAGAGTAAGTGCTTGTTGACTTAACTTACAAGTTCATTTTGGTGGAATGTAGGGGGAGGCACTAGCAGCCAGGGGGATGAGGAAAGGCTTTATATAAAGATGGTACTTAAACTAAACTTGGAATAAAATGGGATTCTGAGAGTCAGAGGTGAAGAAGGAGGACATTGCAGGCGTGGGGGTCAGATGGTCAATGCAAAGGCACAGAGATGATCAATAAAGTATCAAATACATGAGGAAGAAGAGCATGAAGAACAGTTCAGTTTCCCTTTACTTTGTCCAGTAGCAACTTTATGCAATGTATCACTCTAGAATAGCTTCTCCTGGGGACTGTTTGTGGGCTCATGCAGATTAATAACATACTGCCTTGGGGTGGCTAGGTGGCACTGAATAGAGCACTGGCCTGGAGTCAGAAGGACCTTAGTTCAAATCCTGCCTGAGACACTTAACACAAAACTAGCCGTGTGACCTTAGGCAAGTCACTTAACCCCAGTTGCTCTACCTTCCCCCCCAGAAAGCAAACAAAACAAAAAAACATACTACCTTCCAGCAGGTCACCCAGTTTCCTTTGGGAGGGACCTTTGTCTGGCCTCATACTTAACTATGAGAAAATACTGGCAGTTCTTCATTGATCCAGGTTTACATTACACATCTTCTCTCTAAGAGTTTATTCATAGGCTCATAGAACAATTTTTCTCTGAGTGTGTTTGTTGGGACAGAGGATAAATTCCTGTGGCCATTTGCTCCCTGCCCCCAAGGCTCCTGTTCATCCTCTATTCCTACGAATTTGGCCAAATCCCGGATGTGTATTCTTTTATGTTGACTTGTATTCATGATTTGGAGTTGCTTCGCCCTTTCCACCTCCGTTACAAAAAACCCTTTTTTAGGAAAAACTTGATATGTGGAAATTTGAATTTACAGAACAGATTGTTAGCAATAGAGAAGAATTTCAAGATCCCTTTAAAGAGTAATCTCCTCTAATGCATGTAAGAAACATAGACCAGATGACAAAAACTGGATTTAAAACTTTCCAGAGATGTTGCCTTAATATAAAGGGAGGCACTTAGGGTTATATAATAGGTCTCCAAAGTGTAATACTCAGCAGTCCAAATAGGCACAGAGTAGAACCCTAATGAAAACCCAGGTGCCTTTGCCAGCAATAATAGTGTTTATGGTTAAAAAGTGACACCCATTTTACCCTTTGCTCTCCTCCCACAGTCATTTGGTGACTGGTCTCTGGTTACTTATCCTTTCAGAAAATTTCCTCATCACATCCATTTCAATATTCCCTCAGGCCTTCCCCTTTGGAGAGTGAGGATGCCAATGGATTTTCAGGAAACAAAGAACAATAGCATTACATGTTTTCTAACAAGAATGGGAGAGGAAATAAAAGTTTCTTTGCCATCTAAATGAAGTGTGGTGAGAAACAACCAACTAGAAGCCAAGTGCACATGGGCAGAGTTGGTTATGGACCCCTCCCTCAGCTTGGTGCACGTGTAATAATGGCAGAGTGTTTGACTTCAGTCTGTACCCTTTGCCTACTAGACCTCAGTTACTGACAGCTGACCAGGGTGACTCAGAAAGAGAGTGAGTGAGTGAATGAGTGAGTGTGTGTGTGTGTGTGTGTGTGTGTGTGTGTGTGTGTGATAATTTCCTAGGACATCTTAGTCCTCAAGGTCACAAACAAATCCATAACAACAGAGTGTCCCTTTTTCTGTGTCTCTATCTCTGTCTGCTCTATTTCTTTATCTCTGTCTGTCTATTTCTCTGTCTCAACTTTTTTGTCGTGAGAACTCTGTGGGTGTGGGTAAGAAGTCTACAATGCATTGGGGCGGGTGGGGGTGGTAGAATTCAGCTTCTGTGGTACAAGGGGAGATATCTCAGCAGACTCTAACTATGCTATGTTATATCCCTCTGATCCAAAGACACTTGAAATCTCAATTGCTCTACATTTTTCTCTCTTTGTGTGGCATTTCTAATTCCTATGGACAATGGACGGCGGAACATCACTGTGTCAGGTGGTTCTTTTCCTCCCGTACCTTTCAGCAGCTTTTGATACTTGACCCTTTTCTGCTGGACCCCCTTTCTTTTCTCGGCTTCCTTGACACTGCTGTCCTTTTGGTTTTCCTCCTACTCATCTGACTGTTCTTTCTTAATCTCCTTTGTTAATTCATCATTCACTCCCTGGACTCTTTCTTATTCATGCTGTAGTCATACATGTTCATACAGAGGCAGCTATGTCTCACAGTAGATAGAATGCTTGACATTGAGGCAGGAAGATAGTTAAAAAACTCATCCTTAGACATTTACTAACTAACTGTATGACCCTGGGCAAATCAGGGTCTTAAACTTCTGCCTGCCTCAGTTTCCTCAGTTGTAAAATGGTGTTGTTATCACCTACCTCCCAGTGTTGTTGTGAAGATCAAATGAGATAATATTTATAAAGTGCTTATAACACAGTACCTTGAACATAGTAAACACTTAATAAGTCTTTCCTCCCTCTGTCTCTTCCTTCCAAAACCTCTGTCCTTTATCCTTTGTTCTTTTCTTTCTACATTCTTTCTTGGGGATCACATCTATTCTCCTGGGTTCAATTATAGCCTTTAAATAAATCACTGTCACCTCTATGTAACCAACTCTAGGACTCTTCTGAACACTAATCCCCCCATGTAGTTGTTTGCTGGTTATTTTGAGTGGGATATGAATATCACCTCCAATGCAACATGTCTGAAACTAAACTCATCATATGGTTTCAGGCATAGCTTGAAGGCCTTTGGCCTCTTTTCCTCTTTACTGCCTTTCCCCCACCTTCCCTTTTGCTTGCTGATGCCTAGAAGTCCTTTTTATAAGTTTTTATTATGTCTTTTTTACCACAGAAGTAAATGATGAATCAATGCCTGGGAGAAGTAAAACAATGACTGAAACTCATTAGAACCATAGCCTATCTATGACTTAGAGTAAGAAACAGATGCCAGATATTTGCCTGCTTTGATGAGGGGAGTGGTTTGTAGAAAAGCTCTGGCATTTTGTGAATCTCTGGGAACTATTTGGCACTCAGTTTCTCATACGGTTTCATTCTTAGATTATGGGGCATTTGATAGTTTTGTGGCTAGACTGACTCAGGGTCAATTCAGTAGGCTGTGATAAGGAACTGAGCCTAGAAAACTGTAAGGCTTCACCTCTTACCTCCCTGTTTATCCATGGAGAGTAATAGAATACCTCTAATATGTTCCCTCCTCACATCTACCTTAGAATTCTTATCTTCATTCAAAGTTCAGGGTACTGCCTCCTGTAGGAAGCTTAGCTTGATCCAACAAGTTATTTTTTTCCCCCTCCCTTGTCATTTGACCTTATATTTACACATCTGTGCATATGCTAGATGGTCTTGTGACTTCTACATCATCCTTCAAGTCCCAGCTAAAATCCCACCTTCAACAGGGAAACCTTTCCTGATCCCCTTTAATTCTGGTGACTTCCTTCTGTTTATTGTTTCCAATTTATCCTATATGTCCCTTGTGGACATATAAGTTACTTGTACATTGTCCCCTCCCCTATTTCTCTTACCCTTAGACTCTGAGCTCATAGAGAGAAGGACTGTGTATTGTCTTTAAATTCTTTGGGCACATAGTAAATGTTTAATAAATGCTTACTGACTGACATGCCAGGTCATCCTTTAAGAAATAAGATTTTAGGGATCAGGGGTTGTTTTTCTATTTTTATCTTTATATCTCTATATACTACAATGTCTTGCACAGAGTAGGTGCTGTGTAAGTATTTGTTGTAATGAATTGAAAGCTCTAAATGAGAACTGTGTTCCCATCTGACTATAGAAGCCTATTGAAGTTAGACTCAGACATTTCTACTTATAAAATGTTTCTCCTGAGTTAATGAAAAAAAATTCAGGTTTCAATAGTGGGCCTGTGTGATGATGGAGATCAATCTATTGCCAAATGTGACACATGTGACATCAGTGCTTGTGACAGCTACTTGTTATTTAATTCTTACACTACTAAAATAGTTTCTGAACCTCTCTGTGGTCTCTGTCTCTCTATGTTTCTCCAACTGTCTCTTTCTCTGTTTATCTCTCTGAATTTCTATCTCTGTCTTGTCTGTCGATCTATCTCTCTTTTTCAAGAGAATTCTCCTAAAGAAAAAGCCATCTGATAATTAACTTTAAGGTGCAAATATATTTTGTACTACTGACATTAACATGAGTTCTAATCGTAATACAACCTTGAATTTATCAGGGACTTTTATGACGATGGAAATACGTTTTTCTGGGCTTCCATTGTAATTTCTGGAACAGACATACCTTGTTTTCTTTTCTTTGCTCTTATTTCACCTGGCCTAGATAATAGTCACTCCAAATTGTCCTCTTTAGCAGGGGGTGAATAAAGAGAGAATGTTCAAAGATGTTACCAGTATGGTCTGAGCCACTTAATTAGGCATTGAAGTATCTTACATCAATATTCATGCCTGGTTGGGACTGACTGGGGGTGAATGATGATGTTTCATCTGCTTTATTCAGTTAGAAGACACTATATAATGGAGTGAAAGGAATGCTGAGCTTAAAATCAGAAGGCATAGGTTCAAATCCAGACACTGAATATTACGAGTTTTATAACATTGATCAAGTCATCTAAACTCTGATTCTTTGTTTATTCGTAGATGAAATGGGAACAATAAAATTACAATTCCTGTCCCATAGGTTTGTTGTAAAGAAAGTGCTTTGTAAGCTTTAAGCCACTTCACAAATATAGGTTATTTTCAGTATATGTAGTCTGCAGTCTATTAAAAAAAGATCATAAATTTAAGAGGTGGAAGAAAATGTAGCTGTTATTTAATGCAATCTTACCATTATATAGATGGAAAAAATGGAGACCCTGAGAATAGAAATCATTTGCTTGAGCTACATAGATAATAAATAGTGAAGTTGAAATTCAGATCCAGGACCCAGGATAGGTGGTATGAGAACTAAATGGAATAATACATGTAAAGGCTTTGCAAACCTTGAAGTGTCATATAAATGCTACCACCACCACCATCATCATCATTGTACTAAATA
The DNA here is from genome assembly GCA_028646515.1 of Pseudochirops corinnae. Lineage (NCBI taxonomy): Eukaryota > Metazoa > Chordata > Mammalia > Diprotodontia > Pseudocheiridae > Pseudochirops > Pseudochirops corinnae. The sequence goes on along the minus strand of CM053587.1, from coordinate 214,244,444 downwards.
ATCAGATTACTGAGTTGATACCTCAGAAGGCACAGAGTTGATGCTATCTGATGAGATTCTTGTCTGACTTTTCATGTGCCCTCAACAAGCCCCCAGTGGCAGGGGGCTTAGCCTCAGGATGAAGATGGGGTGGAAAGCAGAAAGGTAGGCTCTGAAATAGAGTGAACTCCAAAGACAAATCCTACTTCAACTATTTCACTTATTGCTAGGCCTGGTTAAGTGATTTTTAGGGCCCTTCTGTTCTGCCCACAGGTCATCAGAATTTATAAAGGCCCCTGTTAGTTGAAAAACAAAATTTTCATAGTTGTATGTTGAAAGCATAACTTCTCCTGTCACCCATTTCTGCAGGTGTAAGAGAACACAGCTGGTGAGTTGCACTGGGACAGATCATCAGGAAAGGACCTAAAAGGATGTGGGATGGTACCTTTTTTTTTTTCACTTAGTGTAGGAAGATTTTCTAAATTCTTAATTGAACAGTTGACCTTATGGTCAAAACTACAGCTAAATGTCATCTAAATGACTTTCTGAGCCTCTGAATTTGCATGTGAAGCAAGAGCAGCCCTAGGCAAAACCATGAAGTAGACTGTTCTTCAACTCTAAGTCTCTCCTTTATTCCTCCCCCAACCCTCCTAAGGCCTTCAAGCTCCTTCCATCTTCTTCCCTCCTCAAAACTTAATCTCAGGTAAGGACTTTATAAACTCCTGCATCTTAGGTGCACTGAGAGACCTTACTATATTACCTCTGGTAGGGCTTTTTTTTTTTTTTTTTGCTTTATAGGGAGCTAGAAGCAAGAGCTCATCTTTAGGAGGTCTCTGTCTGTGTTTTTGCTTTGCCAGAAGCAGAGCTTGCTAATAATTTCTTGATTTGCCTTAATGTTAATTTTATCTTCCATTCCTCCCATTAGAATATAAACTCTTTGGTAGTAGGGATTATTTTATTCTTTGTTTTTGTATCTCTAACACTTAGCACAATTCAGGGAACATTGTAGAAGCTTAATAAATGTTTGTTTATTGGTTGATTGATTGAGCAATTGGTTTAAAAAAAAACCAGAGGAACCAACAGAGGGATGTACTGTTATGGATCTGATTTTCACCAGTAACAGAGAGGAACTGACTTTTGGAGTGGGATTTATGATAGAGAAGGAAGAGGAAATTTGGGAATAGTCCATCATGTGTGCTGGATTTGGGGAGAACAGATTTCATTCAGAGAGGATAGACAGGATCTCATAAATGAAAATTCTATAAGGTGTTAGTCCAAGAAGGATGGGAAATTGTCACGAATGAAAATCTGAAGTTACTAGGAGAATTTTTTAATAAGGGAAAAAAGTCTAAAGAGACTGCTATAAATGAACAGAGAATTCACAAACCTACTTAAATTTTCAAATGTATAAAAGATGGAAGCAAAGGATGCTAATGAAGGATGAATATTAAAGCATGACATAGTGTTGTAAAAAGAGTATCAGGAGTGCTAATGGTGAGAAAGAGCTAAGGCTGGTGAGAACTAAAGCTATAGCCAACAGGTGCTTTTGAGCTATGTTGGGGAAAGAGAATGATCAAAGGATGGAAGAACCACTTTTTAGGGCGAATAGGACAATGATAACCAACAATGGAAAAGAAATAAAGCTACTGAACTTTTTTTTTCCTCTGCCAAAAGAATGATCTTTGGACTGGAAAGGACAAAGTCAAACTGGCTAACGGGGACTTGATCCACTGCCAAGATCACTAAGGAGATAATAAGAGAAAGTTTAGTTGACCTTGATTAGTTTAAGTCTCTTGACTCATGAAATCACATAGTTTGACACAGAAAGAACTGGCAATTGTGATTTCTGAGCTACTACTAGCCAACTTTGAAAGACTGAGAACTGGAGGGATAAAAGAGGATTAGAAAAGGGCAATTATCTCAGTATTTTTAAAAAAAGGAAGGGAAAAGAATGAATCCTGCATCTTAAAGGTCAGTGAGCTTTATTTCTATTCCTGGCAAAATTATAGAACTTGTTATTAAAGGGATGGCTAGTGAACTTCTAGAAAAGGAAGCAGTGGTCACAAAGACACAGCATAACTTTGTTTTGAAGAGTTCATGGCAGACTAACTTCATTTCCTTTTATGATAGGCTTACTAGAATGGTAAATCAGAGGAATGTTTTAGATACAGCTATGGCAAAGGCTATTCTTATGGACAGGTTGAGGAGGTACGAACTAGGTGAGAGTACAATTAGATTTAGAACTGGTTAGATGACCATGCCCAAAGAACTGGTTTGATATTCATAGGGAAAAAAGTTTTTATTGAAGTGTCCCAGAGATGTATTCCTGGACCTGTGCTGTTTACCATTTTTGTCACTGACTTCCATAAGAATATAGACATTATGCCCATCAGATAAGTAGCTAGTACAAAGTTGCAGGGCTTGCCTGATAACACTGGATGATGAAGTCATTATTTTGATAGGCTAGAACATTGGATCAGTTCTGTAGAGATTCAATAGGGATAGATGAAAATTCCTATACTTGGAAATCAACTTATCACATGGAGGGTATAGCTAGATAGTAGTTTATCTGGAAAAGATCTGGGGGGTTTTAATGGACTGAAAACTCAGTTACAAATAAGCAGTATCATATGACACCCAGGAAAGCTAATGCAGCCTTAGAATGCATTATGAGAGGCATCATGTCCAATCAGAGAGGTGATAGGTTCATTATATTCTCCCTGGTCATACTATACCTGGAGTGTGGTTTTCAATTCTGGGCACCACATTTTAGGAAGGACCCAGAAAGCAATAAGGTTGGTGAAGAGCCTTGAGATAAAGCCATAAAAATATGGTGTGAAACACTCATAGCCTTTATCCTAAAGAAGAGGAGATTGGGGTGTCCAGGTGGTGCAGTGAATAGAGCATCAGCCCTGGAGTCAGCAAGACCCGAGTTCAAATGTGGCCTCAGACATCCATATGATGGACACTTAACACTTACTAGCCATGTGGCAAGTCACTTAACCCCAATTCCCCTGCCTTTCCACCTCCAAAAAGCAGACAAAAGAAGAAGAGATGTCAGGGTGTTGTGTGATAACAACTTATAAGTGTTTGAATACTTGTGGTGGAGGAGATGGATTAATTTCATTCTGTTTAGTCCCAGTGGCCAGAACTAGGAATACTGGATGGAAACTGTAAAGAGGCAAATTAGGCTCGATATAAAGGGAAAAAAAATTCCCTAAAAAATATAAATAAATATCCCAAAATAGAATGAGTTGCTTCAGGAAGTTGTGGGTTCCTCTTCAACGGAGGTCTTCCAATACAGGTTGTGTGACCACCTGATGGTTGCATCAGTTCTGGTCTGAGCATAGGCTGGAGCCTTTTAACTTTGGAATTCCGAGAACTTTTATATCAAATCAATGAATCTCTAATTGTATAGTTTCAGGTGTGGTCATGAAGCTAGAACTAGAAGGAACCCTTAGAGGCTATTTAGTTTAATCCCCTTGTTTTTTCAGGTGAGGAAACTGAGGGCCATGGAAGTTATTTGCCCCAGGTAAAGGTCATAAACCTAAGAGGCAGGATTTGATCCCAGGTCCTCAGTCTGTTTATATTATACCAAGCTGCTTCCTTTTGAAAAGGTTATATGATGGACCGAGGTGACTTCCCAAGCACCACAAGCCTATGTCAGTGGCCACTTGCTTTACCTAAACTTAATGTCTGACCAGGGTCTGGTCTTGGATTTCAAGATTCTCCCTAGTTGCATGTTCCTCATGTACATTGAGGAATATAGCAGTTTTACACCACCTTTATAGCAGTCTGCCCAGCTGCTTTTCTTTCCCATTGATGGAGAGATTGTCTTCGCAAATTTTCCTTGCATAACCATCCCGTTCATGTTACTTGTGCCACTGTATGCCAGTGTGTGAGCCTGTCACTTTATCTATAGCCTTCCCCCTCCCCCAGAATGGTTATTCAGTTCTAGATTGGGGATTGTAGTAATCCTTCATTGAAATAAAATACCCACCCACTGTGTGTATGCCTATCGAGATGTCCCCCTTTGAACTCCAGAATAACTTTCTACTTCTGCTTCTCTGTGGGCCAGCCAGGTAGGTCAGAGCTTGCAAGAGATTATGTTGCAAAGGCACATCATTTCCCCTGGACAGCCACTGGCTCTCCTAATTGCAGAGTCTTAACTGCAATGGAAACACACCCAGCAGGGCTGTGGAGTGTGCGTGAACATGTAGGTTGAACACCTTGGAGACATCCGGCTCTGATGAAGTTCGGGTTCAGCTTTCCTCCATCCTACTGAATGAAGTTCCCTGACAAAGCCCGAAGGAATTTTCTTTCCACCAGAGGTAACCTCTAATTTGCTCACCCCTCCTCAGTCCTTTGGCTGACTGCCACTGAGCTTGGTGCACACTCCGGGCCCCAAAAAGGTGGGGCTCATCTCCCAGCTTGCCCATTGCACTGGATGCAAATAAGGCAGGGGACAGACTTCCTGGCAAACAAGGGACAACCATTCCTTCCCCGAACAGCTGCCCTGGATGTTTGCATGTTGGCCACCCAGAAAGCCAATCAGGGAACAGAAAGGTGGTCACTGTTGCAGTAAGTAAATGAAAAGGATTGCTTAAGATTCATTTGGGGGCAGCTGGCCCAGCTTGTCTGAACAGCTCCTTGGAAGCTTATTAATTTAAACACAGAGGAGTGCCTTGTGCTGTCGGGGAGAATAGAGGCAAGGAGAATAGTCCTTAATGAAGATTCCTTTTTTATATCTGTTTTGAGTTTGGTAAGGGCACCCCTTTGGAAGAAAAGAATTCGACAAGTGCTCATGTAGTATTTGATACAATCTCAGAAAGGTTTGCTTCGTGCACTAAAACAGGTTCTGACCTCATTTCCCAGAGGAGTTATAAATGAAAAAAAAAAAGGAGTACTAATTAGTGCCTCATTAAGTACTTACAGTGAAGTATGATAATTCTCCTGAAAAGATAATCTAGTCGATGAATAAAAAGCCAGACTCACCTTTAAAATAGCACTAGAATACAAAGTCATTTTAAATCAAAGACTTCTTTTTCACATTGGTGAAAAATTACAATGTTTTAATGGGTCCTCTACATAACAGCACAAAGGCATCTTTCAGAACATGCTGATGTTAGAAAAGTTATCTATTTTGAAAGCTGTCTCATAGTCTGAGTTTCACCTGAATGGTTCCAGACACAATTCCTCCCCACCCCCCTTCATATTTTTAGGCGACAGCACCAAGTACTTTAAAAACAAAATGCAGACGCTTTGTTGATGTACCTTATAGTAAACAAAATTGAAGCCTGAGAGCTTCCTCTCTTGAGAGGGGAATGTTCCCTCCCATAGTTATTGTCTGGCTCGATTCCAATGGGTTTACCAGACTGAAAAGAGAAAGTACCAGTGATGTGATTAAATTGAGAGAGCCATATTGGAACCACACTTAATTAAAACAGTGTGAAAACCTAATAAGAGACTTACAGAACCCAGGATATTAGCCTGAATCCTCAGATAACCAAATTATTAGGCACCCAAAAAATAGGCATTAAAAAAAAAATCCTAGTGTAATGGGAAGAATGCTATATTTGGAGTCAGATCCTGGCTTTGCTGCTTATCCCCCATGAGACTATTGCTTCATACCCTCCTCCTCAAAAAGATGACATTCTGGGACTTTGTCCCTGAGGTGAGGAGGGGAACTCCTTCCTTACCCCTGTGAAATAAAAGGGTTGGTACCTGCTTTGGCAGCACGGACATTAACAAAAGTAGGAGAGGGAATTGGATGTGATGACTTCCAAGGTTCCTTTTAATTTTACTGTTTTTCTTTGCTATAGTCCTTTTGTGAACTTTTTCCAAAGGCAGATTATCCCAGTTTGCAGGTTATCTGGCTATTTTCATCTTTGCTGTCAACCTGCGCCTGTTCTCCCTCCCATTTCCCCCATAGGGAGAAGCATTTCTTATTTGTGCTTCCCTTGGCTAATTGCAATGAAGAAAACACCTAAGCAAACCACAGTCTGAAAGGTAGAACTACTGATAGAAATCACATATGTGCAGAAGCAAAATAAAACATTTCTCTGAGATGCTCTTGGTTTAGGATTGTCCATTTTTACTCCCCCCATTGTATTTTTATTTTAATAATCATAAATTGACCATATTTTATTTTACACTAGAGTTTTATACTCTTTTGGCCCTTATTAAACCCTAATTCTGAGTTTTATGCCCATTTGGCTATCAGTAAACTCTAATTCTGATTTGGACTCTCTCAGATGGTAAAGTACCAAATGCTTTACGTGGAAGGTAATCTTAATCTGTTTTCACTTAAATGGCTTTAAGTGCTGCCATTGAGAATCTGGCTTGGGGAAGGAAAAGTTGGTCAGCAAAGGAATCCTTTCCTCTGACTCTCTCCAGTATGTCTGGTGAAAGATTTATCTGAGAAGACCAAAACCATTTGGCGCAGATATGGATGTCATTTGTAAATAAACTCTACGGATTGGCTCCAGCTTCATTGATAGAGTGGGTGGGGCTATTTCTTTACCTAGATCTTTTCAAAGGTGTGTTCTGCTCTGCCCCAGGTGGGGCCCTCCTTGTAGCTGTAGCCTGACTTTCTAGGCTGTCCAGAGTAGAATTCTGTGCTCCCGTGTGTATTTCCTCCTTTTTCTCTTTGTTCCTTTCCATTTTTGCTAGCTCTGATGCTCAGTTCTAGTAAATCAGGCCAACAGAGGGCAGATCCACACAGAGGCACCCAGTGAACATGGACCAGCCCAGAACTGAGGGTTTTATCTAGGAGAGGATGTCTGTCAACCTGGGGCTCTGACTCCTGCTCCCTAGTGGGATGAGGGGAAGTACTACTCTTTTGCATTCCCCTCAAAGCTAATGAAGTGCCAGAGCAAAACAAAATCTGAAGGATATAATTACTATAAAATAAAAGTCCCATGTGTGAAGAAGCCAAACAAAACTTTCAGTGAGATATTCATTGTTTGGAATTATCCGTGTTTCTCTGTTTCTCTCTCCTCTCTGTCCCTCTCTCACTCTTTCTCTTTTTCTGCCTTTCTCTCTCTCCATCTCCTTCCCCCTACCTTTTTTCTTTTCCTCCCAACCTCATCTCCAATCACAAATTGGTTGTATGTTGTTTTGTACTATAATTTTATGCACTCTTTGTTGTTCTTGTCATTCAATTATTCAGTTGTGTTCAACTGACTCTTTATGACTCCATAGGGAGTTTTCTTGGCAAATATGCTAGAGTGGTTTGTCATTTCCTTCTCCAGTGGATTGGGGCAAATAGAGGTTAAGTGACCTGCCCAGTAAGCAAGCATCTGAGGCTGGATTTGAACTCAGGTCTTCCTGACTCCATGAACAGTGCTCTATTCACTGAGTCATCTAATTCCACCTCTAAATACTCTTGTTGTTGTTCTTCAGTTATATCTGACTCTTTATGACCCCATTTGGGATTTTCTTGGCAAAGATGCTGAGGTGGTTCACCATTTCTTTCTCCAGTTCTTGGCTATTAGTAAATGCTAAGTGTGAAAAGTGTCATGCCCAAAAGTTGTTAAAGGACCAAGTCCTTTGAATCAGAGGTCACTGAGACTCTCACTCTACGAAGATAAGAATTAGAGTGAGAAAAGCTTAGAGTTTATTCCAGTGAGATGTGCAAATTCCAACATGTCCCCATCCCCCATAATTTTGTACATGAGAAAACTGAAATTTACTGAGGCTAAGTGATTCATCTAACATCACAAAGCTAATATCGTAATTAAAGGAGCTAAAACTGGAACTCAGGTCTCCTAAGTATCAGACCATAACTTTTTCCACATACCTCACTGCCTGGGATCAGTTTTTGGCATCATTGTCCCCAGTATAGCCAGGAATTAATGGACATAAATACTAGGTGGACTTTTTTTAGATGCCTCAATGTTTTGATCTCATTCTAGACTTTCCTCTTCTTGTGTTTTATCCATTCAAAATTAAAAATAGGTTTAAAAAAAAAAGAGCTCCCTCACATTTACCATATGGCTGATCTTGGGAATAATGGTATCTATATTCACATTCTAGGACATAAGAAATGCCTTTATTTACATTTATCATTCTGTGCAGGTTTAAAGGTTTTTCTGTGTCACATAAAAATAAAAAACACAGTAACGGCTTAAGAGAAGAAAATAGATCTCTTGCCTCTTACAATGATTCATCTGTGAAAAAATGAAAGGGTAGCCCAGAGTTTGCCCTTGGCCAAACTCCTTATGAGTAAGTCTTGTCATAAAATAAGGAGTTCCCCATCTTTCAGTGAAGAGAACTTTTAATTTCTCTAGGGCTTTGCAATCACAAAGGGATTGAAATAGGGTAGGGGGTGGGGAATTATGATAAAGATATGCTGACAGAAAATCCTTAAGTAGTGAGAGTTAGGGGATACCATTGGTAGCTCAGATAGATCTGAAAGAGGGATGGTAGAGACATGGCTTAGAAGTGGCAGCCAGTTTAGGACTGTGCCAGGTAAGGCTTTGAAATCTACTGGTGGGAAGGAAACACACATTTATCAAGCTCCAACTGTGTGCCAGGCATTGTGCTAAACACTTTGCAAGCAAGTGTTATTATTATTCCCATTTCACAGTGGAGGCTACTGAGGCCCAGAATCAACACAGTTTGTAAGATACATAAGAAATTGAGCATTTGGAGGTAAATATCATAATAAAATGTTAAATATGAGTCACACAATGTGTTCTGTAATTATTTAAATCGCTGATGCTCTCTACTGGCAGATTAATTGTCACTAAGATACTAAGAAATATTGTAAGGGTAGAGGAAATTGTGCAAGGGATCTACGCTTAATTTTCATCTGCCAGTAAAAATAGTGAATGTATACAAATGTAGCTGGAAACATACTGTATCTTGAAACAGTGATGTGATGGAGGAGGCAGCATATGGTGGAGGAACATTGGACTAGGAGGCGGGAAAGCTGAGTTCTGGACTTGGCTTAGATATTCACTTCTATGTGCCTCAGTTTACAGTTTCCTCATCTGAAAAATAAGTGGGTTATGTTATATGGAAGGAAGGAAACAAGCACTTACTATGTGCCAAGCAGTGGTGCTTTACAAATAGGATATCATTTGAACTTCACAATAGCTTGTGGAGGTGGGTTCAAATCATTATCCCCATTTTACAGGTGAGAAAACTGAGATAGACAGTTTAAATGACTTACTCATATGGCCAACAGGTATTGGGATTTGAACTCATGTCTTTCTGTCTCTAGGCTCAGAACTCTATCTACTGTACCACTTAGTTGCTCCCTTCTAGTTTTAATATTGAGAAGTTTTGTTAAACTAATTTGAAAAAATAAAAGAACCCCACTTATCTGTATAAGTGTATTTGTGTATGTATGTATGTGTGTGTACACATACACATGCACACACAAATGCATAGAGTTAAATATAACTTTTTTGTCCTGAGAACACCCAGAGACCTGCCTGTGACTTGAGATTTTAGAGTGTGTTTTTTGAGGGAAATTGTACATGATTGTTTTTAAAAGTAATTTCAGCATTTTTTTATGTAATGCTGACATTTGGAAGTGAAAATGCTGAGTTTTGTGACATTAAAATAAGAATATTTGAATTTTTATTCCTTTATTTGACAATTGGCCATCACAGCCTTAGTGTGTCAGGTCTTGTGTACTCGTCTCAAAACTGATCTAATTTTTTGCACAAGCACCATTTATTATCCCCAATTTATAAATGAGGAAATTGAGGCTGAGGCTGACAAGAGCACATATCCGAGTGAGTGTCTAAGGCAGGATTTTAACTCCGGTCTTTTTGACTCTATGTCCAGTTCTTTAACTGATATACCATTTTTTGGTTTGTTTTGTTCAATCAAGTCACATCTGACTCTTCGTGACCCCTTTTGGGGTTTTTTTTAGCAAAGATACTGGAGGGATTTGCCATTTCCTTCTCCAGCTCATTTGATAGATGAAGATGAGGTGAGCAGGGTTAAATGATTTGTCCAGGGTCACATAGCTAGTAAGTGTGTGAGGTCAGATTAGAACCCAGGACCTCCTGATTCCAGGGCTGTTGCTGTAGAGACTGCACCACCTAGCTGCCCCTGATATACCACATAGAATATTAAACATGGATAGATGCATACATACGCATACATATATATGTATGAAGAGATATTTTATGACCAGCAATAACTTCTCCAATTTTAAAATTGTCTTAATACACATTATTATGAAGATGTTTGATTTATTGATCATTATTTTTTCCTTTTTTGAACCATGGTTACAAAACTATTGCCACTTTTTCTTTCTCTTTTCTATAGTTTGTTACATTTTACTTACAGAGGCAGTGAGATGCTTTGAAATATAACTTCAGACACTGAGTGGGCAGGTCACTTAAGCGCTGCTTGCCTCAGTTTCCTTATCTGTAAAAAGAGGATTAATAATAGCACCTATTTTCCAAAACTGTTATGAAGACAAAATTAGATATCTGTAAAGTGCTTTTCCAACTTTAAAGTGGCATATCAGTGTAAGCTATTTGATATGTGGACCACATATAGAAAATGTTTACAATTGATTCATTAAGTTTTATGCCATATTAATTAGACAAACAGCTGAGTGACATTTATAAAGTTGCATTATTATGACCAACAGTCACTGGTAACTGATGAATATCAACCTCTGTTCTGTTTGTCTAGCAGCAAAAACAATATATGGCAAAGTTTTAAAATTATTTGGGCTAAAAGCTCATGAAACCTGAATTATAATAACTTGTTTCTGGCATTGGATTTTGGCAGAAAGATTTGCCCAGTCAGTACTTCTTCCTTACTGATACTTTTGTGCCTTCACAGATTTTGTGAATTCCTGAAACAAAGATTTGACCACTAGCTTTAGTGGGGTAGAGTTTAACCTTATCTCAAGCCTAGTGGCTGCCACTCCACCCTTTTTTTCTGTTCTTTGTTGTTCAGTTCTGTTCAACTCTCAGTGACCTCATTTGGGGTTTTCTTGGCAAAGATACTGGAGAGCTTTGCCATTTCCTTCTCCAGGTCATTTTACAGATGAGGAAACTGAGACCAACAGGGTTAAGTGACTTGCTCAGGGTTACACAGCTATTAAGTATTTGAGGCTGGATTTGAGCTCAGGTCTTCCTGACTCCAAGCCTGGCGTTCTATCCACTATGCCACCTAGCTGCCCACATTAATTAGATCTTTTGAAAAGTCTGTTATATGGAATTATTTTATTTAAAGCATTATATTTAAGAGTCTTCTTGACCTATTGATTTATAATTCTTCTCCAGTAGGTCAGTAATCTCAGTTACATCAGGTGTGGAGACTCTTGCCTCTGATATGGGTCTCAGCTTGAACCTACAGCTTAGTAGATGGTTTTGGAGAGTTACTGTATCTGAAAAGCTCATCATCCTATAGCCATAAGCCTTATATGGTCATAAGTCTCCCTCAACTTCTCCATGCTGGGCTTTAAATTACAGGCATATAGGCTTTCCAATTTGGTGAAAGCTGTAAGAGAGTTCTCTTCCTTTGGAATATCCTCTGTGAAACTGGGATCACCTTCCTACTCTGTTGAGAGGGAAAGAGGAAGAGAGAGAGACAGAGACAGAGACAGACAGAAAGAGAGACAGAGATAGACAGAGACAAGACACACAGGAGGCAGGGAAGAGAGAGAGAGAGAGAGAGAGAGAGAGAGAGAGAGAAAGAGAGAGAGAGAGTCAGAGTCTAGCTAAAACCTGGAACCTAAGTGTAATGAATTTTTTTTTAGCTTTGTAATTCACTTTTTTCTTTTGTCGTATTTTACAGACTTGGGCAATCGATATTTATTGAATTTCCCTTCTGCCACTACTTTCTATTCAAGCAGCATCTGCCTGAAAAGACCTTCAGGGAGAAAGAATTCATTGGTGATGCTCCCACCTTCTTCATCGTGATGAAAGCACATGGTACAGGTAACCCCGCCCCCACCCCCACCTCAGTTCTAGGCTACATTGCCATTTTGTTGTGATGCCTTTGGTGTACTAAAGTAAAAACTTGCAGAAGCACCACATTGATGTCAAACATGGCTGGTAAAAATCAAATGGAATTGATTCTGAGTGGTTAGATAGGAACATGGCTGACAAGTCAGAGAAACAAAAAGGTTTTTTTTCCTCTTTTCTGAGCACTGCCTAATGTCTATATCCCGCGTGTCTACAATAATAAAATTTCATTTCTTTAAAAAGGGATGGGTGGAAGAATAAAGCCTGTTAGTAAAGAGCATCAGCATTTGTTTGTGCAACGGTGTAGTTTTGGTCTAGGAAGTGGCAGTTTTGGGGACCTCAAAGGTAAAACAGTAGCCATGTAAACAAATTTATGATTGATCCTCAGCCTCTGTTCCTCCTTGACCCTGCACAGACCATATCTCCTGTATCTAGAATTCTCTTCCTTCTCATTTCTGACCAATAGAATCCTTCCTTCAAAGTGTAGTTTAGATATCTGAGGTATTTCCTAATCTACCCTCTCACTGCAGTTGTTAAGGTTTTCTTTGGGATTATTTTGTTTTGCTTTTTATATACAGTTTGTATTTAATAATCTGTATAGATGTTTATTTCTCCAGTGGAATAGAAGGTCTTTGAGAGTAAAGATTGTCTCATTTTTCTCCTTTCTCTTTCATTGGTTCATTGTGCTCAGTAAATGTTTGCCCAATAGAATGGAACCTTCAGTGAATTTCAAATAGAAATGGAAGCAGACTTTTCATTTGGCATATTCTTGATTTATTTTCTAGGGTTTGTTTCAGGACTTTCAGGGACTGTGTCTTGACTAAGGCTGCTGTCTGTTATTTTCATCACTGTCCTTTAAAGCACCCAAATGGATAAACGATGGAGTTATTGATCTGGTCACTGTGGTCAACCTTTGAGAAACTAATCTTTGTACAGTTTGCAGTCTAATGACAATTCAGACTTGGCCTGCTTGACCAAGAACTCTGGCCATCCTTTCAACATTCTTCATGCTGATTTCTTCCTACCCAAAATTAAATGAATATACTACTTTAAGTCTGAAAATGGAGAAAAAACTAAAGTTGAGGCTATGCTAGATTCATTTACTTTTCCATTTTTTTTTTCTGTGCACGTTAGGAATTATTGAATTTGGAGGCACACTTACTAATTAAAGTCATTGCAGAAATGTGAGGAAAAGGCAAACATTCATGAGTATAAAACTGAAGTTCTAAGATCGCAAGTGATCTGCTGATCAATAAACATTTATTAGGCACTTAACTATGTGCGGGGCACTGTGCCTTGGGATACAACAAAAGGCAAAAACATTCCCCGCCTTCAAGGAGCTCACAATAGTTATAATGAGGGAGACAACATTCACATAACTGCAAACAAGATATAGACAGGATAAACTATCTTCCTCTGTATCTCTGAATTCTTTGAAATCTTTTTTTTTTTTTTAGCCTGGACCTCTTTCATTGGTTTACAAAACTCCCTTTTACCAATGCATATCAGCAGCTGTTCTTTAGTTTATCAGTCCTAGATTTCTCCCTGGGACACTAAGACGGCTATGTAACTTGTCCAGGGTCACACAGCCAATGTGTCAGAGTCAGGACACTTTCTGATTCCAAGGCCTGACCTTTTTTTACCTGTTCTGCAAAGTGCCATAACGGTTGTTCTTTAGCTTTCTCCTGACCTTGCTAAGGTAGTATTCATTGCAGGGGTGAGTAGTACTTTTAATCCTGACTGACACTTATGGAGCCAAGCAATGCCTGGGATGCAACTGACAGTGACTTTGACTTTGGGGGAAGGATGGGAAGGGAGAGAGAGACAGAGAGAGAGAGACAGAAAGACAGACAGACAGACAGAGAGAGAATTGGCTGCTCTTCAGAGTGCCCCATTGGATAGAGAAAAGTAAAGAAAATCTTAGGTAGGATAGGGTTAGGCCTTGAGTATTGCACCAATACCTGCCAAGAATAGTTCTTTACAAAGGTAGTATATGAGAGGAATCATTGTGTGGTAGAAAAAAAATATTTACTTTGGAATCAGAGGATGATCCAATGAAGGGAAGGGGGAAAAGGGGGAAGAAGAAAGGACATAGCTGCCCAGAGGAGGTGAAGTGAGTAGCAATAAGAGAGGTGCAGAGTGCCACAAATAATATCATAGAGCTTTTGAATGTTACACACAGAAGAAAAAGCCTTCAGGATTCTTTAATCCAGTCCCATCATTTTACTGATGAGAAAACTAAGGACCTGTGACATGACTGAACTATCTCAAGACTAATGATCACAATTTGCCTCAAATTTGAGATATTATATTTATAATTGCTGTGGGTAAATCCTCTAAACCAGTGGTTCTCAACCTGTGGGTTATGTTCAATTTGTAACAATGAAAATACATCCTGCATATCAGATACTTACATTACGATTCATAACAGTAGCAAATGTACAGTTATGAAGGAGCAACGAAAATAATTTTATGGTTGGGGGTCACCACAACACGAGGAACTGTATAAAAGGGTCATGGCATTAGGAAGGTTGAGAACCACTGCAAAACACTAGTGAGTGACAGTGCTATTTCCTTCTTATCTTCCATATGTGTTAACTAAATAACTAAACTTTAACTAAATAAGCTTCCAGTGTTATTCTAGTGTCCAGAGATTATCTCATGAGTCTCTCACCATACCTAAATTATGGCTTAAGCTTGAGGAAGAAACAGACCATATTTCTGCAGTTTATATGTTATAGATGTCATTCAACCTCTCATTTAAGGGCATTTGCTCAGGCTGTCTTTCCCCCATAACTAGTATGTACTCCCTTCTCATCTCTGCCACTCAGAATCCATAATCTTCTTCAAAACTCAGCTTAAATGCTACCTACTCCACGAGGATTCTGTTCCCCACAGCTGTGGAAGCTTCTTGCTTTGACTTTACCTTGTAGTTATTGTGTATTTATTTTGAATATAATTATATTTACATGTTTTCATACTCTATAAAATATGAACTCCTTGTTTCTTGTCTGTCCAGGAGTGCTTAGCACAGTGCCTTAAAATCTTAAACCCAGTTCATTCTGAAGCTCATAGATTGGACCATTCTCCTTGCCCGTTTCACTTAATGGCTGTATTTTGGGCCTTCCTGGCTTAGAGTGAATGTCAATGGTAACTGTTTCTCTTTGGAACAGCAACCCTGGGGGTCTTCCCCTCCCAGTTAGTTTTTTTTTTTCCTTTTTATTTTTATTTAATTTAATTTATAGGGGCCATCCCTTGACTCAACTTCTTAAAGAGGCCTATTCACTGAATGGGCATTACCTCACTCTAAGTGAGTACCTGAAAAGGCCTTAGCTTAAAGGCCAGGGTTTCCTATTGCATCCTGAGTCATCTCCAGTCTTCCTGATCACTGGACCCACATGGCTCTGGAAGAGAAAGTGAGGCTGGTGACCTAGCACAGCTCTCCCTCACTCAAATCAAAGTCAACTGCAAGTCATGTCATCGTTTCTCTGATGCCATGGTCCTCTTCTAAAATGACGGACAAACACAGCACAGTGCCTGGCACATAGTAGGTGTTTAATAAATATTTGATTGCTTGATTGGTTAAAGTCAGAGTCTGGTCCATAAATCTGTGCTCCTTGGATTTATGAAGCTAATGCCTGAACTTAGTGTTCAGTATTGGACCAACTCTCAGAATGGGTGATCCTTTGTCTCCTATAAGGCAAGTCACTTACCACCACTTAAGATGGCCAGTGAACATTCTGTGTTAGTCTCTTTGATTTAGAATCTTCTTTAGATGTGTAATATCCAATTGAAAAGTAGAAAGTCAGTCAGCTGGGTATTTGCAATTGTGGAGATCAACCATTGAATTCAGTAGTGTTCATTTCAACCATTCTTGTCTTGAATGCTGGGCTGGCTTCCTTGTAGGAGAGAATGTGGAAGAGAACATGGAGAAGACTCTTATAGAGATCCTTTTGCATTCAGGAAATTCATCATTCTCTTTCCTACCTACACATATAAAAGGGAAGGCTGTGTAAGCCTCATTCATTCCTTAATGCATTCATTGAATTGACAATTATTAAGTTCCTGCTGTGTTGTTGAACACTCTCTTAGGTATAAGATGGGGAAAGGATACAAAATTTTAGATAAACACAGCCCCATTATTCATGAAGCTTGCAGCCTAAACCAGGGGTTGACAAACTCTTGCTTTAGGACCAGAAAGCATTCTTAGCTAACGACTCTTACAAAAAAACAGGTAGGGGTCTGAATTTGGCTCTAGGCTTATAGTTTGCTGACCCCTGGTCTAAAGTAATGGAATTGGGTCATATTTTGGTTGTTGAAAAATGAGAGAAAATGGTTAAATGGTTATCTGGCATTATCATGGCAAGTACAGTAATAAAAGCTAATGCTCATGTGGCATTTTAATATTTATAAAATTCTTTCTGCACAGCAGCCCTGTGAAGGAGGTATTACAAGCCTTTTTAACCTCATTTTACAGATGGGAAAACTGGGGATCAGATTGCTTACATGCAGGGATCATAGATTTAGATCTTGGAGGGGTCTTTGAGGTCACTTCATCCAAACCCCAGCAAAAATTTGCCAAGGTCATACATAGCTAGTAAGTGTCAGGATTTGAACCTGTGTTTCCTGACTATATGTACAACATTTTTTGTCATGCTACCATATTGCCTGTACCCAGTTGTTTTAAATGAGGAATTTTTCCCTTAGTGAAGTCAGTCAAGGGGATCATTGAGATAGGGACTAGATCTGAAATTAAATTGTTTTGTTGTTGTTGCTTTTTTTGTAGGGGGAAAGGCAGGGCAATTGGAGTTAAGTGACTTGCCCAAGATCACATGGCTAGTAAGTGTTAAGTGTCTGACGTCGAATTTGAACTCAGGTCCTCCTGAGTCCAGGGCCGGTGCCTATTCACTGCACCACTTAGCCACCCCCTGAAATTAAATTGTTAAAGGAAACTCCCAAATGAGGAAACTCTTAGTGTATAGCTGGTGGCACAGTGGATAGAATGCTAGGCCTGGAGTAAGGAAGACATTAGTTCACATTTGGCCTCAGACACTTACTGTCTATGTGATCTTGGCCAAGTCACTCGATCTCTCTGCTTCATTTTTTTCACCTGAAAAATCTGGATAATAATAGGACCTACTTTACAGGGTTTTTGTTTAGATCGAATGAGATAAAGTATTTAACACAGTGCCTGGCATGTAGTGGGTGCTGTATAAATGCTTATTCCTTTCTCTTTTCCCATATCAGTAATGATTGGAATTCTTTTTGTAACTTACAGTCTCAATGCTTGGACACTGAGAGGTTAAGTAACTTGCCTAGGGTCACACAGACATTAGGGGTCAGAGGCAGCCCTTAAGCTCAGGTCTTCTGGGTTCTGAGATTAGTAGCTATCTCTCCACTATGTCACATTGCTTTGCAAAGTCAGTCAAACCAGTTCTGAATACAAAAACTTCCTTAGCTTTGACCTAAGGTTCAACTCAGACTCAAAACAACTGCATTTTTTTCTTTGCATTAAAACATTAACACTTTGATTCTCAATTTAAAAGCTACATGCCTTCATTATTCCTTTTAAGCAGAATTCTGTGACTTTCTAAGTCACAAATAATTTTTTTTTCCCCCTAGGATCATTATAGAAATAGAAGGAAAAAAAGCACCTTTTTATTCTTAAATTCCATTTATGCCTTTTATATTACTATGGCAAAACTATAATATTTTGGACTTTTTTTTTTCTTCTGACTCTAGCAACAACTCTAGAACAACTCTCTTGTTCCCATCCCTCATCACTTTCCTCTCCTTACCATTCTCTTGTTCATTCCCTTATATTGGGAGACACCTCCCAAGTTATCACACCATCTTGGTGTTAGAAGGGACCTCAGTGAGCAGCCAAACTTGTACCTGAGCAAGAAGCCTTTTCCAGCAACATGGGTGATGGCTTGCTTCAGGGTCTTGGCTAAGGGGAAAATCTATTTGCCTTTCAAAGCAGTCTTCTCCACTCTGGTACACATAATTGTTACAAAGATTTTCCTTCGAAAACTTTATTTGCCTTTATGTAACTTGCCAGTCATTGCTTCACAATCTATCCTTTGGGGTCAGGCAGGACAAGTCAGATCGTCCTTGCAGATCATAGCTTCATATACTAGACTCTGCCTAGAACTTTCCTTTTCTTGGCTAAACTTCCTCATTTCCTTCAGCTGATCCTTACATGGCATAATTTTGATTGACCATTTTGATTGACTCTCTTTGGACATTCTCCAACTTATGCATGTCTTTCCTATGGTGAGGTGCCCAGAACTGAGTACAGTACCACAGGTGTGGTCCAGTTGGGACAGAGTACATTGATACAGTCATCTCCCTAGGCTTGGACTCTAGGACTCTATTTACATAGCCTGATTTTGTATTGAGTTTCTTGGCCTCCATACCTAGGCATTTTGGTGTCTGAGTTGATTTGCATTATGAATTCATATTAAACTTGTAGTCCACTAACAACTTCAGATGAACATGCAGTCCTTTCTCCCCCTAGGTGGAAGGGGCATGGAATCATGTTTTGTGTTATTTGACAAGTCTGTTTCTCTGGCAAAATGAGATTTTCATATTTGAAAACACTTTGGTATATATGACTCCTTCCATGAAGACACAACCTTTATAAAACTATCTTGAAATGTATTTGAATTTTAAGATAATTTGCCAGCTTAGGTATAAACCAATTTACTCTGAAGGTTTTGTACAAGATATAATTGACCTCTTCACCAATACACACAGAGCCACAAAAACTCATATAGGATAGTGTTGAACATTTTGTCACTGATACAGTAAAATATTATTGGAAGATGGTGTCTAAAGCAGTTTTGTTGGCTTTCTATATTGACCTTAATAGGCAGAGAACTTTAGCAATTTTCTTTTTCTCCTCGGATCCAATTCTGCTGTTTTATGCATTGACAAACCTCGTTATTCAGAGCAAAGGGCATTGAGCACAGACTGAAAGGTAACTTGTCCATATGGCAGTTCCTATTCTTGGTGTTACTTTCCAAAATCACATACTATGATAGAATCTTAGGGTTGGAAGTGACATTAGAGGTGTTCTAGGCCAACCTAGCCACCAATGCAGAAATTCCTTACACAATACCCTTCTCATGTTTTTAAGCCTCCTATGATACTCCCACTCTTCACTCTGCTAATGACCTTGCCTCATACTCTACCAAGACAAATTGTTGTTGTGATTGTCATTCAGCCGTTTTGGTCCTTTCTGATTCTCACCAAGAGCTTCTTCAACCATTCTTATTTCACATCACTCAGACATCTCCCCCCACCCACCCCTAATTCTTCACTATATTCTCCGATGAAGGGGGGATCCGTTCTTTAGTTTGCTAAAGGAATCTCTGGACATGTACTCTTGAACCCATTTTCCTTCCATCTTCTCCCCCAGATTACCCCAACTGTCTTCTCCACTCTCTCTTTTCTTCAGTCTTTTCTTATTTACTGACTCTTTCTCTTCTGCCTACAAACAAGCTTTGGATGACCTCCCATTGATTCTGTATGTATTTTGTATGTACTTAGTTATTTACATTTTCCCCCTTCTTTATAATGTGAAATTCTCAAGGACAGGAACTGTTTTGACCTTTCTTTGGATCTACAGTGCTTAGAACTGTATTTGGCACATAGTAAGTACTTAATAAACATGTTTTGATTGATTGATTGATTGGCCATCCAACTTTTACTTCATCACTGAGTTTTGTCATTATTGAAATAATATATCAGTCATCAATTTTTTTGACATAGTCATTGTTAGTGAATGCTTCAGAAATAGCATAAAGGTCTTGTGGTTTGGGGGCTCAAACTGTTAGATCTAAGTCATCAAGAAACAATAAATTTATGCCCTCACAGGCCAGTTGGTGCTCCAACAAAACTGAATTGGTGAATATATGTGCTCACTGAGCTTTTCAATAAGACTAATCAAAGCAGTACCTGTTGCCTGTGGTCTGACCAAATTCCATTGCTGCTAATGCTTTTCTGCAAATTGCCCCTCTTCCTCCACCCACTCCCACCAGTTATTTCTCTGCCAAGAAACATTTGCTCTTCACTTTTCTCTTCTCTTTCTATGGCCTCTCCTTTACTTGGGATCTTAATAAGCTATAATGACATCATGGTTCCAGGTTGAAACTTTTATCTGCCAGTAGAGCATAATAGAGTATCAATTACTGTGAATCTTCTAAGTGCCTTTTTGGAATGCCCAAATACTTGATGGTATCGGGGCAGGGTTCTTACCCTATGATCTGTTCACTTTTTAAAGAAACTTTTTTGATAAATCTGTTTGATTGTAATTTATTTCTGCATATTTTATCTATTTTATTTTATTCAATCGTATCTTTTTTATTTTATGCATTTAAAAACATTCTGAGAAGGGGTCTGTGGGCTTTATCAGGTTGTCAAAGGGGTCCATGACACAAGAACTCCTGGCACAGTGAGAAGAGGTGGTCTTACAAGTAGGACACTTGGGTCCTATTCCTGCTTTCGCCACTAACTGGGCTTGTGATTTTATACAAGTCTTTAACCCTCCATGAGCCACTGGTTTCTTGTCTATAAAAGCAATAATAAACAATATCTAGCATTTATATAGTGCTTTAAAGTTTTCAAAGTGCTTTACAAATATGACAAATCACTTTATCCCCACAACAACCCTCTGTGCATTCACACAGCATTCTTCAGTAGCGCCTTCCCATTGCAAAAGATCAATAATAAGAAAGATAGGTGCTATTATTACCCTTGTTTTATAGGTGGGAAAACCGAGTCAGAGATTGAGTGACTTGTAAAGGAGCACACAACTATTGAGTGTATGAGGTCAAATGAACTCAAATTTTCTGAGTCCAGTTCTAGCACTAGAACCACTGACCCGCCTAACTGCCTCTATTTATTAAGCACCTACTGCCTGCCAAGAACTATGCCAATTGCTAGGACAACAAGGACAAAGAGAGGAAAAGTACCTACTTGAAAAGAGCTTACGTCCAAATGGAGAGATGAAAAGTAAACATAAAAATATGTATACGTGTGAATAAATACAGATATGTAGACAGTCATTAAATACAACAAGTTTGATCAGAAGGGCACCAAAGGTTGGGAGAGTCAGAAAAGACTTCAGGCAGAAGATCGGTATCCTAAAGGAATGGGGGCTGGAGTGGGAAAGGAGAGGGAGAAACTTGGCAAGGCAGAAATAAAGAGAGAGAACATTGCAGACATATGGGATGACCAGTGCAATAGGGATGAGTGGAGTGTTATATGTACAGAACAGAGAGATCTTCAGTTTGGATGGTACAGTGGGAGAAAAGGTATAGAGGAAGAATAATAAGGGAGGAGAGATCAATTGGAGTCTGTCCAACTGTCCAGGGCTTTAAAAGACGGCTAACTTTTTTCAGCTAGAAGAAATTTTCATTGGTTTACTTCTAAGGCTACTTCCAGCTCAGGGGGGAAAAAATTCTACGTTTTCCGTTCTGTAACTCTGTTCCTTAATGTTTCAGGGTCCTTGCAGAGTATTATTTATTTTATGCATTTTAGTTTCTTAGTTGTTTTTTCTTCTTCTTTGTTCCTTTCCTCCTGCATGCTCAGGTGGAGCTAATGACTAGCTTCTCCCAGGATGATGATATAAATACTCCTTTCAATTGCAAATCCTCCTTTCCCCAAGTACTTGAGACTGTAAACTGATACACAAACCATACAGAGGGATCTTCACTTCTCTTGCCACTGAAATCCATCCATCTCTGGAGTAAATTTGGCAGTTGTTTAATAGCCAAGCTGCAATACTCATTTTGACGGTTTAGGGAAAGGAGTGAAACAGAAATAGCAGTTTCCAAAATAAATCCAATTAAAACAGAAGGGAGAGTTAAGTTAGGGAGAGGATGGTGTACCCCCAAGTCGGCTTCTCTTTTCTCTGTTTAAATTAGGTAGACTTCAGCTTCAGTAGCTTTAATGAAATACTTTTGCAATGGGAAGGCACTACCGACGCAGGCTGTGGGGATGCACAGAAGGCAATTTGACCTCCAGTCAGGAATCTCTCACATACACCAAAATATTCAGGCTCGTCTAGGATCCCATCTTGCCATAGCTTTTGTTTCCCCCGTATCTTTTCTGTGTGCTAATTATCAGGTTCTGTGTGCATATAAATAGCTCCTATTTTTATAACCAGCCTCCTCCCCTTACCCAATGCATACAGTATTGTCACCACTGAGTATTTTAGGACATCAGAATTCACTGGCATGGAGGTTGTGGGTAGGTTTCACAATTGTAGGAGGGCATCATTCGAATTTGGTTCAGTGAGGGAGAAATAGAGTAGAATGGAGAATGGAGAGGCCTTCTATTTATATGTTTGGAGATTCTGGGGATCAGCTGTGAAAGGAAAGGAAAAATTGGGGGAATTTTGGGAAAGGGAGATCATGAAAAAGTACCTGGGAAATTGAATGGAGCTTGGGTAAAAATTTAGAATTCTGCTGGAGTGTGACCAAAGTACTAGAATTATGGTACAATTTAGGAAAAAAATAACAAGAATTAGTCAGGGTGAAACTAAAAAGATTTTAGTACAGGTCATGGGAATCTTAAAAACCAAAGGAAAGCTTGAACTTTATCGTAAACATCAAAACACAGGTCCGAAAAATCATTTTATTAATAACATAGGAAGGGTAAGGAAGTCCTGTTTGAAAGTCTGTGACTACTGTTCCCTATTTTAAAATGAAGATTTTAGGAAAGAATGAATGCTAAGGAGAAAAGCAGATGAGGGAGGAATATTATTTTTTTAGACTGGAGAACTTTAAGAGGAATCTGGCAATTTTAAGGTAAAGGCAGAATTGGGAAGGAGATATGTGTAAATCTTCTTTTGATCCAGTTGTGATATAGAATCAGAATAGTTTCAAAGTAGAATCAAGGAAGGAAGGTGTGCAGTTTTAAAAATGTCTGCAAGGTCCATTAATGTTAAGAATAGACTATTAGTGACTGTAATTGAAACCACCAAAGTAAACTTTACTTTAAGGCAGGATCTAAATGTCTATGCAGAGAGCTATCTATTAAACATGGCTGCAAAATCAACCTGTATTTCTGTATACATATTTCTTTTTGTCGTGAATTTTTATTCCTAAGATGTTAAAAAAAATTATTCTGTTGAGTTTTGTAATGCAGTGTTCCGTATGTAGTACCCACTCTCCTACTGAAATAGAAACCAAATTATTTGATAGTGAACACTGCATCTGTATAAGTCTTGAATTACAAGATGAAAGAAACTGGAAGAAAGAGAGTTGATTCAATTTTTACTTATGATATCATCTGGCTTAATTGAATAATCCTCATTTAAAGAGGTCTGAACAGGAAAGGGTGGGGGGACTGTGAATTATGAACAAGAGTTAAATTGAGTAGGATGCTGATAGATATAAAAATTGAAATGGAGAAGGTACAGCC
Organism: Pseudochirops corinnae; assembly: GCA_028646515.1. Classification (NCBI taxonomy): domain Eukaryota; kingdom Metazoa; phylum Chordata; class Mammalia; order Diprotodontia; family Pseudocheiridae; genus Pseudochirops; species Pseudochirops corinnae. Next base: position 214,221,084 of record CM053587.1, on the reverse strand, counting down.
CTGTAGATCTTTAGAAAAAAAAAAGTGTGGGCTTGCAGGCTGAGGTTCTCTTTTATGCATCAGCCCATCTGTCTCGTTAGTTTCTGTCTCTTAATCACAGACTCCATGAAGTGTCTACTTGTCTTTTTTTAGCTTTTTATCTTGATCTCCCACAAAAGTTAAGGGAAGGAAATCAGTTCAGTTGGATTATATACTGTGTGTGTATGCACGTGCATGCCAGAGAAGGAAAACTAATGTTAGGAGTGTGTAATCATATCCATATGCTAGTGCTTGCATATGTGTTCAAGGGTGTTTATAGGTACAAATGCTGAGAGTCAGCTGTGAAGGAACTCTACTTTTGAGTCAGACACTGGGTTCTGATTCTGCCTCTTCCACTTATCATTTTTATGACCTTGGGTAAGTCACAACTCCTCTGGAGCAAAGCTATCACCTTTGTAGAATGAAAGATTGGATCAAGATGACAGTTAGTGTCCCTTTCAGCTATAAATCTATCATCCCTCCAAGTCTGTACGACACTGTATAGGTGTGTCTATTGAATGCATTGTGGCGAGGCTCAGGCTGACATTCATTAGGAATTAGCCATGTGAAGCAGAGAAAGCAAATGCTTTCAGCATTTACTATCATAAAGTACATGATGATGTAACATACTGCCTCTGCTTATGTGCAGGAGAGTTTGCTTATTCATCATTTAGAACAATAGTGGGAGTTAATATTTAACAGATTTAAACGTCAATAAAAGCCTAGGAGTACAAATTCTCTATTGTGAGTAAGGTACTGTATTTTATTCAGATGTGTCTGTGCTTGCTTGGAATGCAAAATGCTTCAAATAAAGAATGGTGCAGAATACAATTTATACCAGAAAATATGCCCCATCATTCAGGATATTATCATTTAGGAAATTTGTGGGGTTGAACTATTTGCCTGTAGAAAAGCAGAACTTTTTTTTTTTTTTTTGCAAATTAGAAGTATGTTGAAATGGAATTAGGGAAGAAACTGAGATCCTTTCTGATTGAGAATACCTCTTACTTCCTCTTCATTATTCCCTGTGAAAGAAGAATAAGTATAGATTTTGGATTTGAAAACAGGATTAAAATAAATGCCTTTTGAGGGTGGTTTTTAAAAAATAAATATTAGCCATTTCCTGCTTAAGCCATACAGACATTGAAAGCTGTCAGTATCTGGAATATTCATACATTCTGAAAGGCTAATAAATGAATATTTGGCTTGTTTATAATGTTTAGGATTGGTGCAGAAATTGTCCACTGGGTCATCGGCAACATTTGGATTCCATCTCTTTGAGGCAAATGAAATGTAGTATAGAGAAAGGGGACTGTAGTTTGTGGTCAGGGGAATCTGAGTTTGGATCTTGGCTTTACCATTATTACCTTGTATGACCTTGGCCAATTAATTTTACGTCTTTGGGCCTTAGTTTCTTCATCTGTAAAATGAGAGCGTTGTTGGGCTTGATGAGATTAAATGTCTTCCAGTTCTAAATTTGTGATCTCATGAAATGTATGATATTACCAGACTTCAGATTTCTTATTTACCCTGTTATGTGGAAGAGTGACTAGAGGACTAATATTAAAATCAGAAGACCTGGGTTAAAGTCTTGATTCTTATACCTACTAGCCTTGTGATCCGGGTAAGTTACTCAACTTCTTAGTGACCCCAGGCAACTCTAAGATGATGAGTTTCAGAGAAGGTACTGTTCTGCATCTGTGGATAAAATTTTAATACGGAAAATTTCCTAAACTAATGAAATTACAGATCTGGACCAATTTAAAAAACATATACTTATCTCTACTGTAAGCAAGGCAGATTCATGGGACCTGAGCTTTTGTCATGGCTCTCACCTTACCCAGTGGAGGACCTTCTCTGGAACTTTTGCAGTAGGTAACTAGCACCAGTTCTCTAGGGCTAGGTTGATGGGTATTTGGGGACAGGATGAAGCTGATTCTTACCTCTTTAACCATGTAGTGAATGAGAGAGGAGAGCAGAGCAGGATGGGGGGAAACTCAGAATAGGACTAGACTCCATAACACCAACTAAGCAGTTCCTAGTGACTTCAAGGAGAACCCATAGCACTTGAGGGTGCTTGTATGAGGGAAATTGCCTTAATTGAGTCCAATGTTGGTGCTAATTTATGCTGCCTACTCCTACAATGGCTCACAACCGTTTCACATAGAAACTACCCTGGAAGAAATAAACTTGCCTGAAATAATCTTTTCCTTGAAATACCTTGTCATGGAGCTCCATTTTGAGTCCTTAGGGACTATACCTATGTAATAATATCTCCATTTCCTACATAACTGACTCTTAATTACCAAAAGCGTGACAATACATGGTGACAATATGTGGTGTTTGAGGCAGTACGGTATGGCAGAATCATCTGTGAGAGGTAGGGGATGAACTAGAGCAGTGGTTCTCAATCTTCCTAATGCCGTGACCCTTTAATACAGGTCCTCATGTTGTGGTGACCCCCAACCATGAAATTATTTTTGTTGCTACTTCATAACTGTAATTTTGCTACTGTTATGAATTGTAATGTAAATATCTGATACGCAGGATGTATTTCCATTGTTACAAATTGAATATAAACCACAGGTTGAGAACCATTGAACTAGAGAATCTTTAAGGTGGCTTGTAGTTCTGAAACCTATAAGCTTATGATCTAAGCCTGAATGAAAATTGAGAAAAACAGTCTATAATTTTGGGATGTTTTGGGATAGAAGTAATAGATGTTGCCAGCTCAATATTTATTTCCCCTACTTGTTCAAAATTTATTATGTTGCCTAACCTGATTCCTGACTATCAATCCATTTACAACATTAGTATAATTCCTGTGTGGTTGTGCAAAGACTGCTACTGGAAGTGGGTTCAAATTTAACCTTGACACTTATTGGTTCTATGACTCTGGGCAAGCTAATTTATTTGATCCTGAGGTTAATTGTCTACAAAATGAAAATAAGAATGCTTGTATTACCAATCTCATAAGGTTGTTGTTGGGGGAAAAAGGGAGATCTTAAATGCTATTTAGATGAGTTGCTATAATTGATAGCTACATTGTTTTAGCAAGCATTTATAGAACTACTATGGGGAAAGTGAGAGAAACAATAGAGGTATGAAAATGGGCCTTGCTTTCAAGAAACTTATACCTTAAGGAGACAAGATGGACACATATAAAAAAGACACTGTGTAATCAAGGGCTGACTGGAATAATGTACCCTGTAAGTGGGAAGTTCAGAGAATGCAGAGTTAAGCTTAGAAATATAGTCGAGTGCAGAGATTTTATTTTTTGACTTTGTTCCTTTCATACAGGCTGTAAAAACTGATCTAGGCCTTCCAGAATAAATAGAATTTTGATAGAGAGAAAGGGAAAAAGAGATTTCAGGCAAAGAAGGAACATAGACGAAAGCATAGAGGCAAGAATTAGCATGAAGAGGAAATAATAAATTGGAGAGATTATTTTAAATGAAGAATCAACTGGTCTCAATGGCAGCCTAATTATAGGTTATTGAAGGAAAGGGAAAGCAGTTTTTAAGGACTGCAATGCTTTTAGCCCAGCAGACTTTTTGCTTAGTATGATGGTCAGATCCTGAAGAAGTATTATGGGATTGGAACAGGACAAATGTCTGGATTTTCAAATCAGGGAAGAGAATAGTATCAGCAGAGTGGCAGGGGTACGGAACTCGTGGCCTCTTGGCCACACGTGGCCTTCTAGGTCCTTGCATGTGGCCTTTTGACGGAGTCCAAGTTTTGCAGGACAAATCCTTTTCTTAATTAAAGGGGATTATTCTGTGAAGTTTATTCAATCAAACGGCTGCACTTGAGGACCTACAGGGCCCCATGTAGCCTTGAGGTCCCATCCAGGTCCAGATGTAGAATCATATGGGCTGTGGATAAGGATGTCAGGTGTCTAACACATCCTTATCTTGATACAGGAAAGGAACTCTATCCTTCAAAGGCAAAATGTTTGCCTACTTATTCTGTAGCAAATGAGACTTGGGAAAAATGGCCCTCCTATGGCTACCATCTGCTCCAGTGTAGGTACAGACACATTGTACACAATCATTTTGTGTAGATTTGGCTATATATCTATTATAAAGACTAGCAATGATATGATTTTCATACTGATATGGTGAAATGAAGTTGAGGACCGCTAGGTAATGGAAAAGTGCCACACATTACAAATGAGAAGCTGTGCAGAAGAAGTGAGGTAATATATGAATAGAAAAGAAGATAGATAAGTCACGTAAGGACAGCTGGAGACAACCAGTGAACTGCCCAAGTGCTTCAGTGGCATCTGTGGAATCAAGAGGGAACCTAGGTGTTCTTAATGGAACATCATTGAGGAAACCTCAGTATATTCAGTTGGGTCCAGTTAATTGCTAATATACCCTCCAGTAATCCCTTTTGGCATGTTTTTGGGGAAGATGCAGATGAGACTCTCGTTAGATCATCAAGCATGCATGGGTTAGTCTTGAACAAATGAGATAATAATTGTAAAATACGTAGCATAGTACCTGGCACATAGTAAGCACTATATGAATGCTATCATCATCATCATCGTCATCGTCATCATCACCACCATCATCATCATCACCACCATCATCATCATCATCATCACCATCACCATCATCATCATCATCACCATCATCATCATCATCACCACCACCACCATCATCATCATCACCATCATCATCATCATCATCACCATCATCATCATCATCATCACCACCACCACCATCATCATCACCATCATCATCATCATCATCACCATCATCATCATCATCATCACCACCACCACCATCATCATCACCATCATCATCATCATCATTACCATCACCTTCATCATCATCATCATCGTCGTCATTGTCATCCTCATCATCACCATCATCATCCTCATCATCACCACCACCATCATCATCATCACCATCACCATCATCATCACCACCATCGTCATCATCACCATCACCATCATCATCATCATCATCGTTGTCATCCTCATCATCATCATCCTCCTCCTCCTCATCATCATATTTCAAGCTTCTGAAAGCAACAACTGTCTTTTGACTCTTTTTGTATTCCCAGCACACAATAGGTGCTTAATAATGTTTATAAATGGATTGAAAAAATGTTTATTATTATTATCATCATGGTTATTATTATCTGTCATGGGAGAGAGTATCCAAATGTATGAAAACATAGATCTGTTAATTATGTTAATAAAGCTTGAAGTACTTTCAGAAACATGGAACAAGTCATTCTCCCACCCCACCCCAACCCTCTGCCCCCTCATCTCAGTTAACATTATAAATATTCGTCTTACTTGGTATGCATCAGATCCAGTTTCTTCTACAGTTTCAGCCTAACATTTAAGAATTCTAAGGACTTTGGCTCCAAACTGCCTTTCTGGCCTTACTTTACATTACCCCCCTTCAAACACTGTATAATACTACTAGCTGAACTTAACTGTCTTATATTTGCATATAGTGCCAATAGAAGAGGGGTCCTTAGCCTATTGTGCACAGTCTTAATTTTTAAATATCTTAAAATTAATTTTTGTTAAATATTTTTCAATTATATAACATTTTTAAACATTCATTAAAAAAAAATTCAGAGTTCAAAATTCTCTCCTTCCCTCCCACCCCTTCACCAATTGCTTGAGAAGGCAAGCAATATGATATCAATTATATGTGTGAAGTCATGCAAAACATATTTCCATATTAGTCATGTGTGCTATTTCAACATAATTGATTTTCTTTGTAATCATATGCATTTCTGTTATGCATTTGACAACATGATTCTGAGACAGGGTCCATGGGTTTCACCAAACTGCCCAAGGGTTCTGTGACACACAAAAGGCTGAGACCTCCTGCTCTGGGCCATTTCCCCCTCCCCTCTGCTTCTCAGAAGCTTCATCTTCTTTCTCTCAGGTACCTCCTCCTTCAGGAAGCCTTCCCGAGCCCTGTCTGCTGGCCCTCTCCCCGGCCGTTAGTATTCTTTCACTTCCTAGTACTTCACATTTACCTTTTTACCTGTGTAGCTAGAATTTTCCTTGCCCCCTCCACCATCTAAGCTTCATTAGTACAGAGGCTGTTCCATTTCTGTCCTTGTATTCCCATTATTGAATGAAAATGTCATCTACCTAGTAGATGCTTAATAAATACTAATTGATTCGAATCGACATTTATCAGTTATTGGGCTCAGTAAGCATCTATTGAGAGCAGGCACATTTCCTGAAACTAGTATCTCCAGAGCTGGAGCCGCTATTCCAGGGAATGATTTTAGCTGAATACTTGGCAGAGCCAGCATGGCCTCTTAAAACCTGCGAGTCCTTTGTTGTCAAAGCTCCCAACGCAATGGGAATTAACTATGTGGCATATTTTATTACCAGTGTGTTTTAAATGAAGGTGTCCAGAATAATGTTAATTGATTGTAACTATGACCAACTTCTGGGAGAAGTAACTGCGTATAGGTGGTCTATTGTCTCAGAAAAATGCTTTCTGAAGTGAATATTAGAGTCCCTCTCTGTGTGCTTGCTTTGATAGTATGTGTAATACAATTGAAAGGGTGCAGAGGTCTTTCATCTCATTTTTATTTATAAACCAGGGTCAACCTCCCTGCCCATCCCCCTCCTCCTCTATCCCTCTCTCTGCATCCCCATCCCCAGCCCTAGTGGAAGCTTGTAGTACAACAGAAAGGGCATTGAGCTTTAAAGTCAAAGGACCCAGGGTAAGTCCTGGCTTTTTGCCTTCTATCCTCTGTGACCTTGGACAAATAGCTTTCTCGGGGCCTCTGTTTGTTTCCTCATCTGTAAAATGAGAGGTTTGTTTTAGATTATCTCTTCTATCTCTTCTTGAAATCCTTTGATCTTGTATGCTCATAGTTATAATGGCAATCAATAGGAAAATATGCTTCACTATAAAAAGATTCATTTTCTGCATATTCTTTTTAGGAAGGACCTGATATGCCTGTAGTCAATCTATAATTTTCTAAGTGGGGTGACTGATGCCCTTAAACGTGATTGATTGAATACTCCCCTGTACTTCGTTATCTGTTTAAGTGAAATTCCTCAGTAAAATGTAAACTTTGTGAAGGAAGATACTTTATTTTTTGTCTTTGTATCTCCAATGCTCCACATAGTGCCTTTCAAACAGAATAATACGTTAATCAGTCAGCATAAGGAATTCCTAGCATGGGAAAGCCCTTTACCAACGGAGATCTCAACTTTTTCAATCTGTTTAAAACTGGAGGTATAAGCCTTTAGGAATTGCCTGAGGTGTATGGTTAGGATCATAATGTAACCTGGTTAGGTGACTGCAGAGAGTGGAATTGGCTGCTCGGTACTTAACCCTTCCTCTCTTCCCCTCCACTCCCCTTCCTTCCCTCTCGTCCCATCCCCTCCCCGCTCTTACCTTCCCCTCTATCCTTTCTAGGGCTTTTCTATGACTTACCTTACTTTCTTTTTTTTGGAGATTTAATCAGTCATACTTTGTTGCAGTGGTCACTGTGTTGTTAGCCAGTACACTAGAGTAGGGTAGAATAAAATATCCCACAGGTCCACATGGTACTCTCTTTTGCTATTTTATGAGTTTATATTAGTGAGAAATAAAATGATTTTATGATCACAATAGCGCAGAGCCCGTTAGGAAAATTCCTAATTTTTACACAGATATTTGAGTCTATATTCTTTTTCATTTTATGTTTATTTATAGCAATTGCCTGACTTCTTTATGTTTAAGGAAAAATTAAGATACAGGAAATATTTAAGTAAACGAAGTGAGCAGTGTATATTATTGTATCTGTTATTGGAGAGGTACAGGGAGAGGAAGTTGAGGAAAGAGCAGACCTTTAGGAAGGTGGATGTAATCAGGTTCAGCCCAAGTCTTCTCCTAAAGATTCCTGGAGGGGGACCAGTGGCATTTCCCAGTCTCTTCTCTGCTGTAACTCAGCCCTCCTTTTAGTTTTTCCTTGTCTATTGCTCTTGTAATGTAAATTCTTTATAACCATGTTATTAAATTCTGGGTAGGAGAGATACTGTCTTCCTACTGCTGATGCTGCTCCACTCAAAGTCTATTCCTTCCTTCCTATCTTCCTTCCTTCCTTCCTTCCTTCCTTCCTTCCTTCCTCTCAGTTGGTGTCTCGAAGACAGTATGTGCATCTCTAAGATCTTGTAGGAGTGACTCTTGTCCACCTTCTAGCTCAAATATTGCAATAGTCTCAAATTGCTTTCCAGGCTGAGAGAGATTGTCTCTCTGAACTACAAATCCCAGAATGCCAGTCAGTTTTCAAATCCCTGATACAATAAGATCATAGGTGTAGAGCTAGAAGGGACTTAAGAGATCATTTACTTCAACTACATTGCCTGGGAGGAACTCAGCCACTTGGCCCACATTCCTGGTACCCCCTCATTCTTATCTTTACCCTGCCTGAATGCCTTTCCCTGCCTTTTATCTTTTCTTGAGAACTGTATAATCAAATCACCGCTAAGATTGCTGCTGGAAAATGTGTTAATAGACTACCATATTGTTCCACTCACCTTCTTTGTACTTCCCAGACTGTGACTTCTTTCCTTGTCTACCATTGCCCTATATATGTTTTCCCTCCATTAGAATGGAAACTCTTGCAGTTTAGGAACCTTCTGGCTTTGGTACCTGCATCATCAACTTTTAACACAGTACTTGGCACATAAGAAGTGCTTTAATAAATACATTTCATCCATCCAACTTTCCTAACTTTATGAATGAAGAAAATGAGGGATGAATGAATGAGGAAATGAGGAAGCTAGAGATATTAAGTGACTTACACCAAGGTCAGAGCCAGGATTTGAACTAAAGCTCTTCCTGGGCTCATAACCTAGCTTTTTATCCACTCTAGCATACTTCCTAAAATATCGAGCACAGTGTAGGTGCTCAGTAAATATTTGTTAAGGTAAATGGAATTATGATGGTAACCACCAGTGAGTTCTATAAGGAAAGATGGGAAATGAGAAGACATGAATTATAGTCCTATTTTCACCCAGTAACTGGCTTTATGGCTTTGGACAAATCACCTTAACTTCATTTACATTATGTTCTCTGGCATAAAAGGGAGATAATAACATCTGAAATTCTTTCCCCAGAGTTATTTAATGCAAGGCAATACGGATCTATTAAGTGACTACTGTATGTAAAGAGTAGTACTAAATGATGAGGTGATAAAGCAAGGAGGGTTTTGCTTCAAGAATCTGAGGATCTGGATTATAATCCTGGCTCAGCTATTTAACACCCTAGGTAGCCTTGGGCAAATCATTTTACTTCTCTAGCCCTCAGTTTCCTCATCAGATAAGGGAATTGACTTTAGTGGCTTCTGTTACCTTCTAGCTTTAAATGTATTATTCTATTAGTGATTAAATTTTAAGATTTCATTTTTAATGGCTCTCAGATGGAAAGCTCTTACTCATAAGAAGGACAAAAACTGACACTGAAGTGTAAGCATTCTGGTCACATAATAGGGAGACAGGACTCACTGGAAAAGACTGATACTGGCACAGAGTGAAGGCAAAAGGAGAAGGGGACAACAGAGGGTGAGATGGATAGATAGCGTCATGGAAGCAATGAACATGAACTTGGGCGGACTTCAGGAGACAGTGGAGGAAAATTATGGTCCATCAAGTCATGAAGAGTCAGACATGAATGAAATAAAGAAAAACATGGCAACAAAAATGGGAAGCTTCAGTTATCTGGAAGCCTTATTTAACTAAAATATGACCATCTTCTACAGTATCATTCAAATGAGATATAACTATCATGCTTAATGCATTGAACGTGTCAATTTTACATGTCTAATTTCCTCTCTTTTTTTCCTCCCTTTCCCCACATTTAAGCTTATATATCCCCTTGGATTATTTCCAGAAACAAGTATTCATTTGCTTGACATAGCTTTAGAAATGAATGAAAAATAATTATCCTCACGGAGTATGTTTCCTGGAGTGTGGACAGATACAGAATTTAGTGATAGACAGAATATAAGTATTCTAAGAACAAAATCTAGTGCTTTGAGATTCTGTGGTTAGGTTCTTGTTTTTAGGCACTAATTAACCAGTACAGGAAGTTCCAGAATTGAAAATAACCCCTGATACAAATAACTACTTTTCCCCCTCCACCATCTTCCCTCTTAAGGCTTTGAGTTGTTTATTTCTTTGTCTCATGAACTTTTCCTTTATGATTTCTTGAAATATAGCTAGGAAGAACTAGGCTTTGATAAAGCCCATTAGAATTCAAATAGAGTTACTTGACTATCCCTTTAAATTTAAATTACTCTGGCTCTCGCTGATTGGCCAATAAAACCTTGCTTGCTAATTGTTTGGGTTTTGATGGTTGGAGTAAATAGCAATTGTTTCTGTTCCAGACAGAAACTCCAAAGGTCTTTCCCTCCCAGATTGATTCTTTTGTAAAGGCAAAGGAGGCCATCTTTTGCCTCAATTCTTGCTTAGCTTTTATTCACTGAATGGATATTGTCTCAGACAAACTGATACCTGGGAAAGACCTTAGCTTAAAAAAGGCCAAGGTCTCCTGCTGCATCCAGGGCCTTTGCCAGTTGTCTTGACCTATGTCTTACCACTGGGCTCTAGCGACTAGAGGAGAGATTGAGGCTGATGACTTTGTACAACCCTGCCTCTCTTAAATCCAATTCACTTGCAAGTGTAGATGCCACTCTGCTGATGTCATTGGTCCTCTTCAAGAATGAAGTAGGAACAACAATAAATAATTCACAGTTGGAGGAAGGGCAGACTCTGAAAAACATGATCAACTTTTCAACACTCCTGGGGCAAGCTCCTAGGCAGGGTGGCCCCTGTAGAGAATAGCATTCCTGCCCCAGAATATCTTGCCCCATAATCATTTGACCTTATTCACTTTTGCTTTGGTTATGTGGTCTGAAATCCCACCAGTTAAGTTGACATCTTTTCCAGCCATCTTGGACTCAGTTTCTTCATCTGTTAGATTATGAGGTTGGATAGTTGGCCTCTAAAGTCCATTCTACCTCTTAAACCTCTCAGGTTCTGATGGTGAGGTCTGTAAACTTGATATTTAACAATATTCGGTAATTGTTTCTCAGTATAATTGGTTTCATTTATAATTCTATATAGTTTGTTTTATACATCCTATATTGCTTCAGTGTGTCCATATCATCAAAAAGTTTTAAGAACTCTGATGATCTTGGAGCCTCAAAGGGTTTAGGGGTTATTTTTCATTTATATGGTATTGTCCATTTGTTTAATCAGATTTCTGTTTTTCTTAATACCTGACTTAAACACACTGAAGTTTTAATTGCAGGACAAGAAGAGAACAGGCTACTACCATTGAATATTGAACATTTTGGAGACATGGAAACCTGGAATAGGGTGACCTGATTGGAGGGAGGGGGATTCAAGAAATCATGAGGACACTGTCTGAAGAACTGCAGAGATAGGCTAGTAGGAACAGAGGGAATCGAACATGAAATAAAAAGGAACCAAATAAACTTAGTTTCAAAATTTTGCCTCTGATCATCATTCAGGCAAGGAAAGGAAAGCAAATTCATACTCCCTACCCTGAGAAGTAGGGCCCTTGTTCTGACAACCCAAATCCATTTCAGGATAAATTCTCCTTGTATCATATTTCCATTATCAAGAAAACACCAAAGATCTCCAGAGTATCTGTGATTTGATCAGTGTAGGAAAATCCTGGTGCGGAAACTTCCTCCACCAAAGAAGACCATAGCCTGTTAAAGACTTGGATAGGTCAAGCACTAAGAAGTTCCCTTATGCTCACAGAGAATCATAGGATCACAGATTTTTAATTAGAAGGGACTTGAGAGGTCATCCAATCCAGCCTCTCATTTTCAGGTAATGAATCTAGGCATCTAGGCAGCGGTTCTCAACCTGTAGGTCACGAGCCCTTTGGGGGCCGAATGACCCTTTCACAGGGTTCGGAAGACCATCAGAAAACACATATTTCGGATGGTCTTAGGAACTGGAGACACTGCTCCTCTATCCATCTCCAGGTGGGTCCGCCCACGGGTCTGCCCACATGCAGATACACCCACATACAAGTATTAAAGGGTCATGGCATTAGGAAGGTTGAGAATCACTGCTCTAGAGATTAAGGTATTAACCAAGTAGTGAGTGAGATGAGTCAGTCAGTCAACACATTTATTAAGTACCTACTGTGTGCCAGGTCCTACGCTAAAAGCTTAGGATACCAAGAGTAACACAGAATCTGTCTAATGAAGGGAGACACAAAAGGGTTTTCCTTTTTTCTCACCTCTTTGAAGACATCTGTATCCATTTCCCTCATTTCTTCCCCCTTACATTGGAAGGTTTTTCTAAACAGTTGCAGACAAAAGGGGGAAGGGGCTAAAAAGCTTTTATGCCTTATATGGATACAGTCTTATGGGGAAAACAACATGGAATTAACCATGAACAAATAAAAATATACCAGATAATTTGTATATAATTAACAGAGGGAAAATCCCAGCATTATCTAGATGGTTAATGAGTGTCAGAGGTGGGATTTGAACCCAGATCCGGCTCATTTTTCTATCTATTATGCCAAGTGCCTCTTATTTCTGATGCATTGTGGGTTAAATAAATAGGGTTTTGTTGGCTTTCCTTGGAACCTTATAACCAATAACATTTTTATGCTCTACTGTTCTGAGTTCTAACCAACTTGCTTAATTAAGACCAACATTTGGAACAAATCTGGTTGAACTGGAAATGTAGCATAGGGCAGCATTTTACCTGTGTTTTATCATTATAAGTTTTTTGTGATATTTTAAAATTAGTTTTTAAAGTAATTTTTGTTCCATTTAATGAGACTCTCCATTCAAATTTAATATTTTCATTCAATAGGGAGATATGTTTCTTTGAAGACACTACTCAACTGATGTAGTTTTACATGGTGATTTCAGTTTATCTCCCAGCAGTCTTCATTCACTATGAGCAGTTAGATAGTAAACTGTAGCAAAAACACAAGAGCTATTTTAAAGAAAAAAGAAAACTATTCCTTTGGTTTTTTATGGTTGTTAGATTTCTTGCTCTATAATTGCTGTAGTAAGTTAAAGAACCTTGAATTCTAGTTTTCTTTTTTTTTTTTTCCCAGGTAGATGTTTTGCATATACGAGGGGGGAAATCCTAACACTTCAAAGCAAAATACATTGTTAAAGTAGGACTACAGAATATTTTAAATGGTTGGCAATAAGCAATAATTTGCAGTGGTTTTTGTGTTTACTTTTGCAAATATCTAAAAACTAAGCTAATTGTTCTCTGGGATTAATCTGCATATCACATGACTTGTTTATTCAAGAGTTTGAGCTATTTTTTGAGATATAAAAAAGTTATCAGTATCAAGGAATATGTATTGGGCATGTGTGGTGTGCCTAACAACGTTTCAGGAGTTCTTGGGTTAAAGAAAGTAAGAAGGAACTGCCTTTGATGACTTGTCCTCAAGACTTAGTAGTTGAATAATGCTGGGTGGTACAATGGATAAAGTGCTAGACCTGGAGTCAGGAAGACCTAAGTTCGAATCCATACTCAGACACTTTCTAGCTGTGTGACTCTGGGCAAGTCATCTACCATCTGCCTGCCTCAGTTTCCTGATCTGTCAAATGGGGGTAATGATGGCACCTACCTCCCAGGATTGTTGTAAAGATCAAATGAGATAATATTTGTAAAGTACTTTGCAAAGCCTAAAAAGCTACCTAAATGCTACCTGTTATTATTTATATACTACTCTACATTTTTATTTAATTTGAACTTTATGACAATCTCATAAAGTAGATACTCTGGGCATTATTGTTCTTGTTTTGCAGATGAGGAAATTGAGCCTCAGAGATGCTGTGTGATTTGCCCATTGTCATACAGCAGGTGAGTGTTGGATGTGAGATTTAAACGCAGGCCCTCCTACTATCCCTATATTTCCTCTTTAGATATATCATCTAACGGAATATATCCTCCAAATTTGTTGTAATTCTAAATGAAAACATGGAAATTGGCAGACTATCATGTCAGATTCTGTGCCTTTGATCTTCTGTTAGAAGGTTAAAATAGAGCACTTGGAACTGTACAGATGTTAAATGAATACCAGGATAATCTGTTTCTCCATATGGAGAACATACAATTTCTGTCATTGGTGGTGAACCATTTCTCCTCCATTACTCTGCCCTGCATTGAAAGACTTAGATTTTGGCTCTAGAGTAGTTAATGTTTAGTGAATAGAAATAAACAGTTCTATTTAATGACCTCTCTCTGCAGTTTAAAACAGTACTCCAGCTAGTGAAAGAATGGTTCCTTTTTTATAGTAATTTGATGTATTATAGTTGGGCCTTTTGATGGGTTTTCTCCATTAACAGAATGAGGACAGTAATCATTTTAATGCCATCACAGTTTCATCAGCAGGCTAGAACCATTTGGACCCATGTTGTCTTTGCAAGTTCTATAAAACATTCATATTTGATTTTTTAGCATCTTAAAAATTATATATGAAAGTACTTTCATAAGGTCCCTGCTGAAAGTGAATTGCAAATGCTTTTAATAGAAGGGGATATTAAAACAGAGGAAACCTAAATCAAAATCCACTTTGGCTATAAAGGATATTTCTAAGTGGCAAACATAGCCAGGAACCCTGAATATTCTGTTTTCTCATAAATGGAAATGTCAGAATCTATCACTATCAGAATATGGAATGTGACCTCTATGCTATACCCAAATGGTTTAGGATGTAGGACTTGGGTAGATTTTATTTGTTAAAAACTCTTTGTGGAGGTTAAAATTCTGAAACCAGTGCTTCAATCTTCTCAAAAATTGGGTGCCATCAATACGTGTCTTACTTTATAAAACAAGCCCAGAATATTATTGTATTACACCATGCAAAGAAGTAAAAGGCTGACAAATGGCTATGAATCCATAAATTCAGTGGGCCCAACTTTGTCAGTCCAATAAGGTTCATAGATTTCTTCTGCTTTACTGTTTGGTGGCTACACATGGCAATGGTAATTGTGCCATTTAGGCTAAAAGGCTCTATGATCTACCCTTAATATGGTTTACAAAAAGGAAGGGTGGGGAGGGAGAGAGGGGGGAAGGAAGGAAGGAGAACATATAGGAAAATTGCCCATTCATTCTGGTAAGTTTCTTTCCAGTTATGCCCAGATAACAGATAGCCATTTGCCTCCAGTTTCCCTTTCCAATAGCTGTTGTATTCATGTGTACATTTTGCAGACCTAACATGTGGTTGGCACCTCTTCATGAAAATTGGGCCCAATGGGCTACTTTATAGTCACTGAATGTGCTCAGCTCAGTAGTTTATATTTTGCAGCTGACACTCCACTGACCTGAGTAACCTGTTATAAAACATTACGCTTTATAATTTGGTCTGAAGCCACACTGTTTAAAATTTAATGTAGGGATTTTTATTAACTCTACACTTAGAAAAGGGTTTACTTGGAAATTCTTTGCTTTTTTCATTTGATTCATGAAATCTTAAGGCAGGGAAAATAATATACTCAAATCAGTATTTTTAAGCCATTGTCACATAAATGTTTTTATGGTTTTATGTGAAAAGAATTGATCTTTTGAACCTCACAAAGCTATCATTAACATTAATGCTAATTGGTCCACTTGTAGACGTGGGCAGCAAAGAGACGATGGAAGGCAGAGATGGATTTTTAGTACTTTCTTCCTCTGAGTTGGGTTATTAGGCAAAGAAGAATGGCAAAGTATGCATTGTCATCCAACCATCCTTATATTTGGGTGGGGTTAAATAGAGATTCTAAGGGTTGTAAGGACTATCTGCCTAACTTTGTTTATAAAATTGAAAATACGTTTGAAAAGTGAATGAGAGCCAACAGTGTATGGCTGTGAAATATCAAGTGGAGACTGATTTATGATTATGGCGCTCAGAAGAGTAAAAAACATGTGATAGCCCAGACTGGAATGAATCTGCTAAGGAAGAAAATATTGGGGAAATAGTTTCTGACACTTAGTGGGCTAAGAGTTTCTCAGGAGGGAGAGGATCAATATCTTCTCTGATTCATTAGTGAAGGACAGATTGGAATCCTACTTTTTATATAATCTTTCAGCTCAAATCATCTCACCTCAGATTTTGAGTCTGTTGGAAAGTTCCTCAGTCATAAATACTAGGCAGGAAGTGCCACGAATTGTGTAGCTTACTTTAAAACAGTCTGAATTGAGATAGTATCTTGAAGGCTTAGCCGTCCCAAATTTATTCTTCCTTTCCATGAACTAGTCTACCACATAATTTTCCATCCCCTTCCTCCCTCCACTCTCCTTCACTCTGTTCCAGATAAAAAATTACTTGGAGAATAGAGTTGTTATGGGGTAATACATTGTAGAAGACTATCTTTCCCTTAGTGAATTCTATTTATCTTTAGAGGAACTCTCAAGTTTCACCCTGAAAGGTAAACGAACATAATATACAACTATTTCTTACAGTGAACCAACAATGAGAGTAGTTACTGCTTGGACAATATCATTTTGTAATTATGTTCCCATTTGTATTTATAACAAGAATACTGAAAATATGGCCAAAGCTGATTTTAACATGATGTCAAGGTATCCAAGTCTTCTCCAGGGTAGTTCTCTGGGACTTGATATCTGTTTACTATAGAAGGTCATCTTGCTGTTTAGAAGGCAATGGAGCCCTGGAAGATGGTCCATTTCTCTCAGGGTTTTTATAGTAGTTGGCTTCCATTCTGAACTTAAACAGCTCTTGTTATTAGGATGCATTTCACAGGTTCATCAAATGCTAGAACTGAGCTTCCTCACCTGTAAAATAGGAGGTGGGGGTGGTGTGGTACTTGAACCAGAGACTCTTTTAAGGTTCTTTCCAGGTGGTAATTCAGTGATGTGTACCTTGGGTTCAATATTCCTTTTGCTTAGGGTTCTTTTTTTTTCTTGCCTATTGAAATCCTTCTAATATAACATGATATTCAGAATGATAAATTAGAATTGTAGATGTCTTTACTACCATGAGGGAGAAACTAGACTAGATAATTTCTGTCTCTAAATCTGCATCCCTCCTTATCCTTCCCAGAAAGTGTTATGCTTGTATCCTCCCAACAAAGCATCTTTCCAGTGACAAGAACAGCAGTAACTGTGGACTTAGTCCTGAGAATGACCGTCAGTTGTTTCCTGCTGCTCGGGTGGAGGCAGTAAGACACAAGGACGTGTTTTCAAAAAAACTGAGTTTCTTGGGCAGCCATATGAGGGATGCCAGCTAGGTGGCACCGAGGGTAGAATGCTTGAGCCTGTAGTCTAGCCTCAGACACTTAGTAGCCATGTGACCCTGGGCAAGTCACTTAACCTCTGTTTGCCTCTATTTCCTCACCTGTAAAATGGGGCTAATAATAGCACCTACCACCCGGGATGTGTGAGGATAAAATGAGATGATATTTGTAAAGTGCTTAGCACGGGGCCTGACATGTAGTTGGTGCTTAATAAATGCTTGCTTCCTTCCTTCTTTCCTACCGTGAAAAGAAGGAAGGGCAGTAGTGCTGGAGTAATCTTTGGACATTTTCATGAAGCAGCCGGATGTTATATTGTATGGTTTGCAGAATCTACTGACCTTTGAAACAAAGTTTCCATTTCCTATTTCTTCTGTATCTTCTAGTGCGTTTGACCAAGCTTGTGCCAGATACCTTCTACAAATATTTTGAGCACCTATTTTGAACAGTTCCTTGCACTATCTCTTCTGTGGGTGCTATGCATTATAACTGGAGATATCCTGGTGAATGCCTGCCACTATTTATGAGTGATCAGGAGATGGTGGAAAGCATTAGAGCAGGGGTTCTCAACCTTCCTAGTGCCGCGACCCTTTAATACAGTTCCTCATGTTGAGGTGACCCCCAACCATAAAATTATTTTCGTTGCTACTTCATAACTGTGATTTTGCTACTGTTATGAATCGTAATGTAAATATCTGATATGCAGGATGTATTTTCATTGTTACAAATTGAACATAACCCACAGGTTGAGAACCACTGGTTTAGATAGATGGTGTCACATGTGGCATAATCAAAGCATTGACTTTAGATAAACAAGGAGCCAGTAGGTGTAATGCCATGCACCAGCAGATTCCCAAAGGAATGCTACTGTGAACAGCCTTTAGAGTTCAGATTACAAAATATAGTGAACATTCTGTTTATTCCATTACGAATCAAGACAAACATTCAAAACATTATAATATTCACAACATTACATCTTATCACAGAAAATGGCCACACAGTTTTCACTACAGTGGCCACAGTATTCAGAACAAGAAACAATAGAATACTCACACTTCCACTCATGGGGCAACTCAATCATTCAGTCATTAGAAAACCACACAAACCCTCTACCCCTCGGTGTCTAAAAAAAAAAACCCTCAGTTTCATCCAAGGGGAGGCTTTTCTTCATCTTGACTCT
>CM053587.1:214135945-214202142 GCA_028646515.1 Pseudochirops corinnae | reverse complement strand
CTCTTCTTCTACATCAACAGGGGAGTTCATGCCTTCTCAACAATGGGACAGAGTTTGCACCTTCCACACTTAGCACTTAGTACTGTCTATCCACTTAGTACCAAGTGCTAAGTATCCTGCTAAACCAATTACTATTACAGTAGGCCACAGGAGAAGTTCTGTATGTATAGTTGAGGCTGTTTATTTGGTTGCCAGTATTCTTGGGCCATCAGCCCTTATCAGTTAAGATAACTCTGGCTGGAGAGATTAAACAACTTTCCCAGGATCACAGGATGCATCAGAGGTACCACATGACCTCAAGTCTTCCTGACTTGGGGACTGACTCTCTGTCCATAACATATATCAAGATACTTCTTGTAGGTTATCGTACTAAATGTAATTGAGCTTCTTGACTGAAAATGGAATTACTTCCCCAGTGACAGATTTTCCTATTCTTTCTTGAGTCTTTCTTTAGTAGTAGAAGTAATTTAGCAAAGTGCTATTGTGGCCAGTACAGTACATGTTAGAGAGATTTCACTTTTAATGGTGCAGCCAGGTTGGA
Organism: Pseudochirops corinnae; assembly: GCA_028646515.1. Lineage (NCBI taxonomy): Eukaryota > Metazoa > Chordata > Mammalia > Diprotodontia > Pseudocheiridae > Pseudochirops > Pseudochirops corinnae. The sequence goes on along the minus strand of CM053587.1, from coordinate 214,201,601 downwards.
ACTTTAATAAAGCTTCTGACCTTTCTCCTCTGACTAAGTATTAAAGTGCTAGAGATTAAAGAGATTTTTAAAAGTTGATTTGGCAAGAAAATTGTTCACAGGGTAAAGTGACAGAAAAATGTTGCTGCATCCAGGGTCCCGACCGCCCTTAGTACCATGCTTTGTTTACCTGGCTGGCAGTGCAGAAAAGGGAAGCTGGCTAGATTTATGTTTTACATTATCTAACCTAAATAAAAATAATTAATGCCTGCAAGAGTGTTAAAAGATCATCATTCTCTAATGTACCATTATCTCATTACCTCACTAGTTTTAAGGTAATGCTCAAATTACTCCCAAGTTCTGCAAATAGCATATAACAGCAGGTAAACAGATTACTGCCTGGAATTGCCCCCAGAGTGCCCTCCAACTGTCCCCATTGGCATTCCAAAAGCTATATGCATTTGTTAAGGAAATCGACAGGTCAAATCAAGTATACCAAGGCCAGTTATATGATAGGCATCTGTTTTTTAGATTATCTTTTCTAATGTTCTTTAAAATTTCTCAATTTAGATTGTGGATTATCCACCCTTAATGGTCATCTTTCACCTGGCCTCCTGGGCTTTAGATTGCTTCCTGGTATTTCTTGAAGAAGAGTTGGGAGCAATTCTGATGGCAAAAGGGCTGACTGGAGAACAAGTTGAAAGCACTGGCTAAAATAATGATTTTTCAGTTAATTGTGGATTTCAGCCTTCCCATACACCACATGGGCCCCTGTTACTACATATAATGGAGAGTTGGCTAAAACGGGAAGGAAGGTCACTCATGTAGTGTGTGGTGAACCATGCTGTCTTTCAGAAAGGTAAACTTGTATAAAAGGATCTACTTGTCCAGAGTTGAAAACACTGATGAATCAAGTACAGAAATCTCTGTGGGAGGGCTAGAAGGAAAAGTTTTGTATAGACCTATGTTCTTTTATTTGTACCAAACCATTACAGGCTGGCAAATTTGTATTACTGGACATTAGTAGCTAAGATTTCTTCTGCAAAAGAAGAAATTAAGGAAGATTGATCCACCAAAATTCCCTTTTTTTTTTTTTAAGCACAAATACATGATGTGGTTAACTGATGAATTCATCCCTGTAATTGTCAGAGCAATTTATAGATGCTTTGTTCTAAATTTGGTTAGTAGGCAGTGGGGGAGCTGAACAACTTAGGTAAGTAGTTATAAAATAAGGAACCTTTCCTCTCTGAGTCCTCCAAACAAATCTACCTCCCCTTCCTTTGAACTGGCACTTTTCCAGTCCCAGCAGAAGCCATGTTTGAATGAGTTATAAAAACTGAACTACTCTCTTAATCCTGGAGGTGGTCTTTCCCTTCATCCTTGTTAGAGCTCAGGTACATTAATCTGGTGATGTGTATAGTAAGCTTGTGCTGTTCCTTAACTTGTTGCATCTGTTCTATGAATAGCAGAGATTGGTCTCCTGGGTGGCCCATTTTGGTATCTTTTATGAGAACAGAAAAGACTTAATTAAAACGCACACACACACACACACACACATCCAAGAAAACCTCTCCTCAAATCATATTCCATAGTTTTCTCGGTTTGGATTTCAGGGCCCTTGCCATGTTTAGGCTCTTTATTTGACTTTTATAGGTAGATATGTTGTACAATTAGGGTTTATAATGAGCGATAGGCATTTTGTAAATGTGGAATATAATTGAGCAGTGCAAGAGTATGGCATGATATGCTAATTCTCCAGCAGAGATAAAATAGTAGACTGATTTTCCTTGCTAGCACTGACAGGAGTTTATGAGTGGGAAGTCCGTGCTATAAAGGAAGAAGTCTGCAATTATCTTTTAATTTCATGCCATTTTCTATTTGCCAATCAAAGGAAAACAGTCAGAAGTCTATGAGAATGTATAGCATCCAGAAGATCATCAAGGCTTTTGCCAGGGAACAATTCCATGTTTTGTCCATAAAAAGGGGGCAAACCAAAGTATTTGGGGGATATTTTCTGCCTAAGATAATGTCATTTGAAACCTACAAAGTAGTTAGTCTAAAGAAGCTTACACAATGGCTAAAGAGACAGAAATATTTCCCTGCAAGAATACTTATTCAGTAGAAATAAGGCTAATAAAGGGTTCAGTATGTTGAGAAATCCATTCATCACTGAAGGAGAAAAGAATGCCTACAGAAATCATGTGTATGTTTGTTCCTTTGTTGCCTTCATAAAAAGTGTTTTGATCTCTTCCAAAGAGATCCAATCCGGAGAGGTATTTTATGTGCTAACCCCAAACCTGACATTACTCTAGTAATAAATACTAGAACAGGCTGTCCCTTGCCGTAACAGAACAATAACAAAAAAAGCCCAGCAACAATTGAAGCTTTGATGTTTGTTGGAAACAGCCAACATCCAGCATTGGTGTATAATCTATCCTGTGTTATGACTGAAAACAAAAGGCGCTAAAGCCAAGCCTTCGCATGAATCATACACATCTTAATGCATGACATAGCATGGTCTGTCACACCATATACATTTCTCAGTTGGGCATCCGCTGAATAAGGTGCAAGAGAAGAAACCTTCTTCATGGTTGTGTTTTGTCTTACTGTCCTCCTGATTCCATGGCACATGCTTCTGCATATCTCCCTAACTGCTGGCTTACTTCAGTGCCTGCTCAGAGATAAGACATTAACATTTGGTGTGGTGATCATAAGGTCACCTTTGAGGGCATCCACATGAGCCAGGACAAATATTCTTCTTCATTTCCCATTTTTGTGATATAAAAGCCTTATGTTTTTGTTTCCTGGCATACATTAATAGGTAAAGAATTTAAGTAGAAATAGCTATCAGGGCTTGGGTGTCTCATCACATGCAGAATGACAGAATTTAAGAATTAGAAGGGACCTTAGTAGCCATCTAGTTCAAGGCATACTCAATAAACATTCCCACTCAACATATCTAGAACATGGTTGTCTAGCTTAATTGTGAAGACCTCCAGTGGGAAGGAACCCAGTATACTTCAAGTAGTTCATTACACTTGTGTACAGCTCTTTTTGTTACCTTACATCAGACTTAGATTTGCCTCTTGGCGACATATATCCTGGTTCTTTTTTCTGGTTCTTTTCTCTGAGACCATACAGAATAAATCTAATCTCTCATCCATATGACAACCCTATAAATACTTAAAACTATCAACTCCTCTTCCCTCAAGTCTTTGCTTTTCAAGGCTAAACATTCCCAGTTCCTTCAAGTGAACCTCATATGGTATGAACTCAAGAGCTTTCACCATCCTGGTCATTCTTCTCTGAATGCTCTCTGATTTACTCTTGTCCATACTAAACTGTGTTACTCAAACTGACCAGGCCAATGCAGCATAGAGCAGAGCAGAACAGCTTATTAGTATGCTTCTTCCCACAAATCTCCATTTCCACATAAATTTTTATTATGAGTATAAGTACATTCTTCACAGATCTCTCTTATTTCCAGGGATTTCTGGAATTTCTTTCTAGGGAATTGGGAGCAAATCTTATATAGTCCTGTGAAGCAGGGATCCTTTGTTATTTCATCTTTAAAACGGTAAGATCATAGTCATATCTTTTTAACCTTTTTTGTGTCATGGACTCTTTTGACAATCTAGAGAAGCTTATGGACCCCTTCTCATTTAGGTGGGATAGTGAATAAAGCATTGGCCCCAGAGTCCCAAAGACCCGAGTTCAAATCCAAGCACACACCTACTAGTTGTAGTGTTACTAGTTGTATGACCCTGGACATATTACTTAACTTCTGTTTGACCCAGTTTCCCTATCTGTAAAATGAGGCTTAGAATAACATTTACCTCACAGAATTGTTGTGAGGATCAAATGAGGAAATATAGAGTACTTTGTAAATCTCAAAGTACTATTATACTAATTATTATTATTTTAATGTTTTTAAATGCACAAAACAAACTACATAGATCCCTCCTACCTTCATTATCACAGTGGAGGATAACACCATCCTCCCAGTCCCTCAGGCTCAAAACTTAGGGGTCCTTCTAGATTCCTCACTATCTCTCACACACACCTCCATCTAGTCTGTTGCCAAAGTCTGTTGATTTCACCTTTGCAATCCCAGTATGTCCCCTTCTCACCTCTGACACTGCTGCCACTGTATCGTAGACCCTCATCACCTCACACCTTGATTATTGCAATAGCCTGCTGGTACATCTGCGTACCTTGAGTCTCTTCCCACTCCAATCCATCATTCAGTCACTAAAGTGGTTTTCCTAAAGAGCAGGTCCAAGCATGCCACCTCTCCACTCAATGAACTCTAGTGACTCCATATTCCTTATTCAATGAACTCTGATGACTCCCTAATGTCTCCAGAATCAAATACAAAATGGCTTGTTTGATGTTCAAAGTCCTTCATGATCTAGCCGCCTCCTACCTTTCCATTCTTCTTACATCTTATTCCCCAGAATTAACTCTTTGGTCCATTGACACTGGCCTCCTAGCTCTTCCACACACAAGATGCCCCCATTTCTCATATATTTAGGCATTTTCTTTGGCTGCCCCCTATGCCTGGAATGCTCTTCCTCCTCTCCTCTGCTCTGACTACTAACCTTTCTGGCTTCCTTTAAATCACAATTAAAATTCCCTCTTCTACAGGAAACCTTCCCTAACCCTTTTTAATTCCAGTGCTTTCCCTTTGTTAATTATTTCCTATTTATCCTGCATATAGCTTGCTTTGTGAATATTTGTTTGAATAGCATCTTTCCCATTAGATTGTGAGGGCATTAGCTATCTTTTGCCTCTTTTTTGTATCCCCAGCACTTAGCACACTTTGTGGCACATACTAGATGCTTAATAAATGTTTATTGATTGATAAACAGTATCAAAATATTTTTTAAAACAAGTACATGGACCTTCAGGTTAAGAATCCATGGACTTGGTGATCCTGAAATTTCTTCTTAGATTTAAATCCTATAATATCATGGTTCTGTGAATAAAACCTTGTCTCTGACTCTTCATCGAGTATCCTTTCCCTTACTCCTTGCTGCTTCTCGTAGTGAGAACCTTTCTTTAACAAAACCTTATAGCATCTTGTTGTTACTAACTGACGTGGGCTGTTCATCTCCCTTTAAAACAGTCGTTCTCAACCTTCCTAATGCCACGACCCTTTAATACTCATATGTGGGTGAAACCCCCTGGAGACCGAGGAGTGGTGTCTTGGTTCCTAAGAACATCGGAAATATGTGTTTTCTGATGGTCTTAGGCGACCCCTGTGAAAGGGTCATTCGACCCCCAAAAGGGTTGTGACCCACAGGTCAAGAACCACTGCTTTAAAAAAAAAAAGGTTTCCTCAGGTCCTCTGTGGTTAGAACAGTGGAGTGGAGAAAATGGAGTGGAGAAAGATGGGGCTAAGGTTGTGGCAACTCCAAAGAACAAGAAATAGCTGGACAGTCAATAGATTGGCAGACTGAAGGTCAGAGATTTAAAATAAGGAGTATTGAATCCATAACTTGGGAAGGTATTCTGTTTGGGGAAAATTGTGAAATGAGACACAGAATCATTGTAGTATTTACGATGCCATGTCCTGATCTTGAGCGGAACACAGTGTGACAAAGAAGTTTATTTAAAACAAAAACAGACGTACACATGTGCACACGCATACACACATGAATTGTAAAGGGGGTATAGGAATCAACTATGTGTGGAAGTTAGCTGAAACCATGTTGGAAGCTGGCTGAAATATTTCCAATGATACATTGTCTTGGCTTAGCCCCCCGTCAATTAGTAGCATTTTGAGTGATATGGAACCCAAATAACAGGTGAGAGTCATATAGTATAGAGCTGAAAGGACCTTAGAGATTATTTAGTTCAGTTTCCTCATGTTATAGATTAGGAAACTGAGGCACAGAGAGATGAATTGAATTGTCCAAGGTCACACTGAGTTAGTAGCCAGGCGAAAACTAGAACTCAGAACCCCAGAGAGCAGTGTTCTTTCCAGCATACTGCCTTCTCTGTTAGGAGCTAAGGTCAACTGATTAAAATTTAGATTTAGAACCTCTGAGTTAGAATCTTGGTATTTAAAATTCTAAGCAACTTAGAGTTTCCAACATGTGGTGAGCATGGCACACTACTATGTTTCTTCCAGTCTTTTGGTCACTGTTATTGCATCCCTGTCATGATATTTGGTTAAGCGCGAACAATGGCCCAGACAGAGGTAGTGTTGCTAGCCTTGGAACCAGGGAGACCTGGATTCAAGTTCCATCTCTGGCACATCCTGGCTGTGTGACCCTGGACAAATCACTTAACTTTTCAGTGCTATAAGTATATTTTAAGATTATAAATTATGGAGATATTCCCAGCTTGCATTAGTAGAGGGAGTTTCCTCACCTGGAAGTTTCTTGTATAATCAATCAATATTTGTTAAGCTGTATGCTGGGTAATGTTCTAAGCTCTGGGAATACAAAAAGAGACAAAAGACAGTTCTTGCCCTCAAAGAGTTTATAATCTAACGAAAGCTCGATGGGTCCAGTCCCTGGCACTCTGAATGAACATGATTAGCCAAAATTTTTGTTTGCTGTATCATTTTGAAACTTGTCACTGGTAGAATTCTGGGAACAGATAGGAAAAAAAAAAAAGTGACAGATTTATAGAGCCCACTCAAAGGACAGCAGTCACCAAAACAGAAGCCAGTCTGCTTGCCCCATACTGTTTAATTGGTTTATGGTCTAGAAGGGCTCATAGACCCCCCCATCCTGATATGTGGAAAAAATGTAAAAAAATCCTTTTTAGTTAGAACTTATCCTAGAGCAAGATGCTGTGTGGAGCCCCAGAGTGACTTAAATAGATGTCGTGTTTGCCTTTTGAAAGCCTATAACCCCAAATGGACAATATTGGCAAGAACCAAATTCTAAAAAGCACACGGAGACACAGAACTACACATGCAGAGACAACAGTGTGACACAAGCCCAAATCACTGCCGAAATAAATAAAGATGAGTGTTTGGGGGTGGTTAGCATGCTGTGAAAAGTGTGAGGAGCTTTGGGGAATTCAGTGGAGTGAATATGTATGGAGAAATCAACACCTCATTTCCTCTGTTTAGGAGACTCAATTCAAAATAAGACTGTGAGGGAAGAACTCTGTGCTGTGCCCAGAAGTATGGGGCACTGCCTTACTGATGGCTTCTTCTTCCTTCCCCTTATCCTGAGGCCCTCCAATGAATTAAGGAGCTATGTAGATAGATTGTGGAAGATTCCACTTATCTCTTCTTTCTGCCAGAGGGAGGGTTTGCATGCTATTGTATTAAGCAAAAGGGGGGCAGAAGTTAAGGGGAAACTTAACTCAGATGAATCTCTGGGGCCTTTCTACTATGCTCAGGGGAAAACAAATTACCCAGAATCAGAATAATTCACCTATTACTTGGTTGATAGAGTTGAGGAGGAGTGGGGGAAGAGAAGAGAATGGGTTATTTTTAGTACAATAGCATTGAAGATTTGAAAATTTCAGCAATTCAGGATTTTATTCTGCACATTAAGTTGTTGTTTCTTGAGCCGGCATCTATGAGAGCAAGGTGGCAGCTCTGAGTGACAGTGAAAGTCATTCTGGCTTGTAGTTAAGTGCACTCAGACAGCACTTTGTCAATACCCTCCCCTTCCCCCCTCGTTGTATCAGTCTAAGAACCCACGGATAGGTAGAATGGGGGCGGACAAGGAAGGAGTTGACTAAAATGGTTTTCTGCACAGTTTGTTGCTCTCACAGGTTTTTTCCCTCTTCATGTATAACTTCTTTTTTTTTTTCCCTCATCCATTTCCACTCTCCCCAGTGAAGGGAGCACAAATCCCATTAGACCCTTTTCCTATCTGAACAACCTGTATAAAAGAGGACTTATAACAGCATCCCCCTGGATTGCATCCTCCATTCCACTGTGACAGCAATGTTGCCCAGGTTCTTTGCATCCTGAAGTAATTGGACTGCATCACCTAATAAGTAAGCCAATGACAAATTGAGGACAGATTTCTGTAAGCTCTAAATGTTTAACACCTAGCACCAGATTTTCAAGTTTGCAGTTTAAGGGTACGCTACCACCTGTTATCTGTTTCCATATGTACACCACAGGGTGTTAAAAATGTGCTCGTAGGATATTTAGATTTATAGGTAGTGTGGGATTTATTAATTCTTCCCCTACTCCTTCCCTCTACCCAAAGTCTAATCTATAATAGTTAACAAGTTTTGTTGGATTTATTTCAAAGGATGTTACTTCCTTCCCTCTGTAGAAGATCATGTTAGTATATCACATTGGTCCAGTGGAAAGAACATTGGTCTAGGAAGCAAAAAAAGACTTGAGTTACAGTAATTCTCCTATTATTGATTCATTTTGTGACCTTGGACAAGCCCTATAACCTCTTTCTGCCTCAATTTCCTTGACAATAAGATGGGAATAAAAACAATTTATAAGATGATTGCAGGGATAAAATAAGATAATAGGTGTCATTGTATTTTGAAAGAAGAATTTTTAAAAGCTCTATATAATTAGCAGCATGTAATGAAAAAGATCTGGCTTTGGAATCAAAGGATCTGGGTTCAGAACCTTACTTCACCTGTACATCTATGACTTACCCTCTTTGGACCCCAGTTTTCTCTGCTGCAAAATAAAGATTTGGACCAGGTGATCTCAGGACTAACTCCCTTTCACTTTTAAGTATTTGGTTTTATGATCATAGTAGTATGGGTATATTGCTTATAGTTGAGAAGTTATTTTCCATCATATTTATCCTGCTTTATTTTTGTAGCCTAGTCTGTTATTCCATCATTTGTTTCATATTAAACGATTTCTCTTCTGGTAATGTGCAACTACGGCTTTTCTTTGCCAAGGAGCACAATTGGAAAAGACAGAACAAAAATGACTAAATGGGAGTTGATAACCAAAATAAATAAGGAGATGATGGTACTCTGATTGCTTCTGATTGCTTTTGATAAGTTCACATCATCAGTCCAGGATGAACTACTATGTTCTTGGCTTTTTAAGCACCGTAAGATAGTTGGTGGACTTAGAAAAATATGGAAAGACTTGGACTTACCAAGGAAGATGTTATCTGTCCTCAGAGAAACAGGGGACAAACAAATATAGTATGGTCTTACATAGATGTGTATGTCTATATATGAGTAGTACGATTATAGATATCTAAGTGTATGTGTATGTAAGTATATATATGTAGGTATATGTGTATACACATATGTATGTGTGTATCTGTATGTTAAATACATACATAAGTGGGGTTTCTGTGTGCGTGCGTGTCTGCTTAACTGTAGCCTTCTTAGGAGAGAGGTGGAGAAAGGGGGGAAAAAAGAACAAAGTTGGGGCAGCTAGGTGGTGCAGTGAATAGAGCACTGGCCCTGGAGTCAGGAGGACCTAAGTTCAAATCTGGCTTCAGACACTTAACACTTACTAGTCAAGTGACTTTGGGCAAGTCACTTAACCCCAATTGTCCAGCCTTCCGCCTTCCAAAAAAAAAAAGAACAAAGTAAAAAGCGCACAGCAGAGAACAAAAGAACACAAGGAAGCAAAGATGGACAGCTCTGAACACAATGTGCAGTATTTATTTTATAGGCTTTCTGGAAATATAAATCTCTTGCTATATATATTTTTAATTAAATTTTTTCAGAATTTACTTATTTTTAGTTTTCAACATTCATTTCCACAAGATTTTGAGTTCCAAATTTTCTCCTCATCTCTACTCTAGCCCCCACCCCAAGATGGCAATCATACTGATTACTCCTTTCCCCAATCTGCCCTCTCATATATTCCTCCCCTATCCTCCCTACCCCTAACCCCTTACTTTCTTGTAGGGCAAGATGGATTTCTTTTTTTTTTTTTAATTTTGTTTTGGCTTTTTTTTTTTTTGAGGGGGAAGGGCATGGCGATTGGGTTTAAGTGACTTGCCCAAGGTCACATGGCTAGTAAGTGTTATGTGTCTGAGGTCATATTTGAACTCAGATCCTCCTGACTCCAGGGCCAGTGCTGTATTCACTGCATCACCTTGCTGCCCCACAAGATGGATTTCTACACCCCATTACCTAAATATCTTATTTCCCAGTTGCATGTAACAACAATTTTCTTTAACTTTTTAAAAAAAACCTTTGAGTTCCAAATTCTTTCCCTTCTTCCCTCCTCCCCCACCCCCATTGAGAAGACAAGCAATTCAATGTAAGTTACACATGTGTAGTTATCTTGTTATATATTTTAAATTCTCTCTTACATTTTGCTGTGAACATGGCAATGCTTTTTTTCTCTTTTCTTGTTTTGTATTTAAGGTTTAGTATTTAAGTTTAAAATACATTAAAAAAAAAAGAACAAAAAGAACTGTAAGGTAAACTGCTCAGCCTCTGTCAATGATTTTTATTTTGCAAATATGCTGGGGAACAGGAGTCCTGTTGGTTTAGAAAAAGGGCAAATGTCCCAGCTTTAAAATTTTGGAAGAGCACAGATTCTGTAAGTTCCTGCGCTTCACTGGAATTTCTTGCAAAATTCTAGAATATTTTATTAAAGGAATAATTAGTGAAGAGCAAAAAAAAAGAAGCAGTGACTACAAAGGGTACACACTGCTTCAAGAACAGATCATGCCCAGGGCACCTGCTTTCCTTTTTCCCATTTGACTAGGCTATGAGACTGATAGATCAGGAGAGTGGCACATAGTTTATCTGGATTTTATCAAAGCATTTAGACAGTCTCTTATAGTATTCTTGTGGCCTAGGTTCTAACCATTAGATGATAGTATGGTTAGCTCAATTGGACCTGGTTGAATGGATTTGACCAAAGAGGAGCCATTATTGACATTAATGATTTTATGTCAACTTGGAAGTTTTCTAATGGAGTACCCCAGGAATCTCTGCTTGGCATTTTGCTGTTTAACATCTTAAAAATGATTTGGATATATGCATGCTTGGAGCTCACGTGACATAGCAAATAGAGGGCTGGACTGACATTCATATAGGCATGAGTCTACTTTACGACATGTACTATGTGATCATGAGAAAGTTACTGACTTCTACAGGCTTCAGTTTTCTCAGTTAACTGAAGATAATAATTATATCTACATCACAGGGATGTTGTCATCAAGTGAGGTAATATGTGTAAAACTCTCTGCAAACCTTAAGGTACTATATAAATGTGAACACTCATTATGGTAGACTCACTACATTTTCAGAGGATGTGAGGGACAGCTAATCCATTGGAAATTAGAGTTAGGATTCAAAAAAAATGGAATTCCATAGGGGATAAATATTAAAGTTGTTGGGCTAAATGAAATAACTGCAAGTTAGCGGTTCTTGTGAAAAAACATCTGGGGTGTAGGGGTTAGTAAATTTCAACCTCAACATGTGTGAAGGAAGCTAGGAAAACTAGTGTAACTTTGGGATGCATTTAAAGAGTGATTCTGTGAAGGACTAAGGAAGTGTTTATCTGAATGTACTCAGTCTTAGTCAGACAACAACATATGCACCAAATTTTAAGAAGAATGTTGTTAAGTTGGAGAGTAACATGAGAGTTTCCACCAGGATGGGCAAGGACCTAAAGATTATGATATGAGTATTAATGAAAAGAATTGGGAATGTTTAGCTAGAAAAGACTTTGGGGGCAACATTATAACCATTTTCAAGTATCTGAAGGTCTGTCATGTGAAGGTTGGATGACCACCAGTTATGTATGTTATAGAGGACATTCTTCTTTTCTATTGCTTCTAAGAAAAAATGCAAATTCTGCAGCTTGGAATTTAAAGTCTGGCTCTATTCTATCTTTGCAGACTGGTTTCACATCATTCTTCCTCATGTACTCTCAATTCTAGCCAAATTAGCCTACTTGCTGTACTCCATAAGCAACATTCCATTTCCACCTCCATGTCTTCATCTTCCTTCCTTACGTTCACCTCTTAGAATGCTTACTTCTTAGCTCAAGCACCATCTTCTAATGATACCCTTGTTCTCTCCTAGTGTCTCCACAATTCTTTTTACTTGGCGTATAATTTGCTTTTACTTATCTGTATACATGTATTTCTCCACCATCCTAACCCCACAAGTAAAATGAGGTCAAGGACTGTTTTGGCTTGGTCTTTATAATCCTAGCAGGGAACCCAGTATCTAGAAGAGAGTAATCAGTTAGTAAACGTTTATTTAATCCAATGGAATTGAATGCATTGAATGCACCCTCCTTTTGTCTTCCTTGTCTGCCAGGTGAGAAACCTCTGAGGTATCTGGGGTGGAGAAAGGGGAAGTTTGGGAAATGGGTGGAGTCAGTACATCATAAAGATTTTATAGTCTCAGATGTTAAGAAAGAGCTTCTATAGTCTAAATTTTGGCCACCTGGGAATGTATATCCCAAATTGTGACATTGTTTCTATTAAACTGGATGCACCTTCTAATATTATTTGGCCTGATATTGTTGAAACCCATTAGTTATTTAAGTGGGGCTATCCATGTAAGGTAGAAATTCTTCCTGATTTTCATCTTAATTCATGATTCTGTCTTGCATTAAAAATAGAGAAATGTATGGATGAGTTGTTAGTGTGAACATACAGAAAATGATGTTCATCTGGGAGAAAGGCTTTTCAGATTGAGAGGCCATGAAACAAAATCAGTGCATTAGGTGTTTAGACAATAGCAGATATGTGATACACAGCTTGTTAGCAACTGGACTAGACTTGGACACAGCAGGCTTTTTTTACAAAGCAGTATTTCTTAGAATAGGAGTAATTGGTGAAGAGCCATCATGAAGGGTTGTTTTAAATGTGTGTGGGCACAGGTTATACAAATGATACCTCATTGTTCACTCTGAGCAATAGCCAACACTAACTCTTGCAAAACCTAGGGGATGGGAGGAAGTGGGGCACCTAATGCATGCATATGGCAGGATAGGACCACTTTATTATTTATGGCTTAGGATACTTGCCTGATTTTCTTTACCCACCCATCTTGAGCTATGGACACGTGGTCTTCTAATTTGAGACAATAAACTAATGGTCATTTCCTCCTAATCCCAACTGCTTCTCCATAGCATTTGGCACATAGTTGAGCATTTATAGTCATGGTGCACATGGCACCAACCTATGACTCAGTGTCTATTAATATTGACAAAACTTACCTGTGGCTTTACATTTATAAGTAAGTGCATTTAAAACTTAATCCCAAGGTTCATTTAGATCAGGCTTTTGCAGACATTGTAATTACATTTCTTCCTTGGTCCCCAGGTTGCCCACTCCCTCCCCCTCCCCACAATACCATATCCTTAAATAGTATGTGCTTCTAAAGGAAAATGAGTGTATTGGAGCAATGTATTTCAGTCACATGCCCAAGATGCTGCTAGGCTTTTTCTTCCTATGCTTGGTCACTTTTGCCTTAAATTACAGCTCAAGAAAACAGGTGGAGGGGATAGAAAGAGAAGGAAAGCTGTTGAGAATTTGTAGTGGTCCGTAGTAAGGTTTTCGGAAGGCATCTATTTAGGTTCAAGGTTTGGCAAGTCAAAGACCAAAAGAAGAATTTTTCTTTTCATTTCTCTCCTTCCTCTCCCTCCCCCTTTTCCTTGGGCTTGCTTATGCTTCCTATGAAAGAGGTTGGAGTTCCCCCAGGGAGAGGGCCTGCCTTCTTCTTCAGGAAATGTTGATTTTTATTATATGGAACATTTGTTTTTCATAGAGACTTCCATTTCAGCATGAAAATGTTGAAATAGTTGGTTCTAATTTATATGTGAAAAATAAATAAGCTTTGCATGGAAATGCTCTCAGGGTGCAGTTACATAATGATGACTGCCCTATACTAGTTACATAGACAGCATCATCTAACTGAAAGCATCCTTTTTTTTCTTTTTGTAAAATTGATCTCTTGCAACTGCTTTTTGCCCACCTCTCTGCAAAAACGAGTAGTTGTTTCAAGTTGAAAGTCTGAGTTAGAATCATCAAAATCTTTAAAAGTTTCACTAGTCTCTAATAAGCTAGGGGTTTTTTGTTTTGTTTTGTTTTTGTGGAGTAGGGGTGGAGAGGCCTTGATCTGTGATTTCAACCCAGTTAATTTCTGGTTGAGGAAACTCTCCAGTGCTCTGCAAGTTATGGTGTTAGAGAACATCCTGGGGCACTGAGAGGTTAAGTTATTTGCTTTGTGGTCAGATAGCCAGGATGTTTAAGAGGCAGGAAGAATTGAAGCTAGAATTTCCTGACTCCCAGGATAACCATCTAGGCAGTGCTACACTTTTTCTCTCCATTGGATTACCTCCTCACCCTAATATCTGGGGAAATTAAAGTCTAGTGATTTTCAGGAAGCTCAATGCTTTGACTTCTGGGCCATTCTTTGAAGAACAGGAAATAGGACTAATTTTAATGATGCTAAGTTTAGGATATTAAAATGTATACCGTTAATCCCTTTGATTCCCCATTCCATTCCTTCCTCAACCCTCCTTCATCCCCACTAGGCTTTAACAGTATTGATGGTTTCTTATATACTCCCAACAGTTTCCCACTCCACAAACCAAAGTGTCCTCCCCCCAGTAAAAAAAGTATATCAACTTTTTCATCTGAAACAATATATTCCTCCTCATTGACCTCTGTATGGTATATATATATTATTATAAATGCTTCTTTAAAAAAAAGATATATAATGAGATGACAGTGTTTCCATAATGAATTCAGTGGCTGCTTTCTCTTCCGCACTAGTCTGAATTGTAGGAAACAGAATACAAAAGATTAGAGTGCTTTTTAAATAAACCCTAGCTAATTACACATACAACCGCATTCACTAAATGGGCATATTTTCAGTGCTTTATTTGCTACAGAATGCCACCTGTTCAAGATCTAAACTATTCATAAGTGCAGATTTAGCACCCATTTAAACATACCACCACAACTTTTGCATGTTCAGTCCAAGCCTCCTTTTTGTTCTAATTTAAAATTCAAGTCCTAGCTCAGAATTCATATTTTAGCCTCAGTGATGCGTCATGCCTTGCCACAGGGATGTTCATTTGAATCTCTGCATCCTTTGTTTACTTGGCATTCAGTTCAGTTCACCAAGCATTTAAGTGCCTACTATGTGTTGGCCCTGTGCTGGCTTGGTGAGGCTGAAGTTAAAAAAACACAAACCCTTAAATTATACCGAAGATACCCAGAGAGAGAACTGATGAACCCTGGGTACAGATTGAAGCATACCTTTTTCACTTTCTATATTTTTCTGTGTGTGTATGTGTGTGTGTATTTGTGTGTGTTTTCTTTTACAATATGGCAAATATGTTTTGCATGACTTCGCATGTATAACTGATATCATATTGCTTGCGTTCTCAGGGCTTGGGGAAGGGAGAGAAAGAGGGAGATAATTTAAAACTCAAAGTTAAAAAAAAAAAGAATGGTAAAAAAATTTTAACGTACGAAAATATTTAATGAAATAAACAAAACTTGTACCGGGGGTGGTGGTGGTGGAAAGGGTACCAGTAGCAACAAGGAAAGAAAATCGAGAGAAAGGGATGTAAATACAAAAATATTTATAAAATAATTTGGAGATGGGTATTGTTAACCCAGGAAATCAAATTTAGGGGAGGGAATAAGCATGTATATGGTGTCTGCCATGTTTGAGGCAGTGTGCCAAATGCTTTTTACAACAATGGAGGTAGACGTGCTATTATTTTCATTTTTAACAGTTGGGAAAATTGAGGCAATGAGAAGTTAGATGACTTACCCAGGATCACATCACCAGTTAAGTGCCTGAGACTGAATTTGAACTCAGGTTTTCCTGGCTCCCAAGCCCAGCTTCCTATCTCTCTATCTAGTTGCTTCTATTTAGGAAATTGCTTTTAAGCTGAGCTTTGATGAGAGTAAGGGAATTCAAGACCTCGAGGTAAGGAGGAAGGGCATTTCTGGCATGGGAGCAACCCATGCACAGATGTGGACAAGAGGATTGAAATGCTGCATACAAGAAACATTCTGTAGATAAGCTGGGCCAGAATGTAAAGCAGATGAGGCAGGCTAATGTCTAATCAGACTGGAATAAGGGTCAGGAATGAAACTAAAAAGTCAAGGATGACTAAGCTTAAGAAACCTAGGGGACTGGAAGGATGAAAGTGTAGGAGGGGGGGAGAAAAAAGGGGCAACTTTGATTGTCTTTTATTTTATAATGGCATTTGGGCATCCTAAGACTGTATTTGAATGCAAGGCTTAGAACAGGAATTGGCAAACTCTAAGGCTTGGGGGCCAAATATGGCCCACAAAAACCACAAAACTTTACTTAAAAATCTAAAAAACATTTTTTTTTTAAGCTGGTACTCAGTACAAAGACAGGCACAGCTTACTGATCCCTGTTGTAAGAATATTTTCACTCATTTGAAGGTTTCAGTTTTTTCTTTATGTAGCTCCATAAATATCTTATCAGTAATCATTCCAATGAAAATATCTTCCGCAAAGAATTTAGGGTTTATTTAGTTGGTTTCCTGGTTGGAAATAGCCTGTAAAGGGGACTTTCCAGAGTGACGTGTGTTAGATTGAAATGTTCTGATTTTTGAGGTGATTGATAGAGATGGAGGAAAAAAAAAATCTGTCTGGTTCTAGCACATCGCAGACTATGGGCAGGACAGGCAGTTTAGTGATTGTTAATTCCACATGGGTGGAATACTAACTAATTGCTAACAACCTCGCCAGAGAGGCTAGGAAGAGTCCTGATTGGTTTAGAATAAACCTGGGATTAAAAAAAAAAATGAATCATTGAACCCAGAGGGATCAAACTCACAACTATTCCAAAGGGTGTCCTTGCAGTGCAAATGCCATTCTTTTCTCGCCAAAGGTAAGGGGGTTTTAGTTGAGGATCAGATTAGAAAGCATATTTGCCACTCATCTTGGAGCTAGGATGATTTAGTAGCACTTTAAATGACCTTACCCTATTGTAATGTTTCTAAATTTGTTTATATTCTTTTCCCTTAAAAATAAATCCTAGAGCACACTCTTTTTTTTGTCCTGGAGAACACACTTTTGTGTTCTGGAGTGTGTGGAGACAGAAGGAGAGAAGGAAATGGCTGCTAAGACTGAGCTCCAAGAGACTGAGACAATAGTACAGGGAAGAGGAAAGGTGATTGATGGGGTTTATAGTTGGCAGAGTTCTGAATTCCATGGATCATGTCAGCTTGGAAACCTTGGAAGGACAGAGAGGCACAGGGAATTAAAACTCCTTGAGTTGTGTGGTTCAATGATCAAGAAAGTTTAGTAAGTTGTATAAGGTAAACCAATAACAACAACTCTTGGTTCAAAGGTAAAGGTCTCCTGGAACAATTCCAAGAGGCAGAGGACCCAGTGTCTTCGGAATGGAAGATGGGAAGATGTAAGACTCAAGATTACATCCTTTACATAGTTGAAACAAATTATCTTTTCTTTTCAATAAATTTACATTTGTTTAGCACTTTGTCCTTTACAAAGTACTTTCACATGCCACCTCACTGTTACTGTTGTTTTACTTGTCAGAAAAATCCCCAAAGACAGGCAACATGGTATAATTGACAGAGAATTGGATAAATTTATAATAATCATGATTAATGGTAATATTTCTTCATACTTTATTACCTTAAGAAGGACAAAGCATTTTTCTTAGAATGGCTTTTGAGGTAAATAGTTTAACTCTTTTTGCCTCCATTTTAAAGATGGGGAAATTTTGAAGCTTTCAGAGG
The DNA here is from genome assembly GCA_028646515.1 of Pseudochirops corinnae. NCBI lineage: Eukaryota > Metazoa > Chordata > Mammalia > Diprotodontia > Pseudocheiridae > Pseudochirops > Pseudochirops corinnae. The sequence goes on along the minus strand of CM053587.1, from coordinate 214,183,957 downwards.
TTCTGAGTGGGAGTTAGTGTTGTCAAGCTACACCTCTTTTTTCAGAATTATTTGTTTTCCTTTAGAATGACAAGTTTAGTAAGGTTTGTTTCATTAATCACTTTTAATAATGAATTCCATTATTTATAAATTTATAAATTCATGTTGAATTGTTTTCAGAGAGCATTTTTCTTCAGTGATGAGGAAAAGTAAATTAGATTTAAATGAAACTTGAATCACCCAGCTTTTCTGAACTTTTCTGAAAGATTTTCTATTTGCAAAGGTTGGTGGGAAAAAGTTGTACAAAATAAGGTGGTTTCTAGGAAAGTAATCAATTAGAAAAGACTGTTTCTTAGTTATGCTGATGGGATCTTATATCTTCTTTCAAATTATGTCCAGTCTGCAGTTGTCTGATGTTGAAGATATTCATCTAGTCTTATCATACCAGGAAACTCTGGGTGAAGTCATATAGCAAGAAATCAAGAAGAAAACACTTATCTGTCCCTAAAGTCTGTATTTCTTAATAATCTTTGATACCACCATCTTCCTCCCATTCCTCCCTTGAATTCCTTTCTCTTTTATCTTCTTTGAAAATTCTCCTTCCTCAAGAATAGCTTATAATAATAGTAATATTTTCTATTTAACTACCAACATTAGGGCTTCAGATATGTTCCTCTTCAAACTCTAATGAAACTTTATTGCTAAGGAGAACTCTATTGCTTCTCTTGCCCAGGGATACTAATTTGAGCTCTCATTCAACCCACATGTTTATCCAAATGCAAGTCATCTTTGAATTCATCATCCCTTTATGTTGGGGGGGTGGGGTTGGTGAAAGAGGAGTAAAATGAGTGTGCCACTTAGGCATTTGCCCATTTGGATTATTTCATAGTATATTCATATACTTGTCAAAATAGCTGCATTATTGGCACCGTTTGGCAAGAAAAAGGAACCATAGGATTTTAGAAATAGAAGAGACTTTAGAGATGATCTTGCTTTGCCTAGGGCTAGCCTGAGACAATGTGGAGCCACGAAAAGCAGCCGGATAATAATCCGTAGAAAGTGAAAATGAAGAGGTGTACCCACAAAGAGGGTGAGGGTTTCCTGGGACCCCAAAATACCAACATGCTGGGTCCTGCTGAAAGAATTCGACTCAAGTCTTCTCAGCCAAAGAAAAGTAAAGTTTATTAATAGTTCGCCATATTGGGCAGACTCTTAAGAAGCCTAGGTATCTGTGATGCTTGCATCGGGCAAGCAGGACAGAGTGTCACAGAATAAGTCTGTGCTAGGGTATTCTGTGGCACTCTCATACCACATGGAGGGAAGATGGGATCCTAACCACAGAAAGGTTGTGGGAATGGTGGTCTAGAGGAGGAGTTTGGGGAGGGTCTTCAGGAGGAGTCAGATGAGGTCAGACTCCAATAATGAGTTTGAGGAAGGGTCTTCTGGGGTGGAGATGGGGTTAGACTCCAGTAATGAGTGATTAAGGGTGGGAAGTTGCTGGAGGCTACCTGGAGACCATAGACAATGGTGGTCCAGGCCAGTTCAAGGGTGCGAACGGGAGCATCAAGGGTGGGAAACTATTGGAACAAAGGAGGGCTAAAGACTTGGGCAGAGCCACAGCTTAAGGCCCATGATCTCAGGCAAATGCCTTCCCTGGGAAGACTTATTTCAAGGGGTTTCCCAGGGCCTGTACCTCAAAGATTCAAGGAGAGCACAAGGGGGCTCCCAGAGCTGCACCTCATCATAGTTGCCTTAGTTGCTAGTGAGTGGTTAGCACTCCTCATAATTTACTTATCTGCCTAGAGCAGAGGTACCAAGCTTGCTCCAGAAGCAAGTGCCCACAAACCTCCAGTGAGCAGCCTGAAGCAGATTAAAATGTAATTGGGAAATGTTTAACAAAATAAATAAAAACACAATAGAACATAGATAGTGTTAATTTGTGGTTTTCTATATCAGTGCCGCCGGGATCTGTTTCTGTTAGAGTTTGGCATCACTGACTGGTGTTGCTCATTTCCACTAGACTGTAAGCTTCTCCAGGGCAGGTATTGTTTAATTTATATCTTTGTGTTCTCCAGAGGGCCTGGCACACAGTCAGCACTTAAATGTTTTTTGAATGAATCAACTCTAGGATCTGTAGGGTGTGAATTGGACAAAAAAAAAAAAAACCCTAAAAAAAATTTCAGTAAGAGCAGGAAACATAGAGGTTACAAAAACCATGTCAGTCCTCTCAGTGAGGGAGTAAAGATCAGAACAGAGTGAAATGGAAGCAGAACCAGTAGCAGATGTTGCATTTGCAGAAGACAAATGGGCTACCCTGATTTCATATGTAAAGACCTTGTTTGGTGACTCATGGGAGACTGAGTATTATCTGAGTGACATGGACACACATACAGTGTTTTCACTAGGGACCTCAGGGGCCATCCAGTGCAGCTCTTAATTTTACAGATAAAGAAACTAAGGTCTCGGAAAGTTAAGTGATACCTCAAGTCATATATGTAGTGTCAGAGGGGGAATTTGAACTCAGGTTCTTTCATTTCACTCCAGCAACTTGAGGACATGAACTTTTATTGGGGGAAAAGTAGAGATTGGACCTGAGGTTTCTTCGATAGGGAACATTCAGATGAGAAATCTCCCCCTATAGATGCCTCTCAGCGCCTTCTCTCTGGCTAAACTGGAGAGATTTGCCTAGAGCAGGGGTGGGGAACCTGTGGGGGTGGGCTGCCTTCAGCCTTGAGGCCACACATGACCTTCTAGGTCCTTGGGTACAGCCTTTTGACTGAGTCCAAGTTTTACCAGACAAATCCTTGTATTAAGGGGATTTGTTCTGTGAAGTTTGGATTCAGTCAAAGGGCCATGCCTGAGGACATGGGGGGGGGGGGGGGCACATGTGGCCTTGAGGCCACAAGTCCTGCACCCCTGGTTTAGAACATAACTATTAAGTGACTTGCCCAGGGTCATATAATCAGTATGTATCAAGTGGGACTTAAACTCAGGCTGTAAAATCTTTCCTGAGATTGTCTCCTGACAGAATTTACTGGAAATTTAGAGCCAAAGATTTTGCCATAATCTTGTTCTTCTCAGAACATTTTAATCTAGAAATAATGGAACTAGGGAAGGGCTGGTTTGACATTGAGGTAGAGTCTCTCAATATCCCCAGTTCTAAGATCACATGCACTGATTTGGACTGTCTGCCCTGACAGCAGGCTCTGATAACTGTGGGAACAGTGTCAAGAGGGCCTTTTGTGACATTCCTCAGGGGTCAAAGGCGTGACTTCTCCATCACTTTGGGCCCTTGCCGGCAAAGAAAATGAAAGACTGTTTTGGAAGTACACGGGATGATCTTAGAATGATTCCTCCCACCCCCATTTTAGAAATGAGGAAATCAAGCTCCAGAGAGATTCAGTATCTTCCCTATTCCAACTCCTAGTAATCCCTCTCCCTAACTACAACTTACCTATATTACATTTATTCTATATATAAACACATACACATACATATATACACACATATGCATATTATCTTCATTGTTATAATATAAATGACTATTTCATTTTTTGTTTTTCTATCCCCAGTGCCTGACATACAATGACTCTTAATAAATACTTGTTCATTGAATGAATGATTGCCTAAAATCACATTATTAGCTAGTGACAGAGTTAGGGTAGAACCTAGGTCATCTGACTTTCTATCTAGTGCTTACTACTCTCCAAGCAATAGAGATTTTCTTGAAGAGTGGTGAAACTGATTTTGCTGGAAGTATTTATTTGATTTTATCATGTAGTAATGGGGGAGTTGATTAGGCCCTGAACAACTGATTTTCTCCCTTGTATTTCCCATGCCAATTATATAACACAGAAAGTGAAGGATAGATAACAGAGACAACAAGGTATTAAAGTTTTAAATGAAATGCAGAGGACAAATTACAAATTTTTGTTATCCTTTTATGAGGAATAAAGGATGTATTACTAGCAAATTTGATAGAATTAGAAGATAAGTTGCCATTGGCTAACAAAAGATTGGCCACACATGGTCTTTAAAAAGCAAGTTTGCCAATTCTAGAATCAGTCAAGGAAGCTTCATGATGTGTGATCTTTTACAGCAAAGAAGTGACCCAGTTATAGATTTTAAAGACAATTAGCCCTGGGAATTGTAAATGGAGGTACAGAGAGGAGCAGGCCCAGGGAGCTAATTGAGTAATCTGCTCAGCAGAGATTTTTATATTCTAGTAGGGAGCATCCTGAGGATACCATGAGAAGAAAAAGGACATCAGAGTCCTTTAGTGTTAGAGGCATGAGCTGCCTTTGCCATATGTTCCCTGTGGAAATACCATACTACTAAAGTACGCTCTGTATGTGTCTACTCCTCCCACTGATACTTTGTGTACTGGTGAGTCTATATGTCCCAAGTTTAGGGGAGGAATGTTTTGTAGCTACTGTTCTTAATTTACAATCCCAGTAAATATCTTTTCTTTGACCTATTTGTGTCTATTGCCTGACTACTAAAGTTATGAACACTGGTAGGGGCTTCTAATGTATAGTTTAAGGGGTATAGATGCACAGAGTCACTTGAGCTCAGGGGAATAGTCATTTCGTTGGGGACCCAAACTCAAGTAAGGCAGTGATATCCTGTGGGGAGTGCTACATTGATGATACAGAATTTAATCAATAGTTTAATCAATCTAGTTCATAATACTTCTTATACTCCTTATTGCTTTTAGTTAAAGTATTTTGTTTCTGGTATCAAGATCTTAAGTCTAAGAATGATTTTTGATTATCTGTCCTTTAACCATGAAAGTATCTATCCTTAACAAAAATTGGAAATACTTAATGCATTCAGATTTTAATGTTTGAAAACACTTAAATCATTTTGAACTCTGACCATGAGGGTGACTTACTTGAAGTCTATTGAAATGGCAGATCAGATTGTGGGGTTGGGATGAAATTTAGCTTCCTGTGTTATCATGGGCTTAGAAGCTTAATTTTAGAAGTTCAGATTGCACATGAGAAGTCTTTCTATTCTTTTCACTGCCTTTTCTTACATTAGTTCCTTATATATAATTCCTTCTTTCATTCTTTTCACTCAGCTGTATTCCAGTGAGACTACCTTTCACATTTTACCTCAGATTATAACTATTCGAGTGCATGGCATATCATTCTTGACCATCATCACCACCTCCTTCCTACCACTATAAAGTCATTGGGACAGGGACTGTCTTATTTTTCATCTTTGTAACAATAGTACCTGATAGGACCATGTACATAGGATAAATATACACTCCTTTAAAAAAAAAAAAACTTTTAAGTCCTTTACAGGGAGGCCCCCACCTGTTAAACTGTAGTTTAATCCCCCTCCCACACTTTGCTGTTTGGCTAAACTGGCCTTTTCTTTGTTTTTCACATGACGCTTCATCTCTTTGCTGTTACACTGTCTGTACCCCATGTGAACAATCTATTTCCTCCTTATCTCCAGTTTACAGAATTTCTCTCTTCACCTCAACATACAACTCAAGTATTGCCTTATTCAAGAAGCCTTTCCTGGTTTTCTAAAAAGTGAGTGCCTTCCCTTCCCAAATCTCTTGTATTTTATTAATCTGTATTTATTCTCATATTTTTATCTTTTCTATACTTACAGACTACAAGAATGTAAATTCCTAGAGAGTAAGCTCAGTTTCTTTCTTTGCATTTCCTCAGTCCCCAGCAAAGAGTAGGTACTTAGTAGGTACTTAAAAAATGCTTGCCCATTGACTGTTTTATTGATTGGTAGTATGTGCTTAATATACTTGTTGAGTTTAAATTTTCTTTCTTCATACCCATGGTTTCAAAAATAACAAGCAGATTTCTTCCTTTCCGCCTGAACTGAATAGAATTAGAAGCAGTACTTGTAGGATATAAACTACTAGATGATGCTATCAACTGTCTTTTCACAAGACTGCACAATAAATTATTTTCCATCAAAGGAAAAACTACTCCAATGACATGCTGCCTCCCCCATAGAACCTAGTGGTAGCTGTGAGTGAGCAATAGAGGACTAGCAGAAATGTATCTAGGTTTGGGACATTTTTGGTTTCTGGTCTCCCATTTTTATGAACTACATGTCCTGTCACTCCCAAAGATTATCCTTGGACATGCTGTGTTTTAATGCTTCATTATCTGTGAAGAATTTGTTCTTCATTTTTCAGTGAGCTTTTCCAAGATCACAGAGCATTTTGTGTGCAAAATGCAAAACTCTGAGCCACACACATGCTTTTATAATTTCCTCAGTATCTTTTTTTCTCTCCTGCTTATTATTTTTATTTAGCTGCTATGGAGATGCCCATCTTCAACTAAGACAGTACTTGGAAAAACAGAGTGGTGCAGTGGAAAGTGAATTGTGCTCAGAGGACCCAAGTTTAGATGCTCATTCTTTTTACTACCCATATGATCTTAACAGAACTTGTTTTCTTCTCAGGATCTCAGTCTCTATCTCCATAAGATGATCAGGTTGGGGTAGATGAATTAGGACTTTTCTTCTTTACTCCTATAATCCTAAAACTGAAGGGTTGGTAGAACTTAAAGAGGAAGTTGTTAACCTATTGTGTTTCTACCAGTAAGTTCTTTGTCACTGGAAACTAAAATCAAGGATGTGTTTTCTACAGTAATTTTTAAACTGTGGGTCTCAGCCCCATAGTTGCAGAAAAAATTGGCAAGAGTAAAAGGTTCCTGAATGCACAATGGCCAAAAATTAATTAAAAATCAAACAAGTAGTGAATCCAAGGTGTTTCTGGCAGTGCTTGCTCATGTTGCCTTTCATAACTTCACTGTAGCCTTGATTCTGAACATACTTTGCACTGAGTATGATCAAATCTTGACGAATTGAGGCTATGAGAGCTAGCCTTGAAGCAGCTAGGGTAAAGTGCTGGATTTGGAGTCAGGAAAACTTGAGTTCGAATCCTACCTTGGAAACTTACTAGCTATGTGAATGTGGCAAATCACTTAACTTCTGCCTACCTCAGATTCCTCGTCTGTAAAGTAGAGAAAATGGGAAAGCTAGAAGGCGCAATGGATAGAGTGCCAGACCTGGAGTCAGGAAGACTTGAGTTTAAATCTGGCCTCAGAAACACACTAGCTATATGACCCTGGTCAAGTCACTTAACCCTGTTTGCTTCAGTTTCCTCATATGTAAAATGAACTGGGGAAGGAAACAGCAAACCACTCCAGTATCTTTGCCAAGAAAACCCCAAATTAGGTCACAAAGGAGTTGGACATGACTGAAACAAAAATGGAGATAATAACACCTACCTCAGGGGATAGTTGTGAGCATCAAATGAGATAATATATATAAAATGCCTTGCAAACTTTAAAACTCTATATAAATTCTAGCTACTACTGCTACTGCTACCACTGTGACCACCACTATTATTATTATTATTTTCTATGCTCTGCAAGACAGAAAGGAATGAGACAGGAATGCATCACAACTCAGAATGATGCTATTTCTTGCCTGTTAAAGATGCATAGTATATGTTGCTATTTGAAGAGAGCAATTTAGATTTATATTAAGGAATGAATAAATATGATGTGGTGATGAAATCTCATCTAGAGTGCATGCAGATTTATATGCTAATGATTATGTGTGTATGAAGATAGCAGTGCTTTACTACTGCAGTGCAGTGAATGATATTATCTGGATCTAAATGAAAGCCCTGACTGGAAGCCTGGCATTCTGAGGGGGTGGGAGGGACAACTCATGTGTCTCCCACATTTATCATTGGAATGTGATTTAAGCAATGAAAAGAAATTGAGCCATATTGCTGCTTTTTTGTACATCTCTTAGTAATCCAGTGACTTCAAAGCACTTGACAAGACTTGAGGCTCAATTCAACTTTTCTTTTTATACTTCACCAGAAGTTCTCTTTCTTATGAATTTTCATACCAGTTTTTAAAAAAAATCTCTTATGACACCATTCCCATTCTGCCATGAATAATAGTTACCTGCATGCATATTTTATCTCCCTTATTAGGTCATACATTCTTTTAGATCAAGGACCATATCTGATTCATATTTGTAATGCCTGCAACACCAATTTTTGTTGAATAGATTAATGAGGTCTAATTTTTCTACTTAGTCTTTTGCATCCAGAGATAATGTGGTATTTTGGAAAGCATTTGGACTGAGTTAGGAGTAATGGATTCTAGTCCTAATGCCACCACTAATAAAGTATGAGACTTTGAGGAAGTTAACTATTTCTCTGGACCTTAGTTTCCACTTGGTATCATAGACTGAGGGATAAAAAGGATCTCCAAAATCAAAGCCTCCATTTTATAGATGAGGAGCCAAGGTGCACATTGATTAAGTGACCAGCCAAATGTCCAGGTAGTCAGAAATAGGATCCAGAGGTGATGCTTTTTCCCGTTCGTTATGCCTCCTACCCTTACCTTCGAATGAGGATCTTAGATGGCATCTCTCCCAGCTATGAAATTTTTTGAATTTTTGGTATCCATGCCTGCTGTGGTTCAGCAGCTGCAGAATTTAGATCCAGCTGCAGAATTTAGATCCAGCTGCAGTCTTTGTCCCTGGCATGAGACCCGTGCAGAATTCTGCTATCCCTTCACACTTGGCTTCTTCTTCTTCTACTTTTTTAAACAGCTGAGTCAACCAGGACTCCTATTTTCAGGCTCCAAGTACTAGATCAAAAATACTTAGGCATTACCCTAAGCAGCAATACCTGTTTCCAGTTAACGCCCCCCTGGAGTACTCTACTCTAATTTGTAACTACATAAAGCACAAAAGGTTTTTGTTTTTTTTTTTTAGCTCCTTTTCCCCTGCTGTTGGTCAGAAACCCTCCATATTTGAGAATTAAGTGAAAATGAGGGAAAGGGATATAGGCATATTTGAAGCTTTTTTTTTTTTTTTTGCTTTTTGGAGGGGGGAATGCAGGGCAGTTGGGGGTTAAGTGACATGCCCAAGATCACACAGCTAGTAAGTGTTAAGTGTCTGAGGTCGGATTTGACCTGACTGCCCTCCTGACTCCAGGGCTGGTGCTCTATTCACTGTGCCACCTAGCCACCCCAATATAGGTGTATTTGAAGAGAAGGTAAGAAAAAGAGAACACTTTTTGTCTTTCCTTCATTAGATTGCAAGCTGCTTAAGAGCAAGGATTCTTTTGCCTTTCTTTGTTGTCCCCCTCAGCGCTCCCCAGAACCCTCCCCCCCAGCCCAAACACTTAGCACAGTGTCTACACATAGTAGATGCTTAATAAATATTTATTGACTATTCCATTTGGCAATGTAGTGCAAAGGAAAGAAAACCGGATCTGAAGTTAGGACTTAGTGCTAACCATAGCTCTCTTCTTAGTGTCTGTGGGCAGATTACCTAATCTCTCATTTGTAAAATGAATTTTGGATTCCTTTGAGGTGTCTGCCAGTTCTGTATCTTTAATCTTGGGATTCCATGCCTTTCATCTAATTCAGGGGGAAGAGAAAAGGGTAAGTTTTGTTGCTAGGGCAAGGGAAGGTTTGTATCCTTCACCATGGCCAAAAGATAAGAATCCAAGGTAAGTCAGTTTTTGCGCCAAATCCTAGTTTAAAGTTCTAGTTCAGAGGCTTCCACTCAGTAGCCTTGGGTAGGATACTTCATGCCCCTGATACTAAACGCTCCCAATTTCATGATGGCATCAGAATTGATTAATGAGATTGAAATTCTTGGTGAAGATGCCAGGTGTCCTTGTCCCCTCATTCTCCCTTTTACAGATTGTGGTAGTTCCTTGCTTATCTCTCCTTCTGGGTTCTGACTCCGCACTGCCTGTGAGTCACCAGGCATATAAGCCCTAGTGTAGGGGGCCAGTTTGCACATCCACTTGGACAAAGGAAGAAGGGCCAAGAGAGAAAACCTGTATAAAGGTCCTGAGATTTCTGCACACTCAGGTTTTTTTTTTTTTCTCCCCTTGAGTTTGGACTTGGGACTCTTCCCAAATTGAGCTGTGGCTTTGCTTGGTGAGAGGATATTTTGTTTTTGGTTGTATGATCCACCTTTGAAGTTGTAATTTGATTCTGACCTATGAGGGGATGTTCCTTTGAGATGATGTCTGTTGATATTGTGCAGAGATCTCTTGCTATTGATTGATGATATGACTGTTCTGTAGTGGGAGGAATGATGTAATCCTTATCATGTTACTCAGGTCCACGATCTTGAGGCAGATCAGTTGACCCAGCAAAGTAGGTAGATCACTGGTTACAAAATGTCTACATTTAAAGGGGGTTAGATTTTATTCCCCATAATTTGTTTGTTTTTAAAGAACTGACCACCATCATACTACATACATGAACCCTAGTAATAGGGTCTGTAAATATTTGTGAAACCATCCAGGCCTCAGTAAGGATGTTCAAGGTGGTTTTCAGCTCTCTTTATTTGTGGGTCTCTCCCTTCTTTTTTTTCTTCTTTCAGCTCAAATTTTCTTTTAAATATACCATGTCTATGAAATTGTCAGTATAAAATTCATAGCATCATATATAGGATTTTTATAGCAAGTTTGACTGAGTTTTCTTTTTTATAAAATAAACACATACATACATATATGTGCATACATGAACACATATAGCTAGGTAGCTCAGTAGGGAGAGTGCTGGGTTTAGAGTCAGGAAGACCTTAAATTCTAATCCAGCCTCAGACAATTCCTAGCTTGAGCAAGTCACTTAAGCTTTCTTTGTCTTGAAAGCTCTTCTTCATGTGTAAAATGAGAATGATGATAGCATTTACCTTGAAGTGTTGTAAGGATCAAATGAACTTTGTAAATATTAAAATGCTACATAAATGCTACAATACAGATACAAATCTCTAACACAAATGAAGAGAGGAAAAAATCATTATGATAAAAGTCTGTTTATGAAAGCCCTCAAAAAAGTTAGAAATGGTCTGTATATTTAATTAAAAATTTGCTTTAGATAAACATTGTACAATCCCATTTAAGTCTTTCCAATCTGCCAGCCATTCCTGCCATTTCCCCACCTGGCTTCTTCCATGTTGAAAGTAGGCTCAGGTCTTGGGGACTTAGGGATAAGATGGAAGTAGTCAGTGTTAGCAATTTTAAAAATAAGTCATGGTCTAGATCAGGCTTGAGGCTAAACAAAGACACAGAATGTATGTTCCCTGTGGGCACTTCCTTTTAGTGGGCAAATGAAATTATAATAATGCTCAAGTATATTTGACATAGGCTTGAGCCTATATTCATCCCCTTTCCCCTTATGGTGCCCTGGATTTGAATCCTGAATCCTGACTCTGCTACTTAGTGCCTGTGTAACCTTGGAAAAATCATTTAACCCCTTTGGACTTCAGTTTTCTCATTGGTAAAATAAGGGAATTTAAATTAGATGAGCTCTCAGGTCATGTAACTTTATGTCTATGATTCCTTATGATTACCTTACAATACCCTAATGATTACCTTAAATAAATTTATAAGAAGATGTTGAGTATGTCAGGTAACCCAAATCATCTACCCCATCCCTTGAGAAAACCCCAATTTTAAAGTGAATTAGTATAGGATTTATTTAGATCCTGGGACTCCATGCGTTTCATCTCATTCGGGGGAAGAGAAAAGGGTAAGGGCCGCTGCTAGTGCAAGGGAGGGTTGGTATCCTTCACCATGGCCAAAAGATAAGAATCCAAGGTAAGTCATTTTCCTGCCGGATAGGTAGATGATAGCACAGTAGAAAAAGCACTGGGCCTGGAATCCTGTATTCTTGAGTTCAGATACAGTTTCAGACACTTCCTTACAATGGGCAAGTGACTTGTTTGTTTGCCTCAGTTTCCTCAAATGTACAATGAAGTTGTCATGAGGATCCTATGAGATAATAATTTTTAAAAGCTCTTAGCAAAGCATGTGGCAAAGAGTTGGTGCTCAGTAAATGCTTGTTCTGTTGCCTTCCCTTTCCAAAAGCTAAGTGGTCGAATCAAGATAACTCAAATCCAACATAATTCAGCAGGTGCAAAAATCTCCCCACATTTTGCAGACCTCTATAACAAGGGACAGATTGTTGATTTCAAGAAATCCTTAAAATGGATTAAACAGAGTAGCAGTTTTAATGAAGACTTTCTGGGGAACCAACAAGTAGGATGCATGGAAGTTGTGGATTTTTTAATGTGCCATCCTTTTACTGTGTCCAGTCAGTGGAGCAATAACTGTATATTTCCTATTGCAAGGGCAGGTGTTGAAACCTTTCCAAATCAGCATTTGAAATATTGGATAGAGCAAAAGCCAGTGTGCTATCCATAACATAGAGACTGGTGACTTTATTGAGCAGAGCAGATTCCCCCGCAGACATTGAATTTTACCTTTTATGTACTAATATCCATTAGAGTGGTGCTTATTATTTTCTAGAGTACTTGAGGGATGTACAGATAAAAACCTTGGCAGAGATTTTGTCTTTCTTTGCCAAAGTGGGCAGTCTCTACAAAAGAGAGGGAAAAGAAAAGAAATTATGTTTTAGGTTTTCTCTAAAATATATCCTTGCTTTAAAAAAATGATGCCTGAAAATGATCAGATATATAGTTGGGCCAGATAAGTAAATGCATATTTTTATTATGATGATGGGTGATTGTTTTTGGTTTTAAGTAACTTAGCAACCATAGAACAAAAATCAGTTGTTCATAGGTTTTCTGCAAATACAGGTTTGTTATGAATCACCGTCTCGGAGAATTGTGGCTAGATACTATAAAGCAGAGGTGTTGAATGGCACATATGACCTGCAACCCCAATGTCCTGAACCAGATTAAAATGTAATTAGGAAATATTTAACAAAATAAATAAAAACACAATAAAACATAAGCAGCATTACATTTTAAATAGCTAAATCAATATGCAGCCCACAGGGATTCTTATGGAGGGATTACTCACCTCTGTTTCTCTTTCTCTTTCTATTCTATTTGCCGCTATAAAAGACATTCAGTTTTTAAAACAATGAACAATTTGAATGAAGTTATCTTTTGTGACATTACTTCCAAAGCTATGGTCTAAAGGTGCCCCTGATTCTAGTGGTTAATCTTGTAGGTGTTACACTTGCTCATATTTCTGGTGTTTCTGTGATGCCAGCAGCTTTTTCCAATGCCTTTGTTGGAAATAAACTTGTGTGAAAGGTTCCTGTAGCCCTGGGATATGAGGGAGGGTGGAAAGGCCATTGAGTATACAATGAGTGTTGATGGGCTCTGCCAGGAAATGTTTATGTGTCTCTGAGTAGATCAAGACAGAGAACAAGTTAAAGCTGTTCTTAAACGTGTTCAATGTCCCTTTTTGTTCTTTCTTGTCCACTGGAAAGGCTTGAGTTATTTCAGCATGCCATTGAGAGGCCCAGGCAGAATGGAAACCATGGATGGAAGTATATCGTTGGGTTTTTTTTTTGTCAGTCTATTCTTTTTTTAAAATATATTTTATTTTATTTATTTTAGTTTACATCATTCATTTCCATGAGATTTTGAGTTACAAATTTTCTCCCCATCTTTCCCCTACCTTCCCCCTCAAAACAGCCATCCCCTTGTATAACCTCTCCCCCAATCTAGTCTCTCCTATGTCCTCCCCCATCACGGTGGAAGTATATTGTTGACAATGGATGCTATACTTTAAGAAGATGAGCTTACATGCCAATACTTCTATTAAAGTACTAAAAGCAACCATTTTATTCATTTTCACAGTCTCCTGAATAATGGAATGGAATAGAATGTTAGAGCAATTATTAAGTGCTTGGTCTATGCCAAGTATGTGCAAAAACACAGATGACAGAAAGAGAAGAGCAGGACAATCCCTTCTTTAAAGAAGCTTACATCCTAATTAGGGGAGACAACACATATGCTCAGACACATGTGCATACACACACAGCACATATTAAACATTAAAAAAAAAAAGCCAGAACCTTTTTTGTCATTCTTTCTGAACTCCAGTGAATATGAGGAAGACAAAAACAATTTTTAATAATAAAAAATGATAACAAATGTATGTAGTGCTTTAAAGTTTGCTAAAGGCTTTACAGCTTCATCTCACTTGAACCTTGTCCCCAGTCACCTACCGGGAGCTCACAATTTGTAAGGGGCTAAGGCAGGATTCTAACCCAGATCTTCTAACTCCCAGATTTATCTACTGCTGTGAGGAACAGCTATAGGTCTCTGGTGGTTCACCACTGACCACTTATTTAATCCATATTTTCCATATATTTCTATGTGAATTGACAACTTTCCAATTTAGAAAAAAAAGACCATTGGTGGCATCTATTTTGGAGGTTGGCCTTATTCTAGGCATTACATAGTCAGAGAAGTAGATGGAAATAACATTGAAGTAGATGAGCGCTAGCTGGTTGAACAAGTGTTGAACCTGAACCTATGGAAAACTGTTGGAGGTAATGGACAACTGAAGGACATAATTATGGCCTTGTATGAGCCATCTTAGATCTGTAAGACCATCTTTTTCATTCATCACTTTCCCATATATGAATTGGATTATGTACTTCTTGGACATCCGGTCTGGACCTGTTAACCACTCCAACTGGTTTCATGGTAGAGGATATCAGACTTAAAGGGTCTTGAACTTTAGGACTATAGTTGTGGGAGAGCCTTAACTTGACACTGTTTTTCTTAAAAGATAGCATAGGGAAAGATAGAGAGAGCTACAGATATCTATATCTATAAAGATATAGAGAAGGTAGATCCCTTCTTTTTTTTTTTTTGTCTTTTTGAGGGGAGGACAGGGCAACTGGGGTTAAGTGACCTGCCCAAGGTCACACGGCTAGTAAGTGTTAAGTATCTGAGGCTGGATTTGAACTCACGTCCTCCTGACTCCAGGGCCAGTGCTCTATTCACTGCACCATCTAGCTGCCCCCTCCATACTTTCTTGTATCTGTTCGTGCCATGCCATAAATCCTCCATAGGACAGTAAGCTAAAGGCCTTCTTGAAGGTCTCTTAAAATTAAATGAGGAGCAGTGCCAACCAGGAGTTGTCTTATCTTTTAGACCTTTCTCTTTCTATGCACCTGCCCACCTCCTTTTCTGATGATATACCTCTTTGAAGATAGATTTTATACCACTTTGTGCATGCAATCTGCCATCAATTGGTTTGATTGATAAGCTGCAATCAATTTCTCTCCCACCATTTAAAACTCTCCATTTTGCTTTGTGGGTGGCCTGCAATTTTGATTCTCCAGATGTAATGATCTTCCATGATTTGTAGCCATATTGTGTCACTGGAAAGATATTGATTTTTTTTTTTTTTAAAAGGATAGACTTTTGTTTCAGAGAGAAGCTTGGGGTCATTAAAAGGGCTGTTCAGTTTCCTAAATTCAGTTTAGCCTGCTATCTTCCTCCTGTTTTATTTGGAACCCACATCCTTGTCTGTTTGTAGCATCTGTTCAAAATAAATGTGCTGGTGGACTAGCTTAAAGAGTGATACATCCAACTATATATCATGGATAGTCTGTACAGCAGACATTCTTCATCTACTTGGTTTTTCTGTGTGTATTGTTAAGCTGTTCTCGTGAGTGGTTGTAGATATCTTTTAGGAGACTGTGGTGTTCTTGGACTTGAGCCAATCATCACAATATTATCTACAAAGAGAAACATCTGGAGAACTTCTCTATCTATAGGGACTTCTATTTATACTCTGCACTTTACCTCCTCTGTGATAATGGCAAACTCCTTTAGTGAGACTACCTCTTTCCTTATCCCTTGATTTTAATGAAAAGACTGTCAAATAAATGTGTCTCCATTGTTGGCATCTATCAAGGAATCTAAGATTATTTTAATGCATTCATGGGAGACACCCTGTTAGAAGAGAAAGTCTTTAAGACTGCGTTTTACTCTAGTGAATCAGTGATTTTTAAATTATTTTTTTAAGTCAACAAACAGGGAGTACATATTTTATATTGGGATTTTGTATTCTCTGCGCATTTCAGTTTAATGTGTGATGACAAAAAAATTCTTATATAGAACATTGTTTGCCAAAACCTGTGTCTTTCCTTTTTAAATCTACTTTAAGCAAGCCCTCCTTGAAAATGTAAATCATTCTCATAAAGATTTGTGGAAGTGACAAATGGGCAAACCAAATATATGGGTTGGAGCATATAAGTAGTAGTATAGGGCTATCATCTGCCCTTTCAGATAAGGTGAGAATCATTCCCTTAATATCCTCAAAATTGCACTTCCAAAACAGACCACTTATCAAACTTTGGCTAATATGACCAAACCTTCTTAGTGTTTATCTACCAGGGAAGAAGTTTCAGGAAGAGTCCTGATTTAGGACCCAGAAAGAACTGGAATATGTGATTATGTTTCTGTTTTTTTTTTGCTTCTGAATAAGGGAGTAAATTTTGTCATTGGAAAAATTTTTATATGAGATTTATTCTTACTTTTAAAAACTCAATCATTTATTTTCTCTTTTTCCTACCTCTAATTCTCCAATTAAAAAATGAAAAAAGCAACAACCAAAAAAAATTTTTTTTTAATTCCCTGTGACAAAAAAATCCCAACATTGGCCACGTCCAAAAAATATGTGTGTCATTCTCCCCCTTAAGTCCATCACCTGAGTGTAAGGTGTTTCATCACATGCTACATCATCAGTCTTCTGGACCTGAATTTGGCCATTGCGTTGATTAGAATGAAGGCTTTCAAAATTCTTTGTCCTTATAGTGTTATTGTTATTTTGTCTGTCATTCTCTTGGTTCCTCACACTTTACTCTGCATCAGTTTATGCAAGTCTCAGGTTTCTGTGAAATCATTGCATTCATCATTTCTTATGGCACAATAATATCCCATTAATCCATATATGATCATTTATCTTTACCCAACTGGTCAAAGAGTATTTCTGTATAGTTACACAGATTTGATCATGTCACTTCTACACTCAGTAAACTCCAGTGACTTCCTGTTACCTGCAAGATCAAATACAAAATCTTCTCTTTGGCTTTCAAAGCCCTTCATAATCTAAATTCCACCCTTAATCCTCACCTTTCCAGTTTTCATATGCCCTCCCACATACCCCTTGATCCAAGGATATTAGCCTCCTGGTTGGCTGTTCCATGAACAAGACACTTCATCTCTCAATTTCAGACATTTCTTTGCTTGTCCCTCTATTCTCTGTCCTTATCTCCACCTCTTAAATTTCCTGGCTTCCTTCAAATCCCAACTGAAATCCCACCTTCTACAGAAAGCATTTCCCAATCACTCTTAACTCTAGTGTCTTATCTCTGTGAATTATTTACTCTTTATCTTTTTTATGTCACTTTTGTACATATTTGGTTTTGATTATCATATTTTCTATTAAATTGTGAACTTCTTGAGGGCAGGGACTATCTTTTGCCTTTCTTTGTATCCTTTCTTTGTAGCACAGGGTCTGACATATAAGAGCTTAATAAATGCTTATTGACTAATTGACTGATTGAAATGTTAGTAACTTTTGGGGCATAGTTCCAAATTGCTTTCCACAGTAGCTGAACCAATTCAGTGCTCCATCAACACTGCATCAATGTACCTATTTCTCTGAAGCCCCTCCCAACATTTGTCATTTCTCCTTTTTTCCCCATCATCTTTATCAAGCCCGTGACTATGAAGTAGAACTTCTGAATTGCTTTAATTGATATTTCTCTAATTATTAGTGATTGGGAACATTTTTTTTCATATGGTTGCTCAAAGACTTGGATTTCTTCTATTGAAAACTGCCTGCTCGTCTCCTTTAACCTTTTTCCACTTGGGAATTGCCTGCTGCAAATTCTGGATTGAAAGCATTTGCCAAATATCTTTTTGCTCCTGTAAAACAACCCTCCTCCCTTGACTAATAATGCTATTTCCTATGAATTGAGGATGGCCCAAAGTCTGTCCTACCAAATGGGCTACTTTGACATGAGATACAGGGTGTCCTCAGTCCATAAACAGTTTGCCATGTGCCACAAATCCTGGGAGGTTCCTAGCCTACCAAATGAAAGAATTTGGAATTCTTTCTAAGTGTTCAGAGCATCTGCTTCTGTGGTCAGTTGTGGGATTCTCACAGAAGCTCCCTTACAGAGTCACCAATTCTGACAGCAGGCCCTTGCTTCTCAGGACCCTGTCTAGGATGACCACCGTCTCTGACATTAGCAGGAAGAATCTATTAAAGTGCTTTATTGATGAGACCTTTGGATTAGTTTAAACTTTAGTTGATATGGATATGAAATAGGGTACTGGCAGGATGAATGGAGAAGAAAGGACACATAAGGAGAAATTATTAATGAATTAGCTGTCCAGCTCCTACTTCTTTATTCAGGAAATGTTTATTGAGAACCTGTTGTTTGCAAGATACTGTAAGGGATATTTTCTGTATCATGTCAGGTAAGGAAGCCCTTTCATTTGTCTTAGCAGTGGTGTTCTCTAGTATAACATAAGGATAAGACTACTTGTACCATCTATCTCACATGGTTGTAAGAAAAAAAAGTATTTTGTAAATTTTAAGGCATCATATAAATGTAAGTAGTTATTGCTAACATTATACAAAGATGCGTGGTCCCTGCCCTCTAGCTTACAAGGTAGTTTTAGATACAGTTTTACTCCCTGAAAGAAAACTTTAATGATAGCAAGACTATAAAAATTGAATTGCAATGTATGTATTAGCATTTTCTTTCTGTTTAAAAAATCATTAATTTAAATACTTTGATCTGTGATCTTCTAAGTGTGGGCACCCCTTCCACAATGCAGTTCTCAACCCTTCTCAACCTTTTTAACCTGTGACTCTTATTCATGTGCTTCCATGAATCCTTGGAGGGAATGTGTGGGTTGACAGTGAGGAGAAGATCCACTCGACATGCTGAGGGTGGGGGAAGTAGGATTTCTCTAGTTCTTCTGACATGGATGCATTTGGGCTATCTAGCAAAAATAGCTTGCTCTCATTAGAGAACCATTAAAATTGTTCATAGATATTATATGTGTATATTTGTGTGTGTGTGTGTATACACATGCATACATATATACACACGTACTCACACACATATATATAAAACATAATCATTAAAAACGGACTCTGGCTAATATTAACACTATGCTAAGTCTTGTGAAACCCTTAAGGAGTGTGATACTTTGTTCTCCTGTCCACCACCCACCCTGCCCTCTTACACATATACAGTGCTAGAAATGATTCATAGATAGTGAAAAGAAGTAACTGAGCACTGCAGTGATTCCAATTTGCCATTAGAACAAGATATCTTAGAGAATTGTGGAGCATACTTACTCTTGGTAGCTGTGTGTTAAAATTGAATGTGGCAGGAAGACCTCAACGGGTAATCTGTCTAAAAGTACTACTAGTGTAGTCTTCATCCAGTCATAGGTGATTGAGCTAGGCGGTGGACACAAAACAAGTGAGATCAGAGAGTATTGATTAAGCTCTTGCCGGGTGTTAAGCACTCACTGCCTTTGCCACCTTAGGGGATATATGGAGGGTAGGGCAAAGACAAGGATTTACCCATGAAAAACTGCGAGGCTGGAGGCTCCAGAGAGCACTGATTCTCAAGTCAGAGGAATGGATGGGGTTCAAATCCTACCTTTGATGCTTAATACCCGATTGACTTTAGTCAAGTCTCTTAACTGCCCTGGATCATTGATTCTTTATGCAGTTTCATGTATGATCATCTTTTCTTAAGTTGTACTATGTTATGAAAATGCTTGTTTTATTCCATAAATTAAAAATAAAAACTTTAAAATGACCACAAAAAACCCTAGAGGTTGAACTATGTGGCCTCTAAGATCCTTTCCAGGTGCATAGATCTATTAGTGACCTTATAATCTAACTGAAAAGTGTAAACAAATGCAGAAAGGTGTGACATAGACATAAGGATTATAAGGAGTTAGTAAATGAAAATATTTTAAAATGAGATATTCAGCAGAGGCTTCTGAGAAGACACCAGTGTTACAGCTAGATGTCACAATGGATAAAGTGACGGAGTGTAGGTCACTTGCCTTCTCTCACTTTCGTTATCTGTAAGATGGAGATAAAAATAATACCTATCTCACAGAGCCATTGTGAGGATCTAATGGGATAAGGCACATAAAGGACTTTATAAACTGTGAAGAGCTAACTTCAATACTAGTGACTAAGAGAATGATGATGATAAAGATGATGACGATGAACTAGACCTTGAAAGATATGGAAATTTTGGTTCAGTTGAAAGAAGAAATCTTGTACTAGGATAACAGCATGAGCAAAAGCGTAAAGGTGGTAATGGGAGCAAAATGTAGCGCCCAGTAGGACTCTGAAATATAATAGGTAGACTCATAGAGCCTGACAGCACTTTGGAGAAGATGCAATATAATACCGTATTTTACCCTTGAGCAAACTGAGGCCGGGAGTGGTAACCTATCCATTATCGCACAGCTCGAATTGTCTGAAATAGTGGACACTAGAACTCAGGTTTCTTTACTCCTAGCCCAGAGTTCCTTCTTAATATGCCATGATGTTGTCTTGATTGTAGGAAATCTAATCTAGTCCTTTGGTTTTTTGTTTGTTTGGGGAGGGGCAGTGGGAATGGCATGAATTACTTAACTATATAAATCTCAGTTTTCTATCTTAAATTAAAAAAAAATCTTTAGCTCACATATATCCACAAATATGCATATATTTCTACATATTATATGTGTGTATATAAAACATATACATACATATATATACATATATATTCCTGTACTGCTAGTTCTCTGAAAAATATAAAGATAACAACAAAAATCATAACCTACCCTTCGTTTACAAAATGTGAATGAAAATTCCTTGTTAGTGCTCACTGGCCATTGCATGGCCAGCCAAGCAAAACATACAGCTCTGCAGTTACCCTGTGAATTTGGGACAGTCTCACAACCCATCTGGATAATTGAGTCAGAACCATATGGTCTGAAATTTCACAGATAATTGCATAATGTTCTACTTTGTTTTAACTCTTAGACATGGCCTTATAATAGACAAGGTGTCAAAACAGAGCCAATATTACATGTGGTCATTGTTTATTTCAAGAAGCAATTGCCCCCTTTTGTTGAGTTGATTTAGAGGGATGCATTTGTTTCCTTCAATATTATGTAATGAAACTTGGTACTCTACCTTCCAGTTGACCGATGCATGAGTAATAAGCATCTTTTTGCATGATAATAGAGACAACCTTCGTGCTGTATCAGTTTGACTTATATCTTTGTACTGACTTAAGAACTGTTTGTATGGAAAAGGTTTATTATGTAGTACCCAACAGAATAAAATGTTATAGAATTAAAGACTCATAACATTATAATGAGATGACAGTGTAGCAGAGTGGATAGAGGACTGGCCCTGAAGCAAGGAAGACCTGAATCTCAGCCCTGCTACTGACACATGCTATTTATTGGACCATTGGGAAATCATTTCATCTCCTACTGCCGCAGGCAGGTGTCTAAGACTTCAAAAAAACCCACACATTAGCTGCTGATCTGGATCATTGGAAAGAGTTTCATCATTTGGAATTCCTTACACTGATGATATCACAGGTCCAGATTCCCCCAGAAACAACAAAAGATAATCTCCAAGCTATTTGTATGAAATCTAACTTCATGGGATCGAGGTAAGTATGATGCAAAATTAAACTTGTAGAAGTTTGCATTTCACAATTTAGGATTTAAAGTTGAAAGGGCCTTAGATATGGTTTGATCTTCTTTTTTTAATTGAGTCAGCAACACACAACTGTATACATATATTCAAATCTGTGCATATGTATACATATGAATATATACACATATTCACATTCAAATGAATATAATCAAGTAGAATAGTATGTCCAAATATAGGAGTCATGGGAATTAAGGAAAAGAGTGAGAAAACTTTTCCATTTCAACAGGAGATGATGGTTTCTTATTTTAATCTCATGAGATACCAGATTTTACTCTCATAATCTATAATCCTTAAACTTTGGTCCACCCAAGGAATATGTTTTTCTCTCTTCTGTGTCATAAGTATAATAATTTTTACCCTTCTGGAATGTTCTTACCAATCTATGACTCTTCTCTTGATCCACATTTGCAACACCTCCCAGTTCCACCACAAAGTTGAGCCTTTGAATTGCAGACTTTAAAAGAAAGTACAAAAAACAGTCGAGCTCATTTTACTGAGACATATGCCAACCTGTGGCTTTAGTTTCACCTCCTTCCCTTCTCTTGAGTTTTCCTATGCATGGGGATATGTGTTATATGTTATCCTTCCATCACAATTATTAGCTACTGCCAGACAGGGAAAGAGAGAGGGGCAGACACATAATCTCAGAGTTACATGGGACTTTAGAGGTCATCTAATTTAACCTTTACCTAATTCTTACAGTTATGTCTAACGTATTTCTTAACCTTCTCATTCTAACAAAAGTCACCTTAGAGAAAATTGGTAAATTACTACTACATAAATGCTGATGGTGTCTTGGTCTAATTCAAGCTTAGGTTCTAGTTGAATAAGTAATATTGGTAATACTTGAAGGTTATATTACTGAATGTTTTTATTTATTTTTTATTTTTGGAGGGGCAAGGGTTAAGGAGCAATTAGGGTTAAGTGACTTGCCTAAAGTCACACAGCTAGTAAGTGTTAAGTGTCTGAGGTCGGATTTGAACTCAGGTCCTCTTGACTCCAGGGCCAGTTCTCTATTCACTACACTACCTAGTGGCCCCCTGCTGAATGTTTTTCAAGTTTGTTGTCATCCTAGCAAACCTCCTGAGAGGTAGGTAGGTACTATCATTCCTGTGCTGTACTTGAGGATACTGAAACACAGATGTAAACCGACTTACTCTAATTCATTAATGTTTTATACCTCTTTTTTTGCCTAGTAGAGTGCTAAATACCTGCTTCAATAAATTTGTTATTCAATTAGTCAGACCTGCAGAGCATAGCCTCCTGGTTGCTACAACAGTATTCCTCTGTCCCATACTACAGGAAATCCTAATATTAAATTATGAAGGACTTATGACTGCTACTGTGAGGGAATGTAGCATAATTTTGAAAGAGATCTGGACCAGGAGCCAGATAGATAGAGGTTCAAAAGCTAGTTTTGACATTTCCTGTGTGGCCACTCTGAACCTTAGTACTTTCTTCTACCAAATGGAGATAATAATACTTTTGCTCTCTTTCTCACAGAGTTGTTGGAAGAGTATTATATATGTGACACCCACAGGTGTCATGGGGGTAATGTTGTATGGCTCAAAAGGAGGTAGAATAGACATCTCTAAGCTTTCCTCTCCCTCCCCTTCTCCAGTGGAGGCATTAATTCTTGCCAAGAGGTGAAGATGGAGGTGGAGAGCAGAGGCCACCACTCTGTTCTCCTCAGAAAGGGGAGGTACTGTGCTAGAATTATATCTGTCCCCTCTCTTAAATATTATTGATCCAGGAGATATGGTTTTCAATTTTAAGCTAAACCTCTGATTGCTGTTTATTAATGGGGAAAAGAAGATACAGTCCTTATATCCAAGGCTTGACTCCCTTCCTACCAAATACCAGTTTTTAAATGATTATACATAGAAAGTAGCAAAGACACTCATTCATCCAAGTTGATAGCAAAACAGAAACCAAAACAGTATACATATAAACATATATACCCCATGATACAGAATGAAGGAAGTCTCCCATTGAGAATGAGATAACTCAGCTCAACCAAGAAAGACTATCCCACATCTCATCCAAATGGGAAATTCTCCAAAAACTATAGTATAGCAGACTCTGGACAGGGACATAGTAGAGACTGCCAGAACATCTCAGGTTGGCTTCTTCCTAGAATCTATTCTCCCATCAGCAACCTGAAGTGAGGTTGGCATTGCTTGTCTTCTCTCTTGAAGTGGAAACCAGAAGCACATGAAGTGACCGCAGAGCATGGAGAGATTCAGTGGACTCAAAGAAACTGCCCCCTTTCCTCTCCCTCACTCTTATCAACTCTGCTGGTACTAGGCATTGACTTCTACCAGTAAAGAGAAAATCCCACATTAATGGGAATTGAGACTAGGGCTACATATAAAAATAGCTGTTATTTTTAAAAATGCACATTCAATAATTTGAGTTCACTTCGGCAATCATTCATTGGACATATACTTTGTTCCTAGATTGTGCTTTTCTAGTCATTTTGGTTTTTATTGCCCTCTTTTGTCTCATAGTCAGTCAGTAAACTTGGGTTTATTAAGCGCTTTGTATATAACAGGCACTGTGCGAAATACTGGTGATGAAAAGACAGTCAAAGACAGACCCTACTCTCAAGAATCTTACATTCTAATGGGAGAGAAATACATATTGAGATGTGTACAAAATATATACAGAGTAGATGGAAAGCAATCTGAGAGGAAAAGATACCGGTAGCTAGGGAGGGGAAGGGAGGTCCGAGCAAAGCCTCCTGCAGAAGAATGAATTTGAGGTAAAACCAAGAGATGGAAATGAGGGTTTACTGCATTCCAATCAAACATATATCATTTACTTAGTTTAGGGGGAAAAGTCAACACTCTGAACTTCAGAGAATACAAACAAAATACAAACAGAAGTTACAAGCAGACAAAGAAACAGATCAGCAGACGGGCTTCCAGTTCTCTGACCATTACATCCATACCTAGTTAGTTACCAGAGAGGGAAGCACCAACATCTGGGTTTTCAAAGCTGGGGGGCCCAATGGCTGCCCAGAATCTCCTCTGCCTAAATCATACAACTCTTTCCAAAGTGAGCCCCAAAGCAAAACTCACATCAGGGTATATATAGCCTTCTCCTGGTTCACAACCCTCTTGACCAACTGCCCATTCACAAAGTAACAAGGTGTGAGAATTCCTGAAGAACAAGCCTCCTGCCACAGGCTCCATGTGACCACATTCAGCCTTTTAGGGGGCAGAGTCTATTTTCAAATCAGGGAAGGTTCTCAGATTCACTTAAGCCTATCAAGGGGCCAAGGGGCAGGGAAGATCTTCAGATTCCCATCACAGTTCCCTCTACCCTTCTCATTTGAGAGGATAGAGGATAGACATTGAAAAGATTCTCTCAGATCCTTCATTGAAGGAGGACACCCAGGACCACTATCGTATCATTCCCTATCCATCTGCAGGTTGGAGTATGTCTTCCCCCCACCCCCAAACCTGCCAACACTTTTCAGCTTCTTTTAATGTGTTGTCTCCCCCATTAGATTGTAGGTAGGGGGTGTCTTTTGCCTTTGTTTGTATTCCCAGCACTTAGCACAGTACCTGGTACATAACAGGGACTTAATAAATGTTAATTAATGGACTTATTAGAGGATGGACTTCAATGGGAAGGTTTGAGGCAAGATCACTTATTGTAGTAGTCCAAGGTGATAAAGCCTTTTGATGAGGGCTTTCTTCTATTCTTGTGGCATCATTGATGATACAATGGCCAGGTGAAATCCAGATATTCTTTGTATGTACATCTTCCTTTTCCTAAATAGGACGGCTCACTCAAACCTTGCCAGTCTCCCGAGATGGATCATATATTTTATACTAGCCTTGACTGGAGCCTCTCCAACTTTAAGCTAAGATGGAGGAAGAAAGGATGGAAAGACATAGCCAAAGAGATGGTATCAAGAAAGGTGGGCTGTGTTGTGATAAACAACGTACTCCTATGGAGCAGGTAGTGATAACTATCTCCTTTCCTCTTGGACAGAAACAAGGGACTATGGAGAAAGAATGCTGCATATACTGTCAGATTTAGTTACTGCATTGGTTTTTGCTAAATTGTTGTTGTTGCAGTGGAGATCAGTGCTGGGGTATGAGTGCTTTGTCAGGAAATGACTGTGATATAAAAACAAAATATAGCAATAAAATTTATTTTAAGGGATAATGTGTTTTCCTTCACCCTAGTAATGATGTATAGTTTCCCTTCCTTGCCTAGGGTGGGTATGAATTTTTTGAGACAGAGATTCCAAGTTCTTTAGATTTCTGACGCAATTCCTTGAGGTAGTAAAGAGACAGTGGATGAAATTTATTGAGTCAGTATTTATTTTTGTTGATTGTAAATACTTGTTCCTCACCTTATCACAAAAGCATTATAGAGAACAGATATAATGTTTAGTAATAAAATAGATTAAAATTAAGAGAGTAGAGATAAACAACTGGAGATATCCTGGGATATCCTGACACCAGATTCAGAAATGAGAATTCTAAGGAACTGCTTTTTTTTCTTTCCTCTCTAATGGTAGAACTCTTCCTAATTCTAGTAGTGTGGCATTTGTTGTTTTGAGGTAAGATTTGTGATGATCCCATGAGATTCAAATAGGATCCATTGAAGATAATATATAATAGAAAAATAAGATAGGTTGCCCATATAGGAAGGGCAAAGGATGACAAGTGGAAAGCCTGTGTGCTCTTGGATCCTCTCAGTGTCAGGAGAAAATGAGAAAGGCTTCTAATGCATAGGGTGGACTCTCCATGCTATACTTGTGGGAGAATACGGACAAGAATCATGTTAGATGGTCATGCACTGATGGCTTGCTGTACTCCTTTTCTGCAAACTAAACATCTTTAGTCTATTCCATCAATCTTCATTTGACTTTAGAACCGAGTTCACTTATCATTCTAGTTATCCTCTATTAACTTGCTCCAGTTTGTTAATGTTCCCCTTAAACTGTGGTACTCAGCACTGAGAAGAGTATTCTAAATTTGGTATGACCAAATTATACTGGGATTTTTCAGCTCTCATCTTCTGTATATGTCTTTGAAAGCCTGTTAAAATCACAGGAACTTAAAAAACTGCTTTACCACCTCACTGCCTTCTTGAACTTGTACTCCACTGAAACATTTTGGTGTTTTCGACATGGACGGTCATCTAGCCCTCCCTCCCCTCTTCTACAATTGTGCAGCAGATTTTTCTTTTAAACCAAGTACAGGACTTTACATTAATCCCTGTTGAATTTCATCTTATTAAATTCAGACCACAGTTCTACCCTGTCATAAACATGAAATTTTAAGTCCTAATTATGTTGCTCAGTAGAATCCAGCCTCATATCTTTCACAGATTTAATAAACAGAAAACTCCCTATCTTCGGCTAGGTCAATTATGAAAAGAACAGAACATAGTTGGTCAGGGGTCTACACTAGAGATCTCCCTCAAAGTCAGGAGCTCTTAATCTTTTCTGTGTCCTGGACCCCTTTGGCAGGCTAGCAAAGCCTGTGGAACTTTTCATTCAATGATGTTTTTAAATGCATAAAATAAATTACATGGGATTACAAGGGAAATTGATCATATTGAAATATTTATCAAGATATCAAATGAACAAAAGCAAGTCCAGGGGCCCCAAGTTAAAAAATCCTGTTCTAGATAAACATTAGTCCATTTAATGAACAGTTTTGGTTCTGACTGGTTAATCTGAATCCACCTCATTATGCTATCATCCAAACCATATCTTTCCATATTGTGAAAAATAATATTGAGAAAAGTTTTATCAAGTGTCCTAAATTCCACTTCTATTCCTTCATCCAAGGAAAGTTAGTCCTTTTCCTAACCCTCTCCGAAGCTTTTAAATGCCTCTTTTATGTGTGTGTGGTCTTCCCTCATTAGAATGTCAGCTCCTTGAAGGTAGAATAGACCTTTCTTTTTACTTGTATCTGTAACCCCAACACTGCTTAGCACATAATATAGGCTTCTTTATTGTGCTTGACTTTAAACTAGGTTTAAAGGTTTAAATTCTAGGTTTATGTTCCAATACTTAAAAAAAATTAGCTGCATTTTTCTTTGACTCTATTCCCAAGTTACCATATCCTTCTTGAATTATAGGCTATAACATTAGAAGTGA
The DNA here is from genome assembly GCA_028646515.1 of Pseudochirops corinnae. Taxonomy (NCBI): domain Eukaryota; kingdom Metazoa; phylum Chordata; class Mammalia; order Diprotodontia; family Pseudocheiridae; genus Pseudochirops; species Pseudochirops corinnae. The sequence goes on along the minus strand of CM053587.1, from coordinate 214,156,250 downwards.
CACTGAGCTGGTTCTAAATCACAAACTACCTGCTGGACAGTTTTCTTGTGTATATCCCATAGGAATCTCACATTCAACATGTCTAGACCAAACTTGTAACCTTTCTTGTAAACTCAACCTTCTTCCCAATTTCCTTATTGTTTTTGAGGGAACCCCACCTCCACCACCCACCCCATAGTATCACTTTCTCTCTCAACACATATTCAATCAGTTACCAAATCTTGTTGATTCTCCTTTCACATTGTTTCTCACATGCATCCTTTCTCCTCTCAAGTCACACAGTTACCACTCTAAATCAGCTCTTTATCCTACTTCACCCACTCTTTTGTCGGAGCCTTATGTACTTTTTGCCTCAGATATCTCTCCCTGCTACAGATTCTATTTTCCACCATAGCTGTTTAGTGATTTTCCTGAAGTACTGGTCTGATCAACTCAACAAACTCCACTGTTCTGCTCTAGGATAAAAGACAAACTACTGTTTGGCATTTAAAGCTTTTAACCAACTGGCTCCTTCTTACCTTCCCATCCTTCTTGTCCATTACCTTCTTTCTTGAAATCTGCCATCCAGCCATTTTAGCCTACGTGTTATTTTGTATACAGGACATGTGTATGTCCCTTCTCTGTGCATTTGCACAGCCTGGCTCCTGTGACTTGGAATATAGCCCTTCCTCACCTAGATCTTTTGAAAACCTATGTTTCATTAAAGAGTCAGCTTAAGTGCTATCTTTTTCATGAAGCCTTTTCTCATAACTATCTGATGTGAATATATACATCTATATATACATAAAATATACCTGCATACACATATATACATGGATATATAGTATAGATTTTTTAGTAACATTATATTACTATATTGGCATGTGTGTATATTATACACAATATACATGCATATGGGTTCATATGTACATGTATGTATGTGAACACATGAATACAGACAAATACATCTTTTTCTCTCCCATTACAGTGTTGACTCCATTAGGGCAGGCATTGTTTCACTTTTGTCTCCCAAATAAGCCAGTTCCCTACACATAGTGAATGCTTAATAAATGCTTGTTTATTGATTCCCCTTTCGCCTATCTTCCATACAAGCATATACCTAGTTGTTCCCTATCATTTATTTTTATATGATGTTTTTGCTTGCTAAGAACAGGGCTTTTAACTTGCTTGGAATCAATTTTTTTATTTATTACTAATAATTCATCTGATTTATCATGACTACTTTGAATTCTTACCATGTCCTCTGCTGAGGTGCATCATCACCTCTCTCAACTGGATCTTCTGTATGAACATAATGAGCAAACTCTCTTGTTCATCACCTAATCATTAGTAAAGATTTTTAAGGACTGCTATATTTTGCTCATGGACTCAATCAAGTTATTTCATTCCAATCAGTGAGTTGGTCTGTGAAAAAGTCCTTCAAATGATTGGATGTCCAGAGATATGCATAAAAGTCATTCACTTGTGCTGAGGGTCTAATGATACAGGCAAGGGAGATATCAAGTGTATTTACTGTGACTAATGGCATCCAAATGAGACCAAGTTCTTGCCATGTTTGTTTATGACTTTCTCTGAGCTGCCTTGAAAGACTGCGCTTCAATGATTAACTTTGAGTTTAGGTCAGATTGAGAGTGTGTTCTGTCTGCTACGCTCTGATAGCTAAGCAAAATATTAATGGGAGTTATTCAAGACTTTCTGTATGCTGATTATAGGACTGTGTGCTTATGATACATAATCAGAAAGATGCAAAATAATTGAGAGATGTTTGTCAATTTGTTCCTATTCTGGTGGGGCTGTCAGGACTTTCATCTGTGCTGCTGTGCCCACACTGTCTGGATGGTTAAGATTACTACCTTTTGGCCCTCTCAGTGACTTCCACTGAAAGTCATGGATAGCTCTTACTCTCTTGGGAGTGACCTTTCTTTTCATATTAGAAAGACATGAACTTGAAAAAAAGTCTGGCAGCTGGTGACTATTGATGCTATTGGTAGCTGCTTCACAGAGGAGTTGAGATGAATCTGTCTGTGATGCTGAATTCTGGAGTAGAGGACAGAAAACCTATGGAAAGGCACAAAGATGAGAGATGGAATGTTGTGATATAAAGAGTACCAAGTGATATAGTTTGTCTGGAATTTAGCATGCATGAAGAGGAGTACACTGGAAAAATAGGCTGAGGCCAGACTGTGAATATTCAAACAAAGAAGTCTATATTTTATCCTAGAGGCACTGCAGAGTTATTGGAGCTCTTTGACTGGGATGAATTACATACTTTAGCAATATTGTTTTGGCATCTGCATAAGGGATAGAATAGAAAACACAGAGACTTGAGGCAACAGTGTGGATTCCAGGTAAATGTTTGTGAGGGCTTGAACTAAGGTGGTGGTGGTGGTAGTGGTGGTATGAGTCGAGAGAAGGTGATGAATGTGAGGGATATTATGAAGGTAAAATTATAAGATGACCAATTTTTTTAATATGGCAGATGATGGAAATTAAAGTGATAGGGATGACTAAAGATGGAAACTTGGGCAATTAGAGGGATAATGGTACCCTTTGCAGAAATAGAAAAGATGGGAAGGAGGATTTTCCCCCCCAAAGGGATGGGTGGAGAGAATGAGTTACTTTTTAGATGTACTGAGTTTGATATGCTTATGGAATATCTAGTTAGAAATGCCCAATATGCAGTTGGTAATTGAACACAGGAACACAGGAGACAGAGTAAGATTAGACGTATTGATACAATCATCATCTATACTAAGACAATAATTCAATCATGGTTGCTTATGAAGTTCTCAAGAGAGCTAGTCTAGACAGAGAAAAACCAGGCCAGAGTGTTGGGTTATATCCACAGCTGGAGGACAGGACATGAATGATGACACTGCAGAGGATATTGAGAAGGTACATCAAACAAGTAGATGGAGAACCAAGACAAAACAGTATCATTAAACCCCAGAGAGGAGATAATATCCAGGAGCAAAGAATAATCAACCAGTGTCAAATTTTGCAGAGAGGTCAAGAAGGATGACTGAGCAAAGGCCACTGGATTTGGCCATTAAAGGTCATTGGTAACTTTAGAGAGAACAATTTTAGTTGAGTGGTAAGGTCAGACTTCAGATTGGCATTCTCCCAACCTGATGCTAAGCCTTGCTACAGATAATGTTTTCTGATATATTTGATGAAGTTAAGACATAGAATTCAGAGTCTTATGAAACTGAAAACCTATTACACTGATTGATTCCTCATCACTTACCAAGCCAGCCAGTCTTTTTTAGAAGGAAATTAGTCTTCCCTGACAAAACGTGCGCTTCAAAATGTACTACTTGGCAATCTTCTAAATGGTCTGACATCTTCTAGTGTTTTTACAGGTATCCAAGTTTAAATGAAAGGTTTATATAATACCTGTGGTCACCCAGGGATGCATAATTTCTAGCTTGCCTTCTGCTATATCCTTTAACTACTTATTCCTCCTTTGTGTGTATGAAATCAAGATGGTCACTCATCTTCCTTAGCTGCAAATGCATGATTTCATGCCTACTAGGAATAGTCTTGTCCAAAATTACCACTAGGCTCTAAAAATATCATGTCTACTACCATATATCTGACCAAATGAGATAATAAGGCATTTCCTGATTCTCCTAACTACTAGTAACCTCTGAAATTACTTTGATTTTACTTTGAATTTGTAAGAATTTCATGTGTGGGTATAAAGTCTTTGCTTATTTGTTTTGTCAACGCAAGTCATATAAGCAGTAGAACTTGGATTTGAACCCACAAATTTTGAGTTTTGAACATGAGATATTTTTCATTATGCCATAGTGCCTCACTCATCATCTGTTTGTTGAATCCAAGATACTATACTCTGAGGGTACGAGAGTGTTTAAAATATTGCCCTTACCTTCACGGTGCTTTCAATCTCATTAGGAGAGAAGATAAATGAAAATATGGCACTACAAAGTAGTGACATATACTAACCTAAGGATATATATAGCAGTAAGCACAGTGTTCAGAGGATTGGAACTCAGTAAGTTTTAGAACTGTTGGAGGAGGCCTTACAGTAGTAGATTTGAGCTAGTCCTTGCAGGAAGGGCAGAACTTAGATAAGTAGAAGGGGATATTTCACAAAGGATGAGCATAGAGGGGGACATGAACATAATGTATATATGGAGACATATGGCACCCAGACCTTTTCTCTGAAACTATTCTTTTTAAGATTAGCAGTTCCTTTTCCAGTCAACCAGCCAACAAGCATTTATTAAGGGCTTAGGATATGCTAGTGTAGCAGCAACCACACTGACATACTCACAGGTTCTTAGATCTGCTTTACTAGGAAAGATAGCTTTTTAAGGGGTCAACAATCTTTTTAAATTGCATTCACCAGTTCAGGGGAAAAGTCAGCACCCTGAACTTCAGAGAAAACACAAGCAGAGAAATGAAGACTAACAGACAGGGCTCTGGTTGCCTGAATCAACTATGAACTTTACATATTTTCCTGGATTGAGAGAGCCTTTACATCTGAGCAGTTGAGGAGCTCTGAACATATGACCACTCAGAATCTCGACCAGAGAATCCCAAGACCCTCTCATAAGTGAGCCCCCAAAGCAAAATACCAACTCAAGAGTGTGTGTGTGTGTGTGTGTGTGTGTGTGTGTGTGTATATACATAGAGAGAGGGAGAGAGAGAGAGAGAGAGAGACACAGTTCTCAGAGCCAAAAGGCATCACAAGCCTCATGACTCAGTGTCTAATTAGAAATTAGCAAAAAGTGTGAAAGTCTTCCACCAAGCAAACCTCCCCTAAGCAAGCTTCCCTTAATGGGCTCCAACTGAGGCCTGTTAATGGATTGGGAAAAACTTAAATCCTATTAACATTACAGCTAGGCACGGTGCTAAGCACTAAGAATACAAAGAAAAGAAAAAATAGTATCTGCCCTTGAGGAGCTCACTTTCTAGATATATAAACAACTACACACAACTACACAACTACATTACACATGAAAAAAATGCAGAGTGTGAATGGAAGGTAATCTGTGAGGGAAATCATTGAAGGGGCTGAGAAAGTCTTCCTAGAAGTTGGGATTATAGTTGAGACTTGAAGGAAGCCAGAGAGGTTAGGAGATAGATGAGGAGGAAGAATATTCCAAGCATGGGGGACCTCCAGGGGAAATGCACATAACTGGGAGATGGAGTACTGTGTGCAATGAACAGCATTTAACCAAATCTCATTATCTTTTCATTCACTCAAAATTGTAAAGAGCCTTAGAAACTACTAGAATAGATCTTGACCTATGCATGTCATCCCTGACAAATGGTCCAGCTTTTGGCAATCTTCATCTCCCTCACCCTTTCTTCTGTTCTTGATATTTTATATAGGTGATTTTCCTCCTTGGTTCTTTGTCTTCCATGACATTCTTTTCTGCGTAACTCTCTGAACTCATTGCCTCCTATCTGGAGCCTCTTCTTTCTGTCTCTTAATTTCTACTAAGGTTCCTTTCCTTCCACTCACTGCTTTTCTTCCTCAAATTAACTTCTTCAGAGATCTCATATGATAGGAGAGATCTCATATATGAGATGTAACAGATCTACCATCAACTATTACCTCTGTTACCAACTTTTTAACTCAACTTCATTCCCTACAGTATGTCTCCACTTTTGTATCCATTACTTCAAGCTCAACAAGTCCAAGACTAGATTCATCAGATTTACTGCAAAATCATTTTGTCTTCCCAGCTTTTTGTTTTCTGTAATCCCCTTCTCTGGTATTAGCAGTTTATCAGTTCATGAAATGACCAAAAAAAGTACTATCATGTTTAATTAAAGTACACTTTAAAAAGCCCCATGGCTATATCTGAAAAATGAACCAGAAACAGTCCATAAAAATATTTCCCAGTCTACAAGGCTGTTTCTTCCCGGCTTTACAGGGTCATAAGGAAGATACACCTGAAAAATTTGGTGCCATGGGAAGAACAATGTCTCCTGGTGGTATCTCTAGACCAGTGGTTCTCAACCTTCCTAATGCTGCGACCCTTTAATACTCAAATGTGGGCATATCTTCATGTGGGAGGACCCACCTTGAGACGGATAGAGGAGCTTTGTCTTGGTTCCTAAGACCATTGGAAATATGTGTTTTCCGATAGTCTTAGGCGACCCCCAAAGGGGTTGCAACCCACAGGTTGAGAACCGCTGCTCTAGACCAAAGAGTGTATACAGTTTAGTGACTTTTTGGATACAGTTGAAAAGTGCTTTTCAGTTGTATTTACCAATTCGCAGCTCTTCCCAACAATGCATTAGCATGTATAGTGGTTTCTATTTGTTTTTTGTTTTACTTGCTATCCTGAGACTGACTTCATTTAGTTTTGTCCTTATTTCATTTAGGGATTCAGGACTACTGACTTGTGCTTATTTGCAGAATCAACTTTAAAACATTGCTTTTAATCTTATATTTTTTTTCTTTCAGTTTTCCAAAGAAGTTAGACCTGTTTCTTGGTGAAGAGAAAGCAAAGTGCTTTTTCCATAAGGTCAGTTTTCGTTTAAACCTTATCTCTTTTTTTTACTTTCACAGGAAATGTTTATTCAAGTATAAGTCTGCAAAAAAAGGCATTTTAAATAATCTAGCTGAGTTTCTTAAGTAGGTTTTTCTCCCTGTACTTTTGCCTTCAATATCTGGACTTATAGGTGACAAAATGTATTTTTAGCTCCTCAGTCCTCACTATCAGAAGTTCTCACAGAAGCAGGATTTTGTCCTTAATGGCTAGATTCTTGTGCTATTTTTTTTTTCACTATCCGTATGTTCCATTATTAATTGGCATTATTGTTACCATCATTCTGGAATCATAGACTCTTTGGTTACAGGGGAACTTTAAGGTCACATAACTGACCAGTGTAGGAACTAATTGCCTCTAGAACAATCCCAGACAAGTGGTCATCCAGAATTTGCTGGTATACTTCCAGAAATGGAAAATTCACTAACTCTGATAGCACCCCATTCCATTTTTGGATAGCTCTAATTGTTAAAAAGCTCTTAGCCAAAATCTGCCTCCTTATAACTTCCCATTAGTCCTACTTTTACCATCTGGAACTGTACAGAATGGTGGCTATTTAACATAGTTCCTTATGCAATACAGATGAAACAGTCTGTTCTGTCTTGCTTCAGTAACCCCTTATTGTCCTCTGGTCCTTTCAGTTCACTGTCTTAATCTTTTATTTTATCTTCTTTATTTTATCTTTATCTTCTTTCCAGAAGATAGTCCTTCAGAAATGTGATGACAACTGTCACATGCTCCCTAGTGCCTCTCTAGAGGTTATGCTCCAGACTAGACATCCTCAAATTTCTAAATTGTTCCTCAAATGATGTTGTTGTGAGTCTCAAATACTACTTGATTCCACTTATCAGAGCTCTTTCTAAATGTGGTACCCCAGAACAGAAGTTGATGAGGGGAGAGTACAGGGCAATGTTTCTCTAATTCTAGATGTTCCTAAACATATCACATTTATGGCTCATATTGAGCCCTCAATCCATTAAGTCTACAGCCAGTAGAGCCTGACAATTCTATTTGTGGAGGTGAGGGTGATTTTTAATATGTAAATAGATAAGAATATGTATGAGCATTAGGAGACAGAGAGAGAGCAGTAACAATGAGAGGCATTTAGAAAGGTTTCACATCAGAGACGGTGCACGAGTTGAGCCTTTTTAAGATACAAAGGTGAGAAGAGAGTAAATTTCAGGTTTGGTGGACAGCTTGTGCCAAGACATGAAAGCAAAGAAGGGAAGGTTGAATTCGGGAAATAGCAAGAAAGCTATAGTGGCTGGAATGTAAACCTGGAAAGGTGAGCTGCAAGTAGACTGTAAATAGTTTTAAATGTTAATCTGAGGGCGCTAATCTGTATATCAGAGTCTCCAGGTATAAAGATAGAGGAAGACTGTGAGCCAGTTATTGAATACTGAGGAAGGAAGGACAGTAACGTGGAGATAACTACTATCTGAGTGTGGTTTGAGTTATATTTGAATGGTGGGCACCTAGTGGAAGAGGGAAGGACTGGAAGTGGCCATAGGGAGTCAGGAATATGCCTTCTCTCTTGGCCCAACGAATTGGAGTTGCATGATTCAGTACTAGAGAGTGTGGCTGGAGATACGGTGTCTTCCAGAGGAATTAAGGTTTTGGTGAGTACAAATGTAGTAAAAAAGAAAAAAAAAAGTCAAAAGTATAATTAGGTGGAATAAGAGAATTGGTTCCAGGACAATAGAAATATGTAGCATGAATTCAAATAATGTGACCCTTATGATTCATTATTTTTTAATGGGATCTAGCTATATTGGAGGCTGAGGTCCTAGGTCCTTGGAGGAGCTCTGGACATATAAATTGCTATTTCTTCCCCATGCTATTCCTTTACAATGTACTCTTTTTAAAAAAACAAACAAAAAAGCTAAATGCGGAACTTTGCATTTATCTCTATCAAATTTTATCTTCTTCACTTCATCAGTTTAATCTGGGGAGAACTTTTTGGATCTTAATTCTATTACCCAGGGCATTAGCCTTGTTATCTTGGTGCCTGCCAATTTAATAATCATGCTTTCCATGTCTTCATCCAAGTCATTAATAAAAATGTAGATTAGAAGAGGAAGGTACTCCATAGTGTGCCACTAGAAACCTCCCACTAAGTTGACAACAATCTTTTAAACAGCATTCTTTGGAAACAGTTTTGGAACCATGAGTAAATCCACATGATTATATCACTTCCCATCCAGCATTTCTCCAAACCTTTCTCATCCCTTCTTAATTCTAGTTCCTTTCCTGTGTTAATTTCTTCCTATTTATCCTTTATTTAGCCTAATTTGTATACATGTGTTTGCATGTTTTCTCCAACTTTAGCTTGTAAACTCCTTGAGGGCAAGGACTGTCTTTTGCTTCTTTTTATATTCTTAGAACTTAACACAATGCTTGGCACATAGTAGGTGCTTAATAAATGTCTGTTGATCGATCAATATATGAATTATCATGAAAGATTTTATCAAATGCTTGAAATCCAAATATACATCATCTATACAATTCCTCTTATCTTCTACTAGTCTAGTAATCTTTTAAAACTTAAAATATAAACATAACTGTTCAAGGGAACCAGGAACCATATCATATGACGAACAGTTGAAGGAGCTAATAATGTTTAGACTAGAGAAGGGAATACAGAGAAAACAGAGTCAAAAGAATTGGGACCGAATCTTGGGGCTGGCTGTGTGTGACCCTGAACAAGTAACATTTTTGAGCTTTAGTTACTTCATTTACAAGATTGGGATAACAATATTTGCAGGGACTTCCTTTAGAGAATTGTTGTGGGAAAAGTTTTTTTGCCCATGTTAGATGTGTCATTTATTGTTGTTGCACTGATTTTTAAGTCAAACATAGTATAGCAGAAAGGACATTAGATGTAAAGCGTGGAGACTTGGATCTATCCTGCCTTGACCAGCGGTATGCTCACAGGCATGATACATCTCAAACAAGTCCTTATTCATAAAATATAATATTTATACTACCTTTGTCAGGGTCCTGAGGATCAAATGACAGAATATATATAAAAGACATAGCACTCAACATATACTAGACTCTTAATAAATGCTGTTTTCCTCCCTTCCTATCTCCCCTCAGTGTTTTAAGGATTGGCCCTTCCACCATTAAAATGGCCAGATACCTGTTTTAGAAATGGTTTACTTCAGAGCATGTGATTGAGTTTCCTCAGCTAATCCCAAAATATTTCCTGTGTAGTGTCATTTTATTTTATCCAGTGATGGCTTCCATACTGCTTCCGTAAGGGCTTTTCACACCTAGTTTAATGCCTTTGGATAACTCAATAGAGGTATTATCACCTGATGAAAGTATCAAGGTATAGTTAACATTTTATTAATTACTGTGAATGACTAGAGCAATTTATTGACCCAAAAGAACCCTATCTTTACATGGAGGTGACACAGGCATGAAAAGTATGGGTGCCTTATCCTGAAAAATTGGCTGCTCCACCTTGAGAGTCAGTGAATGAATGAGTGGCTTCCCTCTCTGCTCCGTGCCACTCACCTTAAATTCTTCGTTAGGGATTGTTCAGATGAGATAGGAGAGAGATCAGGCTCTGTGGAGTGCTTAGAGTTTAGTCAGACATTGAAGATGCCAAGGTCAACCTCTGTATCCTGGGCCATTTTGATTCCTCTCTTGCCAATGGACTTTGACGATCCTGGAAGAGAGAGTGAGGCTGAAGATTTGTGCAACTCTGCCTCACATAAATCCAATGCATATATGAATCAAGACATCATCCCATGATGTCATTAGTCCTCTTTAAAAACAAAGGACAAACAGCAGCGAATATCTATACTACCTATTTAAGGGATTGTGAGAAATAAAGAACTTTGTAATCCTTGATGTGATGTGTAAATATGAATTATCGTCATCATCAATAATAATTATTATTATAGTTTTGGCAGTAATCATTTTAACTCCCACATCTGCTATGTAGAATTCATATTCATTTACAGCACAACAAAAATCATGACATTTAATAATGTTATCCATCTGCAAATGTCGTTATTATTAATTGGTATTGTAATAAAAATGAGAAAGCTGATCTTAAATAGATTATTCTTATCCAAAAGAAGAATTACACTTCTGTTATTTAACTTTTAATTGGAAGATGAGATGAATTATCTTTTGTCTTTCTTTATATCCCCAGTGCTTAGCAGAGTGCTTGGCGCACAGTAGGCACTTAGTAAATTTTTACTGACTTTATTGACTGACTAGATGACCTCCAAATTCCCACGCAGCTCTGAATGTGTATTAACACTGTGTAACAAATAGCATGAAGGAAAATCATAGAATATTAAAACTAGATACAACTTAAGAGATGATCTAGACCGGTGGTTCTCAACCTTCCTAATGCCATGACCCTTTAATATTCGTATGTGGGTGTACCTGCATGTGAGTGGACACGCCTGGAGATGGATAGAGGAGTGGTGTCTCGTTTCCTAAGACCATCGGAAATATGTGTTTTCTGATGATCTTAGGCGACCCCTGTGAAAGGGTTGTTCAACCCCCAAAGGGGTCGCCGCCCACAAGTTGAGAACCGCTGATCCAGACCTAGACTGGGCTAGAAATGGGGAAGCTGAGCACTGGAGAGATGAAGTGATTTGCTCAGAGTGTAAAGCAGGGAATTCGTTGGAGAGCCTGAATTTGAACCTAGTAGAGCTGACTCCCATCCCAGTATTCTTCCCATAAAAGAAAACCATCTTGTATCTTGAACTGATTCTCTAAGCTATAAGATGAGAGCTGGTATGATCTATTGTCGTATTAAGATAACAACAGCTAGCATTTATATAACCACCTACTATGTGTGAGGCACGATGCAAAGTACTTCGTAGACATCTAACTTGATCCCTACAACAACCTTGGGAAGTAGGTGCTATTATTATCCCCATTTTACAGTTGAGGAAACTAAAGCAAGCAGGTTAATTGACACTTGCCCAGGGTCACATAGCCAGTAAGTGTCTGGGGCAGGATTTGAAACCAGGTTTCCTGATGTCAGGCCAAGTGCTCCATCTGCTGCACCACCTTGCTGCCTGTGGCATGAAGAGGTTTTCTGTTTAGCTGGGTTTACAGTTAGCAGAAGAGATTTACCAACTCCACTTAGCTGTCAGTGTTTAATCGAGAGAGTTTCTTTATGATGAGCCTCTGGATTTCAGAGATATGCAAATATGGCTGTTGTGCAGGCAGAAGACATCCTGGAGTGTGTGTGTGTGTGTGTGTGTGTGTGTGTGTGTGTGTGTGTTCCTCTTGCTAGAACTGCTTAGGTACCAGACTTCATCTCCCACGTCCCACTGCCCCTGCTGATTGTCCCTAACTCTCATCCCCAGGGAGTTTAAAATTTTATTCTAGTGTCAAAGAGGAAATTTTTACAAATATACTACCTCTTCATCAGCCAGTGTGCATTAAAGAGAAGATATAATTTAGCAAGATCATTAGACCATCAGGACCAGGGCTGGTAGGGGGGTTGATCAATCAGCAAGAAGTAAGTTGGACCTCAGAGGGAGCATAGAATTTAGGGCTGGATGGGATAATAGACAGCAAATAACTCAATCTTCTGAATTCATAGATGAGGAAACTGATATGCAACAAGATGAATGACTTCTCTAAGGTCACACATGTTGCTATGAACGGAGCTGGACTTCAAATCTGGACTTTTTAAGAGGCGGCTTGCTTATTTTAACTGTAGATCATTCCCAGTTAGGATTTTGAGAAGCTCATTCTGCTTCTTAGAGAACTGGGGAGAATCTATTCATTTCAGCTCATTCTTCCTCTTGTGTTTATGAGATGCCTAGCATTGCTTGTTTTCCTCCATAAAGGCTATGTGCATGTAAGCTTTCTGTCTGGTTCTGTTTTAATCTAGCCCCTTCATCTTAACAAATGGGACAGCTATTCCATTTTAAAGTGCTGTTACCTGCATTAACTGGAGCAATTAAAGGGGACTTGCCATACTCACTTGTTGGCTTATGAGAGAAGGAAGACAGTATACCATCCTGCTTATACTCTGCCCTAGAGCAGCCATAGGTGATTCACCTAGAAGTCTCTGTTTTTCTGCACCTCTGGGCCTCTCAGTTTGCACAGATGTTCAGAGTCATTAGAAGCATGAACATATGTCAACAGCAAACCAGGAGAAACCTGAGATGATTTAATTTGACAATAAACATTTAATAATCAACAAATATTTATTAATCACCAACTATGTGCAGTGACAGCATAAGGAACCTGCCTTAGAGTCAGGAAGACACAGATCCAAGTCTTTTCTCTGACACTGGCAGCATGATCCTGGGCAAATCAGTTAACCTCTCAGGGCCCACAGCCAACTCTTTAAGAATGTCAGATTGTAAATTGCAAAACAGATATTGGTCCACATTGATAGAGGGAGTTTACTCACTGGTAGCTTCTAACACCAGTGAAATGAAGTCTACTCCCCCCCAAAAAAGGCACAAAAATATGCATATGAATATAACATACATATATAATATTATATTTGTGTATACATTATATACATATATATACACATTATACATTCATATGCATGTAAGAATATGTGCTTTGGACAAAGCATAGTCTTTGAGATATATTACTGCGTGAGTAATTAAAGGAAGCTCTGGGAAACTATGAGTTGGATAAGGGTGAAATTAAGGGGATTAGGTGGCTGTGAGGCAAGTCTGGAAAACATTATTCACAGTAGCCAGTTGCCCAATTTAAGGGCTATCTGTATTTTGGGGTAAAACTGAGAGTTTGCTTTTAGGTAAAGAGGTGAGGTAATGAACAAAGAAAGTCAGCAACAGCAGAGCCAGCACAGGTCCGTTGTGGCTCATTGAACTAGAAGGGTCACAAGTTTTTCCACTTGGGTAGTTTGTATTTGCCCTACAGGAAAGCTTTTCAAGAGACCCTGAATTCCTACAAAAAGTCCTACAAGTCAGTTTCTGGATCCAAGTTAGTGATAACAGAAGGCACATGCTTGTTATCTTTAGAAAGACACTCAGAAACCATGATTCCAATCATGGATACCACATACATATGTACCACATGCATACACAGTTCATAAAACATATGGCATTGAGTGCCATTTGGTAATTGAAGATTGGGCTAGATTCTAAGAGAGATGTTGATATTTTCTTAGGACCAGCCTGAGGCTCAGCTAGTTTCTGCAGTTCATGCTGGGTATTTTGGACAGCTATTTAATAACACGTACTTCAGATCCCTAGATTACCAGCTAAGCCTAGTCTATGAACAGTTGATGATATCACCATAAAAAAACACCCCAAACTAGGGATTCTACCAGCACTGTCTTTTTTTCTTTTTGCCATTGCTCATTTTTTTGTTTGTTCCTTTTTTTGCTACAGACCAAGACTGCGGCATACATTGATTTCATGGTAGCATCTGGGATGCTTTGTGGCACAGAGAAAAGGGTTCTGTATTCAGAGGACTTGGGATCAAATCCTGCCTCTGACTTAATACATTACTTTTGTGACTTTGTACAAGTTACTGTGGGCATCAGTGGTTTCATCTGTAAGATGAGGGATCTTAGATTTGATGACATCTAAGATTCCTTCAGCCCCTAAACCTTTGATCTGCGTCTGTGATTTCTGCAACAACTATTGAAAAGCTATTGAAATTGTTAAACTTGGAAAGTAGCATATATTGTTGTTCATTCATTTCAGTTATATCCAACTCCTTGTGACCCCATTTGGGGTTTTTTTGCAGAGATATTGGAGTTTGCCATTTCCTTCTCCATGAGGAAACTGAGGCAAACAGGGTGAAGTGACTTGCCCAGGATCACACAACTAGTAAGTGTCTGAGACTGGATTTGAACTCATGAAGATGAATCTTCCTGACTCCAGGTCCAGCACTGTCCACTGAGCCACTTAGCTGCCCGAAGAACCATAGACATCCATCTAGTCCAATACCATCAATTTACAAATATGAAAACTGAGACCTAGAGGAGTGAAGTAACTTTGCCCAAGGTCATGTGGGGGAGGGGACAAAAGAGGAAAGGAAGGGAATAAGTATTTATTAAGCACCTACTGTGTGTGAGGTGCTGTACTGAGTGACTTACAAATATTATCCCATTTAATCCTCACAACAACCCTGGGAGGTTGGTGCTATTATTGTCTCCATTTTACAGTCAGGTAAACTGAGGTTAAGTGTTTTGTTTTTTTTTCAGGGTCCCAAAGTTAATATATGTCTCTGGTCAAATTTGAACTTGGGTTTTTTTTGGCAGAGATGCTGGAATGGTTTGCCATTCCTTTGTCCAGCTCATTTTACAGATGAGACAATTGAGGCAAACAGGGTTAAGTGACTAGCCCAGGATCACACAGCTAGGAAGTGTCTTGACAGAATGGGGTGCCTTCCTATTCTCCACTTACTTGGTACCCCCTCTTTACTCTCTCCTCTCTACCATTCCTATTCACAGTGCCTCTTAACAGGCTTCTGTATGGGGTAAGAACTTAATAAACATTGTCCTTAACATTAGCCTGGGACAGCCTACTTTTTCTAGGACTGTGTGAACCTTCTTAAGCTGTTTGGCTTGGGGTAGAGTGAGGAAAAGGCGGTGTCTACAATAAATACTTCCCTCCTTTGAATGAGCCAGGACTGGCAAAGTCAGCCTGTGATAATACAGTCAGCAGATGGACAGGATGTGCTCTCAGTCATCACTGGGGCAAGGCAGCTCAGTGAGAACAGCACAGTGGGAAATGCATTCCCTCTGCTTCATGGTTAGCCGCCTCTGGATGGAATGCTGACTGTTGTTTTTAAAGTGAAAGGGAACCAAGGTGAATTCAGGGGGAGTCAAATACTGTCACAGGGATCATTCACCATTTGAGTAGCTCATTCAGTCTACAGTTTTTGAGCACCAACTCACGCTTAGCACTTTATTAGACATTGTGGGGAGGGGAGGGGGAATAGGCTTCCAATCATTAGTGCTGCTTCTGTCCTCAAATTACCTTGTATTTCTGTAGCTGTGTATTTGTTGTATCCCCTTATTAGAATCTCAAGAAGGATTTCCTTGAGGTCAGGGACTTTTGTATTCCTAGAACCTACCAGGATCTTTTTTATGTTGTAGGTGCTTAATAAATGTTAAATTCAGTCAAATTAAATGGTACACAGAACTTCCCTCAGAGAATTTACATTGTTTCACAATGTGTTTTTGCATATACTTTCTCACCTAATCCTCACAGCAAGCAGGGAAGATGGAATCCCAGAATCCCAGAATCGGAAGGCACTCCAAAGGCCATGCAATAGATCTCCTACCTCAAAGGCAATCCTCCCCCTCACAGTTTATCATCCAGCCTGAGGATGAGTAATGATAAATCTTTTACTTCTTGAGAAAGTCCACCCCATTGTTGGACAATCCTCATAGTTTTTCATTCTGTGGAATTTTAAAAGTTCAAGAGATATAATTTCTTGGTAATTAGTCATTTTGTTAATAATGCTAGCATTTTAATAAAAGGTCAGAGGCACTCTCAAATGCTAAAGACAGTTATGGCCACAGGCTCACAGTTTATAAGTCCTTGGAAGAGGGGTGTTGCTGAGGATGGCAATCAACTATGATTGGTTAACAGTTAATGAGAAAATGAATATTATAATAACGGGATAGACTTATCCTAATGAACTTTGATTATGTCATTTACTTGTAAGTTACCCTCAGCCTTGGGCAGTCTATTAAAAGACTTTATCCTCACCCAAACCTAAGTAGAACACACTGACTTCCCTTCCTGAGTGGGGTTTAAATAAGATTGTTTAAAAAGTTAATTCAGTCTCTTTAGCAATGTTCTTCAAGAGACTTGACTTTGATATGAAGACTATAGAAAAAGGGGGAACTCTGGTTCTCCCCCAATCATTGGTTATTAATAATCATTTCTCTCATTTCTTTTAAGCTGTGATTTACCTTTTAGCACTCCTACCTAGAGTGCCCTTTGGGTCCAGGAGAAAAAAAAAATCTAAGGGGCAGCTAGGTGGCACAGTGAATAGAGCACTGGCCCAGACACTTAACATTTACTAGCCGTATGAACTTGGGCAAGTCACTTAACCCCAATTGCCCTGTCTCCCCCCTCCAAAAAAGCAAAAAAAAAAAAAAACATTAAAAAAAAAGTCTAAGCCCTTTTTAACATGATAACCCCTCAGATGCCAGAATTCAGATATTATATCTCCTTCAAAACTTCTACTTTAGTCTTAATATCTCCAGTTCCTTCAACTGCTTTTTTTAAAGCTTTTCATGACCTAGCCCCTTCTTAACTTTCTCATCTTACTCCCCTTCCTGTACTCTGAGATCCAGTAACTCTGGCTCCTTGCTGTTCCTCTCACATAATATTCTATCCACCTGCTTGGAACCTTTTCACTGGCTGAGCCCCATGCCTGAAACTCTCTCCCTCCTCATCTCTTCCTCCTGGCTTCTCTGGCTTCTTTCAGGTGTCAGCTAAGGTCCCATCTTCTACAAGAAGCCTTTCACAGTCCTCCATAGTGGAAATGCTTTCCCTTTGAGATTACCCTCAATATATTCTGTATAAATCTTATTTGTGCTTAGCTGTTTGTATGTTATTTCAGCCATTAGTCTTTGAGTTCCTTGAGAGCAAGTACTGGGGTTTTTTGTTTTGTTTTGTTTTCTTTTTGCCTTTCTTTCTGTCCCCAGGGCTTAGCAAAATGCCTGATATCTTTGTTGTTGTTCAGTCCTGTCTTCATGACCCCATGGATTGTAGCACACCAATACCCTCCATGGGGATTTCTTGGCAAAGATACTGGAGGGGTTTGCCACTTCCTTCTCTGGTTGATTAAGGCAAATATAGGTTAAGTAACTGGCCCGGAGTTACACAATTAGAAAGTTTCTCAGGGCAGGTTTGAACTCTGGTCTTCCTGCCTCCAGGCCCAGCATTCTACCCGCTGAGCCACTGATGCATCATAGGTGCTTAATAAATGCTAGGTAATTGATTGACTTTTATGACATAGACTTTTGTTCTCTAACTGTTCTCATTCCCTGGATTGACATGTTTGTCAATTTCCTTCCAAAAAAGGCCAGAACTGAACCTTTCCAGTGTGTAGTAGGAGTATCACCTCCTTCCTTCTGGACACTGTCTCTTTTAATGCAACCTAAGATTGAGTTAGCCTTTTCAACTTCCATGTGACATGAGGAAGGCAGGGCAGATATCCTCTCTATCTGCTCTCCCTCTGTCAGATGAAGGAATTGAAACTCAGAGAGATTAAGCGATTAGTTTAAGGTCGTACGGCTAGTAAGGAAAAGGAGTAGGATTCAGTCCCCAGGCAGGGCTCCTTCTGGCTCCTGATTCTTAATCATATGAACCTCAACTCTCCCAGTCATTTGACTTTAAATCCTGAATTAAAAAAAAAATTTTTTTCAACAATACCACACTACCTCACACTACTGGGAGGTAGGCAGGAGAGAAATATAATGATAAACAGGGCATCCCATAAATTTTAGTGCAGTTTTAAGTTAAAGCTACTGTTGGTTGATCTGTGAATTAGTCCAACCATTCTGGAAAGGTTTAGAATTATGCACAAGTCACTAAGCTGTTTTTACCCTTTGACTCAGAGATCCCACTACTTTGTATGTATACCAAGGAGGTCAAGGACAGTGAGAAAATTCCCACATATATCAAGAGATTCAGAACAGTACTATTTGTAGCAGGAAAAAAAAATTCTATAGGTTTGTATGCATGGGTAATAGCTGAGGTATGTGAATATAATAGAATACTACTGTGCTCTAAGAAATGACAGATTTGGAGAATCCAAAGAAATATGAAATGACTGGTATTAATCAATGCAGAATGAAGTAAACAGAACCAGAGAAAAACATATTCAGTGACTGCAATAATATAAATGAAAGGAACACTACAATTAAGCTGAATTCTGTACCTTTGACATTTGTACTTGGACAAATTTTTTGAAATCCATGGACCTCAGTTTCTTCATCTGTAAAATTAAAGGGTTGGAAGACATGACCTCTGGGGTCCCTTGCAGTTTGGAAGCTATGATCTAGGTATAAGCTATCTCTTGGCCCTGGAGAACTGGGCTTCATTTTGAGGAGAAATGGGTGACTATGAGTGCAGGATACTGAAAAACACTATGAGATGTGGTTATTGCTTTGGCTGATGTCATATATCTTTTTCTGTTACAAACGAAGACTCACTATGTGACTATGAAAGAAAGTATATTGGGAAAATTATTCTGATAAAAAAAACAAAAGGCATCAATGAAACTGATATAAAGAAGTAAATAATGTGATTGTATATGCATATATGTACATGTACACATGCAATACATGTGTACATATCCATAGTTGATATGTGCATAGATATACATGCATGCACATGCATCATGTATGCACACGTCATAGTATACAAAGGACATTCATCTAGTCCTAATTTCACTGATGACTTGCAACTAGCCAAGTGGTCAGGCAAATTTTAGAAACTCTGCTCTTTTCTTTTCTTCCTTTGTAAGGAAAGCCTTTCTTGGCTGCTGTAGCCCTCAGTGAACTCTGCCTCCCCTGAACTCCTTGAGCACTTGCTGCCAACATCTTCCTCATATTGTCTCATATTGTTATTTATTATGTTCATTATTCATATGGCATGCCTTCCCAGCTCTCTTCTTGGAGAGAGGCCTACCACATAACTAAAATGTTACTTCCAGGGCATGCCAGCCCTGCTGAGGGCAGAGGATTTGCCTTCTATCTCTCTATGTCTGAGGTACCCAGCACTAGGCATTAGGCTCAAGAGGGTGTTCATGTATGATGATGATATTTATTATTATAATCATAATTATGATGGTAATTATATTGATACTTCATCTTCTCATCTCACAGGGAAATTTTGAAGACTAAATAAATTTGTAAACATGCTTTAATCTCTTTGGAAGGGCCCTCAGTGACTATCTAGTCTAAACTATGTCCTAAAAGAATCCTCTCTATAACATGAAGGTAAAGTGTCCATCTAAACCTTTGCTTGGAGACTTCTGGACACAAATTACTTAAGAAATTGCTACCTCTTACTAATACTAAACAGTGAGGAATCATGTGCTAGATGGATAAAAAGGTGTCAATAATGCTATTTCAGTTTTTTTTTTATTCCTTGCATTATTAAATGCACTGAAGCCATAAAAAAGTGATTCAATTATTCATTTGCATGAATTTTGTGACTTCTATATGATTCAATAGATTTATGTTTATACATAAAGTGCCCCTTATCACTTTCTAAAAAGAATAAATTTGGGGTATTATCATTTTGTAGTATATTATTTTTTTTAATTTTAACTTTTATTTATTTTAGTTTACATCATTCATTTCCATGAGATTTTGAGTTACAAATTTTCTCCCCATCTTTCCCCCACCCACCACCCCAAAACCGCCATCCCACTGTATAACCCCTCCCCCAATCTGCTCTCTCCTATGTCCTCCACCTTGCCCTTCTGACTTTCCAGTAGGGCAGGATGGATCTCCCTACTACAGTGCCTGTGTATCTCAAGTCCCAGTTGGATGTAGTTAATAATTATAATAATAATAATAATTGTGTGTATATATATATATATATATATATTTTTTTTTTTTAACATTTGATTATAGAACTTTAAATTCTAGATTCTTTCTCTTCCTCCCTCGTCACCCACCCACACTGGAAGGACAAGCAATTAAATACAGGCTGTACATGTGTAATTACGCAGAACCTCTCCACAGTGGACATATTGTGAGAGACTCATTATATGCCCCTCTTTCCTATCCTGCCCCGCCTCTTGTTCTATTCTCT
>CM053587.1:214119164-214135445 GCA_028646515.1 Pseudochirops corinnae | reverse complement strand
CACCCTCTTTCTATGTACATCCCTTTTAAATGTCACAATACTTATACAAATTTCAGTATTGACAGGTATCTGCTTCTCACAAAGGAATGTAAGCAGTTTGCTCTTATTGAGTCCCAAGTTATGTGCATGTGTGGGCATCTGTGTGTGTATGTGTCTGTGTGAGTGTATGTTTTCCTTGTTTACCTTTTTATGTCTTTCTTGGGTCTTGTAAGTGGAGATCGAATTTTTCCATTGAGCTCAGGCTTTTTCATAAGGAAAGTCTGGAAGTCCTTTATTTCATTAAATGACCATCTCCTTGCCTGAAAGAATATGCTCAGTCTTGCCAGGTAGTTGATCCTTGGTTGCAGTCCTAGTTCTTTTGCTTTACGAAATATGGCGTTCCAATCCCTCCGATCTTTTAATGTAGCCGCTGCTAAATCCTGTATACACGTTCCATATTTGTGATTTCCTGTCCCCCTCCTGTGATGTGAGAGATAGTCTTCTTTATCAGTTCTCTGGAACAGAAATTGTTCAGTGTTGATTGTCTTTTAGTACTGTTATCATTTACATTATTGTAGTTACTGGGTATATTGGTCCTTTGTTCTACACTCCATATCACTTATAAGAAAATAATAGATTCTTAGATTTAGAGCTAGACAGGCCCTCAGAGACCATTGAGTCTAACCTCCTAATTTTACAGACAAGTAAGCTGAGATACCAGTGAAGCTGGGGATGGGGTGGGGCTGGAAGCAAATTAATTTGACTTAAGACCACCAGGTACTAAGTACGGAAGCCAGGCTTTGAACCAAGTGCTCATACTTCAAATCTCATAAGTACTGTTTGCCCCTCATTCTGCTTTCAAATATCGCTATATTTCTCTGAATTAATGCTTCCTCACATTCACAGCCAACAATTTGTTCAGTCATCCCCCATCTGGTAAGTATCTACTTGGTTTCCAGTTTTCTGTGACCACTAAAAGTACTCCTGTGATTACCTTGTTACATAGAGAACCTTGCTATCATTGACCTCAGTACACTCTATCCTCAGCAGTAGGATCACTGGGTCAAGAACATGATGACATTTCTCCCACAGTAGCAAAATGTTTTCCAGAGTGTTTGGACCAATTCACAACCCTTGGTGTAATCGAGGGCATGTTTTCCCATACTCCATCTAATGATGTTTTGTTTTTTGTATTTTAAAATTTTCATCATCTGTTGTAGTTTGAGGTGTATAAAGTAAAACCTCAGAGTTGTTTTCATTTGAATTTCTCTTCTTATTGATTTGAAGCATTCTTTCAGATGTGATTCGTGATGATTTGCACATCTTCTGAAATTGTTCAAATGGAATAAGTTTTAGCAGTACCTTTGTATCATAACTAGCTCTTCATGTTCAGAAATACAAGAAAGGATAATGAAAGCAGTATTTGATATAGGTTAAAAATCTGTCTTGGCCAAAACATTGACCAATGTGTTTTCAGAGAATGGAATATGCAACCTTGTCTCAGAAGCAAAGCTGACCATTTAGGAAATCTTATTTCCTAGAAACTCAATTCATCGACCAACCCAAATGATCAAGTTTCAGCCCCCAGATAAGAACAGCAATAGCAAAAGAGAATGTACTTTAAACTTCTCCTTAGACTTAAGTTAGATGTTACAGAGAACTTCCTTAGTCTTGTCAGGGTGAATTGCCTAATCATTTTTCTTGAATTCTTCACAAGAGTCATCTCCACCTCTTCAGTGTTGCCTTTGCTCATTCCTTTATTCTAACTTAAGGACTCCACAAATTAACATATAATAATAGTTAGCATTTATACAGCACTTCAAAGTTTGCAAAGCAATTCTTTGAACCTTACACCAGCCCTGGGAGTTAGTTCCTATTTTTATCTCCATTTTACAGAAGACAAAAACTAAGGTACTCAGATATTAAGTGACTTGCCCAGGGTCTTAATAGGTAGTAAGTGTCTGAGTCTGAATGTAAACTCAAGTGTCCCCTACTCCAGGTCTTTATTATTAAGAGGAGGAGGAAACCTTGGAGGTCACCACGTTTAACTCCTTACCCCTATGAGATTCATTTGGATAGGTGGTTTATTATCCAGCCTGGCTCTTGCTCATTTCTCAGTTCACTTACCTACCTACCTCCCCCTTCCCTGCTCCCCGCCCCCCCCAGACATAACACTTAATTATGTGTATATTGTATAAACCCAGCAAGATTAAGCTCCTTGAGGACAGGGGCTATTTTATTTTTTGTCTTTTCATCCCCAGAACCCTTTCATAGTGCATTGAACATAGTAAGGGTTTAATAAATGTTTGTTTAATTTATTAAACTAAACTTAATGGATTATTAGGGAGAATACCCATTTTGTCTGGGATGTTTGAAATTTAATCATTCTTTGACATGAATAATTAATCCTTCAGTTTCCTTTTGACCCTGTAATTCTATGATTATTTTTGTCTTATTTCCCTATAGCTTCTAAATGTAGTACAAATGGGATATTTGATGGGTTTGGGTATCTTGCCAGAGATGAAAAACAAATTTTTGTTTAAGCCAAAAGATCTTCATTACCACAAAATAACTTGACTCTTTTTCTTGGCAAGCTAATTGGGACTTCCAATCTGGAAGTCTGATGGATTTGGTTTAAAAAAAAATAGGAAAAAACAAACAAACAAAAGAAACAACCCTGAAGTATATTGTTCAAATCATAAGCATGGCAGTTTGGTTTTATGGTGATGAGATGGAGAGGGAAGATTCATTTCAATCAGTCAGTCAATAAAAATGTATTAAGTGCCTATTCTACTTGTGCTAAAACTCTGGGGATACAACAGTAGGCAAAAGACAGCCTGGCCCATCAAAGAGCTTACAATCTAATGGGTAAGACAGCATGCAAATAGATATATACAAAGCAAGCTATATACAGGATAAATAGGGCATTATTAACAGGGAGAAAGCACTGGAATTAAGAAGGGCTGGGGAAGGGGGGATTTTAGTTGGAACTTGTAAAGGAAGCTGGGGAAGTCAGTAGCCAGGCTGGGAGAGGGGAAGCATTCCAGGTGCGAAGGATAGCCAGAGAAAATGCTTGGAGCTGAGAGGTAGAGTTTCTTGCTCTTGGAAAGGTTCAGGAGGCTAGTGTCTGAAGTAATCTTTGTTCTTGATGTTTGCCATTCTGAGGTTTAGGAGTACTTCACTGTATCCTTGCTTATTGTATATGTGTTTGTGTGTATGTGTTCTCTAGTTTACATTTAACAGGGTGCCACATGGTGTTGAATACAAGATCAGCAATCATTGCCAAGTTTCTTAGTCTCTTAGCAGCGGAAATAAAAAATAGTTAAGCCTAAGCAGGTACTGTTAAATGATGTTCACTCACTCCAAAGACACAAGCAGCAGCCTCATAATTATGCCCACCAAACTGCATTTCTTCACTGAGCCACTGACAGTAGTAACTACAGTAATAATAACACCTGGGGATTGTAAAGCACTTTATAAACATTAACCCATCAATCTTTTCAACATCTCTGAGAGAGACATTAAAATTTCCTCCCCATCCTATAAATTGATGATATTCCTCACAGATTATTTAAATAACTTAGCAATGGTTAAAAACAATAATTTAAGGTCCAAAATCAGACTAAAGCCAAGACTTTCTGGTGCTTAGGCTCTTTTGCCAAGAGAGCAGATTTTTTGTTGGCTAGGGTATGTAGTGAGGATTGGCATTTGTGACTGTTGCCATTTTAAATGTCAGTCAACTGCCTAGATCAGGGGAAATTCACTGGAACCCCCCAAGTGATTCCATTCCACGAAATATTTCTTTTATTGATTTTTGTGCTTAACAATATGATTAGCTTCAAAGATGGCACCATAACTCCCTGGAAAAGCATCTGATTCTAAAAATCTAAGCTTCCATTTTGCCCTAAGAAACAGGTCTCGTTTTTTCCAGTCCCTCTGATGTCCTTATATTCCTGTTCGTCTGCTGCTGAGGCTGGTAGTAAATGCCTGTTGAGGCCTCCTGGGAGCTTCCTGACAAACTTCAGTTGTTCTCAGCTCAGGGGTTCTCCGCTTAGTAAAGCTACAGTAAAAAGGAAAGTAGCAGCAGGAGCATATTGTCTTACAGTCAGAAAGTGAGCTTCCGTGCAGTCGTGACCTCATTGGCCATTCCTCTACTTGTGGAAAACAGAAATTGTAAGACTGTTTGCCAGACAGGGAAGGGCAACAATGATCTTATGAAAACATTTAAATAATGGTGGCCATTTTTTAGATGCATAATGATTTGCTTTCTTGGGTAACTTAGGTCATTATTATCATCTTCATTTTTCCTTTTTTTTTCCCCCCTAACCTGTGGGACTTAGTGCTAGAGCCTTATGTCAGACATGGGTCAGTTTAGGAGTACAAAATTTAATATAATTTAATTCTACAGTTTTGCAAATGCATGAGTACTTCTTTAAAAGCAAATCTGGTCAAAGTTTATATTTGTATTCACATGAAATCCTTATATTTATTGAATGTAGGCAGGAAAATTCAGAAGCGCAGTCCTATATTTAGCAATTCATTGTGGTGCTCCCAGTTCTCTTGCCCTCATAATGTATATGTTAGTTATATAGCTCATTAATTCCTTGAATTTGGGAATTCCTGATTGGATCTAGTGATGGGAAATGCAAAATTAGCACTGTAGTTGGCACCCCAGATAGAGATTTAAATTAAACAAAATGGGAGAGGGTATTATAGTGGTTTGAATGTAATAGTGTCTGGTTAATCATGACTGCCAAGGAGATAGGATTCCTCGTTTGTCAGAAAGGCTGGTTACTGATGTATTACCTTCTTTCAAGCAAAGACTCTTATTTGGATTTCTGGTTCATGACTGGGTCTTTGAGCAGGCTGGAGCTGGAAAGAAGCCTCTCTGGCAGCTTTTCGATGAGACCCAGTCCTCTGGGCAGTGGACACATTTGCCTCAAGAGGGAATTTATTATTAGCTCTGGTGAGGTAGACAGAAAGGACAATTATCCATGGTTGAAAACAGAACTGGAATTAAAGAAGGGAAAAAGAGAGCTGCATGCCTGAGGTTCTAAGAGGAGGAAAGGCTCTTTCCCATGCCATGGAGTCACAGGCCAGTCACCCAAAGGGGAATAGGGAAAGGTGTTTTCTACCATCTCAACTTTTGGACCTCACAAAGAATAACAGTCATAGAATCTTAGAGCTGAAAGGGCCCTTCAAGGTTGTCTGGCCCAACTAACTTGCAGAAGGTCGTATACTTAGTTTGTGACAGAACCCAGGACTAAAATCCAACTCTTCTGCATTTCAATTCAGGCCTTGTTCTATCCCTCACAGTCAAAGTCAACCGCCGAAACAGGGTTTCTTAACCTGGGATTAGATTTCTAGGGGCATATGAAGTTGGAGAGGGAAAAATAATACATCTTTATTTCAACATAATTTGTTTCCTTAATATCTGTGTGATTTATGCATTTAGTCAACAAATCAACACATATTTATTAAGCAGGTGTCGTTCAATCATGTTCAACTCTTCTTGTCCCCACTGGGACTTTCTTGGCAAAGATGCTGGAGTGGTTTGCCATTTTCCTTCTCCAGCTCATTTTATAGGTAAAGAAACTGAGGCAAACAGGGTGAAGTGACTTGTCCAGGGTCACACAAATAATAGGTATCTGAGGCTGGATTTGAATTTGGGAGGATGAGTTTTCCTGATTCCAAGCCCTGTGCTCTATCTGCTGGACCACCTAATTGCCCTGATATTTAGCAGGTACTTAGCTCTTGTTAAAACACTGCTCTAAGTGCTGGGAAAACAAATACGAGCCCAAAGAAAGTACCTGCCCTCAGGATCTTACTTTCTAGTGGCAGAAGATCACACATGAAAGGAATCTGCAAAGAGAGAAGGATGGGAGAAGTAGGAGACTCATGGTAGAGCCCATCCAGGGCATCAAGAGCCTGGAGAAGAATAAATATAGGATTGACTTGGGTGTTTTCCTTAAATGGACATTCTGAGAGGAACCAGCCAATCAAGCCATCTTAAGGTCAGAGAGTACTTCCAGTGTGAGAAATCTAAGTGGAGTCAGAAGTTCTGGTTTATGTTTAACAACCAGTTTTCCCACCTCCAACCCTTCCACCCCCAAATGTACCCATGACACACTTTTATGTTTAATTTACATTTTTCACATCCTCTCTTTCACCTTCTTAAGTCTACACAATCAACAGAACAGTAAATCAGACCCTGAGTTGTAGTGTTTGTCATTTTCAGAGGTGTAAATGATTACACTGAAAATTTAATAGTTAACTTTCTTGAGCCACTTAGAGTTGACTCTAGCATACCCTGGTTTTCTTGAACTTCCACAATGAGGAAGCTTCCATGTCTCATGGTATAGAGGCAGTCTGGAGAGTCAGGAGTGAACCCTGGAAAGGAATGAAAACCTATTATTCTGAGGTTCCTAATTTTCACAACACCTCCAGAGGGATCCAAAAGGGTTATGAACTCCTCTAAATGTTAAAATGTATTAATATACCTTCTTTCCCTAAGCCGCTACTCCTTTATAGGTGTGCCATTCCTGAAACCCATAATAGTCCCAAGAAGACTGAAAGACTACACACAGCTTCCAACAACTGATGTTAAGGGGAACCAGAGAGAACACGAGGAAGAACTAGAAAAGTCACTTTCATTAACAAGATATGCTACAATATAGTCAGGTTTGGTAGTTTAAGTAAAAATTATCTATGCATCTCTCCTTTGCCCATGCACCAATGGATATGCCAAGAAAAAAAGTGAAAATCCACTCAACAAGAAGTTCAGAAGGAGGAGATGAAGTACCCGAATGAGCCACAGATCAAGTGATTAATCCATAATGAATTAGTGCTCCATAGGACTGTCAAAATCTCAGGTGGCAAGCCAAGCCACCCTGACATTAGGCCATTCTGTGTCTATGGCTTCGTTTTGTTGTGCTTCCTGAGTAGAACTGACCTGGGACAATATGTAGTAGCAGTGAAAGTGATTTCACAGACCTTTGTATGTTCAAGGATATGATTGATGTGCTGTGTGACATGAGGGATAGACTTAAGGGCCACATTGCCCAGTCTATGCAAGTAAATGGGGATTTGTGGAAATCTGATTCCCTGAATTGTCTCATGTGTTATTTTTTCCCTATAGAAGATTGGTCTACAGTAATTACTTGTGCTGTTTGTTACTATTACCTGTCAAAGTTTCTGAGAAACAGGAGTTTTATGATTTGATGCCTCGGACTTAGTTGACAACTCTCATTCTTTGTGAAGGATTGAGCCTCATGAAAAATCATAGCTAATCTTATTTTTTTAATGCCTACAATGATATGTCGGGTAAGTTTGGTTTCTTTGTGGACTGGAGCCAGCAACCTACTGTTTTGCAATTTGTTTAAACATTGCAGTGTATACAACATATGTACATGTTCCATCAAATATGAAGGCTATTGCTATTTTTAGCCTATCACAAAGAAATCCACATTTTCTCTTAAATGTCTTGATATAAAGTAATTTTGAACAAAATTTCTGCACAAATCATTTTCGAGAGATTGGCTGTCAAGTGTATTTTTTTAAAGTAGCACTTTCATGAGAACCAATGAGACCTTGAAAATTCAGATGTATTCTGAGCATGAAATGTGGTTGAAGATGTCAATTTTTAAACGGCATTTTGAGAAGTAGTTAGCTTAAAAGTGTAGCAATTCAGAGCACACAAGGAATGATTTTGAAGTGTAAAGTCTTAAAACAGGGGAAAGAAATTTGACAGTTTCACTACAATTAGAACTGCATCAGGCTCAGCTCCCACTTGTGAACACTTTTTCATCTAACAGCTTCCTCTGCTGGCCTAGAAAGCCTCCAGCAGAGAATCTAACTGCCTTAGCTGCTAACCCATATTATATTGAACTGAATGGTCATCCACGATTAAAGTTCTGCCATCGAGCCATAATAATTCTCCCAGAAAGGTCACCATTCTGCAAGACATATATATTTTTTAAAATATGTTTTCTTAAAAATGTTTTTAGGTGTGGTAGTGGCGATGGTGGTATGTATCTGTGTGTGTGTGTATGTGTGTGTGTGTGTGTGTGTGTGTGTGTGTGTGTGTGTGTGTGTTTAATGACTATCAGGTTAAACGAGGAAAACAATAGCTTGCTCTTCCCCCTTACCCCCCATATTGTTAGAGAACCACTCACATTTCCTAGTATTCTTATACTAATAGGTGATCAGTTACAAATATTCTCTATCAA
The DNA here is from genome assembly GCA_028646515.1 of Pseudochirops corinnae. Lineage (NCBI taxonomy): Eukaryota > Metazoa > Chordata > Mammalia > Diprotodontia > Pseudocheiridae > Pseudochirops > Pseudochirops corinnae. Next base: position 214,127,238 of record CM053587.1, on the reverse strand, counting down.
TTGGCCTTCCCTTTACTGGAACTCTTATAACCTCCCACTACAAAAGAATGGCCCATGGGGTAGAAAGATTTAGAGGGAAAGAGGATTCCCATCAATTAGGAAAGAGCTAAAGAAATCATGGTATATGCATGTAATGTAATATTATTGCATTTGTAAGAAATTATGAATGTTAAGATTTGAGAAAACTTAAAAAGACTTTTATGAACTGACACAGAACAGAAATAAGAGAACAACTTACATGATGTCCATGGTTATGTAAAAGAAGACAACATTGAAAGATTTCAGAACTCTGATCAAAGTAGTCATCAATTGTGACTTCAGAGAACTAATAAAATAGAGAAGAGAAGAGCTTGATTCCAGATGTGGAATCAATCATCATGCTTTTTTTTTTTCCAGTTATGACTCATTGTTGATTAGTTTTGTTTAACTACACCTATTTTTTTTTTTTTACAATGGCAGGTTCAAGTGCTTGGGATAGCTGGGGAGGGGGAGGGTGCCCCCAAGTATAAATGATATAAAAAATGAGCATCAATAAGACCTTTAAAATTAAGGACACAATGAAATTGTTAGAACCCAGAATCTTTAGCAGGTATATACTTTAGCAGGTATATACTTTAAAGTCAGTGGAGGAACGTATTTGAATTAGGGCCAAAGCACTTGGGGTCATTCACTAGGATTGAGAAGAACTAAGTTAGGGCATAAACAAAGTCCAAAGGTAGATAGTCAAAATTAAAACCAGAACTGAGTTCCTAAGTTATTGAGGAGTAACCTTGGAGTAAAGTTAACAGATTGATGGTCAACAAACACAGCCACACCACCCTTGAAGCTTACTGGATATCCATCTCCAGTCAGGTAAGGGCTTAAACTACAGCCGGGCTGTGTTGTTGGTTTAGGCAGCCTTCCAGGCCTCAAGTAGTCATGTACTGGCCCCCATAACTTGTAGTACTGCTGTCTCAAATCAATTCAATTCAACAGATACTATTCAGGCACCGTCTATGTGCCTGCCTCAGTCTGGGTAGATGAGATATAAATATGAAAATGAAAAAGTCTTTTCCTCTAAGGAATTACATTCTGCTAGAATTCTATCTCAGACTGGGGAGGGGGGATGGGATAAGATTGAGGAGAAACTTTAGGGCCTGGGAGCAGAAAAGAAGTAATGAGTTCTTCAGCATCTGTCACTTTGCTTCTGTTGTCTCATTGCAATGAAATATTTCACAGCTTTTGGCAGTCAGTCGCCAAAGTTCAGCCTGCCCTTGCATCCCACCTACTCTATCCTTCTGCTATCCCCACACAATCAGAACCTTCTTTCTTCTTTCTACCATGATCACCTCTACCACCAAATCTCCCATTTGTCAAAATTTAGCAAAAGAGAGTCAGGAAACTGAGAATACTTTTGAGATATTTTTAAGAGTGTCCTGATAAGTAGTGTTTGAGCAATAGTAGAACCAGTCCAGGTTTTTGTTGTTGCCATTGGTATTGATTTTAATCAACTGAGAAATACAAGTAACCCTTCTAAAACACCAGAGAGAAGAGTTTCAAAACACCAAAGACATAGGAAACATAACTTGTAAGAAATAGGCATTTGTTGATTTACCAAAAATCAAGGCTTGAATGGTAAAAAGAAGATAGATAACTCCTTTCTTCGTCAGATGAATAACATTGCTTTTTCCACTACAGAGTTCTATTTTGTCTCTCCACCCCCTGTTTCTCCTAAATGAATTTTTGATTTTTGAGCTCATTTTCTGTTTTTTACTTTAGGTTTCTGTTTCAAAAGCCCAATATTCTTGAAGTGCTCACCACCAATTTACCACCTTGGTAAAAGTGGGTTGCCTGGTAGAGACAGCTTTATGAGCAGACAGAATACTTACCTTCCAATAGAAAGAGAATAATATAGGGGAAAGAATATAAAACCTAGATTCACTGAAGCAAAGAATGTCTGATTTGGAAAGGATCTCAGTTACACTCTTGAATCATCTCCAAGATCAAGGTATACCTGGCAAAGAGTTGAGGATGGAAGTGGGGGTCTGGAATCTAATCCCAGCTCTGATGCTGGTTCTGTGATCCCTGAACATTTTATTAGCTGTGTCTAAGTTTCTTCGTCTGAAAAATGGGAATGAATAATGATAGATAGGATTGTTGTGGTGGAAGCATGTTGCAAACCTAAAAATATTTTATCACTGTAACTTATGATTCAACGGTTAGATCTCTATGACATCAGAGAGGCCCCCTAGCCAAGATAGCTGATAGCCAATATTCCTTAATTACAGTATTATGCTATTGGCTTAAGCTGAATGGGGTCAAAATGGAAACATATTAAGCCTCATTTATATATCAATGTAAACAAATTAGTCATCTGCTTTCTGATATTTTTATTAGAAGTGGAAAGAAAAATAAAGGGAGAACATGTGGACAATAGATGCCTAAGGCTTGAGAGATGTGGTTTAGTTTAGGGCCAACTGGCTACTGACCTACAGAATATAGCCAAGAAAACATTTCCTAGATGGAGCATCTCAACTCTATAAGGAATAGGCAATTTGTTTTTAACTCTTGAATAAAGATATTTTTACAATTTTTGAATAAAATATACAATATGAAAAAAATATTTTCTTTGTGTCCATTAGAAAGAAACTTAATTACATCTTTGTTTCTGACTAGAGAAACCCCAAACTTTTTTTTAAATAATGTTACTAGTAGTTAATTAGAATAATTCAAGAGCTAAGGACCAACTTGTACCAGTTGTATTGAATTCCACAGAAGTGAATCTTCTTCATTTTGTTCAAGGGTTCAAAACAAGTGCTACTTGAAGAAATATAAAGCTAAGCAGTTTTGAGCAATTTGTTGCTCTTAGAAATCAGTCCTTGTAAGAAAGCAATAACACTAAGCTGGTTGACTTCTCACTATGGAAAGGAGCAACATTCTTGACAGTATGCAAAATCAGACAAAGTAGCCAGTCAGAAAATTTTGTGGAAATATCCTCTTAAATCAACAACAACAAAAAACAAAAGCAATGCTGTTAAAAAAAATCCAGAAAATGCTTAATTAAATGAAAGTTCATTTAGAGGCAAAGACTTCTTAAAGGTTGCTGTTCTTTAGAGACAAGGGAAAATTAATTAAATTAGGCATTAAAGATGATTCAACAGCATAACTTTGTCCCAGAGAAAGAAACTGAATGGGCTCTTAATATTTTGGCAAATGAAAGTAGCAATCGAAAAGAGGACTTGAATAACAAGTTGAAAATCTTCTTTAGAACCACATTAATGAAAGGGTGGGTAAATTGCTAAGTCAATTGAGAGTCTTTTCTCTGGACAAGTTTTTATAATAATCTGTAATTGATTGAAGTTCACATTGCTTTAATTTTTTGCTCTGTTAAGTGGGGGAAGGTTTGGTTCATGACCACTTAACATTCAGCAATCATGTTTCCCCACTGGCTGCTTAAAAAAAAAAAAATTGAACATTTTTTTCTTACTGGTTGTGACTTAACCAATTACTTAAAAGCCTTTGGCCTGGTTGAAAAAATTATTTCAAAACTAGCACTTCAAGTAACAAAATATTATAATTATTATGCAACGACTTCACATATATAATGGGTATCATGTTGTTTGCCTTCTCCATGGGTGGGGGAGGAGCTGGAGGGAGGAAAGGAATTTGAAAATCAAAATAAAAAAGTGAATTTTGAAGTAATAATAATTATTATTATGCAATGACAAAGTATTTTATATAGTCGAACAAGCAAGTGGATAAATGAAAAAGCATTTATTAAGCTCTTGCTATGTGAAAAGCACTGTACTAAGTAAGACTGTGTATAGAAATAGAAAAGCAAGACAGTCCTAGCTCTCAAGGAATTCACATTCTAATAGAGGAGATAACACATATGGGAGATTTCAGATGCAAGTCAGATGTTAAGACCCTTCCTGCGGCATATCCCCACCCTGGTCCTTAGCAAAGCGACTTCTAACCCATCTTCTGTAATATCATTTATATCACTGCCTATCATATATAATGTCATCATAATCAATAATACCTAATATCTTTTTAGTATTTCACAGTAGAGACCATGATTTTACACACTTTCATACACTAGTCTGATATCTACCCTAACTGCAGCTCTGTGAGGTAGATAAGGATGCTCATCCTATTTTAGATATGAGAAAAAATAAGGCACAGAGAGTTTACTGGGGGTGGGACTCAAATAATTTTATTTCAGATAAGAGTCTGTGGGTCAGGCAATCTATAGCTTCCACCGTACAGGCAGACAAGCAGGGCCCAGAGGCATAGCACTCAAAGAGCACAAACATACAGTATATTCATCTATAAAGTCAGGGGGTTGGTTTAGATAACTTTTAGGGCTCTTTCCAGCTCTAGATAGAAGATCCTATGTTGAGGATATAGGTCCCCTACAGCAATTGCCTGTCAGATGGGTATTCTGGAATTTAGGGACAGACATACATTGATTATCTGGACTACGCTACTAAATGGGAGAAAAAGCTAATTTGTGATTGTGTATACTAGAAATCCTCAGTGATTGATTAATTGGTGACACTTTTAGAACACATGTGGTCCAGGGAAACTGGACACATATCTAACTATGCTGCTACAATAAATAATACTTCAAAGAACTAACACTGATCTTTTATAAGTTTTTAAGATCTGGTATAGCATGACTTGATTTTCAAAATTCACCCAGGCATTCTCATCCCAATTTTTTTTTATGTTCTCCCAGAAATTCTCTATAACACAGCATCCAGCCAGTATCTAGAGACCTTCCTCTATATGTAAATATATTTTATTTTTCCCTAATTACATGTTAAATCAGTTTTTAACATTTGCTTTTTTTTTTGGAGGGGGGAAGGCAGGGCAATTGGGGTTAGGTGACTTGCCCAAGGTCACATGGCTAGTAAGTATTAAGTGTCTGAAGCCAGATTTGAACTTTGGATTTGAACTCAGGTCTTCCTAACTCCAGGGCCAATGTTCTATTCACTGTGCCACCTAGCCGCCCTGACATTTGCATTTTATTAAAATTTTGAGTTCCAAATTCTGTTTCTCTCTCCCTTGCCTCCTTCCCCCTCCCTGAGATGGTAAACAATCAGATATAGTCTATACATATGCAATCATGTAAAAAACTTTTCCATATTAGTCATTTTGCACAAAAAGACTCGAATAAAAAAAAAGAATGAATGTGAAATAGCATCCTTCAGTCAGTATTCAAAAAATATCAGTTCTTTCTAGTCAAAAAAGTTTTTAACCTTTTTGAGTCAAATTCACCTTTGGCTGTCATCTGGTTAAGCCTATGGAACTCTTCTCAGAGTAAGGCTTTTAAATGAATAATATAAATATGTAGAATTACAAAACAAATCAATTATATTGATATACAGTTATAGGTATTTTTTTTAAGTTAATGGACCCTACAATAAGAAACCCTACTCCAGGTTTATTTATTTTGTTTCCATTGGGGATGAGAGGTGAGGGGGTCATTTCCATTTCATAAGCAGGGTTTTGGTCTGTCCATCTATTATTCTTCATTCCTATCACATGTCTAGGCTAAATTATTTTCTGATGATCTATTTCCTTGACATCGCAAGTGCATTCTCTTGAGTAGAGTTCATCATTAGAATTAAGCTGCTGCTTACCTTAGCTTAGTATGCATCTTTTCATTGTCCTTTGAATTAAAACTTGGGTTCTTTGAAGATGGTGATTTTTTTCCAGTGTTTATAGCCATATCAGTATTAACAGAACATTTGTGTCCAAAGGTTAGGTTTTGGATTTGAGAGGAGTATGGGATCATTAAGCATTTATTCTGACTCTCCAATGAAAACCACCTTTTTTTCTCTTCCTCTCACTCATTTCTGAGTCATATTTTCTTCCTTTGTAAGTGCCTGTAATGTACCAACTCCAAAAACTGCCCATCTAAGTATCTGCCATAGTTTCAGCAATAAGTGCTTATCATTTGGTTACTCCAGCATGGGCTTTTAGGGCAGTGCTCTTTGAGTAATTATAGATCTAATTGAAGAGGTCATATAATATTTTAGGGCATAATGCAGTTGTCACAGTTTCATCTGCAAACAGGAGTATCTTAAGGACTCTGCTGTCTAAAAGTAATTTCTTGTCCATTTGAACCTTGTGTAGGGATCCTCTGTGATGGTGGCAGTCATCTTACATGAGCATATGTCTTCCTGTTTTATCACTGTCAATATTAATTATCAAGAGGGCATTGAACAGACCTATGTTTCCCTTTCCCAAGGACTCTTCTGTGATCATAGTATTATTGATTTAGAAAGGGATCTTATAGGCCTTTTATTTTACAGATTAAAAAACTGAGGCCAGGAAAAGGTAAGTAGTTTGCCCAAGGCTATATGAGTAGTAACAGAGCCAGAATTTGAACCCAAGTCTCCATGTCAAGGATCGAGCGCTGGTCTAGGTCTTGACTTGTCTTGGCACTGGACTTGAATGACTCTGGAGGAGAGAGTGAGGCTGATGACTTTGTGCTGCTCTGCCTCACTTAACTCCAAGTCATGCTAGACATCTACATCACTCTGGTGATGTTATTGGTCTGCTTCAAAGAACTAAGGACCAATCACAAGAGATGAGGAATCACAAAGATTCATTTCCCTAAGACTCTAATCCGGCTCAAGACACTTACCAGTTGTGTGATTCTGGGCAAGTTAGTTCACCCTGTTTGCCTCAGTTTCCTCATCTGTAAAATGAACTGGAGAAGGAAATGGCAAACCACTCCAGTATCTTTGCCAAGAAAACTCCAAATGGGGTCATGAAGAGTCTGAAATGATTGAACAACAGTAACTACCAATCCCAGATCCAGTACTCTTTATACTAAAATGTCCTGTTAAAGGAGAAACTCTTCACAAGTCAAATGCTTTTTAAAAAATATTCAGCCACCACTAAGCATAATGGGATTGCATTTTTCTGTGCCTTTCAATCAATTGTGTAGCTATATAGCCTGTTAATGAACTATTGTTTGAGGTAGTCTGCCCAGTACATAGTGAGTGCTTAAAAAATCTTGTTGACTGACTTGACTCCTTATGTTGTCACCAAGAATTACTCTTGATGCATGTATAGTTCTTCTCATAAAAAATTTACAGAGATGAGGAAGTTTAAATATGGGTCACTGCCGATGTTCGCCTCATTGTCTTTTTTGGGGGTAATACATTCATCTATGATTTTTCTCCCATTCTTTTGATTCTCCCTGTCCTCACTCCCTACTCTCCCCATCTTATAACACAATTTCTGAATGCTTTCATTATGTTGCCTCTAACATGGATTTCCTCTTTCTGGTTCAACCTCTGTTATCATCATCCTAAATAGCATTTAAACTTCCATATCAAGCTTATGGGAGATTGAAGTTTTACAGCCCAAATGTAATGGTTCCTTTGTCACTAATGAGGAAACTAGATCATCATAGAAAGATTGAGACATTTGTTCATTTTCCATCCATTGTTGTCCTCTGCTTTCCTATCTCCCACTCATTGCCTCCACTTTCTCACCTCCTACTCACTTCTCAACCCCCTTAATCTGGCTGTTTGACTGAAACCGCTTTCTTGGAGCTTACCAACAATCTCTTAACTGCTAAAGCCAGTGACTTTTTCTCAGACATTATATTTCATGGCCTCTTAAGTCTTTGACAGGGTCCACCATCCTATCCTGAATACTCTTTCCTCCTTCTATTATGCTCTTGAGTGTTCTGCCTGTTTGGCTGCTCCTCAGTGGACTTTACAAGATCATCTTTTATCTCCTGCCCCTTGAGTGTACTTGCCTTTCAAGGCTGTGGCATGAACCTTCTTTTCTCTTTCTATACACTCTTTCAGTGAGTTCATTAGCTCTCATGCATTCAATTATCATCACTACCCTCTGACCCAAATTCATAATCCAACTTTAATCTTTCTCCAGAGTTCCAGGCCCCCATCACCAACTCTTTGTTGAAAATATCCATCTCAGTGTCACAGTTTGTACATGAAATTAAGCATGTATAAATCATAGCTTATTATCTTTCTACCTAAAACTACTCTTCCTTCAAATACCCTGATTTCTTTTAAGGTAGGAGTTCTTTTTTTCATGCAATTTT
>CM053587.1:214099627-214118664 GCA_028646515.1 Pseudochirops corinnae | reverse complement strand
AAACAGCATTGCTATGTGCACAGCAGAATGGGAGAGAGGTGTCAAAATATATAGCATTAAATTTCCATTTCTAGAAAGCCTATAAAATACTACCCATTGTATTGAGAGCTGTCTGTCTTTGCTTCCTTGTAAGTTTTCTTTTGTTCTCTGCTGTATACTTTTTACTTTGTTCTTTTTTTCCCTCCCCCTCCCAAGGCTACAATTAAGTGGGAATATATTTACACACACATACACATATACCTATATATGCATGTACATATATAGGTATATGTACATAAAGATATACATATATTTGTATATGTCTGTGCATACTTACACTTACATATACCTATACTTAAATACCAATAATCATAGTCATAGACGTATACATTCATATGCATCTATGTAAGACTGTACTATACTTATTTATGCTCTGTTTCTCTTATATAACCTCTTCTTTCATAAGTCCAAGTCTTTCCATATTTTCCCAGGTCCACAACTCATCATTTCCTACACCTCAGCAACATTCCTACCTTATATTGTCTAGTCCTTTTGAATAGCCCAAAACAACATTGATAAAGATAGCTGACACATAGTGTAGTTTCCCTTTTCTCTTTTGATTTAATCTATTAGCCTTAACTTTGTCCAAGATCATGATTACCACCCCTTGCTTCTTTTTCCCTAACAGGAGTTCTTAATTTGTGATTAACGATTTTTTTTCTCTTTTGATAACTGCATTTCTATATTATTAGTTTCCTCTATAATTCTACTTATTTTAGTTTATGCATTTAAAAATATGATTGGCCAAAGGAGTCCATAAGTATCACCAAACTGTCAAAGAGCTCCATGACACCCAAAAGATGAAGAACCCCTGTGCTAAGTCATCCAGATTCATACCCCAATTCTTCCCTCTCCCTTACTTTTTGTGTACAGTTAGTTGCCAAATCCTGTCAATTCTTCTTCCACTACAGCTCTCACATTTGTCCCCTTTTCTCTGCTATGACTAGTGGGATGAATAACACCAATGATAAATTTACCGATTTAGTATAAATTAAACTACCAAGCACATGGATGGCCAGAGGAGCAGTTAGCTCAATAAAATACATGTTTATCAATAAAGACATTGCTAAAATAAAAATGGAATCCTTAATAATCATAGAATCACAGAGTTTGAAGCAGAGCAGATCGCAGAGGTCATTGAGTCCAACATTTTATTTTACAGATTAGGAAACTGAGGCACAGAGAAGTTAATTGACTTGTCCAAGATCACACATGCAGACTATGGAGAACTGAGATTCAAACCCAGGCCCTCTGGCTCAAATCCAGTGCTCTTTCCCCTGTACCATGCTACTTCTTTTGGAATGGATTGCTAAATTGAATAACCTCCCTCCCTTTTCTGTCAGTTCATCATTGTTACTGCTAAAATGTTTGGTTTTTTTTTGGGGGGGGGGTGATTGTATAACTGGGGTTCATATTTTTGCCTCTGTGTTTAAGAGATTACTATCCAAATAATGCATTATCTAGTAACTTTTGGAGAGATTATTCTTTTTTGACGAGCTTCTCTGTGCCTAACTGGGTTAGTTCTTGGAAAGGGCGCTCATCCTGGGTTTTAGCTTTTCCAAAATGGCAGAGCCTACTATACCCTGCCCCCTGCTGGCAAAGCATTGGAATGAGATGCCGGAGTGACACGTTAGTAGATCATCACATTTCTCATTTAATTTAATAGTACATATTTTATTTGCAGAGTGTTAAGATTACGGAGCACTTTCCTCACAACCCTGTGAGATAGGTAGTGATATCCCCTTCATTTCCATTTTACAGGTAAGGAAATGGTGGCTGACCAACTCCTCACTATCATCACACATCTCCAATCTGTTTCTAAGACTGGTCAATTTTACCTTCACAATATCCCTCACATACACCCCCTTCTTACTTCTGTTGGTTGCTACCACCTTGATGTAGGCCATCATCACCACACTCCAGTCGGTCTTCCACTAAGCTGTCAAAGTGATCTTCCAAAAGTTAAGACCATGTCACCCTACTACTGAGTAAGCTTCATTGGCTCCCAATCAACTGTAGAGTTAAATACAAAATCCTCTATTGGACATCCAGAACTCTTCAAGATTTCAATTTCTTTCCCACCAGTTTTCTAGTCTTACATCTTATATATACTCCACTGTATACTCTGAAATCCAGTGACATTAGTCTCCTTGCTCTTCCTCAAACAAGAAATTCCATCATCAATTCTAGGCATCTTCACTGTACCCCATGCTTTAGAGACTTTCATTTCTTATCTCTGCCTCCTGGCTTTCTTTAAATGCCAACTAAAATCCCACCTTGAAAAGGAAGCCTTTCCCAATCCCTCTTAATTCTACTGCTTTTCCTGTATTGATTGTTTCCTAATTATCCTGTATATAGCTTGTTTGTACATTTGTTTATATGTTGTCTCCCCAGTTAGACTGTGATTTCCTTAAGAAGAGGGACTGCTTTTTATCTATCTTTGCATGATTTGTTCTTAGCATAACACCTGACATTAATACATGTTCTTAATAAATGTTTATTGACTTATTGGCTGATAAAATGACTTAGCCACAGTCACACAACTTGAGAGAAAAATGCAGAATTAGAACTCTCTGATTTTACAGCTAATAAATTTCCACAGCAAATATTTATAGACAGCCTCTCGTGTACAGGCACTACATAGAGAATACTTAGGACCATACGCACTCCTTCTTGATTGAGCAAGACAAAAATTGATGAATGCATGACTGCACATGGAACAACTTGTATCCATGTGCTTTCATATTTGAACAAGCAAGATCTGCATTCACCAAAGCAGATGCCAATGTTCCTGTATCTTTTTGCTTATCTGAGTCATCTTCCTGTTGTTTAAATTAGGCGTTGGGGTTCCATTTCTGTTCACTCTGCAGCTAGCTTCATCCATCAAAAGCACTCCAAGGCGTTACTTAATTCTGGGTCTCGCTTGGGAGCCTCAGTAACAGATTTAGGATTTCTCAAAGTTTTCTGACCAGAAAAAAATGATTCTTACATCCCCTTAGTCTCCCTTACTCCCACCATGTAAGATTTTTTTTTTAATGTACTCATTGTACTGAAAAAAAAAATCACACTTCTGAAAATGCAAATTTGTCTAAGGAAATACTTTTACTAGCAGAATTTTAAGTGTTTTAATTGAAAATATAATGTATAGTATAATTTGTAAGGCTTTCAAATTGATCTCCGAGTTGGAAGAATTGTCACTGAGATGGAAAGAGGCTGGTTTAATCATTTAAAAAAATTTTTTTTCCCCTTTCATGCTGGGGTCAGCACAAACAGGAATCTTTTTTTCTTTTTCTTTCTTTTTTTTTTTTTGTTTCTGTGTTCTTCTTCTTATTATTATTATACCAGAAGACCTGTAAGGGAGGAATGCTGAATTCTGAATTAAAAATAGCATTTTTATGTCCTCCCACTCACTGTACTTCAGTGCACTGTGAATGCCTTTTATAAATGCAGACATTCTGCCTGGCTAGATAAAAGAAGCTGTCACTTCATTTTCATAACGAAGTCATTCCCAGGGGAATTTCATTGTTTTAGCAATAGAATTTTTCTAAAAGGTCTCTTATTTTGCCTGAAAAAGGTAACAAAAATGAACTTTCGAGAGCTCATTCTACAAAACAATTAGGGAAAGAGGTTCTCTCCCTTTTGATGTGTTGAGAATTGTACATGGGAGAATCCCTTGAGACCTGATATTAGGGTAAATCTGGAAGGTTGAGCTTGGGGAGGGAGGAAATCAAACCCATTAGCCTCCCTAGACAAAAGATGAGAGCATGCCATTTGCCCTGTATATGTGTGTATATGTTCTAGAGCTATTTAGCAAAAATCAATTATTATTTTTAGAATAGCTTAAGTATCAATTTATTTTTTTAATTTTTAAGAGATGCAAGAAGCATCTGGAACAGGGATTTTTCACCTGGTATCTGTGAACTTTAAAAAAAAATAGATAACTGTATTTAAACATAATTGGTTTCCTTTGTAGTTCTAGGTATTTCATTTTATACATTTAAAAACATGATTCTGAGAAGTCCATAGGTTTTACCAAACTGCCACAGGGGTACATGGTACAAAAGCAAAACAGAAAACAGCAACAAAATGTTAAAGCCACTTATCTAGAATAAGTATGATGTTGGGAATTATTTGAGTGTTATTGGTGAAATCTTGAGTTCTATCACTAATGTCATTTTTTTTAGAATAGAGAGGATTTAGGAAACACTTGCTTATTTCTTGTAGGAGTTGGTCTTTAACTTTTCCAGAGCCTTCCATTAATTGACGGTTCTTTTTCAGCTAGTTCCATTCTCTGGGTTTACTATGCACTACTTTCTTAGCATGTATGGCAGGCTTCTACTCTATAGCAGTACTTAAAACATTCTCCAACAGGCATGTGTGCACATGCAGGAACATACATAAATGGACACATACTGATCCATACCCCAAAGAGTGAATCAGATCTTCCATTCATAGAAAGGAAGAAGTAAAGAGTGAATAATCACATTTCTTGGCTTCTGTACCATACCAAGTAACCCACATCAAAGTATACCAGCCTTGACTGTTTCAAAAGGTAATCCTTGCTCTTAATGCCAAGTAGTATTTATCTCCATTACATAGTGTTCATGGCTGGCCCTGTTGAAAACTCTGCTTTGTGCTAGAATAGTGTTATTAAACCACCCTTCGAAGGAGAGATGGTTTCAATAGTGCTTTTGTTTTAAAACACTCTTGTTCTAGTTTTCTTGGAGAGTCATAGTACTTATCCACGTAGGCTTTCCCCATGATGACAATAGGAAAGAGGTTAAAACATGACAGATTTTCCTACTTGCTTGTTTTTGGCTTCATAAAAGAGAAAAAGAAAAAGAGCATAAAGAAGATCAATGAGGCTGATGTAAATGAAACTGTAAAATGCCTTCTGATCACTGATTGTCTTTGAAGTCACATAATTAAAAGTCTTGCTAACTTTGTATTTTAGAGAATATTTTTTGTGGTTAGTAGTCTTCAGGTGACTATGTTCCCAAACTCATTAACTATTGCTTTTTTTTTCAGAATTTATTTATTTTTAGTTTTCAACATTCATTTCCACAAGATTTTGAGTTCCAAATTTTCTCCCCATCATTCCCCTACACCCACCCCAACATGACAAGCAGACTGATTATTCCTTCCCCCAGTCTGCCTTCTTATATCTTCCCCTATCCTTCCCCTTTCCCCTTACTTTCTTTTCAGGCAAGATGGATTTCTATACCCCAGTGCCTGTATATCTTATTTCCCAGTTGCATCTAACAACAATTTTTTAACATTTGTTTTTAAATCTTTGTGTTCCAGATTCTCTCCCTTCTTCCCTCTTTACCTACCCCCATTGAGAGGACAAGTAATTCAATATAGGTTATACATGTGTAGTTATGCAAAACATTTCCATAGTACTCATGTTGTGAAAGACTAACTATATTTCTCTGTGTCCTATCCTGTCCCCATATATTCTGTTTTTTCCTTTGACCCTGTCCCTTTTCAAAATGTTTGCTTCTGACTATCCCCTCCCCGTGTCTGCCCTCTCTTCCATCATTCCCCTCTCTTATCCCCTCTCCCCCTACTTTCTTGTAGGGTAAGATACCTAATTGAAATTCTTGCTTTTCAATAAGGATTTGGAATCTTGTAAGCAATTATTATTATGATTTTGGGTAATAAGATCTCACAAAGGGGAAAAATGGTGGTGAATATCTAATTCTTCTAAAATTGTTTATTATTTTTGTTGTTTATTGTTATTAAAAAAACAATCGGTAAGCTCCTAATCATTATATTGTGAGCTCCTTGAAGCTAAGGACTGGTCTTGCATTTCTTTGTATTCTCAGGATCTCATACCTAATAGGTGTTAAATAAATGCTTGTTTACTGTGGAGAGAGTGAATATGCATACTGAGCTTCTAGTTCTCCTAAATATTTTATTGACTTTTTTGCAAAAATGGAGGGGGTGTAATTGGGGAAGATATGGGGTCATATGAGGAAATTGAAAGAACCATTTGTATTTTTTGGCCAGTAGACCCTTAATCTATAGCAAAAGTTTTAGAGTGTACCCCAGGGATAATATGTGCGATAACTCCTACTGGTCTAAAAGGAGGTAGGTAACCTAATGTAATAGTAAATGCTAAGGTAATTCATGCTTTGTTAGTGTTCTTCATATCTTCTTTCCATAGATTTTTTAATAACCTTTTTTGGCAACATAGTGGTTAAAGGGACGATGTCCTAATTGTCACTGAGAAGTTAAATTTTCTTCATATGTATATTTTAGGAGACCCGAGGTTAAATTTAGGGCCATCTAGTACAGACTGAGTCTATCTACTACATAGGTCACTTATGCCAACTCTCATTTCAGCATGGTCTAAAAGTAATTTTTTTTTTTTTACTTTTCCTCCCAGACCTCCTTCTTCCCCTAACCTCTTTATTTCTTTAGATGGTACTACCATCTGAAGATGTATGTTTATAATAACTTTGGAGTCATCTTTGGCTCTTTCCTTTCCTTTGTTGCCTCCTAAGGTCCTCTACGCCTTACCATCTGCCCTCTCTCTATGCCCTTCAGACCCCCAGCACTGCCATTTGATACACTGCCATCACTAAGGACCCCTCAGCCATGCCATCCAGTGTGCTGCTTCACTCTTAGAATCCCACATCTTTCTATCTACATTGTAGCTGAAACTTCTCTTATATGCATGCTGTCTCCTTCAGTTAGATTGCTTGAGAAAAGGGACGGTTTTGACTTTCATACTTGTATCCCAAATGCTTATAGCACATAGTAATTGCTTATTAAATGTCTTTTAAAACCAATTAATTAATTTATCTCCTCACCCACATATGTTGTTAAGGTTTGTTTATTCTATAAGTCTTTCCTTTCCTCTCACATTGCAGCTAGTTTAGTTCAAACCCTCATCATCATGAACTTGTACTATTATAATAGCTCCCTAACTGGTCTTCCTTTGTCTAATATATTTCCCTTTCAGATCTTGTCTTCTTATACTTTACAGCTCCCCAACACACACACACACACACACACACACACACACACACACACACACACATCAGTTTCTTTACTCTTCCTCAAATGAAATATTCCATTTATGACTTTGGGCATTTTCACAGCTGTCCCTCATACAAGACATGCTCTCTGTCCTCATCTTCACCTTCTGGCTTCCCTGGCTTCCTTCAAGTCCTGGTCAAAAATTCTACCTTCTATAGGAAAATTTTGCCAATTCTACTTAATCCTAGTGGCTTCCCTCTATTGGTTATCTCCAATTTATTCTGAATTTATCCTGTATGTCTGTACATAGTTATTTGCATATTGTCCCTCCCCCCCATTAAACTCTGAGCTCCTCAAGATTGGGTCTGTCTTGACTTTCTTTTGCCTTGCCAGTGCTTAGCACAGTGCCTGGCACATGGTAAGTACTTAATGTAAATGTTTGTTGACTGACTTGTTACCCTAGGAAGTAATTTTCCCAGTGAATTAGTTGTTCCTTTCATATGATTTCTTGATTCAGAAACATCTGGTGAATTTCCATTGTCTCTGGAATAAAATATAAATGCCAGATACAGGCATTCAAGGCTTGCCACAATCTGCTTCTTATTTACTTTTCTGGGCTAATCTCTTACTACTTTCTTCTATCTCCCTTTATTTGCAATAAAGGGAGATATAAGACAGGTGGGGGGGGAAGGGGAATTGATTTTATATTTGTATGCCCAGCTGTTGACATAGTGCTTCATATATATTGAAGGCTTAATTAACGCTCTCTCATTTATTCATTCATTTGCTTATTTATCTGTCTCCTTGTTTATTTATCTTTATGTATGTTATTTCCCTTCATGATTCTGTAAGCTCCTTGAAGACAGGGCTTGTTTCCTTTCAGTTTTCTCATGAGTTGGCACAGTTCCTGATACTTTTTTTTCCCCACTAGATCTTTGATTTCTTCACAGTAAGAAATTTCTTCACTACCCCCTTGCCCAAAGGAATTCCCTTTTTCCCCATGCAAATCAGCACCTCTTCCACAACTGAGTTGCCTGGGGCCACTTAGAACTTAAATAACTTGCCCACACGTGTGTGTATCTGGGCCTGCTTAACCTCAAGCCTTCCTAATTCCAAGGCCACTACTCTATTTACAGAGTCATATTGCCTTGTCATTCCTGGCACATAGTAGGTGATTAATTAAAAAAAAACTTTTTTAAAAATAAATTGAACATATTCAATATTTTCACGAAATTGGACTGTCCTCATCCTCCATTCTTATTCTCCCCTTTCCCTTTTTCCTTATTTGATTTTCCTCATTGTACTGACTCTTAGTCTTTTTTTTTTTTTTTTTTTGGAGCTGATACTAAAATTTATTTCTGTTCCATGAGCATATTCTAACTCATAGCAGGGAGGAGATAGCCCAAGGCATCCTAGAGGCCAGCAGACTGCCAATCTGGGAAGAAAACATTGCCATGGAGATAATCAAGATTATGGATATCAATGATGACTTAATCACACCTTTTAAATTAAGTTAAATGTGTGACCTTTATACAGAGATACTTTCTGTCTTTGCTTTCCCTTTTCTCCTTATCCCAATGGCGTAAACAGCTGTAAGGAAACTCCCCTTGAGCTCAGTCTAGGAATTTGTCTGGTGTTAAATGGCCTGGACTCAATGAATCTTTCCTGAGAATCTATGAGTCCCTGGCCATTATGAATCACATTTATCATTCTTTTCAATCAAACTCTCTTGTGGAGGAAATATTTTCTAACATGGCAGTTATCAGCAGTCCTGTCTATTTCTCTTAGTTCCTTTGAAAAGCTTCAGTTCTGAGTTGAAAAAAAGAGGCTCTTATAAAACCTTTTTATTGACTTATTAGGGTTTCTGTAATGATTTTTATGCAAGTGACTGGAGGGTGATTCCCCATATAATGCCAAAGGGGAACAAGGACACGTAAATAAATATGCACAAGTCAATGTGAAACTGCTACATCAAGTTTTCCAAAACTGAACAAAATGTTTCCTCATATTTTTATGAGTGATCTGTCATCTAGTGATCTGTCATCTTTTAGGTACATTAATGTTATTTCCTTCCCACATACACCCTGTGATACTGTGATTCTATGCAGCATGAAACCCCAAAGACCTCTCAGTTCAGTAGTTAATAGGTATCTCCAGAGGTTCTGCCCTGAGTCCTCTTCTCTTCTCCTTCTATAGGATCTCCCTTGATGAGCTCCTCAGCTCAGTATCCTCTCTATGAAGATCATTCCCAGATCCATATATCCAACTCTCTTATCTCTTCTGAGTTCCAGTGTTGCACCATCAACTGCCTTTTAGACTTCTCAAATTAGGTGTCCCATAAACATTTCAAACTCAATGTGTGTAAAAACAGAGCTCATTTAGCTTCTCTCCAAAACCACACCTCTTTTAAACCTCACTATTCCTCTCAAGGGCACTACCATCTTCCTTCTCATCCATGCTCTAAATCTCAGTGCCATCCTTGACTTTTCTTTTACATGGATCTAAATATCCAATCTGTTGCCTAGTTTTATCATTTCTAACTTCATAATATCTCTCTTGTATGTCTCCTTTGGGCAGCTAGGAGGTAAAGTGGATAGACTGATAGACCTGGAATCAGGAAGACTCATCTTCCTGAGTTTTAATCTAGCCTCAGACACTTACTAGCTGTGTCACCCTTGGCAAGTCACTTCACTCTGCCTCAATTTCCTCATTTGTAAAATGAGCTGTAGAAGGAAATGGCAAACCACTCCAGTATTTTTGCCAAGAGAATTCCAAATGGGGTCACAAAGAGTTGGACATGACTAAAAAATGATGGAACAAAATTTAAAAGAATGTTTCTTTCTCTCCCAGGTCCCAGCTCACCACCCTAGTGCAGGTTCTCATTATCTCGTACCTGGACTATTAAACTAACCTGGTTGACTTCTCTTCATTAAGTCTTTACCCTCTCCAGTCTCTCTGCTACTGTGCTGAAAAAATGATTTTCTAAAAGTGAAGTTCTAAATATTTCATTCCCCTTCCTGCTCAGTAAACACCAGTAACTCTATCTGTTACCTCTTGGATCAAACACAACGTGTTTCATTTGTCATTTAAAGTCCTTCATGACCTGGCTCCTTCCTACTTTTCCAGTCTTCTTGCACTTTACCCCCTCCATATACTCACTGGCCTTCCATGTTTTTTCACCCTAGCGGTCCTTGACCCGCTGGCAGTCAGTCTTCTGTGCTCTCATGCCTGGAATGTGTTTGCCTTTCACTTCCATCCTGTCTTCCTTCAGGACTCAGTTCAGATCCTATCTTCTGCAGGAGGCCTTTCCATGTATTCTCACCCCTTTGCTTCCTACCTTCTTTTTGATATTACCTTCCAACTCTTTTGAACATATCTCATGTGTCCAAAATTGCTTGCATATTGACTCCTCTGTTAGAGTGTGAACTCCTCGAGGACACAATCTTGATTTTGCCTTTTTTTAAAATCCCAGATGTTTATCACAGAGCCTAGCATATAGTAAGCACTTTATAAATGCTTATTGACTTCTTTCTATAATTGATTTTTCTCTTTTTCTTTTTGGAGGGGGGAAGGTAGGGCAGTTGGGGTTAAGTGACTTGCCCAAGGTCACATGCTAGTAAGCGTTAAGTGTCTGAGGTCAGATTTGAACTCAGGTTCTCCTGACTCCAGGGCTGGTGGGGCTATTCACTGAGTCACCTAGCCGCCCCTATAATTGACTTTTCTATCAAATAAAGATCTTGATTTCTCAGAGAAGTCACATTCAGAGAACATCTAAAATATATATAAGATTGCAAAACAGACTCCAAAACCAAAGTTTAAAGTAATTTAGATTGCTTAGTCTAAAGAAATCCAGGCTAAGATATAACATGACTCCAATTATGTGATGGACTATTATTTGGAGAATGGTAACTTGATATCCTCTGATTGGCAATCATCTTAGGGTATAGAAATGGGCATAAATTACAGTAGTAGAGACTCCTGTAACATGTTTCTCAAGGAGTGTGGGTAATTTCAATAAGCAAATTTTTTTAATCACCTACTTTGTGCCTAGCCCCATGACCAAGATCTTGCCACCAAAGCTCTTGTATCTCCTAATCCTGGAAATTGGTTTATGAGCTTGAAAACAAGAATGATACAGTATTGAGAATATAGATGTGTGTGTTTACATGGTGTACCCTGAGAGGCATTTCAACATGGTAAATATACAATCATAATCAGTGAGACCTGAATTCAATTTCCATCTCTGACACACACTAATAGCCTGACCATAAACAAACCCTTTAGTCATTAAGTGCCTTGGGCAACTCTATAGACTTTAAATTATAGAAGAATTACTGAAGAATAATCAGTCAAGGAGAGTTTCCAAGCTTCTATTCTGGGGAGTCTCCTTTACTAATAAAATCATGGGTCAGTACCAACACACCCACCTTCCTATACACACACACACACACACACACACACACACACACACACACACACGCACACGATAAAGCAGCAAATTTGACAAAATCAGCACCTAAAGTCTTTGGTACAGACTAAAAGTGCTATTCAGAATGGGGAGGAATATGGGCTGTGTAATTTCCTTCTCTGAAGAGAGGAGATAGTCCTCAGCCTGGAGAAGAGGCTTATCTTTGGGCAGAATGTTGGACCAAATTACTTCCAAGAGTTGTTTCTAGGGGCGGCTAGATGGCCCAGTGAATAGAATACCAGCCCTGGAGTCAGGAGGACCTGAGTTCAAATTTGGCCTGGGACACTTAATACTTACTAGCTGTGTGACCTTGGGCAAGTCACTTAACTGTAACTGCTCTGCCTTCCCCCCTCCAAAAAGCAAAAAAAAAAAAAAAAAAAAAAAAAAAGAGTTTCTTTCATTGCCTGTTTCTTTGTCTGCCCAATTTTTCACACCAGGGAGATCAGCAGAGAACACTATCTTAGTGAATGATTGTAAACTCAGTCTATATCATCTGGGACCATGCAAAATTCACAAGTCTGGAGTGTAAGGAATTTTTTTTTTCCCTACTATGATCTTACATAAAGACTCACACCATCTTATTTCACTTTTAGTGGATTGGTTTGTTTCAAACAAAGTTTCAATCCGATATTTCTTTGATAATTACTACCTTCCCTTCCCCCCCTCCCCCCATGACAATTAGTTTAAAGGTGTGGTGAATCACATATTCATTAGGAAATCAATGAAGCTAACATGAGCTGTGAGAATGGTACAAGTTAGTGTCTTCATTCATAGGAAAACATGAATGAACCTGTCCCATTCTGCTCTAGGACACCTGAAGGGAAAGGGGGTTGGGGGAGAGGATTACTGATTTACCTTGGTTGAAGATTAAGCCAGGCCAACTCCTGGAATAGAGTGAGCAGTGGGGAGAGTCCAGATGAGCCCATTTCCAGTGCCTTTTATGTTGGTGGTTCAGGGTGTTTATCTTGTTAAGAACAGAGAGGTACAAAGACCAAAAACTGTCAGCATAGCACCAAAAAACCTAGACTCCAAAGATCTGATACTATCTTGTGTGCCTGTGGCAAGTCATTTTAACGATTCTGAATCTGTAAAAGCAGGGATATTAATTAAACTAACTGCTTCCTCCATTTTTTTTCCCCCACTGAGGAACATACTTTATAAACCTTGAAGTACCATGTAAATTGAAATTATTCTTATAAATAGTTGTTGAAATGACCTGCATCCTAGGTTCATGAGAGAAATTATGAAAGGCTTCTTTTGTTAGAGGATGAACAAACAGGAGGCAATTAAGGGAAGGCACCTAACCTTGAATGACCAAGTTTATTTTTCAGAATTTTGCATGTAACTGGGTTCATATTTAAGTCTTCCATTTAAATTATATTATTCTTGATTCTAACCTTCAGTTTTTCAATCATTAAACATTTATTAAATGGCTTTTTTTTCTTTACAGAGCATGATGCTGGATGAGATTTAAAGTTTGATAAGATACAGATCAAACCCTGCTCTCATGTAACTTGTAGTTTAGTAGGTGGCATATGATGCAAATATAATTCAGTTTGGTAAAATTGATAAAGCACCTACTATGTACCAAACAATATGCTAAGCACTGGGGATAAAATGTTTCATTGTAACAGTATTTTATTTTTCCCCAACTACATGTAAAAATAATTTTAACAATTTAAAAAAAGTTCTGAGCTCCAAATTCTGTCTCTCCCTTTCATAGTCCCTCCCTGAGATGGCAAGCAATTTGATACAGGTTATACATGTAGAATCATGGGAAATATTTTCATATTAGTCATTTTGGGCAAAAAGACTGGAAGAAAGAAAAAAAGAGAAAAGAAGAAAGAAAAATAGTATGCTTCAGTCTTTTTTTAGACAAATCAGTTCTTTCTCTGGAGGTGGATAGTATTTTTCATCATGAGCCCTTTGATATTGTTTTGGATTATTGTATTGCTGAAAATAGCTAGGTAATTCACAGTTCTTCATCCTACAATATTGCTGTTATTATGTACAATGTTCTTCTGGTTCTACTCTCTTTACTTTGTATCGGTTTATGTAAGAAGTCTTTACAGGTTTTTCTGAAATCATCCTGCTTATCATTCCTTATAGCACAATAATATTCCATTACAATCATATACCATAACTTGTTCAGCGATTCTCCAATTGATAGCCATCCCCTAAATTTCTAATTCTTATTCACCACAAAAAACAGTTGCTATATTTTTGTACAAAGAAGGTTTTTTTTTTCTTTTGAATGTTAATTGTACTTTGGGCATAGTTCCAAATTATTCTTCAGAATGGTTGGCTTAGTTCACAACTCCACCTATTGGTACCACATATCCCTGGGGATGCAGATAAGAAAAAGACATCCCTGACCTCGAGGAGAATAAGAAGAAAAGAAGTGGATGAAAGAATTAGGTTATCTGGAAAGACTTACGTGAACTGATGCTGAGTGAAGTGAGCATAACTAGGAGAACATTGTATACAGTAACAGCAACATTGTGTGATGCTCAGCTGTGATTGACTTAGCTCTTCTCAGCAATACAATGCTCCAAGAAAATTCCACAAGACTCATGATGGAAAATGCTATCCCTATCCAGAGAAAGAACTGATGGAGTCTGAATTTAGATTGACACATACTACTTTCACTTTTTTGTTTTTTTTCTTTCTCATGGTTTTCCCCTTTTGTTCTGATTCTTCTTTCACGACATGACTAATGTGGAAATATGTTTAACATGATTGCACATGTATAACCTATATTAGATTGCTTGCTGTCTTAGGGAGGGGAGATGAGAAGGAGTGAGAAAATTTTGCATCTCAAAATCTTATAACAAATGAATGTTGAAAACTATCTTTATGTGTAACTGGGAAAAATAAAATACTATTAAGTGGCAGGGAGAAAGAACTAGGTTATACCCCTAGCTATCACTTTCATCTCAGCTGTATTTTTTAATTCTTCATTTGTAATTACATTTGTCAGTGCTTTTTATCAGGTCTAAAGTTGGAGTAGAATTCATTCTTGGTTTTGATGTGTCAATTTCAGGCATAAGGTTTGAATGTAATTCATTCTTGTTTTTGATGAGCTAAGTGGCAACTTGTCTCCTTAGCAAATATTAGCAAGCCCCTGGTGATGACATTACAACTCCCACCTGTGTCCTATGCCGGCTGGTTATCCTGGAAAAAAGAAATAAAGAATGTCAGCTGTGGGTGATTGGGGTGATTACATGGGGGTAGTAGAGGGAAGGACCCTAGTTTAGCACTTAAAATTCCATGTTTGTCATAGTCTCTGCATCCCAAAATCACTAATGTGAGTTGCTTCACCTCAAGTATTCCTCTCAAGGGCACACAAGTCAAAATAGCCCAGAAAGAGCTATTCCTGGCTACACTTTAAAAGAAAAGAAAAATATCAGAAATTCAGGCGTACAAAACACTTATGATTAGGACATGAGTAGATCTTTTCTTTTAAAAAGAAACAAAGTCCAGGCTTCCTTGAGAAATGGCCTTGCTGTGGCACTTTTCAGTATGTGTAAGCGTTATTCTCAGTGGGTGGATGTGGAGGACAGCCAAGTGGAAAATTTCACAGCACCACAGACACATACCATGCATACACACAGCAGACTGACAATATCAGCCACTCACAGAGTGTATTCCAAGTAAGGAGGCGCCACCAAGCACTTCATTTGCCTCACCCCTCCCTCTACACATCCATTCCCTCCCCCTTGCCATTCCTCCCCATCTCTATTCTTTCTTTTTTTCTTTGTCTTTTTCTCTCAGACTCAGAATTCCTTAATGTCTCCTCCACTCCCCACCCACCCCCTTCTCTAGAAGAAAAAGCTGCAGCATTGCTGATGGGGAAGATGTTTGGGTGCTGGAGAGATAATGATTGTTGGTGCTGAGCCATCCTTGCTTTTTATATTCTGGCTTAGTGTTCAGTAACAGGCTTATGACCACTAATAATACTTTGTATTTACATAGGGGCTTTCTTCTCAGGAAATGAGAATATTTTACAAACATGATCTTAATACTCCCAATAGCCCAGAGAGGTTTGGATGGTATAAAAGATAATTGCCCCCATTCACTCAACTTCAGACAGTAAAGCTTAGTGGTCAGTCAGTTGGCAGGTTATAAGACAATACTTATCTCTAAGTGAGGCCTTTAAGAAGGGTCTACCAGAAGCCTCCATCCATTGGGCCTTACAGCATATTAATTTGTGCTTGAATCTTAGAATCTTAACTTTAAAAAAAAAAATCAATAAAAATCGGACTCCAGTGAAATGTCTTTAGCTCATTTAAAATAGGAAAGGATATATCTGCTTGCATAATAAGTAATTTGATGCATATTCCTCTGATTTTTTTCTTTCTTTCTGTTCATTTCAACGTAGGGTTTTCTCACTTTCTGATGAGAGAGAAAAGGAACATGAGCCTGTGAGCAATCCAGCAACTTCTGAAAAATCTCCGTGGTGAAGAATAAGTCGGGACAACCAGCAAAAGAACATAGTGAATGTTGTAAGTTAACAGCCATGGTGTGGCATCTGTAGTAATTTGTTTCGCCAAGTATTATGAATCATTGGATTTGACTGAGCTGGGATGAAGGGCTGGTACTATTAGTTATTATCAATTAATTTCTTTGATTATGGACAGAGGAAGCAATTGTTTACATTTGGAGTTTATCGTCTTGTCTCTCAACTTTTCTTGGGCAACACTCACAATCAACTTAAGGGGTTAGAGGGAAGCAATGTGAAGTCTCCCCATGATTCAGACAGAACCACCATTTCTCTCATTCTCATTCAAGGACATCTACTGTACAATGGTTTCTGTAAATAATGCTGTTGAAGATTTATTGTGGAGTAATTAATGAGAAGAGAAAAAGAACAATAGGTCTCAGGCTGGCATTGAATAGCCAAGACTTCTCCGCTAATAGTGTTTTTATTTGCATGAGGCTTCAGTGGATTTAAATGGGCTTGTGACTTTTGCTAAACTGAAGGTATGCGAATATGAATATGAACGTTTTGTTATGTTTCTTTGATTCCAATTTGGTGTACTTTGGACAGTCTTATCAGGTCACCAGATTGGGATTTTGAGATTAGTTAAATAGCTTCTGTGTGTCAGTATCCAGCGAATTTTAATTTGAGTACTCAGGGGACTGAAGAAGAGGGTTATCCTGGTTGAGCTTCATGAGGCCCAGAAGTAGCCTATCGTTAGCTATGGTTGTGTCCTGGGAGGGCACACTCAGGAGCCTTGATGTGTTTTCCTGAAACATGTAATGAAAAGAAATTCAGAAGAAAGTTTCCACCAGCAAAATTAACCACCTAAGAAATACAAAAATTACCCGTGGCTGGGGATGGGTATTCATGTGTGGGAATATAGAAGAAAACCTCAGAATGCTTAGATAGATCTGTGTTCTCATTATCCCCTGATGATTGCAACCTCCTATGCCTTCTCATGCTTGCTAATGCCTTTCTGTAAATCCTTCACAAAGCATATGTATAAAACACTTGAAGCCTTTCTCTAGTTCCTTTAATGCAGGGTCTCCTTAGCCCTTTTTGGGGGGGTGGGGAAGGGGAGAGAAGTGTGTCAGAGTCCTTTGGCAATCCAGTGAAACCAGACCAGCTGCTAGGCCACATAGTAGATGGAATGTCAGGTACAGAGTCAGGAAGACTCATCTTCTTGGGTTCAAATCTGGTCTCAAACTCCTACCAGCTGTGTGACCATGGGCAAGGCATTCAGCTCTCTTTGCCTCAGTTTCTTCATCTGTCAAATGAGCTGGTGAAGGAAATGGCAAACCATTCAGTGTCTTTGCTAAGAAAATCCCCACAAGGAATAATGAGGAGCCAGACCTGACTAAAAATGACTGAACGACAACAACAAAGAAACCTAAGGACCTCTTCTTAGAATAATGTTTTTAAATGAGTAAAGGAAAATACACAGGATTTTAAAAGAAACCAACTATGTCAAAATATAATGATCAAAATATATCTTTTTCAAAATTTCACAGATCCCAGGTTAAGGACCCCTGTTTTAATATCTTCCAAGTTCCAGTGTACTACATAGACTATCTGTTATCTCTTATATTGTCTCATAATGTTTACAAAGTGGTGGTCTAGGGGGGTGTTTAGGGAAGACTAGTGCCTGTGGTATGAGGACTGCCGAGCCCTTTTCAGGGCTGCTTTCCCCTGGATCCACCTAACTCTCAGCTGTGACTCTAAGAAGCTATAGCATGCTCAACAGCCACACCTCCATAAAGCATTTCAGCAGACGGGCTAAACCAGGTTGAGGGTAACTGAAGGTTTTCAAAGCCTAGGGGGTGACTACCTTAAGCATGTGAAGACTTCCCCTGATGGAATAGGGAGATGAGAACAATTTGTTACAAAGGCCAGGGGAAAACTGCCCTGATATCCTGATTGGTCCCTGGTCCTCTGGCCCATGATTCAAGCAATCACCATTTCTCTTGTTCTGGCCAAGGCAGCTAAAGCAGGCACTATGGAGCACTTAGAGCTTGGTTAGACATCGAAGACAACAGGGTCATCATCCACTGTATCCCGGGCCATCACCAGTCATCTTGGCTCTGCCCTGCCACTGAACTGTGATAACTCTGGAGGAGAAAATGAGACCTACAACTTTATGAAACTCTGCCTCACTTAAATACAATTTATGCATGAATCAAAAGACATCACTCATAACATTTTACAAAGTGCTTTTCCTAACAATAAGCCTGTAAAGTAAATAAGGCAAATATATTGTCTTCATTCTTCCAGTGAAAAAAATTGATATAGGTACAGCCCATTTTCTTGTCTGATCTCATGTTATTTTGCCCAACCACTGCTGATTTAGCCTACTTCAAGCTATCAACAAGTATTTATCAACAACAAGAGTAATAGCCGCTAACATTTCAATAATACTTCAAAGTTTAAAAGTACTTTGCATATATTATCTCACTTGATATTTACAATAACCCCATAAATTTGAGGCTATAGTACCCCCATTTTGTAGATCAAGAAACTGGGACTGAGAGGTGGAGAGAAGTCAGGAAGTTGCCTGATCCTTCCCCAGCTTCATTCAGAAAGGCTAAATCAAACCTCTAGAAGAATTCTAGAGTCACAGAATACACAAAAAGACAGAGAGAAACAGTGTAACAACCCAAGATAACTTAGAAGGACTTCAGGAAAGGTCTTTCTCACTTGGGTAAAAGGGGAACACAGTCCGGTGCAGGTGGTGTCTGGGCAAGCCAGCAGAAGGCTTTTAGCCACAGCACAGATTAGCAACTGAGACTCTGCAGTTCTGGCCATCTGTGAGGCCCAGAGCCCCAGAGCAACAAGCAAATTGCCAGCTCCCAAACCCAGAGCAGAATAGGAGCCTGGGCCTGGCCACCCTAGCACAGTGGGCAAACTACCAGCTCCAGACACCCCAGTGCAGAAAGCCAGCAACCAGACCCCTAGCCTCCAGTGCAAGAAGCTTGGGACAGTGTCCCCTATAGCTCAGGAGCAGAACCCAACTTTTTTTTTTTTTGTTTTTTTGTTTTTTGGCAGTTCTTTTTTTTTTTTTTT
>CM053587.1:214088537-214099127 GCA_028646515.1 Pseudochirops corinnae | reverse complement strand
ATATTCTATACAATATATAAAATATATAAATAAATGTACTTATAAATATATCTTCTATATAATATATAAAATATATAAATAAATGTACTCATAAATATAAATGCTAGCTAGTATTATTGTTGTTATTGCTGTTATTTAAATTTCTGCTGCTCTACTCTCTAAGGTTTTTCTCATTGACACCCTGCGCTGGTGCTGACCATCCTGCTTGCTTCCACTAAGCTGTTTTTCTAGCACTCAGTCTTGGGCAGGGCGAGTTAGTGAGCGGCTCCTTCTGGAGCTGATATCAGAGCTGCTTCCTGAATTGGCTGGCAGGGTTTAGCACATACCAGGCACACCCTTTCTCCCCCCCCCCCCTTCACCTTCTCCAGATGCCAGGCCTCCCCATGCACAATGGTAATAGCAACATCAATGGAAGGAGGGAGAAAAAACAACCCTGAACAACCGCAAGTTCTGAAAGGAAAATGCTAATGAACCTCCTATTAGCGGGTGTTTTGAGGTTGCCCAGAAACTCCCCAGGGCTGTTCTAGTCCTTGAGGCAGGATTGCCACATGGGTGGAAATGATGCACCGCTGTGTGCTTGAGCAAGGATGAGCTATTTTAAAATCCTGATAGAGAGTAGATGGAAAATTTTGACATTCCGTTTGAAGTTCTGAATGAGTTGGTTTCCAAGCTACCTTTACCCCCTGTGCACTAATAGCTTCAGGGCCACAGTCCTTTTTTCTATCAGAAACCATGTGGTCACTGACAGATAAAACTAGAACTTGCAACTCTTTGAAAGTAATGCCCTCCATTTGGGATATTTTATACATTCACATGAAAAAGGCCACAGCAAGAACACAGACCCCTGGAAAAACTGTTGCCTCCAAGCATTGGTGACTCCAGCATTACACATTGAGTACTGGATGGGAGCTGTACTCTGTAACTAAAATTGCCTTTCCCTAATGATACATCTTGAAAATGGCCCATGTGCAAACCATACATCACAAGTGTCTTTGTCACCCTAGAGAGACACTGTGATGCAAACATTGGGCAAGTTGAGGAGGTTCAATAATCATCATGTTTGAGATACCTGTTTTGTTTCTTGTCATGTAATCAATCTTGAAAGAATGAAAATCAAGCTTCAAAGAGTTCTTAAGTAACTTCTACAATCAATCTGAATGTTTCTACTTTAGTTATGGGGAAACTGAGGCATGAAGCAATGACTCATTCACCTTTTATCCTTTTTTAACAGTACCTCCTTCAGAGCATTGTATACTTGAAAACCATTTTCAGGTCACCAATTCTTCTTCTTGTTGCTGCAAAATATTCAGTTTACTTCCTGGCAAAATGTTTAACAAAATACAACATTTTTCTATCAGTTCTGAATTGTGCTAGTAAATTATTGATGAGCCAATTTACTATATAGATTCTTGGCCTGAAAGAACTAGGATATATGTTTTTCCCATAATGTCTGAAAGTTGTAAGTTATTCATTGTCAAGAATCCAATGATTCTAGTGCATGATTTAGAAAAGGTAATTTTTCAATTAGAAGAAACTCCTACCTGCTTTTTCCTAATAGGTAATGAAGCTTCCTTCTTGAGGCTAAAGTACAAGTGTTATTAGGCTTTGGATTTTTTTAACTATTATTTCTATTTTCACAATATTGCTTGTATTATGTATAGTTGGTTTGTACAGCACATCAGATTCTTTACGTGAACATATTATAGTAATCTAAAATATTGTACATACAAAGGATCATCTTCCTCCTACTTTGAGAACCTTCAAAATTAGTTGTTCCTAAATCTTTATTCAGGCAGCTAGGTGGTGCAGTGGTTAGAGTACCAGGCCTGGAGTCAAGAATACCTGAGTTCAAATCTGCTTCAGACACTTACTAGCTATGTGTCCTTGGGCAAGTCACTTCACCCTGTTTGCCTCATTTTCCCTCTCTGTAAAATGAGTTGAAGAAGAAAATGGCAAACCACTACAGTATCTTTTCCAAGAAAACCACAGATGAGGCCATGAAGAGTAGAACACAATTGAAACAACTGAACAACAGCAACAAATCTTCACTCAAGTACCCATGTGCAGGGTGCTTCTGGTCTATTCCTTTACCCGGTTTCCTCTTCAAACACTGTTTTTTTCTGTCAAGATTCATCATATTAACTCTATCTGCTCTTGCCTCCCAATTTGCCTTCTAGTTCTCAAGGCATCACCCACTTGGCACCATGGTAGTCTTCCTATGATGCTGGCATAATTTGCCACTCAGGTTAACCTGGACAGCCACTTGGCTTTTTGGACATTTCTTCATTGATGCCGCAGATCAGCAGGGAATGACATCATGCATGTGATTGTCAGGATACTGATCTCTTACATGCTTAGCAAAGTGCAGACCCCCTCTGTTGAAAAGTTTTAAAAGTTTCTATTAAGTTGTTCTTTAATTCATTTTTCTTTTGCTCTCAAGCCTTTGTAGCTTCCAAAGAAATGAAAAGTTGTAATTTCTCCAGGGCTAAAATCCAAGGCTTTGATAGGCAGTCCTGATGCCTGGGGCTACTACGTGTTGCTACTGGTTATAAGCATTGTTGAACAAAGAAAACTGGGCACAAAACCCATTCTCTCCCCCTACCATGGCAAGCCCTAGTTTCTCAGTCACCCTTGCCTTTTCTTCTTTGACTTCCAAGAAGAGAGGGTTGTAAGTTTAGTACTTTAGAAAGGGGGTTGGTTATATCTGAACAGATTTTTTTTTTCTTTCTGGCAACCTTAGCTGCTCCTTTTTCTACTCATTGTCATTTTTCTGCTTTAAGATTTCTTTTCAGGAAACTTGGTGATAGTGTGTCATTTTTCCACATGGAAACTTTTTTTAAAAGTAGAGGGAGATGAATTTTCTCTTTGGTATTAGTAATGGAGAAGGAGTGTCTCCAGAATGAAGGTGTTGGTCTCACAAATTCAGAGTATGCTCTATTTTAGCTCACCTCCTTTCTTCTTAAAATCTGTCAGTATCTGAGAGTTTCATCTTTTCAACCCCATTCAGCCTTCACATCAGCTCAAGGGCAGGATATTAAGGTAAGGTGAAAGGTAGCTCCAGGTTAAAGTTTGGGATCAATTAAGTGACAATCTTGGTTGTATCTTCAGAGTTTGTAATCCAGACTCCACTGCTGATCTATTTCTATGTTTCATTGGTGACGACATTAACACCTAGCAACGTGCTGGCATACCTCTAAGGACAAGTGAAGGGGTAGCAGTGGCATCAAGTGTCCTCAGGAGGGTCAGAAAGAAGTTAAGAGTTAGACTCCTTCACAAGAGGATTTTCCATTTCCTTAAACTGGGCAAGCTTCCAGGAAGAGAAGTAGGTATCTTGAGAGTGTCATTTACTGTGGATCATGGCCCATAGAGCCCTACTGGCTGCGATATCATCCCATGGAGAATAACAAAGGCATTCATGTCTATTCCAGGTTTGTTAGCTGTTTGTAGAATTTAGTAATGGCCCATGCCAGGATGTTACGTGATCTCAGAAAATGAGATGGTATCAATTTTTTCTTGTGAACAAGGCTCATGTTTCTGGTTGTTAATTGGCACTGGCATTCAGAGTAATGGACTTGGATAGATGTTTGAGAGGCATCTCGTGGCACAGAGGTCAAGAGTGGGGAGAGCCGAATTACTATGGTTGCTTTTGGCTCCTTTTCCTGTTGACAAGCTTGAGCTGGGAGTAGACCCCTGTAACTGGAGGAGCTGCAGTTCTACTCAGCACCCATAATTTATCCAAATAATGCTATAAAGTAAAACTCCTGACTCATACTCCGTCCTCATTTTTTTTACTTTTTGCTTCTTGTTTTAATCCCATCCAGCAACAGAATTAACTTCTTACTCTGATATTGGTGTGATTAGAAAGAAGTCCTATAGATCAATACCTAAAACTTCCTGGGCTGTTTGTCCTTTCACCCGGGTCTCTGACCAGACATTTAAGGTTCCTTTGGATGTCTTGGGGACTTCGTTCTATGTGTGATCTATGGTATATACCAGTCTACCTCAAGCTGATATTTCTGCAAAGAAAATTCTTGGGAGTCATTCTGAGTGGCTTAGCATAGAAGTGGAAAGTTTTCCACAGAGGGCGAGGCTAACATTCTTCCTACATGTCACTCTCAATGTTATGTCAGGATGCTGGATACAGGGTAATGCCACCAATGAATGGGCTATTGTTCAAAGCACATTGGACTCCTGGAGGAGGAAGAACTCTTTTTCTTTATTCTTTCACTTAGAAGAGGGCCTGCAGCCATCTCTGTTTACTATGCATCTTCATTTCTCTGGTACCAGACTGTACTAAAGGAGATAACTTCATGTCCATGCAGCGGAAGATAGTTAAGGTATATGAGGAGAGATGACCAAAAGTAGAGGGTAGAGCTAAAGGAAAAGGAAGGCTTTTATGCTGCTTTGTTTTTTGATGTCAGTGGGGATGGAGGGAATCAGAGCTGGTTGCAAATGAGTATTAACAGGATACTTTGGATTGGATAGGTTTCTTGAAAACAAAAATAAAGCCTGCTTCTTTTAATAACAAGACAGTATGCCCAGGCAGATCTCTCTTCTCAACTGCCTTAAGAGTTTAAATAGTGGCACATGCTGTGTGTGGCTGAGGAAACAAACACCTGCTAACAATGTCTTGAGCTTGAGGGGGTTGTAGATGACTAAAAACTTATTGATAAATGTTCTTCATTCACCGTGGTAAATGGGTGATGAAGGTGGTTCTCCCCAATCAACATGAATAATACAAATAATTAGAATGCATACAGCTAAGGTCAGAATGTAGTCCTGCTTTTCCCGGCTTCTGCTGCACTGCCCCCTCCCTCCCCTAAGTAAACCAGACTGACTTCATTAGAACAAGTATTTGTTTTGGATTTGATTTAAAGCCCTTTGTCATCTCACCAGCCTCACTCAGGATCTTCCCTTTTTGTTCACACCTTGGCCAGATGGACAATGTTTTGAATTGGAAAATTACACTGAATACAATAGAAGCTTTTATCTCTACTCAGTTTATTTCTGCTCAAAGACTTCCTGAGACTCATTGCTGATGCCAAAGCAGAAATAGTTAAAATACAGGAAGGCATCTTAGCTGAACTTTGGACTTGGAGTTATGACTTCTGGTTCCATTAACTGCTACTGTGAACAGTCCTCTACCCTACCCTCAATTTTAAATAATTTTCCTTTTATATGCATCATAGGTAGAAAGGTGCTCTGCCTTTCTCTAGGGATAAAATATGACAGTATTATTGCAGGCTTACTATTGCAATAAGCTCTAAGTGGCTAATTTTTTATTGCCATGAAATTTTAAAAATCAGTTTTCTGCTTGAGATGGCCCAAACAGTGAAACTTATAACTCTTTTTTTTGCTGTACAGAGATTTGCATTGTGATATAATCCAATGGATTACTAAAATGAAAGTATATGTCTAGTAGTAGTAGTAGTAGTAGTAATTATAGTAACAGAAATTATAGTAGTAGTAGTAATTGTATTAGAAGTAATTGTACTTATACTAGTAGAAGTAGTTGTAGTAGTAGTAGTAATTATAACTGGTAGTAATTATAGTAGTGTTAATAGTAATAATTAGTAGTAGTGGCAGTAGTACTAATTGTATTATTGGTGGTGGTGGTGATGGTGGTAGTAGTAGTAGTCGTAGTAGTAGTAGTAATAGGATTTCTTTTTGGATGTAGAGGACATATTTTAGTTGCCATATTGGAAAAACATTCCTCTCCCAGTTCCAGGGAGGGCTCACAGTATTAACACCAGACTTCATGTGAACACCCAATCAGCTTAGCCCACTATAGCATAGAATTCCAGAGCTCCAAGAGACCCAGTCTCCCAAAGAGTACACATCACAAGTATACTCACCAGGACTAGCAACTTTATTGCTGACAGAGAGCTTTCCTCACAGTGATCCTGTGGGGCAGTTAATGTAAATATTATTCTCATTTTGTATATGAGGAGACCGAGGCTCAGAAAGTTTAAGTGGCTGATAAATGTCAGAACCAGGATAGGAGCCCATGTCTTCTGATTCAAAATCCACCTAAAATCCAGATTTTCTGTAGAGTGTGTATGGGATTGGGGGGGGAGTGTTGTGGGAGTGGGGGATAGAGAGCAGTGTTGGGAAAAAGAATTCTGAAAACAAAGGTTTTGGTTTTGGTTTTATTACCAATAGATGTTAAAACCTAATCTCAATGGATCCCAAATTTTTGTTAATCTAAACACAAATAAGAGCATGAGAAAAAAGGGAGGGGGAGAAGACATCCCTGGGAGAGAAAAAAAATAAGAGAAGACAATGTGTATGTAATGTCTAAAGCATAACTCATCTTTACCTTCAAAGTCACCCCTCTTCCACATTTCCCTATTTCTACCAAAGGAACCACCTCTTTCTCAGGTTTGTATTATCAGTCTTTATTCTTGACTCCTAACTTTCCCTCATCCCATGTATCTAGTCAGTCGCCAAAGCTTGCCATTTCTACCTCTATACTATCTCTTATCTCTGACCTCTTCTTTCTATGTGTTCAGCTACCATCTTAGTTCAAGCCTTCATGAGTTCTTACATAGATTATTATAGTGGTCTCTAAATTGAACTCCCCGATTCAAAATTATTCTTCATTCTAGTTTATCCTCTCCATATCTGCCATAGTGATTTTCCTTAAGAGCAGAACTGATTTTGCCATTCCCCCAATAAATTCCAGTGGCTCCCTACTGTTTCTAGGATAAAATATACATTCTTCAGAAGCTCATTGTCCATTACTCCCCCTCCCATGCTTTTCAATACAAACGAGTCAAGTTTCACTCTCTTTCTCACATGTCATTCCATCTCCCATACACATGCCTTTGCACTAGTCAGTCTGAACATCTTTACCTCACCTCTGTTCCTTCAGGTCACAGTTCAGGTACCACTTTATACATGAAACCTTCTTGATTCCTTCCCCAGGCTCCACCCACCCACATACACACATACCCCCTTGTCCTTAGTGCCAACTATTCCTCCTTCCTTCCTCAGCTTGTATTTGATTACTTTCTATTCATTCATATTATATGTGTGTGTATATATCTATCTGTCTATATATATAGATATATACACACATATAAATATATATATACATGTGTTTGTGTGTGTGTGTGTGTGTGTGTGTGTATATATATACATATACATATATATATATATATATTCACATGCTTTGTTCACCCATTAGAATGTAAATTCTTCAAGATTAGGGATTGTTTCATTCTTTGTGTTTGTACCCCCAGCACCTAGCACAGAGCCAGACTGATAGCAGGCCCCTAATAAATGCTGGATGATGGGTTGATTCACTTACTAAAGGAAAAGTTGGCTTGCTCACCTAAGAGAATAGACAGTGGTGGCATCTCAGAAAGATGAGTAAGGAGAGTCAGAGACTAAGGAGAAAGCATGCATTATTGTCGTATAGTGATGTCTGGATTTGCTTAGAAAGAACCTGAAGAAATCTGTCCTTCGTTTGCCACTGTTGTTCACCAAATTGCTCTTTTCTAGGCACCAATGCTACTGCTGGGCACTGTAGGTGCTCAGCATAATTGCCTTGACCCACTGAGATTTGAAATAGCCCTGAAATGGACCATGTTAGGCAATAATGAGACAGCTCCCAGCTCAAGCTTTTATTGCTTTTCAACAGGGCTCCCCCCACGAATATAAACTCAGTTCCAGGGAGCCCTAGGTGCTGCCTGCAATGCTCCTTTGTCCCTAGTCAGATCTAAGCCTTGCTCACTAAATATGGACTCTGCTTTTTTAACCACACCTCTAAGCATAATTTAGTTTTACTAAAATAGAACTGATTGTTTCATTTGACTAAATTCAAGGCACAGAGAGTGAGCACTTGCGGTTTTACCAGCCCCCTTGGTGGTGCTGGGGGAGCATGTTATCACTGAAACTTCCTGAAATCTGGTGGGAGGGAAAGGACAGGGTATTTTGCACTATTCACAGTTATAACCGAAACTCATGAAGCAGCATTGTGTTCAAATAAAAATGAAAAAAAAAAGTGCTTAAATATGTAGAAAGTCCAGTTCTCCAAATAATTATAACTTCACATTTTTTGCTTCTTGTAGCAAAACACACACACATACACACACACACACACACACACACACACACACACACACACATGGATATTTTGTGTTTTGTTTAACAAGATAGTGACCCCTTGGATTCCTTTGCACTGCTTATAAACTTTTCTAAAAGTATATGAGTGACTCGTCTGAGGGCAAGGTATCATGTTGGCTTTGGAGATGAAATGTAGTTCAACCAAATATGTTTGGGATCAGTAACCCTACTGCAGTGAATAGCTGGTGCTGTCATTAGGCACCCTTAAGTCAGTGAAAAGTAGTTTGAAAGGAATACGCTTTCAGCACCCAAAGGCGAGGTCAGACTCTAATGGGACTACTTTGCTACCCAGCAACATCTCTGAAGGTTTAGACATGCTTATCAGCAATTATGTAGTGCTTGGACAATTATGTAGTGCTCTGATAAAGTAACATACGATAGGAGACTTCTTAGTTCAAAATGCCCAAGTTTGGCAAAGTCTACAATCACAATAAATGGAAAGAAAGATATGGCATGTTTTGGAATTCCTGATTCTGCTTGCTTACTTTAATACTAGATCCTTGCACACAGAGTGAATCATTGCATTCTGAACTGAAAGGAAGAAATAGTTTGCTTGTAGAAGTTATGTTTAGTATATAGGCTGACGCCCAGTCCAGAGTGCAGGGAGGTACAGGTCAGTGAGTAAGTTCAATTTTTCAATTCATTAGGAAACTGTTTAACCTTCAAAGCTTATCTTTATAAGCACATGGGCTAGATAGGGCTTTGTACATCCTGCACCTTTATAATAGTGCGTATTTTAACATTCTCATTTCTGGCCGTTTGCACTCAGGGTATAAACGTCTCACATAAAGGGAAAAGTGTTTTTCCGGTTGCTTTGTAAAGGAAAGAAGAAAACAGTCACTTATTAAGGCCATGCTAAGTGGTACAGTTGATAATGCACTGGGCTTAGAGTCAGGAAGATCTGAGTTCCAGTGCAGCCTCAAACCTTTCCTAACTAGGCCAGTCACTTAACCCCTATTTGCCTCAGTTCCTCACCTGTAAAATGGGGATATACTGGAGAAGGAAATGGCTCAACCACTTCAGTATCTTTGCCAAGAAACCCCCCCCGGACTTTTGTCCATGGGGTCATGTACAGTCTGACACAATTGAATGACCAAAATACAACAATACACAGGGAACCGTGCTTGTAAAATGTTTTATGAATATGATTTCATTTGATCCTAAAAGGTAAAGGCAATTATTATTCCCATTTTACAGTTGAGGAAACTGAGGCAGCAGAGTTAAGTGACTAGCCCAGGGTCACATAGTTAAAAAGTTAAGTCTTCCTGATTCTAGGCCCAGAACTCTATGTGTTGTACCACCTAGCTAACCGCTAAAGGAGACAGATGCTTCATTTATGTCCTGTCATCCCTATGTCTTTTTAACATATATTTTCTTTTCCAGATTGAGGTTTCATCACCTCGATTTGACTTTGGAGTTGCTCAATGTGCTTTTCTTGGTCACCATAAACCATAAACCTCTATAATCATTGAGGGAAATGATAGTGTCATTAAATTCCCTATGAAAACTGAACTTACCACCTCCTTCTAGCCTCTTTTAGAAAACTTTCTGAGTTCAATTAAACCTGAAGTGATCAGACTTTTTAAAAAGGCTAATACATTAAATGGCCTTCTTAACTAAATTAAAGCAGATAGAGTGATCTACCAGAACTCAGAAAGATATTACAGAGATTGATGACATACTTAAGTATTCTGGGACCCCCAAAATAAAAGGTTTTGGGGACACATGTTTGAAGTGTAGTGGGGCCCAATTAGTTACCCTTAAACCCAGCTCACAGCAAGAGCACTACAAGAATACACATGCACATACACACAGACAGACTTAACCATTTTATGTTTATGTTATGTGGGAGGAAGATATGAGAGACCTCCTTTCTGTGTGCTGTTGTTTGGATTGGGGTACACTTGTGCACGTATCTAGACTAAGACAAAGTATTACTCTCTTTTTGGGTGGAGGGGCTTGGAGACTGACTTGTAACTAGTATAGGGACAGAAACGAGAGTCAAATTTTTCTGGGCTTTTTGCCATAGACAATAATTTAAACCATTTTTCTTTAAGTGCTACCAAATTTCATCTATTGATTTTTGTCCTTTTCCAATTTCTTCAAAAACTGCTTATTGTTACAGTGGGGGTCGTATCATTATAGGGTTTGGAAGTAGAAGGGACGTTGGAGGTGATTTGACCTCAGCCTCCCGCATTTTACAGATGACGAAAAGGAGGACTGGAGATATTCATCAATTTTTCCCAAGTTACACACAGAGTTAAGTAGTAGAATCAGCATTCAACCCCAGGTCCTTTGATTCCATATTCAGTATTCTCTCTCTTACAAACTCTAGTAATAGAGTGTTCTACAGCAAGCAAAGAAGAAATAATAATAGCTCTCTCTCTCTCTCTCTTTCTCCATATATATGTATATAGATAGATAGATAGATGATAGATAGATAGATAGAGTGATAGATAG
>CM053587.1:214056358-214088437 GCA_028646515.1 Pseudochirops corinnae | reverse complement strand
ATGATAGATAGAGAGATAGATTGATAGATTGATAGACACACATATCACTTGAAGGTTAGCAAGGTGCTTTCTTTACAACTCTGTAAGTTATGTAGTACTAATATAATTATATCTATTTTTACAGTTGAGTAAACTGAGGCTGAAAGGGGTTTGGTTACTTGTTCATATTTACACACCTCAAGGTCCCAAAACTAGTAAGAGAGCTAATTCAAGTAAATCATAAGAGTCTACTAGAGTTGGAACTGAGTGTACAAGTGACCCATCTAACCCAATTCCCTCACTTACAAATGAAGAGAGAGGTTATGTGGCTTGGTCAGAGTAACATAAGTAACAGAGATAGAATTAAAATCCAATTCTTACTCCAATTTAACTGCTTTTCCTACTGTGCTCAATTGCCTTTTCTAAATGTGCATGTGTATACATATGTATACATGTATAAATGAGCAAATTTTCATTTTTAAATTTTTTTCTCAATAATAGTATACTAGCCAAATAATTTTATTTCAGTATGTGAAACTAAGAATTTAAAACTGGTTACAGTGAGTCAATTATGTGACCATGTTT
This sequence comes from Pseudochirops corinnae, assembly GCA_028646515.1. NCBI lineage: Eukaryota > Metazoa > Chordata > Mammalia > Diprotodontia > Pseudocheiridae > Pseudochirops > Pseudochirops corinnae. The sequence continues at coordinate 214,087,873 of CM053587.1, read as the reverse complement.
TGAAAAAATGTATTGGAAGATGTGTTCATAATCTGATAACACTTTTCTTGTTTTGAGTTGTCACTTTTAATACCATGATTCTGGTGTCAGACAGAGAAAGGAAAATTGAAAGATGGCTATGAAAGGGGAGTGTAATGAAGAATACTCATGGTACTTTTTCCTAGCTATCAAGGAAAAATAAAGTTAAATAGGCCAAATTTGCTTCCATCATCCTATCTGTAACCCAGAACTCCTCTGCACACTCCTTTCCCCTTCTCACGACTGTGTCTGATTTGCAGTATAATAAACTCAATTACATTGATGTATTAGGAATTTAATGTATGGCCCTTTTCAGGAATATCTGCATTTTTAGAGGAACCCGGGGAAAGGACAATGTTTAGAACAAAGGAAATAATCACTCAATGTGTAATTCCAACTATTTTTGAAGGTGATATTTTAGGATGAAGGACCTTTTTGGCAGTCTTCAAATCACAATAATAGGGGTGACTACCTACTGAATTCATGTTATATAAAGTATATTTAAAGTCTGCCTAGAGCCTGTTAGAAGAATGTGTCTACAATTTGTATTCTACCATAAGGCTGTAGAAATATTCAGCCCATTGTTCTCTATTTTTAGAGGGCACCAGAGTAAACACAAAAATGAAATGGAAAAAGATCAAATCAACTTGGTCCAAACAAATGCTTTCCATTTTCCCTTTTGTGGCACAAATGTTGTGGTCCAGGCTGGCCTTGTTTACAGATGCAAGTTATCTGTGGGATGTGAGTTAGCTTTCATCATCCTTCCTCAAGTATTTGCTTCCCCAGACCTGTTGCTTATACCTAAAATTCACCACCACCACCTCTTTGAGACTCATGCTGTAAATAGCAGCAAAACTCTTTTTCCTGTTAAAGATGAGCATCTCTTCCTTTACAATTTAAGTTTTGTTTTTGTATGTTGAGATCATGAATGTTAGAGCCTAAAAAAGACATTACCTAGTCCATGGGTACACTTGTGCACACCCTCTTTTTATAAAGCAGGAACCTAAGATCCAGATAATTTTACTTCTGGTTGATGTTTTTAAGTATACATATTTAAGATACATCCTATCCTTCTGTTTGAGATAGCACCTTCTGGGCTGATTCAATTTTTCCCTTGTTCAAAGTGAGTAGAATGCATTAGTTTACTTCTTCAGATTTTTCTAGTTCTGCAATTTAAACTGATTTCACTATTTCTTATTCGTTTCCCCCTTGATGTTGGAGCCAAACTCAACATATATTCTCTAGCTATAAATGCATGCATACATATCTATATGTATATATACATATACGCACAGTATGTGGTTGTACCTATGTAACCCTTGTGTGAATCAAGGACAAAGAATCAATCAGGGAGACATATCAATAATAACTCATCTCTAAGGCTCGTGTTTTGCCCCCATACAAATAAATCTAGGACTATCTGAAGTGAGCTCACTTCTTGGCTATTTGAGTCACGCCACCTGCTAGCAACCAAGACAACCAATAAACATTTCCAACATAAACGTTTATTACCAAAATCAAACAAACAAAAAGAAAAAGGTCTAACTGTGGTTTGACCCCAAAGTCTTAGAAACTAGGAACAAAGTCATACGTATAGGGGAGTCTCTGCACTGGAGCTGGGTTTGGAGCTTCTTTGATGAAGACGATGTTGATAGGGTCTTGGCCCTTCTCTTCTCTATATTTCCCTTGGAATCTTGCTCCATTCTCTTTAACTTAGTCCAAGAACTCTTTAGGCACCAATGTTCACGGTGGCTCTCCATAATTAGTTCTCCCACTGCAAGGAATTTACATTCTGTAAACTACATTGTTCAGAAGCTGGCATTTACTTAGCATGCTGTTAACAGCAATCTTGTTAGAAATGGACCTGAAGTTTGACTCATTCAGCTCACTGGCTTTGCATTGATTGGCAAACAGTGTATGTGAAGATGTGCTTTTCAGGATGCTGCCAAAGCGGAACATAGCTTTAACCCCACTGTGGCTCCTTTAAAAACACGCTGGTTATTTCGATAACAACTTGGTAGTACTTCCTGTTTGTGAAGTAATAACCATATCTTGGACTAAATGATCACTGTAGGCTTTTGTCTTAGGATAGATTTGGTTTTTATGCTGTTATTGTGAGGGCTAAAAGGAGACAAATTATTGTTATTCTACATTTTTATTGTAATTGGTGCTACCGTTACTGTAATTATCATTGCAAATTAAATATTTAATAAACAGGGCTAGGAAATGTCATTGGTCACCTAAATAAATGTTGAATTAGCCTAGCAATGAATATATTGATGCTCCTCTCCTCCCACCCCCATGCAGCATTGTATAATGAGAAAAGTCCTGGATTTGGAGTCTCAGGTTGGGATTCAGCTCTGCAGTTTGCCATCTGTGAAACCCCTGTGAAGGGTCAATTGACTTTTCTAGGCCTCAGTTTTCTCATTAATAAACAAAGGAGGTTAGTTTAGACAAGGAATTTTTAATTGAGTTTATGAATGTTTTTTAAAATGTTTTGATAATTGTATTTTAGTATAAGTGGTTTCCCTTACAATCTGGTTACTATTTTATTTTATGTGTCTAGTTATTCTGATGAGTCTTCTTCACTAGAAGACCAAAGGGGGTCCCTGACACAAAATAATCTCTTACAAATTTGAACCATCATCTACTTTGTTATAACTGTTAGGAAAGATTACTGATAACCTGAATAATGGAAACTCCATTTTAGCCAATAAATTTAATCTCTTCTTCCTTTAAGTGTTCCTTGCCAGAGTTAAAAACACTTGGCATCAAAGAAACAGAGTTATTAGCAACTAGTGGTAAATCTACATGGTTTGTTTTCCCAGTTTTCCTTTTGCTCCTTCCAGCTTGCTACCGGTATGGTAGAGATGGCAATGAAAAAATGAACATAACTGAAGGGCAGATCCCTGGAGGGAAAATTGAGGGCAGAAACCAAACCTGAATAATTAATAGGCTAAATAATCTGCCTTTGAATAATGAATGGATCTATAGTGACTTCTATTTGAAGAGATTGCAGGAACAAAGCTTTGTTAACTAGTGGCCTTTGAATCAAGGTCCTTTCCTGGAGTGACTTAACGGTACAGTTGTTTCTTTCAGGAAGAGGTGATAAGACTGGTGGGATCTCACATGCAATCATTAAAAATATTCTTTCTCAGCCACACCCTCTTTTGTGTGTAATGAAGTAAGAATAGAACCTAGGAAAGCTGGGAGAGGAAATGTAAAAATCTGACCCCTGGTGATTGGCCAGCCCATCCCTGTGGTTTTGATGGTAGGGAGCGTTGCAGTTGTAGAATAACTGATTCATGCTAGCTTTTGGTCCTGCCACTGCATTATCTTCAGATTAGTAATTTGTGTCATGGGGATTTTCTGCTCATCATGTACATTTGGTTCTATTTTTAGCCTTTTTTTTGGTAATAGCGACATTTAAAATCTAAACTAATCAAGAAACCTCCTCCATAGCCAAGGAAATAAATGTGAGAGGCCTGTGGGAGTCTTAGTCTCCTTTTTAACCAATGCTGTTTGCATTTTGTTTTCTGCTGCTTCTATTGTTGTCTGTGGCTTCAGCTAGGAGGAATTTCCATTGATTTTTTTTCTTTCTTTTTGTACTAGGACATAGCTTTTGAGGTAATTAACATTATGATAGGCAGCAGACTAATCTGATTCAGGAACTGACTGTTATCTCTGACAATTATGTACTAATCACATACTTCATACCCATGCTGCTTACTTGTGCTCTTCATTACATCCAAATGAGACTGCTCTGTTCCCAGTCCTCACCCTACTTCTGTCTCTGTGTGTGCCTTTGGTCATATTGATCCTACACACCCAGAATATTCCCTTTCCTTTACTATTTCTCACTCTGTTGAAGTTTCTTACTTCCTCCAAGGTCCAGCTTAGGTGCTCCTGCCTCCTTTCTTTGGCTTTCCCAATAGCCCCAGGTGAAATTTTCTCTTTATCCTTTGATTTTTTTTTTCCTTACCCTTTGCCTGGACCTGTCCTTTGTACTTTATCTCACTTACATCTGGCGACTAGATTTGTGTGTGTGTGTATGTGTGCCTTTCTGCCCTTTCTTTATATATGAACTGTCTGGCACAGAGTCGGTGCTTACTGATTGATTAATTGATTGATTGAGAAGTGGCACTACACAATTTTGCATGTGTAGGACCAAGCACAGTGTTCATACACGGTAGGCTCTCAAGTGAGGCTTGTTAGATGAATGAATGTTTGTTTAAAAGACAAGGAATAAATGATTTGAAAAAACAATCTGTAAATCATTGTGCTTTTATTAAGTATTTACTGTGTTCCAGGCATGGTGCTAAGCACTAAGATACCAAGAAATGCAAAAACAGACTCTGCCCTCAAGGATCATTAAAAAAGCAGCAGACCATACTTTTATTATTTTTTTTTTAACTTTCACCCACAAAATAAACTTCCTAATATATCTATCCTTTGTCTACCAACCTTCACACCTCCGTTATCCCTCTTTCCACCTTCTTTTCCTCCTCCTGTGTCTCTGTAGAGGAAAGAAAGAAACTTAGAAAACTAAGTATTTTGCATTTTCATATTCTGAAGCTACTGCTTTGTCCCAAACATGACTGAGAAATATTTTTCCTCTTTCCCCACCTTCTTTGTGCACAGTTTTCAGTGGCTTATTTAGATCTTACTCTGTCTCTGTCTAGACGTCTCTATCTCTTTTTCAGTCTCTGTCTCTATTCTCTCTCTCTCTCCCTCTCTCTCTCTCTCTCTCTCTGTCTTTCCTCTCTCTCCCTAATCCTCTCTCCCTCTCTTTCTCCCTCTCCCCTTCCTCCTCCCTCTCCCTCTCCCTTTCTCCTTAACCTTTTTCAAAAGTAGATGACTCACAAGTTACCTCAGCCTTGGTCTTCCTGCCACTGATAACCTTCCCTTCCTTTTCTCCTGCACACCACAGTGAGACTTCTTTCTCACACATTCTGGTTACATCACGGACGTTTCCAGCAGTGTCTGTAATGGTTCACAATCGCCTCTCTGATTCAATGAAGTCTGACACTAAGTATTCAAGGGTTCCAATAATTATCAGCCTCCCCTTCTTTACCTAATTGTAGTCATCATCTGCCACTTCTCAGCTCCTGGTCTGCACCCTAGACAAATAAACCTGCTTTCCCACCTCCCACCTTTTGGTCATGCCAGCATCTGCAATGTCCTTTGTCACAGTTTCCCTTCTTTTTTTCTAGCTTATTGCCCAGAAGCCATTTAATTCATAATGTCTTCCTAAGATAGTGCCATTTTACTCCACTGATTCTGATACTTCACAGCTGCTAACTCATGAAAAGCTGTAACTGAAAGTCCATATTTATGTGTTTGCCTCTTTTTTTAGCCGCATAGGTTCTGATTCCTCTGTTAAATGGGAAGATACTCATGGGAAAGACATGGTATCTTTTTCTGTTGTAACTCCATGTTACTTAGTACAGTACTGTGCAGGCAGTAGGTGCTAATAAGGTGAATGACTAGCTCATCTCTTCCTTTTCTCATTTCTCTTCTTGGTAAAAGACAGATCAGTGGGTTTTTCCCCTATTGTTCTTCACTCAGTTTCTATTGTCCCTTGCTCTCCAAAGTACCTTAGCTTTTGAATTGGTTCAATTCTGTATTGATGTTATTCATCCTATTTACATGTCAAAATTCCCTCTTTATTATAGTACCCAAGCTCCCAGGCAAGCATAAAAGTCTTGATTTTAAAAGAAAGGCTGTTATGCTGTATAGATAATAACTTTATATTAATTGTACAATCTGAATTGGTGATGAGTTTAATGACTATCTTATTTCCCAATATTTAAAATTCCAACCTTTTTTTTTTTCCTACTAAGACAATTGGGTGTTTGTTGCAAAATATTTCTTTCATTCCCCACCGCACAAAGGCTATTTAGCCTTGACTTGACTTTATTTAGCCTTGACTTTATTACATATTTATGCCATTACTACAGGATAAGTAAAACTATATCCTAGGCAGTATGTAGTCTCAGGAATTTTAAGCACCAAAGTCACTAACGTAAAATTATTCAGATTGGAAAGGCCCATGTGAACTAGAAAATGAAGGCAATATCTTTATTTGGCCTGTAAAATGAGGAAGCTGGATTAGGTGATCTTTTAAGATTTTCTCCAGCCCTGTCATCCTGTGAGTTTAAGTGGACACAACCATTCCAGAACAGGCAATTCAGCTCCATGGACCCCAGGCTCCAGAAACTCCTCTTCCCTTCTTTTCCCACTGTCTCTGACTTCTAACTTTTCTTGGAAAGCACCGAATGAAAATAGAAAGGGAAGTCTGTGCCCTAATCTTTGTACCTGAGGAAGAAAAGAAAAGGGTGTTAGAGATAGAGAAATGTAGAGCAGTGATGATTGCATAGCAGGACTCTTCATTCACATAACTCTATATTCTGATGTCCTGAAATCCCTGTCCCTTTCCCATAACTTCCTTCACACAACCTTCTCTAATTATTTTCCTATCTTTCTCATTTCTGGAGACCCAATTCCATGCTATGGGAGTAACCCCTATTCCCACTTCAGGAGCTGGGGATTGGAATGTGCTCCTGCTTTTTCAACTTGGAATTGTCTGTAAGTTTTCCCAGTCAACGAACAAACATTTATTAAATGTTTATTGTTTGTCAGGCAATGTGCTAGACTCTTAAGGATACAAAGACAAAATTTTTTTAAAAAATCTCTTCCCTTAAGGAGCTTACATTTTCCTCACACATATCTAAATAAACATAAATCCAAGTATGGTCAAGATAAGTGAAGAGTAGGAGTGAGCAGCTGGGGAGGCAGGGGCTTCAGGAAAGGCTTCATGTAGAAGCCTGAGCAGAAACATAAAACCAAAGTAATTGAATCATAGTATAATATTAGTACAGTGTTTTAGTTCAGGTACATCATGGTTTTTTGTGGCAGGTTTATCACCAGAATTTGATACTTTGCTGTATCTGTAATCTCACTGATGGGGCAACTTCCTTCTTTCACCAATGTGGATCAAACTTATTCATGCCTTCTCATCTTGTGTAATTTCTGTCCATTTCCTTCCTTAAGTCTTCTATAGGGAACCCAACCTGCCAAAGGGCCTTCCTCTCAAATTCTTTTAACATTTTGTGGATAACAGGAGCATACTAGGTCCATCTCTCTATTATCTACGTCTTCTCTATTCACTGGTCACACTAGCCCTTAATGATTTTCTTCACATAATTCTTGAATATTCTTTTTATTACAAGATGCATTCAGAATTTAAAACAAAAGCTGTCTCTTAGTGAGGGATTGTCCGTGTAGTAAAAGTGAAATAGTTATGTAGAGATTGTCCATGTAGTAAAAGTGAAATAGTTTTGTCCTTTTCAGTACATGTGCTAACCGCTCAGGGCTAACTAACTGTTGCTCAAGATTTGCTGCAGTGACTTGGTAAGAATTACTTGAAGTCAGCATCCTGCTGACATTTAAGCAGGTAGTGCCAAAGACATTTATTTGAGTGCCTAAGTAGAATAAATATGCACTGATACACTAGACTGTCTTGTTTACAAAACTCTGCAAATACTACATGATTCATTTGCTTACTAATCCTTTAAAAAAGAAAAAGAAAGAAAGACAACATAATACCCCAAACAGCAAAACTCTGATTCAAGCCCTATCCAAATCATCACAGTTAAAAATTATTAGGTTCTAAGCTAATAAAACCATGAATTAATTGTCTGGCATTCTCAAATCATAAAATAATAAGCCTATAGGCTGTTATGAAACAGTGTGGTAAAATGAGATCAGAATAAATCACACAGTATGAGAACAGGAAATGTAAGCTGAAGGAAAGTTTGTTGTAGACAGACTCCTTAAATACATTTGATATGATTCCTTGATAGGAAGGAGTATCTTTAAAATCTCATGGTAGGGGGAGGAAGGGCAGAAATAACTGTTTATTTTTAACTTATTTTTTCATTTCTATGCTTAGTCAATCAGGGGGAAATTCAGATAGGCAGGGGATAATATCCAGTGGTGAGTCCCCTTCCAGGTAGGAGGAGCACAGCATCTGCCATAATCTGGGGGCAGTCAGTGGGAAATTCAGACAAAAGGATGCTAGGCGGCAGAAGGTTGTAAGGACCCCACTACATGACTTAGTCCTCATCTAGCTCCTCATTTATGTGTCTTTGATGTAGTTATCATATGAAATTTTGTGTTGCGTTTATTTTGTATGTATTTTCTGGTACTAGATTTTAACTGCTGCATAGGCAGGGACAGTCATGTTCATCTTCATATCTTGCACCCCTCCATGTGCACATTGCAGTCCATATAATAGGTAAAGAAAGTCTGGGGGGTGGGAGCGAGGGGGAGGTGCGGCAGAGAGAAACACAGTGGAGTACTATACTTGTAGTAAGGATACTTGGATTTATATGCTGGCTCTGACACTTAACAACTATATGAACACAAATAAATTACTTATCTTAGCCTCAGTTTCCTCCTCTGGAAATGGGAATAATACTTTATGTACTGTCTACTTTATAGGGGTACAGTGCAGAAAATGTCTTGTAGCATATAAAATACTATACATGCAAAGTCAGTTAATAATACAATAATAACTTGCTGTAGTGCATCAAATTGAGGACTGCTGTGTCTGGTGACACTGTTATGTTAAGAGCAAAAAGCAGACCATCAGTGCCAGAGAAAGTATATTATAAAATAAATTTTAAAGAAAAGGACTTAGGTACAGAGGAATAAAACAGACTCCTAGTTATTAGGACTGAACATGGTCTTGAAGACCAAGAAAAATGAGCCCAGTTGCTAAAATCAAGATAATATAATATTGTAGAAGGAATACTGAACTTGGAATCTGAAAACCTAGATCAGGGGTGGGGAACCTGTGGCCTCAAGGCCACATGTGATTGACCCATGACCTAGATTTATTATATAGGTTCTGCCTTTTACTATTTCTTTTGTGATCTTGGGCAAGTCATGTTTCCTCTCTGGATTTTAGCTTCCACATATGAAAAATGATCAAATTAAATGACATCTAAAATGCATTGATAGATGTAAGAACAATTAACATCCCATGGTGAGAGTAGGACAGTCAAGTAACAGTGGCATCCTCAGTTCGGGATGCTACTTTGCCTGGGATCACATTGGTCCTGGAGCAGGCTGGATTCTGTAGCTGGAGGATAAGTGGCCACAACTAGAGGGATGTAAGGACAAGAGACCAGCCTGGTGATTTTAACTGTGATTTAAAGTGGGATTAAGATGCTTCTTAAACCACCCACAAAACTTGGAAAGGCTCATTTTCCTACAAGTTAATTAGCAAGCATAGAGTCTGGGTGTTATATGGAGTCTGGCATGCTGGTTGGTATATTGGGTTTTCACAGTACTCATTAACTACAGTGGGTCTATTGTAGATTGTATTAAAAGAAATCTAAATACAGCTTGACATTTGATAATCGAGAGGAGAGGATTGCCTTAGCGACATTGTAGAGACGACTACCACTGTTGCTGACTTGTTACTTAGAATGATTTCTGTAGATAAAGGAAACCCATCATGGGCATCTTTGCAAGAAGAAAACTAAATGGCAGATAAGGGCAAGAAAACCTTTTAACCTTTTGAACAAATGTTTTTCAGTTCAGTTTGTTCATGTTTGCTTTGGGGGAAAAAAAACCAACAACAACAGAACTCTAATTACCAACACCACATTGCTTTCAGCTAGACTATTTTCAATCCTATATAATTTGTACGGCTGAAGGGGTAAATGTTTGCTTTTTAAATGTGAAGAGAAGGTGCGTTATTCATTGCCTAGAGGAGACTGGCATCATTTAAACAAAAGAAATAGTCTCCAATGCCCAGTGATCAGAGTTTTATAATTATCAAGGAGCCACAAGCTAGCTCTGTATAATGTTGGCATTTGTAACGTGTTTTTGTCCTTTTGATACTTGTTACCATTTCAAGTAATCCTTTTTGGATCTGATTCCATCACAGATGACCATCACATGAGAGTACTGAGCAGACCAAAATGAGGAGTCATTACATAATTCTGTGAGAAGGAATCTCTATAGAATTTGTAGACTATGCATAAAGAACTGAAATGAGATTATGTACCACCTCTATGGCAACCATGACTATGTCACATTGGCTCAGATGCCAGTTGAACATCCTGTTCATCCTTTAGCAGCAGCAGAGGCTTGATGATATAAGAAGGAAAATCCCTCACACTATGACATGATAACTACCACTTAGGTGACATTTTACAATTTATAAAGTGTTTTGAGTGTTAATTAATTCGACCTTCACAACAGCCTTGTGAGTTAAGTGTTATTATTATCTACATTTCACAGTGAGAAAAGTGAGGTGGAGAGAGGTTAAGTGAGTTGCCTAGGTTCAAGCAGCTAGTAAGTGCCTGTGGTAGGATTTGAACTTAGATCTTCTTGACTTCCAAGTCTAACCACCATTCTATTCGCTATCCATCACCTAGCTGGCTCTAATGGCAGATACTTGTTGCTGAGCTCATCTCCTGGTTTTGAGAAGTGGCTACCACATAAAGGTGCAGAAATCACATCACAAATAAACCGTACCAACCTACCAACAACTGAGCAGATGCACTGAAAAGAAATTAAATGATTCAGATGATCCTTTCTGTAGCTCAGATATCAAAATGTTTGGCATCATGTGGGGAAGACACCTACCTACACGAATGGAAGTTGTTGCCATATTATTCCTGTGTTTGGGTGCCATAGAGACCCAGATTCTGCAGCATTTCTTGCTTTTTAGTGTGATATCTTAATGAATCCAAGATCTGATCAATCGTGGTCACTCCCTGCCCTGGCGCAGCCTTAAATTCACTGATGCCTTTTTGTCTTGTGCTATTTTTGTCCACTTTCTGCCATAAATCCTTCATAGAAGATGTAACCAATAATATAAAGAACGTTGCCAAGGTCAAGGGTCATTAACCTGATTCCACAAACTTCTTTTTTTACATTTTTGTTAACTATATTTCAATATAATTAATTTCCATTATAATCCAATTTGCTTTTGTTTTTGCATTTTAAAAACATCCTAAAAAGGTGTCCATAGGCTTCACTAGACTGCCAAAGGGATCCAAAATACAAAAAAAGATTAAGAACTTTTGCTCCAGGTCTTTTTCTTTTTTTTTCCAGCTTTCCAGGGTTGTAAAGTCAATCACAAGCAGCTCTCCTGAGGACTGCTGCTGTGAATAACTTTAAGGATCTAATTGCATAGTATAGTGAACTCTCTATTTATTCAACAATAAACTAAAGCAGAACATTCAAGAAACTAAAGCACAACATTCACAACAATATAACATAATAACTTATTACTAAGGTGCCTGAGGTCCAAGAAATCAACACAAATCAACAGAGTGCCGACATCACAAACATTCTCTCTCTTAGCTCTGCTTGGTTCTATCTTGTGCTCAAGCTTTTATCTACTCTGCTCCTTCCTGTTTCACCCTTTCTGTTCCCCCCTCCCCCACTCCGGGCTTCATGTGATGACATTAGGTCTGTTAAGGGCAGAGAAGTTTTCCTATTAAGGGCAACACAATGTATACTGTTTCCAACAAAGACTTGACAATCAAAAGTGAGGCTCAAAGGCACTCATTAGCTGAAACAAGCAGCAAAGTACTACTTTCCTTGCCCTTGCAAGGGGGTAGCAGGATAACGCTTGAGCAATCCATCTGCTATCCCTCAGTCTCACTATATGGCCATGGATCCCCTTTCCCTGTTGGGGATTCCTTGATATCTTTTAGAACACTTCTTGTATATATGTCTTTGTTGGTAGTGTGCTTCAGCCTACATCCACCCACTATGTATCTTACCCCACTGCTCACAAATTGCCATACAAAATTGTTATCCACAATTTTGATTTCTAAGAAATCTTAGTGTTCTGTGATCTACAGCTATCACTGAGAGAATATCAGTACTTAAATGGTGGGGTTTGTGGTTAGGGAATGGCTTGGAGTTGCTGAAATCATTTCCCAATTTCCCAAAATGTAGTCTAGCCCACTTTCTTCCTTTGATTCAGATCTGAGTCCAGCTCACTGCCTATATGTAGGACCTGTCCAAAAGAGAGGAATAAATGGACTTACTCACAGGCCTGCTCATTCTTCCATGAGAAACAGTATGGTGTAGGAGAAATTTTACGGAAGTTAAGATTATGAAAGTCACATTGGAATCACTGGGGTTTGAATATCCCTCCTCTGACAATGTGACAGTATATATAGCACTTATAATAATACTTTCTCAAATGTGGCACACTGGAGTATTTACCTCAATGTTCAGTGAATGCTGTGGGTTCACATCTACTCAAAACAATAACTCACAAGCTCCCACAAATTGAAGAGGTATAGAGAGGAGGGTGGATTTCTATGAAATCCTTTCAGGGTTGTCTGAAATGAATTACTGGACTCAAGCTATCTTTTGGCAGAGTTACAAAAGTTTATTGTTACACTGCGGGCAGGAGAGGAGGATAAGGGGACCTGCAAGCTTATAGGGATCTAAGGCAGAGTTATAAAGTTCTATGTTATGCTTTGCAGTGGGCAGGAAAAGGTTAAGTATAGCCTGCAAAATGCAGGGGATAGAGATGCAGTTTTTAAAGCCATAAAACTGTTAGTCAAAGGTTAGTTATGCTAACTAGGTGGGCAAGGGTGGAGTTAGGGAGGAGTTTGGGAGGAGTTTAGGAGTGATCAGTGCCTAAAGGGACATGCATTTTTTTATATCAACTGCTTATTGCCCATAATTCAGTAGGACATCCCCCTGGGGGGGGGGCTATGAGGAGGTGTGGCTTTTGCCTTTGACATCACTAGGTTACTCTTTGTCAAGGCTGAATGAGATAGGTCCAGTATGGCTGTTGGGAGGATAGGTTTGATTGTTTCAGGAGGTGCCAAGTCTGGAAGCTAGACTGATTAGGGATTCAGGAGGTACCATATTGGGAGGGAGTTTTCTCTTCTGATAATGTTGTTCAAGGTTTTTGGGTACAGCTGGCCACTTGGAACAGAGGAGGTCTCTAAACTAAGTGTTTGTTTGTGAAATGCTTGGGTGATGTACTCATAGGTAACTGTATCTGGGCAGACTGCTTGCTCAGGGAAAAGACTTTTAGGCTGGGGGCAGGGGAGAGACATAGTTAATGCTTTTATGGCTGGGGGAAAGTGTGACTTTTACAACTTAATTGCACAGGCTTGTTACAAACTGATGTTACATACATAGGTACCTGAACACAAGTGAGATATTTACACACTGAGGTTACAGACAAAAGCATCCCAGACCCCATCAAAGTGTCTTTATTTTTTCTAGTCAGAAGACAATTTGTTCAAATATATTTAATGAAATAGTATACTAAAAAGTTTTGCATTAATATATTCTCACCTCCTTAAACTAAGGAGCACCCTCTCTCAAATATATACACTATGGGTGGGGAGGGTGAACATGTAAAGAATCATGCATGAGGATCCTGTGTTCAAAGATAGATTTGGAAGAACAACACATGACCTCCCAACCTTCAGGCCCCCTGATGTCTCTTCATAATGTATCATGCTGCCCTCTGGTATTGCTTGTTATAATTTCACTGCATGGTGGGTGGCTTCACTAGGTTCATTGAGTCTGTTGCTCATAGGATTTCTTCTAGGCATTTTGCTTCCCACTGCCACATTGCTTTGCTGGTCTTGAGGCACTGATCACTGCTTTTCTCTTCTGGACTCATTTTTAGGGTCAGTCAAGCCATCTTACCCTCAGTACATTATGGGTTCGTAGCTTTAGGGTATAGTGACTAACAAGTCTTCCTGATAAGTGCAGGCAGACAGTTCTTTAGTTAGCCACTACATCCTTCTAACAACCAGCACTGCAGAAATCCCTAAAGGCAAAGATTTGGTCTTTCCTTTTCCATCCCTATGTCTGAACTAGAGATCAAAGTCTGCTATTAAAAGATAACTCTCTAGCTCAAGGTCCCCATGTGCTTATATGCTGCCAAGATCTGGCTTAGCTGCAAATGAATTTGAGCCTGAACAAAAGATAGGCTGGAGGCAAGGTCAGTGTTCTATTCCCATGTAGCCCAGAGTTTCTATCTTTATTATGCATGTCTACCAGCAGCTCAGTCTGATTACTTCTTTGACCAATTTGGCCAATGAAAACTGTACTTTCTGTTAACGTGACAATGGGCAAGTCTCTTTTACTTCAAGGGAGGCAAATCACTGAAGTCTTAGTTTTCTCATCTGCAAATTAATAATACCTGTAGAATTTACCTTATAAGGTTGTGATAAAAATGAAATACAATGTGCAAAACACATTGTAAAACTTTAGGCCACATGTTATCATTCTTATCACTGTTCTCTTGTTCTTCATATCTTTTTGATATAGTTCAGACAGAAAGACTGCAAGGGTGAGTTGCTATCCAGCTGTCATTCATTTATACTTAGTGTTCTGAAGACTATTGTACAATTAGGTAGAAGTAATTGAATGAAAATATTGGCATATAAGCTTTTCTTCTGAAGGCATTTCCAGGAAAACACCAGTGACAGGGATGATATGTACTTAGCTCCATTAACTAAATGGTTTTAATTTCTTTTTGTGGGTCTCTAAATTTTGAAAGCTTTTAAAAAAATTGAATAGTTTGCCGATTATTATGAGTATTTTACATGGGAATATCTGTTAAAAAAAGTTACTCTTAAATTTGTATGGATCAGTATCCTGTCAAGGTGGTTACTGGTAATAATTCTGTCTGCCAAGATGCCCTAGTTGCAGTATAATTCGTGTGTTGCTTGAGAGTCTATATTGATGTACAAAATGTATCTGTTGTTTCTATTAGGTAGTGACTTAAGTGTAGACTTGCATATAGACTCTCAAAAACATATTTTATGTGTATGTTTAACTCATGAACAGCTAGGTGATGTAGTAGGTGGAGTGCCAGGCTTGGAGTCAGGAAGACTCCTCTTCCTGAATTCAAATCTGGCCCCAGACACTTACTAGCTGTGACTTGGGCAAGTCACTTATAGCTTCCTCATCTATAAAACAATATGGAGAAGGAAACCTCTCCAATAGCTTTGCCAAGGAAATGATTGAACAACAACAATAAATTAGGTACTGAGCTTCTAGTGCATAAGTCTAGCCATTTAATTGTATCTTCCTCGCTATGTGGTAGATGCTAAACTCTTACAACTGTCAATGTCATTTGACTGAGTTTCTATCATTTCATTGCATAATCTCCTTATAATAAAAAATGCTGGTTCCTTAAGGATAACCTTTCTGCAATTTCTAGTGACCTAATCCTGGATTGTTAGCATATACCCCTCCATTTCTATGCTCAAATCAGCATGACTATATCATTTGTTTAATACTTTTTCTTTTCTTTTTGTTTTGTTTTTTGTTTTTGTTTTGTTTTTGCTTTTTGGAGAGGGGAAGGCAGGGCAATTGGTGTTAAGTGATTTGCCCAAGGTCACACAGAAAAGTAAGTGTTAAGTGTCTGAGGTCAGATTTGAACTCAGATTCTCCTGACTCTGGGGCCAGTGCTCTATTCAATGCGCCACCTAGCTGTCCCAATACTTTTTCTTTTAAAAAAAAAAAAGATTAAAAGTAAAAATTCACTTTAACATGGTAGCTTTATCCTTATTTTACTTTTCTTTGTCCCCTTCTGAACTTCCTTCTGGTCCCTACTGTGTATTTTTTTTTTAATATTTCATTAATTCTCTTTTCTTTCTTTTCTTAATTTTTTTTGGCATCACTATTACTGCTCCCCTCCACCTCCCAAAAAGAATATTCTCTCTCTTGTAACAAAAAATGTAGTTAGGCTAAACAAATCCACACAATGATTGCCTAAAAATGTGTCTCATTCTATACGTCTAGTCTGTTTGATGCTTTTTCGTCAACAGATGGTTGGTTGAGTTTGTGAAAATGTTACCCATGGAGTTTGCCTGTTGGTTCCACTCCTGTACCTTAGCTGCTACATAAGCTCAGTGTGGAGATAAACCATATTTGGCTACAATCAGCAGAACCACTAGCACATACCTGTTGTCATCATTTACTCTTGCAGTGTGAAGTAAGATCTATTTTGTTCCAAAAATATTTCTGAATATTTTTAAACTAGCTTTATTGTGTGTTGTAAGAACAACGACCAGCCTTCCATTTCCCCCTCTTTTTTTGGGTGGGGGTGGAGAATGTTCATCTTTCTGTAGCTACCTGGGGAGATGATACCTTGGTAACATGATATTTGTTTTTGTTTCTATAACTTCTAGATCTATTGGCATCTATTTTATTATGCCAGAAGTCTACATTAAAATGTCACTCATCATATAAGCAGACTATAAACTTTATGTTTTGCATTCGATCCAACTTGTGTTTTTGTTATACTGGACTTTCTGCCATGTTGATAATCAGGAACTTTTTATCCCTATTGATTGTGAGAGTGAGAATGATCGTTCTCATCATCATGCCATGAACTGGACTGGATGCTTTCTTCATAAACTTGTTTTTTCCTCTGTGGATTAGTAGGCTCTTCTCCTATGAGTCATTATGTATGGATCTCATGGAGAAAGCCACAGGTGGCAGAGTCAATAGAGTACTGGAGTTGGAGTCAGGAAGACCTGAGTTCAAATCTAGCCTCAAATACTTACTAGCTGTATGACATTAGACAAGCCACTTAAACCTCTATTTGCCTCAGTTTACTCAACTGTATAATGGAAATAGTAATAGCACCTGCCTCTAAGGGCTATCGTGAGGATCAAATGAGATAATATTTGCAAAGCACTTAGCACAGTACCTAGCTGTAGTAGGTGCTATGTAAATGTCAGCTGTTATTATTATTAATATTAACTTGGGTGAATCACTTGACCCCTGTTTGCCTGTTTCCTTAACTGTTAAATGGGGATAGGAATAGCA
Source organism: Pseudochirops corinnae (assembly GCA_028646515.1). Classification (NCBI taxonomy): domain Eukaryota; kingdom Metazoa; phylum Chordata; class Mammalia; order Diprotodontia; family Pseudocheiridae; genus Pseudochirops; species Pseudochirops corinnae. Next base: position 214,070,995 of record CM053587.1, on the reverse strand, counting down.
CCTATCTCTCAGTGTTCTTGTGAGGATCAAATGAGATAATATTTGTAAAGCACTTGGCACAATGTTTGACACATAGTTGATTCTATTTAAATGCTAGGCTTTTTTGTTCTTCTTGGACATGATGCAAATTCATATCAATATAATACAAAAAACAGAAGTGAGCATCAACATATTTATTAGTGAATACTGTGTCATCTTAAAATTCGCATGGGAGACTCCTTATTGCAGAATAGCCTTTAAAACTGTGTTTTGTTGCTCTACTAAGTCAAATTCCTTTTTGTAATCAACAGTCAGTACAAAGAGAGCTTGTATTCTCACCTACTCTATTCACTGGTATCTTGGAAGATTTCCCACTAATAATCTCTCTTTTTTATTTTTAGGAAGTTTAATTACATTTTATATTGGATAGAATGAGTGTTAAGGAAATGGAATTACCAGCAGGTACAAGCTAGGTTGACAGAGAACAAGCTGGCACTTCCAAATCAGTGTTTTATCTGTTAGAGAACTCTCCGTAGGAGATTTGTATAGTTCACATCGCACTTAGACCAATCTCTATTAGAGCTGGGTGGGCTTTTAGAACCTAGTTACAGATTGGCAAAGAATTAAAATTTCTGTGGCTTTTGGCTAAATAATGACATTCCTGGAAAGTAGGCAGGCAGAACAAAATAGGAGTTTAAGTGATAAAACATAGCGAGTGGTTTTCTGTTCGCATTACAGTTGCAGGTGCAGAAATTATCCTTGGCTTCTCCTGTGTTGTCTCAAAAAATAGCACCAGGCATTTTGAACAAAATGCCTTAACACAATAGAACCTGCAAAATGAAGTACTAATCATATGATCCAGTTTCACAACAGGGGGTCTTTTAACCTAGGCCATAACCACATCATCAGATTTGGTTTATTCTGACTTGTCAGAACTCTTCTCACAGAATTCTAGGAAGAACCCAGATATCCTATCAGTAAAAATAAAACCTGCTAAAATAAAGTCCATATATACATTAGGGTTTATATGTATTAATTTTGGACAAAATGTGTTTACCTCTGGTATCCACATGATGTTGAAGAGGGTGAGAGGGAGATGGATTTCTAGGAAATCCTTTGAGGGTTCTTAGTCTGAAAGAATTACCAGGCCCAAGCAATCTTGGCAGGTTTGTAAAAGTTTATTACGCTTTTCATTGGGCAGGGGGCATCAGAAAAAACCTACAACCTGCAGGAATTAGGGATACTGATTATATAGTAATAAAACCACAAATCTGATATCAATTATGCTAACTAGGTATGTAAAGGAGGGATTTGGGAGGAGTTAAGAAGTGGTCAGTGCTTAAAGGGACATGCACATTTTATATCAACTGCGCAGGCTTATTGCCCATAATTCACTGGGAGAAAGCCTGAGGAGGGGATACCAGGAGGTGTGGTTTTTGCCTTAAAACATCACAAAGTCAGCCAGCGGTCAATTTTGAATGAGAGGTACCCAGTCTGTTAGCCATCAAAGTCCTTTTTGATAAGATGGATGTTGGGAAGCTGGGCTAATTGGGGATTCAGTATGTGTCTGATTGTGAGGAGTTATCTTACAGATAATATGTCGAAAGATTCATAGTTTGCAGCTGGCCACTAGAACAAAGGAGGTATACATTTCTCTAACTAAGGATTTGTTTATAGAATGCTTTTGAAGGATTCATAGGTATGGCTTGTTATTATACCAAGCAAGGATAATTATAGAGTTAATGGTTTCAGGGAAAATGCTTTTAGGTTGGGGGAAGGGGAGAGGCAGAGTTAATGCTTTATGGCTGCGGGGAAGTGTGACTTTTACAACTTAATTGCACAGGCTGATATTACAGACACAGGTAACCAAAGACAAAAGAAATTTTTACAGACTGAAGTTACAACAATGTTACAAACAAAGTTACAAAGGCATCCCAGTACCCCATCAATGTCAGGAGAATAAGGAGAAAGTCCCTAGCATGTTTGGGTGTGAGCTTGTGTGGTAGATTTTTCTAGCTGACACAAGCAAGAAGAGCACAGGATGAAAAATATAGATGGATTGCCATTTGCAGTGTCAAAAGAAATACAGTGATAAGATCACAGACCCAATGGGATAGCATAGTTTACATTTGCATGCATGTTTGTATATTCATTTTGCAGATTTTTTACTCTGAAAGATTGTTGTTCAGTTATTTCAGTTGTGTCTGACTCTTCATGACCCCATTTGGGGTTTTCTTGGCAAGGATACTGGACTGGTTTGCCATTTCTGTCTCCAGCTCATTTTGCAAATGAGGAAACCAAAGCAAATAGGGTCACTTACCCAGGGTCACATTACTAGTAAGTATCTGAGGCTGGATCTGAATTCAAGAGAATGAATCCTTTTTACTCCAGCCCCAGCACCCTATCCACTTCACCACCTAGCTGTCCTACTCCGAAGGAAACTAAAGAGTTTTTCATATTTGTAAAACATGTTGAAATCCCTAATATATTCATTGTTTAATTGTCAGAAGTCTTTGCTGAAAATAATTTACATACAACAACTTTCCAGTCATATGCAGAACTCCTAGACAGTTGTTATGGGACTCTGAAGATCTTACCTGCCCCTAGGCCCTTTGCTTAAGTGGCTTACATGGCTCTGAGAACCTTTCCTGATTTGAAAATATACTCTGCCCCCTAATAGGCTGAATGTGGTCACCTGGAGCCTGTGGCAGGAAGGTTTGTTCTTCAGGAATGCCCATGCCTTATTACTTTGTGATTGGGCAGTGGATCAAGAGGGCTGTGACAGTCTCCAATCCAGGAGAAGGCTATCTATACTGCTGATGTGAGGTTTTGCTTTGGGGGCTCACTTTGAGAAGAGTTGTGTGATTTGGCCAGACAAGACTCAGCGAAGCCATTGAACCTTCCCCCCCCACCCCCCGGCTTTGAACACCCAGATGTTGATGCTTCCCTCTCTGGTAATGGTCAGACGGTTGGAAGCCCATCTGCTGATGTTTCTTTGTCTTCTTGTAACTTGTGTTTGCATTCTCTGAAGTTCAGGGTGCTGACTTTCCCCCCGAACTAGGTAAATGATATTTATTTGATTGATTAAAGTAAAATTGTTAACCCCTTTTGAGTTGCTTTCCTTTAGGAAAGCAGATCTAAGAACCTGTGCTAGCAGCCACCCTGGGTATGCTAAGGTACTTGCTGATACAACAGCCCCTTCAGGAAACATCTACTATTATGTTTAATACTCCACCCAACATTAAGTAGCAATATACAGGAAGAATAAAAGATACAGGAGAGAAGAATAGAAGAATTTTCCCCATTCTTTTATTCTGATTCAAGTCAGTATTGTTTGTCCTTCCTTCCTGAAGTGCGCCATGACATCAGGAAGGAGATACCATGACTTGCAAGTGAATGAGATTTATGTGAGGGAGGGCTATGCAAAGTCACCAGCCTCTTCATTCTCTCCTCTGGAGCCCTCTGGGTCTAACGGCAAAATATAGATAAGGACTACTGGAGATGGCCTGGGATACAATGTGAAGCCTTTACCTTTTAGACCTAAGGTCTTTCCCAGGTCTCAGTTTGTTTGAGGCAAGACCTATTCAGTGATTAAGGTTAGGTAAAAATGAAGCAAAGAATGACTTCTTTCACCTAGTCAAGTAAACCATCATGGTTTCTGGCCAAAACAGAAACAATTGCAATTGACTCTTACTCTGAGCTATCAGAGTCCAAATAATGGCCAAGAGATTCAAGTCAAAAACATATATTAAACACCCACTATGTATGTGCTATGTTAACTACTGAGAACACCAAGAAGGAAAATAACTCAGTCCCCTGTGATCAAGGAGCATATAGACAAAAAGAAATAATGACAGTTTAAACTAAAAGCCCCTTAATGTAGGTAGTTATTCCCTTCAGTGATGCACATCAAAACCCATCCAGTCCTCAACCTCTCTGGTGCCGACCCACATTCTTCTATGCTGGAGGCCTCCCTTTTAGGTCTTTTTAGGTCCCATGACTGGTGTAGAGCTAAAGTTGACACTCTGGTTTCCCTGCTCTTGTCACATCGTTGGCACTTTTCTTTCCCAAGCATATATTTCCTGGATAGTGTCTTTTATGCTACTTCTTACACATAGACCAGAATTCATAATATGTTATAGTATTATTATTGTTATTGGTGTTAAATTATTGAAATTATAAAATTATGACATCATAATTATCGTGTAACAATAATAACAATATTTATATAGCACTTCAAGATTTGCAAAGCACTTTGCAAATATCATCTCATTTGATCCTCATTACAGTCCTGGTGCTATTATTATTATCATCAACATTTTACAGATATGGAGACCAAGACAGAGAGAGGTTAAGTGACCTTCCTAGGAACATACAGCTAAAAGTGTCCAAGGCAGGATTTGAACTCAGTGCTTTGTGATTCCAGGTCCAATGTTCTATCTACTGTGCCACCTTATTTATACTTGCCATTGCCACAATTCCTTGCATTTTTGATTGTTTGGAGGTTTTTTTCGTGATCCACAGCCTTATACTTTCATTGGATAGCATTAATGAAAAAGCCATAACTTAGAAAAATAAGAATGGGCATGTCTTTTTCTTTTATTTATTTATATGTCCAGCTGTAACCAGTCTGCAAGTAATATTCTGCACACTGGGAAGCAGAGGAAGAGTAAGAATAATAAGAGAAGCAGAGTGATTTGAATCAATTAGTAAATACTTACTGTGTCCACTTGTGTGCAGGACATCTTATTATATACTGAGGGGATTCAGAGAGACTTGATTCCCCCTTCTCCCCAAGAGATTACAGCCTAGATGGGGTGAACATACTTCATACATGTGCAGAAAAGAGAAATACTTTTGAGATAGTGTTTGCTAAGCTTAATGCAAGGTTTAAGGAAATAAGTACTAATAAGGGTACAGGGGAGAAGGAAGGTAAGTGATGTTCTCAGGATCACAAGAGCATTAAGATTATAGAGTCAGAAGGTGACTTTAGAGCAGTGGTTCTCAACCTGTGGGTTATATTCAATTTGTAACAATGAAAATACATCCTGCATATTAGATATATTCATAAACAGTAGCAAAATTACAGTTATGAAGTAGCAATGAAAATAATTTTATGGTTGGGGGTCACCACAACATGAGGAACTGTATTAAAAGGTCGCAGCATTAGGAAGGTTGAGAACCACTGCTTTATAGGTTCCTTTGTTCTACAAATGAGAGGAAAGAGACCCAGAGAGATCCAAATCTCCTCTCTGGTGGTCTGCCATGCCTGAAACATTTTCCCTCCTCAGCTCCACCCACTGACTTCCCTGGGTCCCTTTAAATTCCAATTAAAATCCCATGTTTTACTAGATACTTTCTGCAACCTCTCTTAATTCTAGTGCTTTTCTTCTGTTAATTATTTACTATTTATCTACATATAGATACACACACACACACACACACACACACACGAGTTTGTTTTCATTCCCATTAGATTGTAAGCTCCTTGAGAATAAGGACTCTCTTTTGCCACTTTATGTATCTCTAGCCCTTAGCGAAGAGACCTTGGATTTGAACTCTGGAGCCCCAGATTTAAAAAACCTAACAATATTTTCACTGCATGATCCTCCTTTTTATTTCCCTTTTAGAAAAATTCAGCTGGTGGTAACCAGAATAGAACCTCAAGGCTCTTCCTAAGGTGGGGGTGAAGAGGGATGGGTGGATAAGATAAGAAAGTGAGGGGAGACAACCAATGAGTCATGTGATCTTAGGTTCATCATTTAGCCTCTTTAAAATGGGGATTGAAAGAGCTTATTCTATCTGCTTTGCCAATTGATATGCAGAAAGTGTTTTTGCTAACCTTAAGTTGTTAAATGATTGTGATCTACTGTTATAAAATGAGGAGGTTGGGCTAGATGGGGGTTGGGAAACCTGTGGTCTCAAGGTCACATGTGGTCTTTTAGGTCCTTGGGTATGGTCTTTTGATCGAGTCCAAGTTTTAAAGAACAAATCCTTTTATTAAGGGGATTTGTTCTGTGAAGTTTGGATTCAGTCAAAGGGCTGCACTTTAGGACCTAGAGGGCTACTTGTGGCCTTGAGGCCACAGGCTCCCCACCCCTGGACTAGATGATCTCTGGGTCTCTTCTGATTCTAGAGCTTTCTAAGTCCATGAAACTGCCGGAATGCACAGAGGAGAAATATTTTATTGTATCTCTTTCTGAGAAGTACTGCCTTTAGTTCTTCTTCCTATTTCTCACCCCAGAGTAATTCTGTACACCAGAAGGACTGAGCTCTCATTATCTGCGAGCTAGAATTCAAGCGATCAAGACAGAGACAGAGATACACTGAAAGAGACAGAGAGAGTGAGTGTCAGTGAGTCACTGTTTTCCTGTAACCAGCACTCTGGCTCTGTTTGCTGTAGTTAATGCCCAACCAACACCATGGGAGTTGCTTCAGCTTTCAAAGAGACTGTTTCATGGCAGCTTTAAAAACGTGTTTGCCAGCTTGCCATTGGCAAACATTATTTTTTCCTGGGCTTTTAGCCAAGGAGGACAGACTGACAGATAGACACAGTAGGAAGCATATGTTTTTTCTTTTCTGTCCTTTTCAGCCAGATTCCTGGAGGGCCTTCATCCCAAGAAGACCTGGGCTGAACAGGCCTACTTGTTAGAGTGCATGTCACTTCCTGTTCTTGATGGTGGAAACTATGCTGTCTTTGGGGCTTAAATTTAGACTGCAAAAACCATTCATGTTCTGGAAAACTTTTCAAACTGGGGTGGTAGCAGAGAACCTTTCCTAAGATAGGAAGAAAAGATTGGGAATATTGGGAATGTGTGTGTGTGTAGGCATACAAACATACATATATACACATACACACAATTCCTGAAGTATGTGTGTTTTGCACACAGGACCCTGTCCTGGGTTTCCTCTTCCATTTACCATGAAAATGTATTTTCTTTAGAAGAGGTTTTGCTATAAACCATACCCTGTAATCTAACAATCATCAATATCTGGCCAGTGTCACCATATTTTTTTCCCAGAGTGGTAAATTGTACCATGACTGGGGTATAGTATATTTCTTAGTTTTCCTTAACATGCTGAACCTTGTAAAAGTTTGTTAATCGAATGAAAAGTTCTGCTTTAAAAGGATTTTATGGTTGGGGGTCACCATAACATGAGGAACTGTATTAAAGGGTCATTGCATTAAGAAGGTTGAGAACCACTGGTTTATGGTGACCCCCCCGCCCCCCACAGAAAATATTTAGTCAATGTCTAGTCTAGAGGTCATTGTAAAGAATGAAGCTCTTTATCAGTTTTTTTCCCTGAATTTCCAATGAACATCTTCATTGTCAAATTTGCAGCATGGGTGCTTGTTAAGCCTTGCTGAAATGACATATTACCAAATGTCATTTTTCAGCATGGTGATATATTTATGAATAACTAATTATCCTTTAGCTTTAATAGTGTCCTTAAAAAACAAGAGCTTAACAATATACCATCATGAGCTCTTAGGCCAAATGCCATTTCTGTGAGTAGAATGACATGCACAAATATTTTCTTTCTGTGATTCAGTCTGTGAATACTAATAGATAATGGCTCTGTTTCTTGTCTGTGACATGTTTTACATGGATTCCACTTTTAAAAATCAGTATATTCATTTGCTGAGAGCTTGCATATTGCCCATTTTATATTCAAACACTCTCGGTACCTCTAAGCCTCTACAATGAATAGATTACTGAGATGATCAGCATATTTACAGTTGCAGCTCCTTGTAACTGAGACAGATTAGTTATAAACAGATGTAAAAATTCCAAGGACAGCTAAGTGGTGCAGTGGATAGAGCACCAGGCTTAGGATCAGGAAGACTTGAGTTCAAATTTGGCCTCAGACATTTACTAGCTGTGTGACTCTGGGCAAGTCACTTAACTCTGTTTGCCCAAGTTCCTCATCTGTAAAATGAGACGGAGGAGGATATGGCAAACCACTCCAGTATCTTTGCTACAAAAACCTCAAATGAAGAGTTGGACGTGACTGAAAAACAATTGAACAACAATAAAATTCCAAATTGTCAGCCTGCGCAGTGAAATCATTATTCAGTTCTATAACAAACTGCAGCTGATAAGTAAATCTTATGGGTTTGTAAGACTTCTGAAAGACATAATAAATGCCCATTTCACAGATGAGGGGGAAAAAGTCAAAGCCATAGGGAAAGATATACCCAGTTTGGAGGTTGCTCCTTTTTTTTTTTTTCTTTTTTTGTCATTGCTTTCAAGAGTTTTGCTGTTTAATGTCTATTAAGTGAGTTAAAACCCACTTTCACATCTATAGTAAGAGAGAATTTCAGGCTGTGCCCTTTGGGCCTATCCATGTGATACTCCATGTCATTCGTAAAACACTCTTATGCATTGTTAAGTGATCATGCACGTTATAGCTCCTAGCACTGTAGGTGTTGTCTGCTGAAGTACCATTACCTAATAATGGTCTGCGTAAGGAGTTCTCCCTGGGACCTCTTTTGTCATTGTGTTCCTCCCGTCCCCACCCAAACTATAAAAATCATTTCAATGAAAACTACAAATGGCAAAGTGAATAGTAATAGTAATACTTTCATAACTACATGTGTGGTGACAACATAGAAAAGTATTTTGCACTTTATATGCTGAACATTTTATATGAGATGTTGGATCATTCTCCCACAAAAATGATATAAAATCATGGAGTAAATAAAGGAGGCAAGGAAAAATATTCTTCCAGTGTTGCACCTCCATGTAGCTTAGACTATAGGCGGGTGATTGTCTCTATTATTTTTGACAATATCTGGGCTATATAATTGGACTTGCCAGTAACATTTTTGATGGAGAATAAATAAAATGACAAATTAGCAAAATAAAACTTTTGTATATGCTAAATACATTTTGTTTATGTGTATATAATTATGTGTATGTATTACTAATCATTTTAAGTTGTCTTAATACAAGTAGTAATACATGACTTCATGCTTGAAAAAGACAATCATGTCTTCCTCCACCATGACCATCATCCTTTTAGCTCAGTGTGCCAGAAAAATTGTCAGTAAGTATAAGATTCTTGGACTTATTCCCTTCCCTGTGAGTCAAAGGGTAATATTGTGTCTTTTTTTTTTTTTGTTCTGGAGATTATCCTTAAAGGTCAAAGGATTTTCAGAAGAGCTTACTGTGTTTTATAATATATTTGCTGTAACATTGCTGTAGAATTCATTAAGTTTTCCCCATGGCTAGGTGCCAGATGGTATCTTTTTGAATGGTGTGCAAATACTTGTTTCAGACTTCATTTCTAGTTTTAAATGATTCATCCCATATACAGTCAGACTTCACTGATTCAGGTGAATTGAGGGGAAAGGCCACTCCAAAACTGAATTATAGAATATTTTTAAAGAAATGCGATTTTAACATTTTTAAAGAAATGTACTTTTGCCACTATCCAAGAAATTGGAACTAGACTGCCAACTCTAGCCTCAAAAGGATTCTTGGAACAGCTTTAGATAATAGACAAAAATTATTTTAGTTTACATTTCAGATGTTTTTAAGTAAGTTGATATTTCACTTAACATGCATTTATTAAGCATCTGTTTTATGTAAGGTTCTCTGACCGGTAGAGAGTTCAGAAAGAAAAACTAGATGTCCTCAAGGAGCTTGGTTCTGTTGAGAAGAATCATTAGATATACAGATATTCAGAGCAGAATATGCACAAATTAAATACAGAGTAATTTGGAGAGAGATGGTGAGTGCGCTAAATACTGTGGAGATCAGTAAAGGTCTGCTCTAGGAAATGGCACTGGAGCTGAGTTTTGAAGGAAGATAGGGATTCTAAGTATATGAGGATGCTTGAAAATAGCTTAATTCAACAAACTTTTTTTTTTTTATTAAGCATCTGCCACACACAAAGGCATTATTCTAGATGCAAGCAATACAACAGCAAATACTAAGGGTATAAACAGTATGTACTCAAATAACTGTGACACAATTTAACAAATACCAAGCAAAAGTTCTTTCAAGGTGTTAAGGAAATTTGATAGGGAAGAGATCGTTGTCACCTGGGAGTGGGGACAGGGGAAAGAGACCAGAAAAACATGCATAGAGGAGATGGTACCCAAGCTGGGTCTTAAAGGAAGGGAAAGACTTTGGACAGACACAGATGAATCCATTTTGGATGACATGGATAAAAGTATGGAGAAGAGAGGACAGGGTAAAAATGGCAGGAAGTTTAGTCCAGTTTGTCTAGAACACAGAGATCTGAATAGAAAGTAGGATCAGGCCAGAAAGATAGGTTGGAATCAAATTGCTTATAATATACTACACTTAATAAATACTTGTTGGTTGATTGGTTGATCTTATATACCAAGATCAGGATATTGTGCTTGATTTGGTACTCAATGGGGAGCCACTCATTTTTTTTAATGGACAGTAATATGATTAAGGTAAAGTGATAGAAACATTTGTCAAGCAGTGATGTGCCTGAAATTGCAGAGATTACATTTCAGAGGGAATCAAATGGAAGAAGATCAAACAGGAAATTAATATAATAATCTAGTGAAGTAGAGGTAAGGATGTGAAGGACAATTGAAAGAAAATGGATGGATGTGGAAGATACTGCCAAAGGAGAAACAAAAAGAAAGAAAGAAATTGACTGAATATGTGGAAAAAAGAGAGAAGGAAGAGTTAGAAATAGCTATCTGCAAGGCTATAAGCCTGAGTGCTTGGGAGGATGGTGGCATCATCAAAAGAAAGGGAGACAGCAGAAGAAGGAGAGGTTGGGGTGGGGATTGATTAGTTTAATTTTCACATGTTGAGTTTGAGGTGGCAGTGGGATATCCAAGTAGAGGAATCTAGTGAGAAACTGTAATTAAGAGTCTAGAACCTTCATGGAGAGTAGAGAGTATAGATTTTTCATATCATCTGGATAGAGGTAGTAATTAAAAACATCTGAGTAGAAGAGATCATCAGGATGACAGATTATGGAGAGAAGAGAAAAAGGCCTAGGACAGAACTTTGATCCTCACATTTATAATAAGGGCAGCTAGGTGGTGCAGTGGATAGAGCATTGGGCCTAGAGTCAAGTAGACCTGAGTTCAAATCCGGTCACACACACTTTTTGGCTGTGTGACTCTGGGCAAGTCATTTAACCCTGTTTGCCTCAGTTTCCTCATCTGTAAAATGAGCTAGAAAAGGAAATGGCAAACCATTCCAGTGTCTTTGCCAGACACAACTAGAACAATAATAACCCAACATTTATGGATCAGGAGGAGGAAAAGGAGGCAGCAATATGGCAGAGTCTTTAGAGAGTGAGAACCAGGAGAATACAGTATGATGGAAGTCAAAGCAAGTAGAATGTGTCAATAGGAAGGTAATGATCAACAGCATCTTATGACATTGACCAATTCCTCATCTACCTTCAATCTTTCGACACGATAGCTTTGCTTTCTTCATAATGCAAAAAAAAAAAAAAAAGCTTTGATACTTTTCTTTGGATAGATTCCTAAATTTATCTGTGTTGATAATTACAACTGAATCATTCCTTCTCAACTTAAGAGATTCATATGCATTTCTTTCTATAAATCCTTCATATAAGATCTACCTAATGTATGCCTCTTTCTCATCCCTCGATTATTTTTTATGTTATTTCCTCAAATTCACCTTATACCTTTATCCTTTATGTATATTCCTTCTAGCTGAGCTATTAGTGGTATAATTTTAAAGAATTACAAGTATCTTCTTCCCATGTAGGGATGTAAACAGTTCAGCTCCATTGGATTCCTGATATTTTCTTTTCCCTTTTTGGACTTCTTTTGAGTCTTGATATTAGAGATCAAATTTTTTTTTTTTTGTTCAGTTTTGGTCTTCTCCTTATGAGAACTTGGAATCCTATTTCATTGAGTGACCATTTTTTCCCTTGATGTATTATGCTCAGTTTTGCTGGGTAGTTGATTCTTGGTTGTAATCCAGGCTCTTTTGCCTTCCAGAATATCATATTCCATGACCTTGACTATTGCCACTGCCAAGTCCTGTGTAATACTGATTACAGTATTGTGGCTCTCTGATATTTGAATTATTTTTTTCTGGCCACTTGTAGTATTTTTTCCTTGACCTGATAGTTCTGAAATTTAGCTGTAATGTTCCTTGGACTTTTTATTTTGGGATCTCCTAACTGAGGTGATCAGTGGATTCTTTCAATGCCTCTTTTGCCCACTGGTTCCAGGAAATCAGGCAGTTTTCTTTGATAATTTCTTGAAAGATGCTGTCCAGGTCTTCCTTTGGGTTAAGGCTTTTGGGTAGTCCCATGATTCTGACATTGTCTCTTCTGCATCGGTTTTCCAGATCAGTTGTTTTTCCCCATTTTCTTCTATTTTATCATGCTTTTGAATTTGTTTGATGGATTCTTGATGTCTTATAGAGTCATTAACTTTCGCTTGCCTAATTCTAATTTTTAGAGAGTTATTTTCCTTAGTTAGCTTTTGTATCTCCTTTTCTATTTGGCCAATTCTACTTTTTAAGCAGTTGTTTTCTTTTTCCAAGCTGTTGATTCTTTTTTCATAATTCTCTTGTGTCACTTTCATTTCTTTCCCCATTTTTTCTTCTGCCTCTCTTATATGATTTTAAGCTCTTCCTTGAGTTCTTTCTGGACTTGAGACCACTTCCCATTTTTCTTTGAGGTTTTGCCCATGGGTGTTTTGACATTGTTCTCCTCTTTCTGAGTTTATATTTTGATCTTCCTTGTCACCATAATAATTGTCTATACTCAGATTCTATTTTTGTTGTTTTTTGTTCATCTTTTTTTTTGTTGTTGTTGTTTTCCTTTCTTTTAAATTTGAACTCTGCTCCTGGGGTGGAAGGGACAGTCAGGCTTCTTATGCCAGAGGCTATAGGCCCTGGTTATTTACCTGATGTTGCCCTAAGACCCACAGGGGACCGTCATGTTTGGTGCTGTGCTGACGGGGTGGAGTGGGGGATAGTTTGTGCTGCTGGAGGCAATAGGGACTGTCATCTTACCTGGTGCTGAACTGTGATGCTAGTGCTGGCATCTGGTGTGTGCTGAAGCTGGTGGGATGTTTCTGTGTTTCCTGGGAGCCACACTGAAGTAGGCAGTAGTCTGACTGTTAGAGGCTGCCTGTTTGCTGAGGGCTATGCTGAAGCACATGACTGTTTGTTTAGGCACCTGTAAGGTTGGTGTCCACCTGTTTTCCCCAGGTTATGCTGAAGCACCTAGAGGTCTGGCTGCTGGAGGTTGCCTGTGTTTTGGAGGAGGGTCTTAAAGGTGGCATCTTGTTCTATGAAATTTAATGTTAGGGTTTTTGGTTTTGGTTTTTACAATTAACAAACTACAGCACAATGAGAGCTTGTATTCTCTACACTCTTCATTTGATTCTGTGACTATAAAGGATGTTATCTGCTATAAGGTATTATTTTCAAAAGTCTGTTCCTTTTTTATATTTTCATCAAGCATGCCTTTGACATGTGCATTGATTATTCTCATTAAGATTTTATAAAGATGAGAAAGCAAGCATATTTGTTATAACTTAATGATGGATTGTAATTCACATTTTTAGTAGATTTTTTTCCCCTGTAGACACACCTTGTCCAATTAGAGTGTAGTTGATATAACATTTTATGCCATTTCTCTACTATAAGTCATGACAACATGCTATATTCTACTTTTGTCTACCAAGCCTCTTTCCCTTTAGGTTAGTTCTAATTTTGATTGTTTTTGAGGTCATGGTATGCCAGGTTTTGTGACCATAAAGGATTCCTGGAAAGTATTGGTGCTATAAAGTTGGTCTTTTCTCTCTCAGTTAAGAGTTTTGGATCTTTGAAAACACTGTGCTGTTTCACAATTGCAGTTTAGCCTGATCTCTTTCTTCTCCTCAGTTATGTGACCAGCTTATTATCTATTACAGCACCCATATAAGATACACATTTTAAGATCCCCTTTGTTTTCTTTTACTTTTTAAATTAACAAAATATTAATTTTCTCTCCCTCTCATCTCTGCTTATTGGGGAAAATACCCCATGTAACAAATATGCATAGTCAAGGAAAAACAGATTCCCACATTGGCCATGTTAAAAAATGTCTGTCTCGGAGCCAAGATGGCGGTGTAGAAGCAGAAACATATCGCAGCTCTCACATAGCCACCCCAAAATACTCATAAAATATGACTCTAAACTAATCCTAGAACTCCAAAAAGCACACAAATATGCTTTCCACTAAAGTCAGCTCGCCTACAAGGAACCACATCAGCACTGAGAACCGAAACCACCATAGCCTGAAGCCCTGGCTGAGCCCCAGGGGTGGCTGGACGAGAGGAGCCGAGGAGCCTCAGGTGAGCGGATTAGCAGCAGCTGTGGCAGTGTTCAAAAGAAGGTCAGTGGGACTTGCAAGGTCTTGGGAGAAAAGTGGTCCAGCCAAAATGCCTCCAGGGAGGGAAAGCGAAAAGGCAGAGGTTTTGCACCCGCCTCCACATTGCGGCTTCCGTGCCCTCAGCCTGCAGACTGCAAGGGGACTAAGCGATCGTTCAGAGGCCAAGGGCTGTCACGTTGAGTGGCCTGGATCCAGATCGTGGTCTTGGGCTTTGATCCTGTGAGTCTTCTTTATCCAGTGAGCCAGAAGTGGGAAAGGGACCCAGCACCTCCCTGAGAGCTACGGCAG